>BSQW01000012.1:34131724-34731724 GCA_030161315.1 Eutrema japonicum
AGATTTCCATCCGACATGATATTTAAGCTGCTTCGGATTGGCTCTGCATTTTCCAACTATGACATATCTTCAATATATCAACCGTATCTCCTGAACCGCTGATCGGAATGACATGAATCTACTCGATTTGGAAAGCTAACTCAATTGCGCATGACTTTCGTCAAGAGCTTCCAAGCTAAATCCATCGGGAAGGCTTTCGTCTGACTCGTTTTATAAATCCTGTCGGAAAATAATCGGGATTTCCGACCAATTTCCGACCATGTATGAAGATTTTCCGAAAAATGCTGATATGTGTCCACTAAATCGGCGATAACTCCTGGAATATTGCTATGAATGAGCTGAAACCACTCTCATTGGAAAGATAACTCAATTTGCAATCGTTTTGAAAAATTTGAGATTAAACTGGGCACGGAAAGATTTCCATCCGACATGATATTTAAGCTGCTTCAGATTGGCTCTGCATTTTCCAACTATGACAAATCTTCAATAAATCAACCGTATCTCCTGAACCGCTGATCGGAATGACATGAATCTACTCGATTTGGAAAGCTAACTCAATTGCGCATGACTTTCGTCAAGAGCTTCCAAGCTAAATCCATCGGGAAGGCTTTCGTCTGACTCGTTTTATAAATCCTGTCGGGAAATGGTCGGGATTTCCGACCAATTTCCGACCATGTATGAAGATTTTCCGAAAAATGCTGATATGTGTCCACTAAATCGGCGATAACTCCTGGAATATTGCTAGGAATGAGCTGAAACCACTCTCATTGGAAAGATAACTCAATTTTCAATCTTTTTGCAAAATTGGAGATTAAACTGGGCACGGAAAGATTTCCATCCGACATGATATTTAAGCTGCTTCGGATTGGCTCTGCATTTTCCAACTATGACATATCTTCAATATATCAACCGTATCTCCTGAACCGCTGATCGGAATGACATGAATCTACTCGATTTGGAAAGCTAACTCAATTGCGCATGACTTTCGTCAAGAGCTTCCAAGCTAAATCCATCGGGAAGGCTTTCGTCTGACTCGTTTTATAAATCCTGTCGGAAAATAATCGGGATTTCCGACCAATTTCCGACCATGTATGAAGATTTTCCGAAAAATGCTGATATGTGTCCACTAAATCGGCGATAACTCCTGGAATATTGCTATGAATGAGCTGAAACCACTCTCATTGGAAAGATAACTCAATTTGCAATCGTTTTGAAAAATTTGAGATTAAACTGGGCACGGAAAGATTTCCATCCGACATGATATTTAAGCTGCTTCAGATTGGCTCTGCATTTTCCAACTATGACAAATCTTCAATAAATCAACCGTATCTCCTGAACCGCTGATCGGAATGACATGAATCTACTCGATTTGGAAAGCTAACTCAATTGCGCATGACTTTCGTCAAGAGCTTCCAAGCTAAATCCATCGGGAAGGCTTTCGTCTGACTCGTTTTATAAATCCTGTCGGAAAATGGTCGGGATTTCCGACCAATTTCCGACCATGTATGAAAATTTTCCGAAAAATGCTGATATGTGTCCACTAAATCGGCGATAACTCCTGGAATATTGCTAGGAATGAGCTGAAACCACTCTCATTGGAAAGATAACTCAATTTTCAATCTTTTTGCAAAATTTGAGATTAAACTGGGCACGGAAAGATTTCCATCCGACATGATATTTAAGCTGCTTCAGATTGGCTCTGCATTTTCCAACTATGACAAATCTTCAATAAATCAACCGTATCTCCTGAACCGCTGATCGGAATGACATGAATCTACTCGATTTGGAAAGCTAACTCAATTGCGCATGACTTTCGTCAAGAGCTTCCAAGCTAAATCCATCGGGAAGGCTTTCGTCTGACTCGTTTTATAAATCCCGTCGGAAAATGGTCGGGATTTCCGACCAATTTCCGACCATGTATGAAGATTTTCCGAAAAATGCTGATATGTGTCCACTAAATCGGCGATAACTCCTGGAATATTGCTAGGAATGAGCTGAAACCACTCTCATTGGAAAGATAACTCAATTTTCAATCTTTTTGCAAAATTGGAGATTAAACTGGGCACGGAAAGATTTCCATCCGACATGATATTTAAGCTGCTTCGGATTGGCTCTGCATTTTCCAACTATGACATATCTTCAATATATCAACCGTATCTCCTGAACCGCTGATCGGAATGACATGAATCTACTCGATTTGGAAAGCTAACTCAATTGCGCATGACTTTCGTCAAGAGCTTCCAAGCTAAATCCATCGGGAAGGCTTTCGTCTGACTCGTTTTATAAATCCTGTCGGAAAATGGTCGGGATTTCCGACCAATTTCCGACCATGTATGAAGATTTTCCGAAAAATGCTGATATGTGTCCACTAAATCGGCGATAACTCCTGGAATATTGCTAGGAATGAGCTGAAACCACTCTCATTGGAAAGATAACTCAATTTTCAATCTTTTTGCAAAATTTGAGATTAAACTGGGCACGGAAAGATTTCCATCCGACATGATATTTAAGCTGCTTCAGATTGGCTCTGCATTTTCCAACTATGACATATCTTCAATAAATCAACCGTATCTCCTGAACCGCTGATCGGAATGACATGAATCTACTCGATTCGGAAAGATAACTCAATTTCGCATGACTTTCATCAAGAGCTTCCAAGCTAAATCCATCGGAAAGGCTTTCGTCTGACTCGTTTTATAAATCCCATCGGAAAATGGTCGGGATTTCCGACCAATTTCCGACCATGTATGAAGATTTTCCGAAAAATGCTGATATGTGTCCACTAAATCGGCGATAACTCCTGGAATATTGCTAGGAATGAGCTGAAACCACTCTCATTGGAAAGATAACTCAATTTTCAATCTTTTTGCAAAATTTGAGATTAAACTGGGCACGGAAAGATTTCCATCCGACATGATATTTAAGCTGCTTCGGATTGGCTCTGCATTTTCCAACTATGACAAATCTTCAATAAATCAACCGTATCTCCTGAACCGCTGATCGGAATGACATGAATCTACTCGATTTGGAAAGCTAACTCAATTGCGCATGACTTTCGTCAAGAGCTTCCAAGCTAAATCCATCGGGAAGGCTTTCGTCTGACTCGTTTTATAAATCCCGTCGGAAAATGGTCGGGATTTCCGACCATTTTCCGACCATGTATGAAGATTTTCCGAAAAATGCTGATATGTGTCCACTAAATCGGCGATAACTCCTGGAATATTGCTAGGAATGAGCTGAAACCACTCTCATTGGAAAGATAACTCAATTTTCAATCTTTTTGCAAAATTTGAGATTAAACTGGGCACGGAAAGATTTCCATCCGACATGATATTTAAGCTGCTTCGGATTGGCTCTGCATTTTCCAACTATGACATATCTTCAATAAATCAACCGTATCTCCTGAACCGCTGATCGGAATGACATGAATCTACTCGATTTGGAAAGATAACTCAATTGCGCATGACTTTCGTCAAGAGCTTCCAAGCTAAATCCATCGGGAAGGCTTTCGTCTGACTCGTTTTATAAATCCTGTCGGAAAATGGTCGGGATTTCCGACCAATTTCCGACCATGTATGAAGATTTTCCGAAAAATGCTGATATGTGTCCACTAAATCGGCGATAACTCCTGGAATATTGCTAGGAATGAGCTGAAACCACTCTCATTGGAAAGATAACTCAATTTTCAATCTTTTTGCAAAATTGGAGATTAAACTGGGCACGGAAAGATTTCCATCCGACATGATATTTAAGCTGCTTCGGATTGGCTCTGCATTTTCCAACTATGACATATCTTCAATATATCAACCGTATCTCCTGAACCGCTGATCGGAATGACATGAATCTACTCGATTTGGAAAGCTAACTCAATTGCGCATGACTTTCGTCAAGAGCTTCCAAGCTAAATCCATCGGGAAGGCTTTCGTCTGACTCGTTTTATAAATCCTGTCGGAAAATGGTCGGGATTTCCGACCAATTTCCGACCATGTATGAAGATTTTCCGAAAAATGCTGATATGTGTCCACTAAATCGGCGATAACTCCTGGAATATTGCTATGAATGAGCTGAAACCACTCTCATTGGAAAGATAACTCAATTTGCAATCGTTTTGAAAAATTTGAGATTAAACTGGGCACGGAAAGATTTCCATCCGACATGATATTTAAGCTGCTTCAGATTGGCTCTGCATTTTCCAACTATGACAAATCTTCAATAAATCAACCGTATCTCCTGAACCGCTGATCGGAATGACATGAATCTACTCGATTTGGAAAGCTAACTCAATTGCGCATGACTTTCGTCAAGAGCTTCCAAGCTAAATCCATCGGGAAGGCTTTCGTCTGACTCGTTTTATAAATCCTGTCGGAAAATAATCGGGATTTCCGACCAATTTCCGACCATGTATGAAGATTTTCCGAAAAATGCTGATATGTGTCCACTAAATCGGCGATAACTCCTGGAATATTGCTAGGAATGAGCTGAAACCACTCTCATTGGAAAGATAACTCAATTTTCAATCTTTTTGCAAAATTTGAGATTAAACTGGGCACGGAAAGATTTCCATCCGACATGATATTTAAGCTGCTTCAGATTGGCTCTGCATTTTCCAACTATGACATATCTTCAATAAATCAACCGTATCTCCTGAACCGCTGATCGGAATGACATGAATCTACTCGATTCGGGAAGATAACTCAATTTCGCATGACTTTCATCAAGAGCTTCCAAGCTAAATCCATCGGAAAGGCTTTCGTCTGACTCGTTTTATAAATCCCATCGGAAAATGGTCGGGATTTCCGACCAATTTCCGACCATGTATGAAGATTTTCCGAAAAATGCTGATATGTGTCCACTAAATCGGCGATAACTCCTGGAATATTGCTAGGAATGAGCTGAAACCACTCTCATTGGAAAGATAACTCAATTTGCAATCGTTTTGAAATATTTGAGATTAAACTGGGCACGGAAAGATTTCCATCCGACATGATATTTAAGCTGCTTCGGATTGGCTCTGCATTTTCCAACTATGACAAATCTTCAATAAATCAACCGTATCTCCTGAACCGCTGATCGGAATGACATGAATCTACTCGATTTGGAAAGCTAACTCAATTGCGCATGACTTTCGTCAAGAGCTTCCAAGCTAAATCCATCGGGAAGGCTTTCGTCTGACTCGTTTTATAAATCCTGTCGGAAAATGGTCGGGATTTCCGACCAATTTCCGACCATGTATGAAGATTTTCCGAAAAATGCTGATATGTGTCCACTAAATCGGCGATAACTCCTGGAATATTGCTAGGAATGAGCTGAAACCACTCTCATTGGAAAGATAACTCAATTTTCAATCTTTTTGCAAAATTTGAGATTAAACTGGGCACGGAAAGATTTCCATCCGACATGATATTTAAGCTGCTTCAGATTGGCTCTGCATTTTCCAACTATGACATATCTTCAATAAATCAACCGTATCTCCTGAACCGCTGATCGGAATGACATGAATCTACTCGATTCGGGAAGATAACTCAATTTCGCATGACTTTCATCAAGAGCTTCCAAGCTAAATCCATCGGAAAGGCTTTCGTCTGACTCGTTTTATAAATCCCATCGGAAAATGGTCGGGATTTCCGACCAATTTCCGACCATGTATGAAGATTTTCCGAAAAATGCTGATATGTGTCCACTAAATCGGCGATAACTCCTGGAATATTGCTAGGAATGAGCTGAAACCACTCTCATTGGAAAGATAACTCAATTTTCAATCTTTTTGCAAAATTTGAGATTAAACTGGGCACGGAAAGATTTCCATCCGACATGATATTTAAGCTGCTTCGGATTGGCTCTGCATTTTCCAACTATGACAAATCTTCAATAAATCAACCGTATCTCCTGAACCGCTGATCGGAATGACATGAATCTACTCGATTTGGAAAGCTAACTCAATTGCGCATGACTTTCGTCAAGAGCTTCCAAGCTAAATCCATCGGGAAGGCTTTCGTCTGACTCGTTTTATAAATCCCGTCGGAAAATGGTCGGGATTTCCGACCAATTTCCGACCATGTATGAAGATTTTCCGAAAAATGCTGATATGTGTCCACTAAATCGGCGATAACTCCTGGAATATTGCTAGGAATGAGCTGAAACCACTCTCATTGGAAAGATAACTCAATTTTCAATCTTTTTGCAAAATTTGAGATTAAACTGGGCACGGAAAGATTTCCATCCGACATGATATTTAAGTTGTTTCAGATTGGCTCTGCATTTTCCAACTATGACATATCTTCAATAAATCAACCGTATCTCCTGAACCGCTGATCGGAATGACATGAATCTACTCGATTTGGAAAGATAACTCAATTGCGCATGACTTTCGTCAAGAGCTTCCAAGCTAAATCCATCGGGAAGGCTTTCGTCTGACTCGTTTTATAAATCCTGTCGGAAAATGGTCGGGATTTCCGACCAATTTCCGACCATGTATGAAGATTTTCCGAAAAATGCTGATATGTGTCCACTAAATCGGCGATAACTCCTGGAATATTGCTAGGAATGAGCTGAAACCACTCTCATTGGAAAGATAACTCAATTTTCAATCTTTTTGCAAAATTGGAGATTAAACTGGGCACGGAAAGATTTCCATCCGACATGATATTTAAGCTGCTTCGGATTGGCTCTGCATTTTCCAACTATGACATATCTTCAATATATCAACCGTATCTCCTGAACCGCTGATCGGAATGACATGAATCTACTCGATTTGGAAAGCTAACTCAATTGCGCATGACTTTCGTCAAGAGCTTCCAAGCTAAATCCATCGGGAAGGCTTTCGTCTGACTCGTTTTATAAATCCTGTCGGAAAATAATCGGGATTTCCGACCAATTTCCGACCATGTATGAAGATTTTCCGAAAAATGCTGATATGTGTCCACTAAATCGGCGATAACTCCTGGAATATTGCTATGAATGAGCTGAAACCACTCTCATTGGAAAGATAACTCAATTTGCAATCGTTTTGAAAAATTTGAGATTAAACTGGGCACGGAAAGATTTCCATCCGACATGATATTTAAGCTGCTTCAGATTGGCTCTGCATTTTCCAACTATGACAAATCTTCAATAAATCAACCGTATCTCCTGAACCGCTGATCGGAATGACATGAATCTACTCGATTTGGAAAGCTAACTCAATTGCGCATGACTTTCGTCAAGAGCTTCCAAGCTAAATCCATCGGGAAGGCTTTCGTCTGACTCGTTTTATAAATCCTGTCGGAAAATGGTCGGGATTTCCGACCAATTTCCGACCATGTATGAAGATTTTCCGAAAAATGCTGATATGTGTCCACTAAATCGGCGATAACTCCTGGACTATTGCTAGGAATGAGCTGAAACCACTCTCATTGGAAAGATAACTCAATTTTCAATCTTTTTGCAAAATTGGAGATTAAACTGGGCACGGAAAGATTTCCATCCGACATGATATTTAAGCTGCTTCGGATTGGCTCTGCATTTTCCAACTATGACATATCTTCAATATATCAACCGTATCTCCTGAACCGCTGATCGGAATGACATGAATCTACTCGATTTGGAAAGCTAACTCAATTGCGCATGACTTTCGTCAAGAGCTTCCAAGCTAAATCCATCGGGAAGGCTTTCGTCTGACTCGTTTTATAAATCCTGTCGGAAAATAATCGGGATTTCCGACCAATTTCCGACCATGTATGAAGATTTTCCGAAAAATGCTGATATGTGTCCACTAAATCGGCGATAACTCCTGGAATATTGCTATGAATGAGCTGAAACCACTCTCATTGGAAAGATAACTCAATTTGCAATCGTTTTGAAAAATTTGAGATTAAACTGGGCACGGAAAGATTTCCATCCGACATGATATTTAAGCTGCTTCAGATTGGCTCTGCATTTTCCAACTATGACAAATCTTCAATAAATCAACCGTATCTCCTGAACCGCTGATCGGAATGACATGAATCTACTCGATTTGGAAAGCTAACTCAATTGCGCATGACTTTCGTCAAGAGCTTCCAAGCTAAATCCATCGGGAAGGCTTTCGTCTGACTCGTTTTATAAATCCTGTCGGAAAATGGTCGGGATTTCCGACCAATTTCCGACCATGTATGAAGATTTTCCGAAAAATGCTGATATGTGTCCACTAAATCGGCGATAACTCCTGGAATATTGCTAGGAATGAGCTGAAACCACTCTCATTGGAAAGATAACTCAATTTTCAATCTTTTTGCAAAATTTGAGATTAAACTGGGCACGGAAAGATTTCCATCCGACATGATATTTAAGCTGCTTCAGATTGGCTCTGCATTTTCCAACTATGACAAATCTTCAATAAATCAACCGTATCTCCTGAACCGCTGATCGGAATGACATGAATCTACTCGATTTGGAAAGCTAACTCAATTGCGCATGACTTTCGTCAAGAGCTTCCAAGCTAAATCCATCGGGAAGGCTTTCGTCTGACTCGTTTTATAAATCCCGTCGGAAAATGGTCGGGATTTCCGACCAATTTCCGACCATGTATCAAGATTTTCCGAAAAATGCTGATATGTGTCCACTAAATCGGCGATAACTCCTGGAATATTGCTAGGAATGAGCTGAAACCACTCTCATTGGAAAGATAACTCAATTTTCAATCTTTTTGCAAAATTGGAGATTAAACTGGGCACGGAAAGATTTCCATCCGACATGATATTTAAGCTGTTTCAGATTGGCTCTGCATTTTCCAACTATGACATATCTTCAATAAATCAATCGTATCTCCTGAACCGCTGATCGGAATGACATGAACCTACTCGATTCGGAAAGATAACTCAATTTCGCATGACTTTCATCAAGAGCTTCCAAGCTAAATCCATCGGGAAGGCTTTCGTCTGACTCGTTTTATAAATCCTGTCGGAAAATGGTCGGGATTTCCGACCAATTTCCGACCATGTATGAAGATTTTCCGAAAAATGCTGATATGCGTCCACTAAATCGGCGATAACTCCTGGAATATTGCTATGAATGAGCTGAAACCACTCTCATTGGAAAGATAACTCAATTTGCAATCGTTTTGAAAAATTTGAGATTAAACTGGGCACGGAAAGATTTCCATCCGACATGATATTTAAGCTGCTTCAGATTGGCACTGCATTTTCCAACTATGACATATCTTCAATAAATCAACCGTATCTCCTGAACCGATGATCGGAATGACATGAATCTACTCGATTCGGAAAGATAACTCAATTTCGCATGACTTTCATCAAGAGCTTCCAAGCTAAATCCATCGGGAAGGCTTTCGTCTGACTCATTTTATAAATCCTGTCGGAAAATGGTCGGGATTTCCGACCAATTTCCGACCATGTATGAAGATTTTCCGAAAAATGCTGATATGTGTCCACTAAATCGGCGATAACTCCTGGAATATTGCTATGAATGAGCTGAAACCACTCTCATTGGAAAGATAACTCAATTTGCAATCGTTTTGAAAAATTTGAGATTAAACTGGGCACGGAAAGATTTCCATCCGACATGATATTTAAGCTGCTTCAGATTGGCACTGCATTTTCCAACTATGACATATCTTCAATAAATCAACCGTATCTCCTGAACCGCTGATCGGAATGACATGAATCTACTCGATTTGGAAAGATAACTCAATTTCGCATGACTTTCATCAAGAGCTTCCAAGCTAAATCCATCTGGAAGGCTTTCGTCTGACTCATTTTATAAATCCCGTCGGAAAATGGTCGGGATTTCCGATCAATTTCCGACCATGTATGAAGATTTTCCGAAAAATGCTGATATGTGTCCACTAAATCGGCGATAACTCCTGGAATATTACTAGGAATGAGCTGAAACCACTCTCATTGGAAAGATAACTCAATTTCCAATCTGTCTGCAAGATTTGAGATTAAACTGGGGAAGGAATGATTTCCATCCGATATGATCTTTAAAATGATTCGGATTGGCTCTGCATTTTCCGACAGTGACATATCTTCAATAAATCTCCCGTATCTCCTGTACCGCTGATCGTAATGACATGAATCTACTTGAGTTGGAAAGCTAACTCAATTTCTCATGACTTTCATCAAGAGCTTCCAAGCTAAATCCATCGAGAAGGCTTTCGTTTGACTCGTTTTATAATCCCCGTCGGAAATTGGTCGGGATTTTTGACCAAATTCCGACCGTATATGAAGAATTTCCGAAAAATGCTCAATCCCGTCGGAAAATGGTCGGGATTTCCGACCAAATCCCGACCATATATGAATATCTTGCGAAAAATGCTAAGTATAAAATGCTAAGTGTATAAACACTTAAAATTAACAATTTATACCACACAAATTTATAAACACTTAGAAATTTTCGAAATATAAGTATTTCATACCATAAATCATAATTGGTTGGAATTTGGTCGGAAATTTCTGACCAAATTCCGACCATATAGGGTTTAGGGTATGAAATCCTAAATTTAAAAACCATATAGGGTTTAAGAAACTTCTACTAATCTTATTTACTAACAACTAACTTAATAGGTAAACATAAAATGGATCATATGACGATTTATATGAATCGATTCGAGAACGAGTGTAACCTTTCATAACTATACATATAACTTATATTTACACTTATCGGTTTCTTGTCGAGTTTTGATTAAAAGCTTAAAAAGAATGATTATTAAGATATTTTAACATTGAATTCTTTCAATATATCATATCTAACCTTAGTAATCATAAACATAATCAAATTTTTATCATTTGAGGTTTTAAAACCACAAATGGTCGGGAATTCGTCGGGAATTTCCGACCCATTACCGACGGGGTGAGAACACATGTTTTAAATGTATAGCAACACGTTTATTTTATGTTTGTAAAAAATATTAAATCGGAAATTCTGACCGATTTCCGACCATATATGACCGGTCTCTATATCGTCAGAAATCGGTCGGGAATTCCCGACCAATTTCCGACGGGACAAAAATGGTCGAGAATTTCCGACCGGTTTCCGACTGGGTTTATTCCATCGGTATTTAGTCGGAAAACGGTCGGAAATTTCCGACCGTTTTTTTTTGGTCGGAATTCCGGTCGGGAATCGCTTTGTTTTCTTGTAGTGATAGTATTTTAGCGTGATAACAATAATATGTGATACTTGTTAACGTGCTAACAAAAATAACTGATATTTATTAACATATTAATAATAATATATGGTACTTGTTAACGTGCTATATGATACTTGTTAGCGTGCTAACAATAATAACAAGTATCATATATTATTGTTAGCATATTACAAGTATTATATATTATTGTTAATACGTTAACATACTCTGTTAATACGTTACAAGTATCACATATTATTGTTAACACGTTAACAAGTACCTGATATTTTTGTTAGCGTGTTAACAAAACAAGTATCAAATTTTATGTTTTCTGATGATGAATAGTATCGTCGACTTTAGATGAACAATGTCGACGGCGGTTGGTGAACATTGTTGTCGATTTTATTCATTGATAACATAGTTTTTAGGTTAATGGCATTGTATATAATTATTTGAAATTAAAAGGGTATTAATGTTTTATTTATTTATTTTTCCTACTTATTTAATTTTGAATTATCCATTGTTACTTACTTAATTTTTATATTATAAATTGTTAGATAGTGATAATACCCTATTACATATTATGCACTCCAAGAAAACAGCCTCATTGCAACAAAAATTTACAACATAATTAAATCGATATAAATTACTGTCGAATTTACAACGAAAAATGTTTTTGATGTCAATTCGTCGTACTTTTTTGTCATCGTAAAATCTTCGTAATATAAGGACGGTTGTGCATCGAGATTACGATGATGACAAAATTCGTCGTAATTTTGATGTAAATTTACATCAAAATTATGACGAATATGATTTTGAGTATTTCATTGTAATTTCGACGTAATTTACATCAAATGTACAACGATCAATAATCGATGTAAATAAACAACGATATTACGTCGACTGTAAAAGTTTAGTATATCACGTTTTCTATTGGTTCACCTAATAATTTACATTGAATATGGTCGTCGTAAAGTCGATGTAATGTTGTTGTAAATTCGTTGTAAGGTTATTTCGTTGGTAAAATGTTGTAAATTTCCGTTGCAAAGTAGTTGGTAAGTTTGGAAAAAAAAAATCTATAAATACATCCTAACTTCAAACGAAATTCTAACAAAAAAAAACACCTAATTGAAATAGAAAATGATGTAATTGTCTTTTAATTTTTTTTTTTATTGTCAATCAACTTCTTCTTATTACTAATCTTCCATAATACAAGTAGATGAAATTAAACACCATCTTTGAAACTGATAATACAATTTAAAATCATTAAAACTTGAAACATATAGAGAGTGATCAAATGACAGCGGATTCGAGACTAAGCTCGAATGCGTCGAACTGATCTTAACACCAGTAGATAAACTTGGGCTAAACTTGAGAGTAGTGGACACTAAACTTCGAGTGAGGAATGTGATGTCCTCGAAGATACCTCGAATGCGTTGATATGATCTTAACACCTGTAGATAAACTTGGGATAAACTTGAGAGTAGTGGACACTAAACATCGAGTGAGGAATGTGATGTCCTCGAAGATACCCACAAAATCAGTATCACGAGAGCATGAGATGATGACTCTATCCAGATGTAAGGACTCGAATTCCACCGAGAAATTCCTTATTTCTTCAGAGGCAGTTTGGGAGGCTGCACGGATTGGCACCAAAGACGAAAAAGCCTTGGTTTTACTCAATTTATCCTCGATTAGGTAAATAACACCTGTGAGGGTTTCAAGAATGTGAATAGACACCAACAGCAACAAAGCCTTTGATTTACTCTGAAATTCAACCTCAAATAAGGGCTTGAGGGATGGGCCAGTAGAGTGTGAAGATGATGGGCCAGGAAGCCCACAAACTGGAACGGGTGAAAGCCGAGAAGCCTTCGACGGAGTACGGGGAGAGAACGGAGGGGATTTCACCTCCTATACCATTATGTGGGAAAATAAAACCATCACTACCCCAAGTTAATCTCAATACCACTTTCTCTTTTAATGAGTATGTGAAATGGCAAATTTACCCTATCCAAACCCAGCCAAAAATACCCAAACCCAGCCTGCCCAGGTCCGTTTCTATTGGGCAAAAGAAAAAAAAAACAAAAAAAAAAAGAAAACGGACGTGGGGAATCCATCCGAATCCATCCAGCTCCGACGTAATCCATCCAGCTCCGACGTCGGCGCCGTCGCGTCTCTGGCCAGCAGTCATAGCCTCCGTCGCGAGTCTGTCGATCTCCAGCGAGGTTTGTGCTTCTCCGTCGATCTCCATTGGGTTTAGGGATTGGATTGGTAGATTCAATCGATGAATTTGCACATTGTTGTTTAGCCAATGATTCTGTGTCGATTGAGACTTTAAATTGAGTAGAAATGCATTTTAGAGGTAGAGTCGTTGTGGTTTGTATGCAGATTAGAACCCGAAATCGAATAAATTTGTGTTCCTGCGCGAGGAGAATTAGGGACAACTAGGTATCACTGTGAATAATCATTTATTAATTAAAATGGTGGTATAACTGAGGACAACTGCGTAATACTGTGGACAACTAGTGTAAAACTGGATACAACTATAAGTATATATTGAGTTGTTTGGTGTTTTTTCGTAGGATAGAATGAGCAACAGCGTCTGCATCTATTATAAATGTAAGGGGCGCATTTATAGTGTAGTGTTGAAAGAGGAGATAACTTTGGAGAAGGTAGAAGGTAGGCTATACAAAAAGCATGCGTTAGATGAAAGTAAGGTTAAATTGGAATTGAGTTACTTTCCTATGGTGGTTGGATGTGAAGAACATTTGAGTATTTCTGATGATGAAGATCTTGCTGGTTATGTAATGACCGTTGATAAAGAGAACCGTAGACCTGTTTTGAATGTGGAGGTCATGACTAGACCGGAGTTGCCTTCGCAACAGTCGAGAGCGGAGAAAAGCTCGTATGGTATGAACTATGACCATCGAATTGATGATGAAATAGGACCTAATGCATTGACGTTGTACGTAGACAACGGACAAGCAAATGAAGAAGAGGAGGTGAGAGAGGATGATGACGATGTATTGGAGGATAACAGTATGGATACATCGGGTATGCGTGATGAATATTATGAGAAAGCACCCGTTGTTGAAGGTAGTCAGTTTTTAGCTCCATGGAAAGACGGTTTTGGTGTGAGTGTGCGTCAAGAATTCCGAGATAAGAAGGCGGTTATATAGTTGGTCCAGAAATTGTCATTTCTTAACTCTTTTGATTATGTTATTAAACATTCTGATAGAACGCGGTGGGTGGTTAAATGTTCTATACAAAGATGTAGTTGGGGTCTATGAGCAGCAAGGATTGATAACACGGATATGTTCTCGATTAGAACGTATACGAAGATGCACACATGCAACCGGGCTGATCAGAGTTCAAACGTTGATAAGAGGAGAGGCTCATCACAGCTAGTTGCATCTTATTTGAGTGAGAAATATCCCGGGAAACTCGAAACTCCAAGGCCTAATGTCAACAGAGAACTAGTTTGGCAAGAATATGGTGTAGAAATATCATACTCGACGGCGTTGAGAAGGAAAAATCAAGCGGTTTGTGATATGCGTGGTAGTCCGGAAGATGGGTACAAGATGTTGTATAGTTATTTGTACGTGTTAGAAGAGGTCAATCCTGGAACGATAACTAGTGTGGAATTGGATGAGGCGGAAAAATTCAAGTATCTATTCGTAGCTTTGGGAGCTAACATTGAAGGGTTTGCATGCATGAGGAAAGTGATAATTGTGGATGCAACTTTCTTGAAGAACGGATATGGTGGAGTACTAGTTTTCGCCGTTGCTCAAGATTCTAATCGTTACATTTATCCCATAGCGTTCGGTATACTCGACGGTGAGAACAATGCGAGTTGGACATGGTTTTTCGAGATGTTGAAAAGCGTTTTAGGCAACCTAGGGGACTCCTCTGAATTAGTATTTGTGAGTGATAGAAATCCAAGCCTCATCAACGCAATAGCAAACGTGTTCCCACAAGCTCGGCATGGGTATTGTTTATGGCATTTGGCCAAAACGTGAAAGGTAATGCTTCTAATGCAAAAAAATCCGTAGTGGCTTTCAGATTTCAGGAGTACGGTTGGGCTCACACAGAGGCTGAGTTCTACAGTCGTTACAACATGTTTAAGAGGAGATTTCCTTTCGCGGCGAAATATGTGGAGGAAAGCACCGTGAAGGAAAAATGGTCAAGATGTTTTTTTCCCGGTGCCCGATAGAACCTAGACACGAGATTTTCTGCGGAATCTCTGAACAACACTTTTAACAACGCGAGGAAGTACTCCTTAATACCGGGGAAAGGGTCAAAACCAACCCAAACTAAAATCGGTGTGCCAAAAAAAAACCCGAACTAAAATAGGGTGCCATTTTCTACCTAAACGACAACGAAATTCAAATTTCCTACCCCAATTATCGAATCTGACCTAAAACCTGCTTTGACTATTAATGACGTTAGTCAACTGTTAAAAACGCTGACGAGGCATGACGAAAGCTGAGTTGGCATGACACAGTGTCACCTAACTAAAACGACGTCGTTTTAATTGCTTGAAAAATCTAATTTTTTTCCTCTACCGAGGATCAAACCCGAGAAAATGTAAACCGTCGACAAGCGTGTCGACCAATTGAACTATGAGACATTATTGATATTTATTACAAACATATCTATATATCATTAAAAAAAAAAGGAACAAAAAAAGTTATTCATCTTCTTCTTCTCTTCGCGCAGGGATCTCCTGCATCAAATCTCCTCGACATTATTGGCTTTTCTGTTGCTTTTCTTTGAATATCTCGAGCAAGATTCTCTTAGTCTCGAGCTCTGCAATACACACACAGAGGTACATTTTTCTCCAGACAGCTCCAAATTCAGGAAATTCACTCACAACGAACTCGAACTGCGATTAAAAATTCAAACTTTCCTAGGAGAAAAATGGTGGAGACAAAATTTATGGCCTACCCATTAGAGATTCGGATCTTAAACCGGCGCCGGAACCAATGTACCGTCTTAGATTTCTAACCCAAAGCATCGAGGACGCCCTCTGCGTCGATGTGTCGTGGCTTTCGCCATCGATAGATCCGCTATACATTTTTCTACCTAATCGCGCAGATCGTCACAACCTTCGACGAAAGATATCAGCCCAGAAATGAAGCAGAGAGATTAAAACCCTAAAGAGGAGGGTGAGAACTGAACCAGGAACTGTAGAAAACCCTAGAGCAGCCTTGTCTCTCCCTCTTTCAAACTCTCTCTGATCTACGAGATCCACCAAGCTTCAAAAGTAACAAAAGTTTCTCACTTTTACAATATAAGATCTACGAGATCCACCAAGCTTCGTTATTACCCATTACCTTTACTAATTATTAAGATTGTAGGAAACTTTTAAAAATCGAAATTTAGTACGAGATATAATCTCATAAAATGATAAAATCCCGTTAAATCGTTTTTTCCAGGATTGATGCAGGAGATCCCTGCGCGAGGAGAGGAGGAAAATGAAGAACTTTTTTTGTTCCCTTTTTTTTAATGATATATAGATATGTTTGTACCAAATATCAATAATGTTTGATAGCTCAATTGGTCGACATGCTTGTATATGGTTTACAGTGTCTTAGATTCGATTCTCGGTAGAAGAAAAAATTTAGATTTTTTAAGCAATTAAAACGACGTCGTTTTAGTTAGGTGACACCGTGTCATGCCAACTCAGCTTCCGTCATGCCTCGTCAGCGTTTTTTAACAGTTGACTAACGTCATTAATAGTCAAGGCATGTTTTAGGTCATATCCGATAGTTGGGGTAGAGAATTTGAATTTCGATGTCGTTTAGGTAGGAAATGGCACTTTATTTTAGTTCGGGTTTTTTTTGGCACACCGATTTTAGTTTGGGTTGGTTTTGACCCTTTTCCCCCTTAATACCCATGCTGGATACTATCATTGCAAAGTTTTCTGATTGGTTTAACGAGCACAGGAAAGAGGCCGTGTCAGGACATGTTGATAACAAACTGGTGCCTTTGGTTGAGAACTTCTTGCATGATAATTGTGCTACTGCTAAGAAATTAACCGTGAGGGAGGTAAACAGTTACGAGCTCGAATACGAATTCGTTGATATTGATACTAAAGTTTATTTGGTGAACTTAGAAAGGAAGAGTTGCTCTTGTAGGTTCTTCGATATTCAGAAGTATACTTGTCTCCACGCACTAGCATCATACATCTCATTCAGAAAAATGGTGGTGGAGTTAGTTGTCGTGATACCTAAATAGAAGTCCATGAGTTGTGTTCGAAATATTATTGGACGGAGTTGTGGGCATTGGCTTATCACAGGTCCATTTATGTTGTCCCGAATATGTCTGCATGGATTATCCCCGATTACATCAAAGAGAAGCAAATCCCACCTCTTGATCGCAAGATAAAAAAGTGTAGGAGGAGAGTGATGAGGTTTCCATCAGCAGGAGAAAGGCGTCGTCGAAGGACCCCGAATAAAAGGCGTCGAAGAACACTACCCTAGATTTTATTTGGAGATAAGAACTTGTGATCTTTGTTATCTTTTGTTCTGTAAAACAACTCAGTACAACTGGTATTTCATTATGTAAAACTACTTATGTCCTGAAAATTGATTATGTTCTGTTAGAAACAACTAGGTATAACTCGGTATCACTATACTTTATCTACAAGGTGCACGTAATTATTCAACCGGCTTGTTTGGGTTGTAGAGGTGGCTAACAAATTTTAAAACACGTTGCAATGTACCGCTGAGGCAAAATATAACTACTTCAAACTTTGGTATAACTACTATAACTACTTCAAACTTTTGCCAATAGTACGCCGAATGTGTATAATTTTTGTATGCATAAAATATTTGAAATGATATTTGGTGTCAAATAAAATGTTATAACATCAAGAGAGTATCATTAAAAAGGGAAAATATTAAATTCTCATCTTTTTATGAGTTGTTGTGGAAACAGTTACACAACATTGTCCTTGTAGTTTTAAAATCATTTACATAGTAATAGCCAGTTTAGGAAGACCTACTAACCTAAATACTGATTTGACGCAAATGACTGCATAAAACAATCAGAATTATATGTCTAAGCACTTATCTATTCTGTAAAACTAGTAAAACATAACTTAAAGGCAAGTAATACTATATAAACATAAAACCAGCAAAAGTACAGCTATGACCATCTATGACCCAAACTCGTAATACTAGTATACTCTGGACAACTATGACCAAATATTTAGAGGGAAATTTGAAATTTGAAATTTCGAAAATATCAAAATAAAAAATCCAATTTTTTGCAAAGGTTTCTTTTGTCTCCAAACAACCTTTTCCAATTATCTCTCTCTCTCTCTTCTCTCTCTCTCATTTTATCTTCCTTCCTTCACGAGAATCTGAAATCGAAATGGAGGAAAGTAGCTATCACCACACGGACAACTTCTACGTTGAACCATACGAGGAGGAGAGGAGGCGCAGTAAGGAGATGAAGCGGATGAAGGAGCATTTCGACATGGTTGGCTTCATCGCCGACGCCCAATATGGGATTCCAACCAAATGCCCCTGTGGTGGACAAATCAAGCAAGATGTCTCCACACAGCCAAAGTTTTGGAATGATTTCGACACTTTACCGGGCAGTAGATACTTCACCTGCAACGAATTTAAGGTAAAATTTCATTTCTAGGTTTTTTTCTGGATAATACTAGTTAAACTAGGTAAAACTATTTGAATGTTCTTCGACGGATAACTAGTAAAACTAGGTGAAACTAGGTAAAACTAGGTAAAACTATTTGAATGTTCATTGTTAGGATGATGGACTCCACTTTCGCCAGCCGTGGGTTTTTGGTGTCGAGCAAGAGATTTCAAAGCTAATTCGGAAGGTTGAAGAGCAGAGCGAGAAGATTGAAGAAATGCAAAAGAAGATTGAAGAAATGCAAAAGGAGATTTAAGTATTTGTTTGTGAGTATGTAATCCCAAAACTTCCTTTCTATTTTGTATAAGACATATTATGTAATCCCAAAACTTCCTTTCTATTTTGTATAAAACATATTATGTTTGCTCAACTAATCTTATCAATGGCTTTGTTTATGAGAATCTTGTTTTACCAAGTATTACCAACATAGTTTTACCAAGTATTACCAACATAGTTTTACCAAGAATTACCAACATAGTTTTACCAAGTATTATCAAGTATTACCAACATAGTTTTACCAAGTATTACCAACATAGTTTTACGAATATCTACAAACCACCACAAAAGTTTAAACCAACACCAAGTTCTATGTCCAACAAATAACCGAGAAATAAGTTCAACAAACAACCAAAAGGGAGAGAAACAACCAACATCTATCCATTCCTCGCTCTCTACTCTTCCATAGATGCTTCCACCACAGCCAATCTTGCATCAAATCCATTCACCTTCTCCTGAATCTCTTTTATGCTCTTCAAGAACTCGGCCAATTCGGTTGGAGGTGTTTGCACCGGTGGAGCCTCTACTCGTTCCATCTCCTTATCCTTTTTGGCACGCGCAGCAACGTCTTGATCAAACAGGTCTTCAAAGAAGATAGTGTAACCTTTGACCAGGCGCTTGGTCCAACTATCAATCACGAGATCATCTTCATCACGATCGTCGTCTTCCTCTAAGATTTGAGCCAATAGATTCTTTTTCTTTCTAAGACTGATTAAAACGAGGCTGTCAATGTCCTGCTGTGAAGGAATCAAATAAATGTTTCCAACTTAAATAAATGTTTCCAACTTAAATAAATGTTTAGATGCAAGGTACAATTTACCTGAGTAGTACCAAGTTCTTCATTGATTGCCTCAATCGGAAAGCCTTTCATATCTTCTTTTTTGAACTTCGACTTGCACATCCTCGGACACATCAAGTCTGCTTCTGGGACACTCTCCCTAAATCGCTTTCCCAATTGAGGAATTGCCTCAAACGCTAGTAGCTACAAAATAATTTTGAGTTGTAAGACGTACTTTGAATTAAATAAACATCAACATTCTCATAATCATTGTACTTACCTCCAAAGAAATACAGAATCCAGGAATGGGCCACTGTGTCCCTGCCTTCACCCCCCCCCCCCCCCCCCCCCCCCTTTGGCTTGAAAATGTTCCACCGTGTGCATGATCTCCTTCACCATAAAGTCGTAAGAAAATCTCCCCCAAGGAAATGTCCTACAATAGTCAAGATCATCCACAGCCCTTTTAAACACTTCCAAAACGTCGGGTGCACCATCTACAGTCTTCGTTTGTGCACAAACTATACTCGAAAGGAATTACAACACATCCATCTTCAATCTGTCATTACCAGCTCCCATTTCTTCAAGCTTTGCTTTCACATCTTCCTGCCTCACCGTTCCCATACCAAAATGACGCGTGATGAAATCCATATTACCCCTTTCCTTATATCCAAGAGGATATTTTAGGCAGTTCAAACCCGAGATCAACGCGTGTTCCCTGAGGCCATAACGCACAGGAACTCCATTTACAACGAACCAAACTTCCTTCGTCTTCAGGATCTCGGCTGTTCGCAATACGAGCATCCACATGCCCTGAACCTTGTGGTTATGGTCCTTAGGCATGTGGAACAAGTGTTTGAACTGAGGATGTGAGACAAACCATTCCCTCTCCGCATCGGTCAGGGGCGCGTTCAGGCCGTCAAGCGTTTTGAACACGTCTTTGAGATAGCACCGTGTCCCTACCTTCACAGGATGCTGATAGCTGCTAGTAGGGAGGTACAAACTCTTTGGTTTTAGTGCCATGAACCTCTGCTCAATCTGCAAAATAACAATCAACTTCACTCAGTTATATAAGAATTATGCCATACAGTTTTATCAAGTTTTCCTAGAGTTACTACTATAGTTTTACCGAGTTCTACAGCTACATTTTTACCAAGTTTTCCAAAGTTATACAAATATAGTTTTACTAAGTATTCCCCAGTTATCCTATTTATCACAAGTATCACGAATATACCAAGTAGCGTTACCAAGTATTCCCTAGTTGTCATATTACTCCAAGTATTACTAGTTTTCCCTACACATTATTCCCTATTTCTACTAGTTTTCCCTATTGCTTCTTACCTCACTCTCCGATTCATATTCGGATTCAATTGCTTCAGTTGATTCTCCACTCGAGTCATTGGCTATCTCATTGCCCTTGGCTTCTTCTTCTTCTTCTTCATCCCGATTCGTACCACCACTCGTAACGGCCACCAGAGGAAGTGAAAATGAAGCATTCACCACAGGAGGAACCGAAGGAACCACCGGAGTAGAAGCTTCGACCAACGGAGGAACCACCAGATTCTTCTTCTTCTTCGCATAAACCTTCACTTTCGAAGTAGAAGCTTCGACCACCGTCTCCGGAACCAAAGATGAACCTTCCACCGCCATCGGAACCACCGTCTCCGCCGCATGCGAATCCCCTACTTCTTTTGGGTCGATCTTCATCTTCTTCGCCGCCCTCTTTTCGGGATTCTTCTTCTTCGCCGCCTTCGCTTTCGCCGGATCCTCCTTTGCGCCACTATTATGGTTTCGCAAACTTCTCTTGGACCGTCGTGTTTCCACCATTGTCTGAGTGAAGGAGGTGAATGCGGGGAGGGGAAGGGATTTGGGGAGAATTCCTCAGTTTTCCCGAGTTTTGCGGTTTTTGGAATTAATGGAGAAAAATTAGAATTTGCAGACTCGATTCAATTTATGAATTTTGAAGAAAAAAAAAACCGAATCGGATGTAATCGGGTCAAACCCGCGTGCCTGCTATCCGGTCGGATGTAATTGGGTCAACACGTGGTAGAAACTGTAAATATCATGATTTTGGTATGGTTTTTTTGTAACTTGGTCATTTTTCTAACTTACAGTTATAATGAAGAGATTTGAGATTAAAACCTCAGCAGAGTGGTATCCGAGAAGAAACCCCAGAACGGAGAGCGGCGAAGAGATAGGGCCGCGAGAAGATCTGTCGGCGCCGGCCAACTGGCTTTCAGAGGGAAGGTCTCCATGGGAGAGAGGAGGAGGTGCGGCGAATTCGAAGACCTGAGCAGCCGTCCCCGAGCTAAGCAAGGGCCGAGACAACACCGGCGACGCCTCTAGAAACACTCACCCGTAACCCGAGTAGGAAAACCAGTAGACTGGTAACAAATCCAGGGAAGAAACGTTGGTGAATCATTCGCAACGGCTTGCACGAAAACTCCTAGCCACGACCAATGGGAGATGCCGTCCTCCAGCAGCAGGTGAAGGTAGCGGCAAGGGGCAACGACGAGTCTAAGCAAGGGACAACACCGACGATCCCAATCCAGGAGAAGCCCGACAGCACCACCCAAACTCGCGGCGAAGGAGATCGGGTGAAAGGTAGACACAGTGGGAGGACGACGGAGTAACGAAGAGCACGGCATCGAGGAGTAGAAGACTACAAGAGACAGCGACGGAGATGGCGAAGTAGTGGCGATACAGCCTCCCCCGGCGACGGCGAGGAGCGCCGGCCACTGAGGAGGCGGCGGCGACGAGCTTGGAGGATGAGCTAGTGCAGCGACGGGGAAAACCACCGGCCGGAGGAGGAGAGGCTTGAAAGGAAATCGTTGAAGGTTGAAAGAGGCGCCTTGGTTCTTCTCACCACAGAAGGGAACCACCCCACTACCACCACTTGGTTTACTATTTAGTTTCTTAATTATTATGATATTATTAAATAATAATAAATCCATACATATTCAAAGAAAATATATTCGAGATCTTGCAACATTTTTCACTATTATTATTATATTTTATTTGAATATATATCAAAACAAAAGTTTGAAAAATATTTTACTAGTTTTATAAAGAGTTAGACACGAAAAAATTGTTTTTTAATTATGATTATTATATTTTAATTATGATTATTATATTCGAGATCTTGCAATATTTTTCACTATGATTATTATATTTTATTTGAATATATATCAAAAAAAACTTTGAAAAATATTTTATTTTTTATAAAGAGTTAAACACAAGAAAATTGATTTTTTATTTGTGGACTGGCCACAAAACCTATAGTTATTAAGCGTTGCATATTAGAGTTATGTTTTCAAGATTATAGGTTTTTGCGGGTTAGTCCGAATAATATTTTAGTTCATTGCAAAATGGGTTAAGTAGATAAGTTTGTCCGAATTGACAATTATATATATAATAATTAGTTAGACATATTATAAAATTCAGATAAATTTATTTTTTAAATTTTTAAATAATTTTTAAGAAAATTTATCATTCACTATATAGCTAGCGCGGATTAAATGAGCTTTGTTTTGAATATAATATTATTAAATCGATGTTTAGATTCACTGTAAATACTATTTCATCGAATATTAGCCTCTAATTGATAGGATCCGGTTCCGAAAGAAAAAAATATACCCATTTCCTTTTCAATAAGCAAAATAATATTGAGAATCAAAAAAATATGTAATCGAAATTTAATAGATTCAGAAACCTACTTATAAAGTTATAGAATTTGGAAAACAAATATGTTTTCTCAGGTTAGGACATTTTTCGCTTTCTTAAAAAAAAAAAATTCACTGAATAGATTATTATTAAAAGCTCAAAAGAACAAACGAAAGACAAGCCCTATGGCCGAAACATCCCAATAAACGAGCGAAAACACAAATCTAAACACCATAGCACAAAGGCTCAATAAACATAGAAAAGAAAACAGAGCATTACATCTCCTTCATAACGCAACACTTCTGTGATCTCAAATTTTATGGGTACTATTTTTTTTTATTATCGATAATATTTGTTTTTCCCCTTATCTTTTATTTTGCGCGGTAAAATTAATATCTATATTATAAAAAGAAGATATGTGCAAAGCTAATATAAGGTCCATTAGAGACATTTAGTGAACTTTTACGAGAAAAGAATGAACACATGATCTCTAAAGTCTCACTATCATCTTTAGAGATGTTAATAAAATCGGAACAACATTTCATTTTCATAACTTCTAATTTAAAACAAATAACACATTTATATAAAATTAATGTAGAAATATTTTAACAACATTTCACTTTCACAACTTTTAGTTTAAAATAATCAAATTCACATAATAAATTAATAACAATTTATTTTTAATTAATATAAAACCAATAAAATCTATAACTGTCTAAATTATATTTTTATTCTGTAAAAAATGCAATATACTATAATCATGTAATGGTTATAACAAATTAAGAAAACTTTAAAAAATATCATTTAATTCAAAATTAAAAAATATTTGCTCCGTGCTGTATCACGGGTTAAATCTTAGTTTTAGGATATTTGAGAAACTAAAAAATTTGAGATTTTAAACTTGATACACGTCACTTATATCCTGCAAAGAAAATTGGAACTCAAATTTACGGAGAATGGAATATACAACAACAATCACAACCATACAACAAATACAACCATTCAAAGTAATGATGCAGAAAATTCGAAATATTGTTTTTGCTTAAAATCTCGAGGGTTTCGCTGGGTTTAAACTGAAACAAAGAAAAAGAAAGTCATATTTTTTTTTTTCTCAATATGATATGGTATTTGTACCCATTTATTTCTAACTATAAATTGCCTTTCAAATAAGAGAAAATTAGAAAAATGTTATGAATTAAATATATGGATGCCCATTATAAGGCCCATATTTTAGGAGGTTTACAATATTCTCGGTTTCCTTATTCTCCTTATTCAGTTTGCTCCCCAAGTCTATGTAAATCTATATATATACCTCTCTTTATTCATGGAATAATACAACAACAATTTACTCTCTCCCTTTTATTCACAACACGTTATCAGCACGAAACCCTAGCCGTTTGAGCTAACCCTAGAATTCGAGCCGTCTCTTTGCACTGCGATTTTCCGACGAACCACGACGAGTCACACATGCACGGAAAGCTCTTCGAGTCAGCTTTCCAGCGCCACCTACCTCGCTTAATTTGAGTTCACGGTCAGAGAGACATCATCGTTTTTCTGAAATCGGTGCAGTCTGCCCAAGCTCTCCGATCTTCCACATTTCAGGGTAATTTTCCGGCGAACCACCCTGATCCTCGTGATAATTTAACCACCCACGGACAGATCTTTGAATCATCTTTTCATAAACGCTGGTAGCGCCTCAATTGAGTCCACCGTTCTAGAGTTATGACCGAAACCGTGAAACCGCTGCAGTTTGGCCGAGCTCTCCACCGGTGATTCCGATCAGGCACCTTCAACGACGTGTCACCGGCGACTCCGGAAGAATCAGGCGATGATCTGACTGTCCACAGAAACCCCCGGAAGTCATCTTTCTAGGAAGCCCAGAATCGCCCCAAAAGAAGTTGTACAACGAGAGATATGACCAGTTATCCATAACAGGTGCAATCTGCCAATCCCTAAGCCTCAAATCCGTTATGCCAAGTTATCGCCTAGACGTTATCGAGATAAGTACAACTAACTCTCTATATTAATTATATCTGATTGGTTTCTATATCCATGGCATAATTACAATATTATTATCATGCTTTATTGCTTGGTTTGGTCAAACATGCACATACATGATTTAAATACGGATTTGCACATAGCAATTGCATCATGTTTATTTGTTCTCACATAATCATGAAATTTGCATATGCGTCATTTGATATTGTCTGTTGATTAAATTGATGATTGAGAACTTAGTTTAATGGAATGATAGTAAAAAAAAAAATAGTGAACGGTAATGATTGATTGAGTATGTGATTATTATCTTTATTTATTGAATATGCGATTTGTTCATACCTTTATTATAATTATATTTCATTGCCATCACCTCCATAGAGGGTTTTAAGATCGAACATTTGACCATAAGAGATCCATAAGTTCTTTAGAACAATGTGATATTACTTAACGCTCATTATGACAACTAGAATGTGATATTACTTAACACTCATTATGATTGGTTAAATTTAATATTACATGACTTGAAGTATGTAAGCTGACATTACTCAGCTATGTTCAGAATTACTTGCAAATTGATATTATGCCGAGATAATATCACTGATGCACGGATGCTAAAAGACACTCTACCATTTAGACAAGTAATGTTGTCCTGAAGACACAATACTATGAAAAGAGGATTTGAGAAGTATTCTGAACTTATATATTGTCTAATTGAGATTGGGAAAAATAATGAGTTAGAGATGAAAAATCATGATACACTTCTACTAGTTATGCTTCATTCCCTGAAGCGAATGTGACACTTTATACTGAGAAAGAAAAAGACCACACTAATAACACTGTCCGAGGAAGTGGCTATAGAAGTGATCGTAGATGTGAACGTGGATATGTATATGGATAAGGTCAAGATCGAGGTCAAAGAGTTTCTTTCAAGAACTCAGATTCTCACTAGAAATGAGAAAGTAAAGATGGTATCATACAAGAGATATTTCTCTCATGTGACGATAAAATAAGTTTGTGTGAGTACAAGATGAGATAGTATAAAGATTATTGAATGCTCCAGAAGAGAGATAAATTTGCCTTTGGGAATGGAATCATTGATGCGTTATACTTTCCCAAGTCTCAAAAGTTATCTAAGATAAAATACATGACCCAAGTTGGGTATGTTGTTGGTTATAGAGTGAGATTCAATTCGAGATGGATGGACCTTAAGTGTCATCATCTCGAGGGGGAGAATTGAAGAATCCCACAATCCATCGTAATAAAATATCTAGAAGATTTAACACTCAAAATAGATTTGATGAATCATTTATAAAGAAAATCCAGGAGATTTCAAGATTACTCATGTTAAGACAATAAGTGAAGGAAATGTTGAATATCTTCACATCATGAGTATTACCTAAGGCAATAAAAGTATTTTGGAGAAACTACCTACATTCTCTACTAGATTGTACTACACAATAAGTTAGTGTAATGGATAAAATAGTACACACAAATTTTACTGAAAATCTCAATGTTTTGGCTTGACCGATTTGGTCATTCCGGTTCAATAATAATGCGAAAAAGAACCAGAAGATTCTTATGTGTTATCTATAAAAGAAGTTGATAATACGGTTTTCAATATCCAATATACTTGGAATATATTAGTTTTCCGGTACATATACAAGGAGATATTTTGGACTGATCATCCACTGTGTATCTTTGCGAAAGTATTTGGTTAATTGATTAGAGTGAAACCGCATTGATTCGCCTTATGCCAACGAATAATTTTGAGTTCTCCCCAAGATTAGTTTTTGGTCAGGAACCATATATTTTCCAACTAAAAGATTTTGGATGTAATGTTGCTCCACCACATTGATATAAGTTGGGACCTCAAAGGAGGTTATGAATTGTTGGATATGAATCTCCCTTGATGAGTAAATGTATTGAGCCATCAATAAGGGATAAGATTCGATTTACAGACTGTAATTCCAGTGAGTCAGTATTTCCAACAATTAAGGGAGGAGAAGAAAATAAACAACTGGAAAAGGAAATCAGTGAAAGAAATTAACTTGATCCTCATAAAGAATGTGCACTAGAAATTCAAAAGATAATTCATTTGCAGAGTTAGCAAATTTAATGCCGGAAGTATTTCCTGACCCTGATTGAGTGACGAAGTCACATATACCAACTGCGCTCCAATTAATATTGATGTCCCAGGGAGACAATATCAACTGCTATAGAGTCTAGAGATCGCATGAAGCATGATAGACCTATTGGTTCCAAAGATTAGAATCCTCGAAAAGAAATGGAGCAGATTATGAAATGGCAAGATCGAGGAATCAAAAAATTATGGAGGATCTCCATAAGAGACATTAGACATGACTAAGAAGTAAATATAGGTACCTGGTAATGATAAGAGATTTCAACTAGTTTTGTCATGTCTGGAACAAAATGGAACCAAGAGCGAATCGATGTCGATAATATTTTTGCATGCAGTGAAGCAGTTGATGAGATTTGAGGATCATAAACCGCGGTAGAAGAAGGTTTATTGAAAAATGTACATAAAGTGATGATTGGCCAATCATGGAAAAAGTCGTAAAGACAAAGTTAGAATCTCTTGCAGAGAAATATTTTGGACCAGTAGTCCATACACTTGAAAGTGTAAAACTAGTGAGACATAAGTGGATCTTTATGCGAAAGATGAATGAAAGTGATATATGAAGAGATATACTTTCTTATGGTGGATGGAACTATTTTTCAGATCCCTTATGAATCTGACAATGAGAGAAATACTTGATTTAGTCTCAAAAGAATTTAAAATGCTAGAAGCAATCCATAAGGATTTAAACTGCCATAAGCAGCCAAGAAGGATTTAAACTGCTATAAGGAGCAAATTCTAGTTCTTGAGAACACTAGCTATTTGATTGAATTGAAGCAAATATATTTCATGGGGTATACTCTTAAAGTGAATATTATGAGGTTAACCGATATACCCATGTGCATTAATCAAAAGAATATGGATCAACGGGATTCTTGATTTGGACATAATCAAAACTCTTGAAGAGTTATCGGAAATCGAAATTTGGAAAAAACGACTTTGCAAAGACAACATTGTCTTCAAGTTCTCCAAATTTTAAATCTTAGTAAAGATATGTTTTATCAAAGATCTTTGCGGGATTTTACATAGAAAATGCTCATATATAGTTGGTCTTGAAGTACCACACTTAAAATGATATTTGAGCAAGTTGTTGATCACTTTAATGATTGAAAGATGTACTTTCATATAACAAGAAACATGAATAGCTCGTATGTAAAAGTATGTACAATATGAATATCTAGAAGATTGCAAGTAAAAGGAAATTTGGCATGAACTCAAAATAGACGAAGAAAATATCTTCTATGTAAGAAGGATGTTATGGACCAGAAGTCCAATAACCTGAGAAATTATGATAATCATACGAGTATATTAACTAAGGTTATGCTTATATCAATTCTCTAAAGATGATATATATGATTAGAATGCATTTCTTGAAGAAGATGCTTCTAAGGGGAGAAATATGATGATGTGTGTGGTTGTACTCTTTTTCCTTATCATGGT
Organism: Eutrema japonicum; assembly: GCA_030161315.1. Classification (NCBI taxonomy): domain Eukaryota; kingdom Viridiplantae; phylum Streptophyta; class Magnoliopsida; order Brassicales; family Brassicaceae; genus Eutrema; species Eutrema japonicum. The sequence goes on from BSQW01000012.1 coordinate 34,160,780, forward strand.
TTTTATCCCATTGGATTTTTCCATGACAAGGTTTTAACGAGGCAACAAAGAACACGCAAATGATAGACACCTAAGGGGAATGTAAATATGAAAGTCTATCACATTCCAAAGATTATTGAGATCATCAAAAGCAAAGAGAATGATCAAGATGGATCATCTGCGACACCCATTAATTGCAGAAGAATGGCGATATACATCTATTACAAATTCGTTCAAGTGAAGATTTGACGGACTTATATACCAAGACATCTCCAACTGCTACTTTCAAGAAGCTAGTTCATCATACTAGATCACGTCATCTCATTCATTTTCAGGTGATGTACTCATGAGGGGGAGTAATAGCGTACTGCACTCTTTTTCCCTTAATTATGGTTTTTCCCATTGGATTTTCCTAGTAAGGTTTTTAATGAGGCATCTTACGCGCTTTACTACTATTACATTATAATGGACATCCAAGGGGGAGTGTTATGAATTAAATATATGGATGCCCATTATAAGGCCCATATTCTAGAAGGTTTAGAATATTCTCGGTTTTCTTATTCTCCTTATTCAGCTTGCTCCCCAAGTCTATGTAAATATATATATATACCTCTCTTTATTCATGGAATAATACAACAACAATTAACTCTCTCCCTTTTATTCACAACAAAAAAGACAATATAGCTTAACTATTGTCCCACTAAATATTTCTCACTAAACATTGTCACATTAAGATTTATAATAATTGAAACCCTAAATTGCCCTTAAATAATCTAAACAAATATATTATTTATCAATTTTATACAAAAACTTATCAAAATTACTTTGATCAAAAAAAGAAAAAAAAACTAATTCACATTAGAACCCAAGACACGAGAACAACAAAAATATTCAGAGGTTTTCTTCCCCGAAAAAAGGCTCTCATTCGATATACACTTCGTCAAAGTTCACTCGCCGGTGTCGTCCTCTCCGTCGCCTCATCAACTCATGCGAGTGAAATTTTCACTACAAGAAAACACAATTTTTGTTACCACTTTTTGCGACTCTTTTTTTGGTCACAAAAATGCGGGACGAAAGTGTGACTAATTGTAACGCTAATTACTAAATGGATACAAATCCACTAAATCAGCTGTAACTCCTTCAATACAATCCCAAATGAGTTGAAACTATTTCCATTGGAAATCTAACTCAATTGCCTATAACTCTAATGAAAAATGTCATATCTAAATTTAAAGGAAAGACTTCCATCCGAGTCGATCTTATAGACACATATTATTGATGCAAGATCGACTCGGATGGAAGCCTTATCTTTAGATTTAGCTTTGGAGCTCTTCATCAAAGTTATATTAAATTAAGTGAGCTTTTTAATGGGAGTAGTTTCAACTCATTCGGTGTTGTATTGAAGGAATTAGAGCCGATTTAGTGAACATGTATCTATTTAGTGGTTGTAACTCCTTCAATACAACCCCAAATAAGTTATAACTACTCTAATTAGAAATCTCATTCAATTTCCTATAATTTTGATGAGGAGCTCCAAAGCTAAATCCAAAGAGAAGGCTTCCATCCGAGTCAATCTTGTATCAAGAATATGTATCTAGAAGATCGACTCGGATGGAAGTATTCCCTTTGAATTTAGATATGACGCTCTTCATGAAAGTAATAGGAAATTGAGTTAGATTTCCAATGGAAGTGGGGTTGTATTGAATGAGTTACAGTCGATTTAGTGGACTTGTATCCATTTAGTAATTAGCGTTTGATTGTGTTAATCCCGATTTTGCGCAGTCAACTACAAGTTGGGAAATTATTTTGAGCAAGCGATAGTTGAGGAATAAATTGAGCGCGCGAAGATATTTCAGGAATTAAATGAGCAATTCCCGACGAAAGTGTGACTAATTTGCGACTGCTCGCAATGCAGTGGCAAAACAGTCGCAAATTAACGACGAAACAGAGGAGTCACAAAAGAGTCACAAATTTGTGACTGAATTGTAGTATGACTTTGTAGTCGCAAAAGTAGTCCCAAATTTGCTTCGGTTTTGCTCCTCCAGTCGATTTTTAAAAAAAAATTAACGATGAAACATAGTAGTCACAAAAAGTCGCAAATTTGTGACCGATTTGTAGTCTTACTTTGTAGTCGCAAAAGTAGTCACAAATTTGTGACTGATTTGCTTCGGTTTTGCCACTACAGTCGATTTTTTAAAAGAAATTCATCAGTATATAATTGTAGTATGTTAATTTAGACGTTTTATATAGATTTGAACTATTATATAGACTGAATCATGATATTAGAAGAAAAAACTTGTAATTTTCAATATTCTAAACTTATGTTTGTTTCTACTCATAACATGTATAAGAAGTCACAAAAAGTCTCAAATTTGTGATCGTTTATCAACTCCACTCGATTTGTTTTTAATAGTAGTCACAAAAGGTCCCAAATTTGCGACCGTTTAGCAACTCCACTCGATTTGTTTTTTTTTAAATCAAAAATATTGAATTGTAGATATGTTAATTTGTACGTTTTTACATAGATTTTAACTACTATATACATTTAATCATGATAACAGAGAAAAACACTTTTAAATTCCAATATTTTAAACTTATGTTTGTATATTCTCAAAAATATAGTAAGTGTATATTTGTTTTATATGAAATGATTTTGAAAGATATAAGTTTTTCAAAATTTACTTACCATATCTTAGTTTACTGTTTAAATAGAGAGTTGTAGTGTTAGAATTATAATAAGAATGATTGTAAAGTCATATTTAGAATAAGAATGATTGAAAGTTTAGAGTTTAGAGTTTAAGGTATCGTCACAAAACAGTCATAAAAGGGTCTCAAATTTGCGACCGTTTAGCAACTCCACTAGATTTTTTAATAGTTGTCACAAAAGCGTCGCATATTTGCGACCGTTTAGTAACTCCACTCGATATTTTTTATATTAGTCACAAAAGAGTCCCAAATTTGCGAGCGTTTAGCAACTCCAATTCTTTTTAAAAAGAAAATCAACAAAATAGAATTGCAAATGTGATAATTCATACGTTTTTACATTGATTTCAACTAATATATACACCAAATCTTCATAAAACTGAAAAAAACTTTTAATTTCAAATATTTTAAACTTATGTTTATATATTCTCAAAAATGTAGTAAGTGTATATGTGTTTTATATGAAATGATTTTGAAAGATATAAAATTTTCAGAATTTACTTACCATATCTTAGTTTACTGTTTAAATAGATAGTTGTAGTGTTAGAATTAGAATAAAAATGATTGTAAAATCATATTTAGAATAATAAAGATTGAAAGTTTAGGGTTTAGGGTATATGTTTGTGATTTATTAATAATCGTCACAAAACATTCCCAAATTTACGACCATTTTGAAACGGTTTTGCGACTATATCAGATTTCATGAAATTTTTGCCAAATGTCTTAAACGATTTCGGTGAAATATTACGCGGCAACTTATCCCGCGTTAAGAATCTTCACAAAACATTCTCAAATTTGCGACTGTTTTGCGACTGTTTAGGGACAACTTCGATAATTACTAAGTAAAGTTATTTGCCTTCTATTTCTCTTTCTCTTTCTATTTTCCCATCTTCCCTTCTCTTTCAATTGCCCCGCCTCCTCTCTCTTGCCGCATCGTCCAGTCTTGCCGTGACTCTCTCTCTCTCGACGGTCCCCTCACTCGACTCCCTCTCTCGATCACGGACTCCCTCTCTCGCCGCCTCTCTCTCTCTCGCTGCTTCACACCACCGCCTGTCTCTTGCCGCTACAAGACCACAATTCCTTATACTCAGGTATTTCTCTCTACCCTCTCTCTCTCTCTCTCTCTCTCTCGATCTATCCCGATCTCTAGGCTTCGGGATCCCGGATTGTTCCCGATCTCAAAAACAAATTTCTCAGGAATCTATAGGACGTGCAAGATGTGAGGAATTAGCAAAGTCGTCTTCGTTTTACCACAAGGTTTACTCGGAGGTTAATCATCGGTCTTTTTCTATTTTCCTTTCTAAGATCGATTTCTCACATTATACAATTTTGGTTGATGAACGATTGTTATATCGGTTTGTAGATAGAGGAAGTTGGATGGGAACCGCTAAGAAGATTAGGTGGAGATTTAACGTTTTCCAGCTTTCACATTCGGTAAATTCCAGAATTTTTTGCAGCGATACATTCACTTTAAACATTAACAAATTATATTTAACGTTCTGCATCAGCTATAGCTTCAGGTAACGTTATGCATCATATAGCTTTCACGTTCTGTAAGTTCTGCATCAGCTATAGCTTCAGGTAACTTCATATTCTTCGATTTCGTATAACCCAAGCTCGAGTCTTTAGAACTGATTTGTGGTTGATTGTTTACTTGTGGACAGGCGTTGTGCTCGGTTTGTTCGAAGATTGCAGGTATAAGTCTGAGTCAAAGAAACCATTTTCAAATGCCCTTTCCATTAATGATTCATTAGATTAGAGTTGTGGATTAGACCTTTACTTATAACTAGGTAGAGCTCTTTATTGTGTTCTGTGTTATGTGGTATATGGAAATTGCTGGTGGGTGTGGTGTGCGTGCGTGCGTATCTTCTCCGTGCTGCGTTTTGCGTTTTGCGTTTGGGTGTGTGGCGTGGCAATAGGTTGCACTAACAATATGTCAATGCTGTGCAATTTTATATAACAAGGTGGTCTCTGATATTCATTCAAAACTAATAAGTATTTTGGTTTGCAGCCCTTGGAACAAAGAGATTAGCATCAGAAGTTTTGGCTCAAGAATGGGACAGCAAAAGATTGAATCAAGGATTATATTTTAGTTTGTAATTTAGTTTGTAATTTTAATTTTAATTTTGGAATTATGGAATCTGAATTTAGTTTGTAATTTCAATTTCTATTTTAATTTTGGAATTTTAATTTTGTTTTTTTACTGGAAGTCACAAATCAGTCTCTAAATTGCGACGTGATAGTGGGAGTCACATATTAGTCTTAAAATTACGACTGATAGTGGGAGTCATATATTAGTCTTAAAATTACTACTGATAGTGGGAGTCACATATTAGTCGCAAAAGAGTGACTGTTTTTGCGACCATTTTATTTAGCGACCAAATATTTGAGACTATTATTTTTGGTCCCAAAATGGTCGCAAATGAGTCATTTGCGTTTGCGACCATTTTAGAACTCTTTTTGGGTCGTAAAAACTGTGTTTTCTTGTAGTGTTTGCCGGCTTTCCTCATTACTAAAAGGATTTCTCAAATCATGCTCCTCCTCCGCATGTCCGCCTTTCCTCATCCTAATTATTTCCTCCTCGTTTTATCAGTCCTCCTCCTCCTTCTTTACTCCTCATCATTTTTCCATCGGGTATGTGTATTTATCTTCGATTTGATTAGATTATGTGTTTATTGGATTTGCTGAGAACGCTATTGTATGAGTCTTTTCAATTATTTTTGCTTCTAGGATTTTAAAATCTCACCAAATTGATTTTGGGAATTTTTTTGGTGCAGTCGGAGTTATTGATGTAGCTAAAGCAACCGCCGTCGCCGTCGTCGATGTGGCTAGTGCTATCCCCACGGTTATCTTTTTCATCTCAATGTTTAAATTTCTAATTTTTTTTCCTTATTTTTTTAAGTTTTTCCTATGTTTGATTAATTGATTTTGTTCTGAAGCTCGGTTTCTTAGATCTTCTATCTGGATCGTTGTTTCTGTACATGAAAAAGTTCTTGTCTTTCAAGCTTTCGTTTTTAACTAATATGCACTAGATGTTCTTCTTTATATAATTTCCCTGAAAATCACTTTTTTCCTTGAGTAAAACGAATACAATTGATAATATCGTGATTGAAAAATTCCAAGTCGAAAGCGTTAGGTTTGTGTGCATGTGAAGCAGAATCATGGAAGGAAACAAAAAAAAAATCAAGAAATGAGCATAGAGCTAAAGTTACCAATGTGTATGACCAGGGAGTTCTAGGACAGGAACCTTGGCCTTCCGGAGATCCCATACATGTAACCCGACAGTTCAATGCACAAAGACAAACATCTGATAACATTTTTATAAAGTAGTGGATATTTCACTCCAGATTCCAGAAACAAATTGTCTAGCCATGAAGGAAAACTTTACACTAGAATTGAGTCAATTACTTCCGTGTTCCTACCCATTTATGTGCATGGCAATGTATATAACAGTTTGTTTCCCCGCTGTGGAGTACTGTGATTTTCTTTGTTATGCATTGCTTGACAAATATATTTACACAAAGAGTGAAGTCATATATACGAGTATATGTTCTCTCTTGGTGTTGTAATCAACATTAGTACATTACGTACATGCATGGGCACGTTCAATGGAATTAACCTTCGTGTAAATATGCTAACATATTAAACTCAATGATAACACCGTATTTTTACCTGTTTTAGTATCTATTTTAGAAAAAATTAATAAGTGTTTCATTCGATTTTAAATGTTTTTATTACGATTTTTGCATATTTATAGTTTCAAAACTCTTTTCAGGTTAATTAGGCAAAAGTATTGCAAATTGGAGAAAAAACAGATTTTTGGTTCAAAGTCAAACCGTCAGAAGTTCAACTGCCAAAAAGGTTTTTCTCACCGTCTGATCCACCCCAATTTTGGAGATATTCAAGAAGGACCAGCTACCTTTCCATTCCAAGTAATTTGAAGACGATACAACGGTTCAATCAAAAGATAGATCAAGATCAAGACGTCCCAGTTCACCTCGGGCAAAAGCCCCCGACCCGCGGCCAAGAGGCAGTTTGCCGTAGCCAGGAAGCTTCGACCCGCGGCCAAGGCATGTTTCGCCGCGGCCGGAGATTCTGGACCCGCTGTGGAAGTAGTTTCGTCCCGGAAGCCCAATTTCAAGACCCGTTCAATTTCCGTCAACTTAAAACCCTAAAGACCGACGAAAGCAGAGCTCAAGACCTATAACTATGTGTTTTAGAGACCAAATTTCGTGTGCTTGCTTTTACACATTTTTAGTTTAGTTTTGTTCTTACTTTTTGCTCTTAAACTCTTGTTCTTTACTTTTCGAGACTGATGAAGAAGTTTTCTCCGGACATCGTTCTTAAAATCGAGAACTCCCTTTCATCAATCTCCTACAATTTATTTAGTTATGACTTTTAATTCCATTATGTCCGAGTATTTTAATCGTTGGGTTTAAAGGGATTATCGAAGGGAATTCTATGTTCGATAAGGATTTCACATGGTAAAACCCTAACCGATTTCTTATAGATCGTTGTTAATGCATTATTCTAGCGTTATGAACTAGAGGCTGATTCATAGGTATTAAAGAACCACCATAAGTGTTGAATATAAATGCCCGAATCGTTCATCTATAAGAGCATGTCGCATCGTAAGATACAAAAGTATACTTACGGAGTGCCGTGAACTAAGAAAAACTAGCGCAAATATCCCGTTTTTCTGCGCGGCCAGAGACGAAAGTTACTGGTCGAGTATATAGATTGTTGGTACGCAAGATGTACAAAAGTAGGCTACGCCATTTATTCTATTCAGTTCGTGGGATCTAGAATTGTGATACTATGAGTTTATGGGCCGTGATTGAATCGAGCATACCATAAGATATCTCTGTCGACCCAACACCGTTTTATCATAGTTTACAAATCGTTTTCTCGTTTAGTTTATGCCTTCAAATTTTTAGGTTAATTTTCAAGCAATTTTCCGTTTTCCCGTTCTTTATAATTTTTGTGAGAAAACCCTATAAAAACTTTATTATCGTTCTAGACTTCCTTGCTATTCTCTGTCTGAGGTCTCACATAACATCTTTCCCTCCCTGTGGATCGATACCTAAAGTACTACAACGCACTTCTGTGAACTTGCAGAACTTTTAGTTTTACATAATTAAAACCTAAAGTTTCGGATATATTCCGACCGTATCAAATTTTTGGCGCCGTTGCCGGGAGGCAATTGCTATTCGTTCTATCACACCTTAGAGGTTAGTAAATCGACTCTAGAACAAACTTTTCTTTTTAATTTTCTTTTTTGTTTTTCTTCGTTTTAGGCTTTGAAACATGAACTCGCCTCTGGAGCGAGATTGCTACTACGAGCAGGGTTGCTACGACCCATCTTGTGCTCAATACTCTCACACACCAACTGTGATTCTTTCTACATGGAACGGAAATCGGCACCGACTATCTACTCTCAAGGACGCTACGAGCCTCCTTACTACCGAGACGAGCCTTTTGCGTCTTCGTTCGTCAACACTCGACAAAACCATCACCATCAACCCCGTGAATTCTCGGACCAGCACATCTTATACTCAAAGATTAATATGCGTTTAGAGCGACTCAATGTGATGCTAAATCAACCAGTGAGCAGTGACCTCGGTGCAACCCTTCTGCCTTCGATACCAAGCTGTGGTACCGACCAGTGATGTCGGTACGGTTTCCGTCTCCTCCCCTCGGATCTCGAATCTCCTCTTTAGCACCTGAAATACGAACCAAAACATGCAAGGACTCTCTAGGACTAAATGTGGACACATTAGACTCCTAAAATGACTAAAATGCTAAAGAGATATCATGAACTACATGTAAATGACTCGAAACCTAAATGGAACAGATGCTAGAATGATGCAAAATATGATGATATCAGCATCCTAAGAGATCCCTTGATATTTTCTTGCAGCCATTCATTTATGAGTTGAAAATGTTATGGAAAGATGGTGTTCAAGCGTTCGATTTTTCTCTCCAACATAATTTCACGATGCGTGCGGTACTTATGTGGACCATAAGTGATTTTCCAGCATTTGGTATGCTATCTGGATGGTCGACTCATGGAAGGTTGGTGTGCCCTTAATGTCAAGATAACACTGATGCATTCCAATTGAAGCACGGTCGAAAGACTTCTTGGTTCGATTGTCATCGACGATTTCTGCCGCATGATCATCCATATCGTCGGAGCACGACATTGTTTAAGAAGAACAAAAAAGTATTTGATGGCCTACCTCCTGAGCCGGATGGGAATAACATCATCACTCTGTTGAGAGATTTAGGTGCTGAGAAGACGGTTTCATGTGGTGGTTAATGGTCATTTTCCCGTAGACGGTTGTGGCGAGTACCTCAATTGGAACAAGAAGAGTATTTTTTGGGATTTGCCATATTGGAAGAACCATCTGCTGCGCCATTATCTAGATGTCATGCACATTGAAAAAAACTTTTTCGACAACATCATGAATACTGTTCTAAATGTGCAAGGGAAGACGAAAGATAATTTGAAGGCCAGAGTGGACTCGCCAGAAATTTGTTCGCGGAAGGAACTCCATATAATGGCGAACGAAAAATCATTGGCCCCCGCTTTCCGTTTGGATGAGCCTTCAAAGAAGGAGTTCTTCGACTGGATTACGCATAGTGTTCAATTCCCAGACGGATACGCATCTAACCTTCGTAATTGCGTTAATATTGGAGAAGGGAAGTTTTCAGGGATGAAGAGTCATGATTGTCACGTTGTCATGCAACGCCTCCTTCCATTTGCCTTTGCCGGTCTTCTTCCTAGAAACGTCAATGGAGCTTGCAGGTACATTTACAAAATTATATCTAAATTTTACTAAATTTATCTAAATTGTCTAAATTTTACTAAATTTATCTATCATTTATGCAGAGATCGGTGCTTTCTTCCGGGATCTATGCACGAGATCACTTACAGCAGACGGTATCCGAAATTTGGAGGAGAAGATACCGGTTCTTCTATGCAACCTCGAAAAAATATTTCCACCAGCATTTTTTGATGTTATGGAACATCTTCCTATTCATCTCCCTAGGGAAGCAACACTTGGTGGGCTATTTCAATATCGATGGATGTATCCGTTTGAGCAGTATATGTTCCACCTAAAGAAGAAGGTAAAAAATCTTGCAAGAGTCGAGGATTCTATTGTTGCACAGAGCGTGAATGAATAAGCATCCAACTTTGCTAGCTACTACTTTCCATCTTCGGTGAAAACTAAAAGTAGACGACATGCACGTCATGATGATGGAGGAGAAAAACTGATGTATCCGGTCTATGTCCCAAATCTATTTGCAGAAATTGGAAGGCTTAGTGGAAAAGAGATGTCTCAACGACTAACAGAGGAGGAACAAAGGCATTTGCATACATATCTTCTGACAAACTGCGAAGACGTTTTGGAATATGAGAGGTACATCACTTGATTTTGAATAATGTGTTTGTTTAGTAATTATAATTACCAAAAATCCTTGATAGTATTTTGAATAATGTATTTGTTTTATTCACAGGATATACATGGAGCAAATAAGGAATTGGTTTCCAAATTGCACAGAGGATGAGCTTACGGTCCGTAAACAGAAAGAATTCACGGATTGGTTGAAATATTACGTAAGTGCTCAATTTACCTCAATTAAACTAAATTTTACATGCTTACACATATTGTTTATGAGTGTCCACAATTTGTAAAGGTTGATCAGATGAATACTATCGGGATAATTCCCATGTGGTTAGTTGAGATGGTGCGTGGTCCTACTTTTGTTCCAAGTGTTTATCCGATGTATTGCACTCGGGGGTATGCTTTTAAGGCTTTTCGTGAAGGGAGCTCACGGACAACATGCAACTACGGAATTTCGTCTACATCCGGAGAATTTGTCTACTACGAAATACTCCGCGAAATATTAGAATTCAAATATCCATGAATGATTGGTTTGAAGTGCATTGTGTTCTATTGCGATTGGTATGATCCAGTGGAAGGTCTACGCCAGGACGAATTCGGTGTGACATATGTTCACGGAGGCAAGCGACATCGGAAATACGATCCATTTATTCTTGCTTCACAAGCAGACCAGGTTTCCTACATTCGATACCCCCGGGTTAGGAACAAGCAAGACCCATGACCTTGATTGGTATAATAGATAGTAGAGCAGAAGCATTAAGCAGCATAAGCATTATGCTGCTGAAGTTGTATGCTCTGATTAATGTAATGATTGGCAGAGCTGTGAAAGATTATATATAAAATTATTTAATATATTTATTCGTAAACACCAAATCTATAGTTATATTTATAATATAATTTTTAATAATTTTTTTTCACATTTCAATTGTATTTATTATATTATATATTTTAAAATTTTTATTTGAAAATTAATAAAAATAAATAAAATAATGGTAAATATTAGTTTTAAAAGTATAAAATTTATATTTTAATATAAAAATAATTTTTTGATATTATTTAACAAAATAAATTAATTATATAAAATTATTTTTATTTTTTATTTTGTTTTATAGGTTAATGCTCTACTAAAAGCTTCATATGAAAGCATATAGGAAGGAGCATTTGCAGAGCATTTGAAGCTTCTAAATGCTTTCTTAAATGCTTTGTTGATTGGTTGATAAAAGGCTTAATGCTTTTTTAAATTCTCTACCAATCAAGGCCTAAGGATTCCGATTCAGCTTCTTCAGATTATTCATCGGACTCAGAATAATTTTGTTAAAAAAAATTTATATGCATTTATTTTTAAGTAAAACATTTTAGAAACTTTTCTATATATGCATTAAAATAATTAATTGTAAGAATATTTTTAATGAGGATTCCGATTCAGGTACTTCAGATAATTGTTCAGAATCAGAATAAATTTGATAAAAATTTTAGATAAATTTCGTATTTTAGATAATTTTTCTTAATTCCGTTTTTCGACCAATTCCCGACGGGTTTTACTTAGCATTTTTCGAAAATTTTTATTTACATTGAATCCCCTGGCTAAAACTGAAACCAGGGGAGTTTTCCTCGGCTAAAACTATACTATGTGTGGTCGACCATTTAGGGTTTCGAAACCTCAAACCGCAAAAATTTGATTACACTATGTTTGCTAGGGTTAGATATGATCTTTTCAAAGAATTCAATGTCCAACTATCTTAAGAATCAATATTTTTGAGCATCTAATCCAAACCTTACAAGAAAACGAAAAGTGTAAGTATAAGTTATATGTTTCGTTAAGAGAGGTTAAACCAGTTCTCTTATCGATTCATAAAAATCGTCATATACTCTATTTATGTTTACCTTGCCAGATTGTTTTCAGACAGAAGATGTTTAGATTTTTTTTAAAGCCTATACGGTATTCAAATTTAGGATTTCATACCCTATACCCTATATGGTCAGAAATTGGTCGGAATTTCCGACTAATTTCCGACCAATGTGAATATTTTCGAAAAAATGCCAAGTGTTAACAATATATCAACCCGAGACATGCAATATTATGAAATATTATGGGTTGGTCGGAATAGCGTCGGAAATACCGACCGATTTCCGACCAGACCGAAATAAAACCCGCGAAAATTCACCGCTAAATGAAATATTTAGGCGGTTTTGTATTTTTCAAATACCGACCGAATTCCGACCATTGCCGACCATTCCTAGATCTAAATACCAGTGCCGCATCTTCTTCTTCATTTGGTCGATCTATCTTCTCTCTATCCGTCGATTCTCTCTCTCCGCCGACCATCACCGCCGTCGCTCTCGCTGGTAAGGATTTCATACCCTCTTCCTCTTCCTTCTCTTCTCTCCCTCTTCTCTTCCTCTTCTCATCCTCTTTTCTTCTCCTATTTGTTTTTCCTTCTCTTGTTTTGTAGATCGCCTGAGCCTGACCCGTCCGCCGGATTCGCCGTCCCTCCTCCGCCGCCGACTTCTTCTTACCATCTAAGTATTTTTGAGATTTGTGGTTGTTGTTGTTGGGATTTGAAGATTATGATGTTAGTTGTTTTAGCTTGAGTTTTGTGGGTAGATTCGAGATTAGGATGTTAGTTGTTGTGATTTGTGAGATTTGTGGGATTTGTTGTGAATTTTTTGGATTTGTTGTTAGATTATAATTTTTGGATTTGTTGTTTACACATATTGTTTTTCGAAATTTTTTGGATTTATTGTTTAATAATCATTTTTGTTATGAATATAAAACTTTAATAGATAATTTTTAGATTAAAAATACAAAAATATATTTTTAAAATGTTATAAAAATTATGTATATAAAACGTTTTTAAATCTAAGATTTTTTAAGATTTTTTGAAAATTTTGAATTTTATCATTTGTATAAAAAAACGTTTTCATTATTTTTGCCTAATTAATAAATTTATTATTACTCTTTTCATAAATTTCTTATAATTTTATGAATTTTTGGAATTTTCATAAAAACCGTTTTGATAATTTTCATAATTTTTTCGGATTTTTCGTAATATTTTGGGTTTTTGGTAATTTTTTCGGGTTTTTCGTAATTGTTTCGCGTTTTTGTGAATAATTTCATAGTAATCGTTTTTTCGTTTGCGTTTTATTTTTAGTTTGCGTTTTATTTTTAGTTTGCGTTTTATTTTTAGTTTGCGTTTAATATCTAACAAATTTTGGGTTTCTTTTCAGGTCGTACAAGGGTTTCGCGAACATGCACATCGGTGGTTCGTCTCAAGGGAGGCAACAACCTGCACGTAGCGGTGGTTCGACTCGAGGCGCAAAACCACCAAGTCCGGTTGCATCGACTATCCCGGAGTCGCAGAGTCAAACTCCTCGAATCATGACCATCGAGGAGTTAGTCCGACAACCGGGCCGGGACTTGCACATCCGGCTTGATCCACATCGAGTTGGAAGATCGACATGGTAAAAACCCATAGTTCATATATATATATATATATATATATATATATATATATTTTAATATCAAAATTTTTATAGTTTATCTTTTTTTGTAGGTTTGGTATATCGAACAACGGGATTAGCAAGGCCATTATGAGGATGTTCCATTCGATCCTCGACAAACCGTACAAGAAGTTTTCAGAAGTCTCGTATGATGAGAAGCAAATTTGGTTTAGACAATTTGCGGTAAGTTGTCAATTACTATATTTTTTTCCATATTTATAAATATTTTTTAATATTTTTCTAAGCATTTTTACTTATGTTTTCGTAGCAAGAGTTTACATAGCATCCCTCTCACAGTGTCACGGTGGAAAAATTATTTATGAAGGAAGCGCGTACGCAGTTCAAGAGACACATGAACTAGTGGAAGCAAAAGTGGAGGAAAGGGGCAGACAAGCCGAAAGGCTTGAATTTGGAAGTTTGGAATGGCTACAGACCATATTGGCAAAAGCCGGAGACAGAGAAACGCTCGAAGACTAATTCGGGAAACCGAAAGAGTGAGCGCAACGGGAAGGGACAGTACATCCACAACTCCTGTTCGAGTAGCTTCCAGACCCGAGAAATTCAAATGGTAATCTTTTATTGTTGACACTGTTTTCTCTCTTTAATTATTATATTATTTATTCATATTTAAATTTATTCATTTTTATAGACTAATAAGGCCGGAGGTGTGCGTCCGAATCAATTGGACTTAATGAAGAGGTGTCACACGAACAAGACAACCGGTCTTATTCAGGATTCCCTCATAAGGGAGATCTACGAGAACGTGACGAAGAAGAAGACCGAGATCGAGCTGACCCAACATTCACAAGGTGACTCCTCCTCCTCCTTCGAGATGCCGCGGGAAGCGGTCAACCGTCTCGTTATGGACGTAAGTTTTTTTTGTTTTCTTATAGTTTTACATTATAATTTTATAATGTTCTAATTTATTTATATTTTATACAGGAATTTCCCCTTGATAAAAAAGGGCGGCGTCGCGGGGGTTTGGGTACGATCCCGTTTATGGACGACGGGTCTTCTTATGGTTCTTTTTTCTCTGAAGATCTCATCCAACAGAATGAAGAGGTCAAGTCCAAAGTAGAAGCTTTGGAGGCGGCAAAAACGGACACCAAATTCAAGTTAGGTGCCATGCAAGAGGAGCTTTCGGAGGCGAGGACATATATCACTACCATGTCGTCTTGGATGAGAGCGAAGTTCCCATACTACCCGGGAACGGATACGGGATCGAAATCCGGATCGACAAATGTTTAATAATGTTAATGTTTTAAAAACACTTTTATCTTATTTCAAAACTATTATATTTTCAAATATTTTAATGTTTAATATTAATTTTCATTTTCATTTTCCAATTATTTACAAAATAATTTCAAAATAATATATTTGGTCGGAAAATGGTTTTGAAATTAGAGTGGCCGGAAAATGGTCTGGAAATTAGAATGGTCGGCATATGGTCGGAAATTAGACTGGTCGGCATATGGTCGGAAATTATTATGGTCGGCATTTGGTCGGAAATTAGTATGGTCGGTAATTGGTCGGGAATGAGCTCATCGGACTTGTGTCGGCAAATCGTTGGGTATTAGTCTGGTCGGAATTTTGTCGGGAATTAGCCTAGTCAGTATTTGGTCGGGAAAAAGATCATCAGACTTTTGTCGGTAAATCGTCGGGTAATTCCCGACGCTATTTAGCATCGGTATTAGGTCGGGAAATCGGTTGTCGGGAATTCGTCGGGAATTTCCGACCAATTTCTGACCATTTCTGATTTCCGACACGATAGTCCCGACGGACCAAATTGGTCGGAACTTCATCCAAAAAGACGCTTTTCGACCGTTTATGCCCATCGAAAAATGCATGCATTCTTGTAATGTATATTTCATCCGCTATAAGATATTTTGTGTTTTGATAGAGTTCCATTAATAGGATATTAAAGAGTGCTTATATGGACAAGTTCTTTAGCAAATAGTAGTATGTAATTAGTTAGTTTGGTATAAATCTTATCATTATAACAAACAAAAAGGTATTATAATTGGCAAATTGACTTAAAATATGAAAGATTTTTAAAAAATATGAAGGACTTTTAAAAAATATAAAGTTTTTAAAGCAATATTCTACCAAATCAGATTTTAATAATTTTAATGTTTTCAAATTCCTAAAATCCCTCGTAAGAACTCTCACAACTTTTTTTTTTCATATAATCGACATTTTTTTCTTTCAAAAGCCAACACTACAAAACAGTTGTATAGTCAAAATTAGCCACAAATAAACAGTTCTTTATATGTGGCTAATTAGCTACAAATAGCTACTTCTTAGTGCTACCTATCCGGCTTTTCAAAAAAATAAATAATAATAATAATTTGTTTATATTAATATTTTATAATATATAATGCTTTAAGATTCGTGGCTATATAATATATAAGGCTATAAAATATATAATGCTTTATTAATGGCCATATTTTTATTTATGATTTATTTTATAATATATAATGCTATAATGGCTATATTTTAATAAAAATATTAAATTATTAGACTTTTAACTCAAAACCAATTGATAATGAGTGGATTGACATAAGTCTTTTATATACTATTCAAAGTCTCTTTCACAACCTCCGATGTGGGATATTTCTCACACACTTCCTAGAGATTATGATCATTGCCCAATAATCTTTACTTAGTCCCTAATACGTCCTCTCGAGATAATGACTATTCTAGCCATTAATCGGGCCACTTCTCAAGTCGGATTACAGGAGTGTACATGTGTTCGGGCTCTTATATCATGTTAAAATTTATGAGCTTCCAATTCAAAACCAATCGGCAATGAGTGGATTGGGTATTTAAGGTCATTTCCAACTTCTGATGTGAAATATTTCTCACACACTCATTAAAGATTATGGCCCATGGCCTAATAATCTATACTTAATTCCTTATAAAAAACGAAAATATAATATAAATTATTATTTAATGGAATATAATTTAATAAAAACCTTAAAAGTCCTAAATATCTAACACATATAAATAAGAAGGAGCAAGTGGGCCAGTAGTTGCCACACCTCTGCTGCCATCTTACCGGTGTCGAGTTCGACTCCACCTGCCCTCCATATGTGGGGGTATTTGGCTATTGAGCCGGTCTGTTGTGGCCCAAAATGATGACAAAAAAAATATATATCTAACACATATAAATTTTATCTAACAATTCCAAAACAAATCCATTAAAATAAATTTTTACACCTACAGTCCCTACAAATCGAATCTATTGTCTTTTGGATACAATTATTGGATTCTATTCGCAATATTTAGTTTGAAACAGTCATGTGTTATATATATATTTTTTTTTGGATACAATTATATAATTGGATACATTCTCAATTTTCAGTTTGCAGCCGTCATGTTTGCAAACCTGAAAAAAAATTGTATCCATGGATGTGGACATGTGGTTGTGTGTTATGTGTTTACATGTTCTTTAATTTGGTTTCTTGTAAAATCCTGTAAATGTTCATTGGATTCCGACTCACACAAATAAATATTGCAAAATAAATTGGATCGTTCATTGGACTCCAAACTCCTCTAAACTGTCATGAATTTAGAGTCTTAAATTCGTAAATAAATCTTTTAAACCCATATTTCCTGAAAATAATCCAACAAAATCAAAATAATCAATATCTTTTAAATTCGTATATCAAAATTAGGGATGGGCGTTCGGATCTTCGGATCGGGTTCGGGTCGGGTATTTCGGATTTAGGGATTTAGGTACCGATCGGGTATTTTAAAAATTCGTATCGGATTCGGTTCGGGTTCGGATCGGATCTGGTATTTTTTTAAGATCCGAATTTTTCCGGATATGTTCGGATCCGGATCCGAAAGTATCCAAAAGTATCCACAATACCCGAAAAAACCCGAATAACCCAAAATCATAAATATTCATTTTAATAAAACCAATATACTTTCAAACCAAAAAGTATCCAAAATACCCAAAAATTTCAGAAAAAAACAAAATAGGTGTATTTGATATACCCATAATATCGAAAATATATCTAAACTACTGAAATACCCAAAAAATAATTAATATATTCGGGTTTATAGTTGTAATTTTGGGTATTTGGGTTATATAAAGTCTAAATATAATTAATATATTTGGGTATATAATTATATTTCAGATATTTCGGGTACCCATTCGGTTCTCGGTTCGGTACCAGTTCGAGTTTGGTTCTTCGGGTATAGAAATTTAGGATCCGATCGAGTATTTTAAAAATTTGGATCAGGTTCGATTCGGGTATTTTCGGTTCGGTACCGGTTCGAATTTTCGGATCCGGATAATTTGCCCAGCCCTAATCAAAATAATCAATATCTTTACACATACAGAGCGAAATATTCGCCGGTTATTATTATATATTGAACTTATGGTGCATTAGCTGTTACATTAGAATTCATTCATTCAAGAAGAAAAAACTCAGAACATAGCTTTTGGTGGTACTGGTGCCCAAGGGGATTCTTTTCTGCTAGGTCCCGATGGTGGAATCGGAACGTTTTTAGGTAACATTCCAAAAACCAGACGTTGTGATGGTGACCACAAATTTATATTGGCCTTGGTTCGAACCGGGGGCCACGGTGCTTTGTGACTAGGTCCCGAGGGTGGGACGAGCCATCTTGTGACATGCGGTGGATCAACCGATCTTTTGATCATCGAATTTTCGGACATCTTAAAATCTTCTTGTTGATGTAAGTGGTTCTTCTCGGTGGCTTGAAGAACACCAGCGTAGAGGAGAACAAACAATGTTACCACAAGAAACAAATTTGATTTCGTCATTTGAAGGTACTTTTGATAATTGCAATATCTGTTGATCGGGTTTAGGTTTTATAATGCTGTAAAAAAAAAAGTCAGAAAATCCTATCTTATTTGAAGGATAATATTTGAAGGATATTATTTGAAGGATAATATCTTCATAAACTTATGGTAATACCACGTATCAATAAGGTGTTGAAAACTTAAACCAAAACAAAACAAACATGGTAATCATATCTCTTACATATTAATTGAGAAAGACTGGTAAAAAAAAACATTGGTTTGACTAAACCGTTGTGTGTCATGATGATTTTTCATTACCATATTGATTTACAACTGGACTAAGGGGGTTTCCACAAATATCCTATAGTTTAGAATATTGATTTAAATAATCATAAAATAAAATAATCTATTTATCAAGTTTCATTATGCATAAGCTTAAATTATATATATTAATATTATTTTTAATTGATATTAGTTATGGTTAATACAATAATATTTAATTAGTAAAGTTTTAGTTAATACAATACAATGAAATATTAAAAAATCTAAGATTTGAAAAACTAAAAAAACTTATTTTGTTAAATTTATGTATAATTATTATTTTATTCCTTTATATATTGATTTCATATCTTCATCTTATCATACACCATAATATTTAGAATTTCATTTTTTATCATTATTTAGATTATGGATTGAACTATATGTTAAAGTTATGTATAATTTGATCTTTTTTTAAAAATAATGAGAGATTCTCGAATTTAAAATAAAATATAACATAAAGTTCTTAAATTAAACTACACTAAATATATAAAACTACACTAACCATATTAATATTATATTGATGAGAGATTTAATGAGTATTTCACCAATGGAGGTAAAAAATTATGATGGAGCTCTCAAAATAAAATACACTAAAAATTTATACTATTACAACATAAACACTTTTAAAACTTGTTGCCAAACATTCCTTATTTTTTTTAATAAATTGAACATGTTGCCAAAAATTTATTAAATATATTGCCAAACATTTATTAAATCTATAATAAACTTAAAATTATAAATTAAACATATTTAAATCAATAACATTTAAATTAGTTTTTATTTTCATTTCACATTTT
Source organism: Eutrema japonicum (assembly GCA_030161315.1). Classification (NCBI taxonomy): domain Eukaryota; kingdom Viridiplantae; phylum Streptophyta; class Magnoliopsida; order Brassicales; family Brassicaceae; genus Eutrema; species Eutrema japonicum. Next base: position 34,180,264 of record BSQW01000012.1, read on the forward strand.
ATATATATTACTACAAAAAGCTTTATTCCGCGGACGCACGGATTTAGAATCTAGTATTAATATTATATTAATGAGAGAATCATTGGATATCTCACCAATGGAGGTATTCTTATGCAAGTTTAGGAAACATAAAATGTGCTTTTTAGGTTTTTATTTGAATTAGAATATTAGAATAAAAATCTAAGGCGAAAGAATAATTTCAAAGATTAAGGTGTGATCAATTAAATCTGAAATATTCATGCAGAACAACGACATAGATGTCATTTACGTTTTGTGAAACGTTTGTCTTGATCCTTCCTCCGATCTCAAATGATATTTTACTATATAAAGCAATTTTTTTCAAAGTTAGTAACTCACTTGATCGCGACATGTATTAAGTTAATCGATTAGATTTTGATACGTCTTTAATAAATTTCCAATATTCTCCACCTCTATATAAATCACAATTTGGTAGAATGTCAATTACACACTAATAAATAATCGTATTCAAAGTTATTTAATGTATCTCTTCACCAAATATTTCTTTCAATGTATATATTTATTTTATCATAAACTTTGTTTATAAATGTATGTATTATATATTTTCACGGGTGATCTAATTTTGTTTTTCATTTTTTCATTTTTAATTTTTTTTTCCACGGATTATAACATATACAAACCGGTATATATGCGGTTACTTATCTTGTTAACTATAAAAATGTATAAAGTTGTAACAACTCTTTTCTAAATGACAATTCTTTCGTAAAAATAAATAATTTTGGTGGCCTTGAAGATATAACATTATCATAAAAAAGAAAATTGGTGACCCTTAAAAACAATGTAATTAGTCACATACCATCTTACAGTTTTTTTTTTTAAATTGAGAACTACTCACATTCTCAACGTAGAGACCTAGATAGTGACATAGATACTCGACTCATACATTTGGTAACATCCCTATCCCGGGATCCATATGAAACCTGGGAATTCATGCATTGCATAGATTCACACAATGCCACTTTAGATCCTTCCCTTTACACAAGCTAGGTTCAAGACTCGCACACAAGACCGATACCAAGTTGTAACAAAAGCAGTTTACCAGATTATTAGGGTTCATCATTTATTAGATTCAATTCGGGTAGAGGTGTTAAACAAGCAACATATCATAAACGCTAAAACAGATCCAGAAACATCCTAACAACAGGTCTAAAGAGAATATGGTTTTATATCGATAACATAGTCAATTAGCAATCAACATGAAACACGCAACGAATCATATAGCTCGCTTCGTGGTAGCTATGGTTTAAGAATATGCTTAATTAAAAACAGGAAACACGTTCTGAGAGAGGAGAGGGGCAACGAGTCCTCACCTTGGCACATATGGAGGAGGAGGAGAAGAAGGAAGCACGTCAAGGCGTGCTTCGAGAGCCACCAGCCTCGCGGGATCCAAGGGAGTAACGCCCATGACGTCCGCGGCCACACGGTTCACCTTGTCTGGCTTCGGGATTCGCAGAGAGGGAGAGGAGGAGATCGATGAGATGGTGAGAGGTACTTCATGCCCTATTCCGAATAGATTTTGGATCCTAAATTCAATCTTCTCTCGCATCGGTTTAGAAGAACATCGACGGAGTATGAAGGAGAACTCTTCATCATCGGACAGATACAGACTTTTGAGTGGTGAAGATGGAGGAGAAGACATCTCAGCGGCTAGGGTTTCACGGTGAGGGGAGAGAAAGAGAGGAGATAGAAATGATGGAGGAGGAGAGAGTCGCAGACGAGAGAGAGAGAAGTGTTTAGTTTTTTTTCTTGTGAAGCGCCAATGAGATACTAGAAATGTATTTATAATTAATAAACTTGAGACTTGGAGAAAAAAGAAAAAATAGAAGTAATTATCTTTTCCGAAAGAAAAAAGAAAAAACAAAAGAAAGATTTGAGTTTATCTAAATGGAAATACAATATTTTAGATGAGAACAAAATAAAAGAAAATCTTTAGTCGCGTGAATATTCCGGAAGGATCTAAAAATTAACTTAAACCGAAAATTGAGAAACGGAAACATACCGATTTTTTAGAATCAGAAATCGGGATGTTAAACATTTGTTGGACCATGTGCATTATATTTATGGTAGAGTAAATTCTATACTTATTATATATGTTCTCAACAATTCTACATTTTATCAACAATTATGAATCTATATATATAAAGTAAGGTTTTTTCACTTCTCATGAAGACACATCATCATCCACATGTATGCCACATCATTTTGATATTTAATTTTCATAATTTAATTAGTTAAAACTTTGATATACATATTAACTATATATTTTATTAAATTATGCAAGGAATTTGAAAGGTTATTCTCATATTTATATCATGAAAACTTTAAAAAATCAACAAAATTTATTGAAAGAATAATAGATTTAATTTTTTTAGTTTCTATATATATAAAGTAAGGTTTTCTCACTTCTCATGAAGACACATCATCATCCACATGTATGCCACATCATTTTGATATTTAATTTTCATAATTTAATTAGTTAAAACTTTGATATACATATTAACTATATATTTTATTAAATTATGCAAGGAATTTCAAAGGTTATTTTCATATTTATATCATGAAAACTTAAAAAAATCAACAAAATTTATTAAAAGAATAATAGATTTAATTTTTTTAGTTTACTAATATATTACACACTTTATTATAGTTACAAAGTTAAAGTTTTATATCGAAAATATGTTTAGTGAATGGATTTTGATATACATATTAACTATACATTTTATTAAATTATTCAAGGAATTTAAAAGGTTAGTTTCATATGTATATCATGAAAACTTAAACAAATCAACAAAATTTATTGAAAGAATAATAGATTTAATTTTTGTAGTTTACTAATATATTACACACTTTATTATAGTTACAAAGTTAAAGTTTTATATCAACAATATGTTTAGTGAATGGATATTATTTGATCCAAACTAATAGTATACAATATATACAATCTTAATTTAACATATCACAAATATATAGAGATATTAAAAAAAACAGAATATGTAATAAATAAAAAGTAAACTCATTATCGTTTAATAATGCATATTATAGTATAAATTATATATAAGAAAAACGATTTTTAAAAAAGTACATAATTTAAAATAATAAAAATGAAACTTTAAGTAATTTAGATATTTGGATAACATGATTTATTTGGTCTTTAAATATAGATAAAATATGAAAATTCCAAACATGTTATTATTTGATCTAAACTAATAGTATACAATATATACAATATTAATTTAACATATCACAAAAATATACAGATTTTTTTAAAAATATCTAATAAATAAAAAGTAAACTCATTATCGTTTAATAATGCATATTATAGTTACTTTGTTAAATAAATTATATATCAGAAAATTGTTTAAAAAAAAAAATAAGTACATAATTTAAAATAATAAAAATTAAACGTTCAGTAATTTAGATATTTTGATAACATGATTTATTTGGTTTTTAAATATAGATAAAATATAAAACTTCCAAACAAACATGATTATTTGTAAACAATATAGAAGTGATTGACCGTAGATATTGAAGTGATTGACTATCACTTACATTTTCATTTTAATGGAGGTGGAAATAAGAGAAACAATTAGTTAAGTTTCAAATAAAATATTAGGCTTACAATCTAGAAGCAATGATTTGTTTTACTAAAAATGAATAAAAAGTTCTGATAAATAAATTAAACTATTATAAAACTTAAAAAATAAAAACTCGTGCATCGCAAACTAAACTTAAATATTAAAATATTCAACTATAACAAACATACAACTAAGATTTTTCATCTAATAGATTACACAAAATATAACCGATACAGAGTCAGAAAATAAACGAACCTATTATAAACAGATAACCAAACATGTATTAAGAAAATAAAAATACATCATTTCTTATGTGTTTAAAAAACCAAACTAATTTGAAATATGGCAAAAACTAAAATTAACACATGTTCAGATATCAATCGATAGAAAATACAAAAACTAAACTTTAATATTAAACTATAACAAACACACAACGAAGATTTTTCATATAATATATTACACAAAATATAACCGATATAGAGCCCGAAAATAAAAGAACATATTATAAAAAAATCAACAAACATGTATTAAGAAAATAAAAATACACTATTGTTTTTTTCCACCACTTTGACAATCACGTCACAACAATAGTGTCACTTTGGAGGAAAACAAAAAACCAACCATGAGAATTAAGAATCATTGACTTCAACTTGGCTTCTGACTTAGATGGTGGTATCAATGGTGGATCCGGCAATCAAAAAATTATGTCAATTGATATGTGAATAGTTTCACAATCTTTTGCAAAAAAACAAAAATGTCTACAAGATGATCCTCTAATGATAGTGGGATTAATCACCGACTTCCCAAATACTTTTTTATTTGGATTTTGGGACATCGCTGACTTCTCAGTTACTCCCGTCGAGATTAAGGGATAGATGATTTAACTTTGATCGGTTGTTAAATCTATTATTGTTGTAATACGATTAGCCCTTAACAATAGCTTTATGTCTTCGTTAAATTTCCATCTTTCTCTAGAGTTAAATATGTAAATCGATTTTAAAATAAAAACAAGAAAAACAAATAGACTTAAAAATCACAAACATATTTCTCACAATAAATAATATTAGAATCTTACATAAAACACTATATTCAACCTCCAATAATAATACATTCACATGAAACACAAAATATTATGCAACGAAAACTTTAAAATGTAAATATCTTCCCTTTAAAAAAGCCCAACTAATTGCATAAAATGACCACCAAAGAAAAAAAAGAGGTAAAAATATGTACCATCCAATAAACAAATAAACACATAGATGATCATAAATTTAATAAATTAAATAAAAAACAAAAAGAAACAAATACCCAAATCTTAAGCGGACATATATAGACAATTATATTAACTATGAAAAAAAAATTAGCCATAAAAACAAATAAAAAAATTATTTATCACGTCCGCGCGTAGCGCGGATTACACCCTAGTCTTAAATATAAAGAAATATTTTCTGGTTTTCCATGATGATTTTTTAGTTGAAGAGATGACTACTGAATTTATAGACCCAAGTACCGATCATGAAATAAATATTTGTAACTAAAAAAAAAATCAAAATATTATTAATCATTTAATGACATGTAACGGTAAATATCAATGCAATGCTAAGTATTTTTCAATTAGTTAAGTTAATTTGTGGTGGGGTTATAGAAAAGTTGACTTTTTACATTGAAAATGTCGTGAAATAGAAAATGTTCAACACCTTTCTTTAATAATCGACTTAAATCTCCTGTAACTGCGTTCCCGGATTTTATTTGTAATGTTTTTAATCCAAAAATCACCTTTGCGTTTTTTATGCGTTTCTTATCCTATTTCACGAAAAAATCTAATAACTTTGGATTTCAAATCATTTTTATAAATGCTAGATCCAAGAAGGTGGTGGATGTGGACAAGAGATCCTCAACCTCGTAGTGTTCATGAGCGAGATGGCACATTATCCAAACGAAAAAACCATTAATCCAATATGTTCTCCATATCTCTCAGGGGTTGAAGTGGATTCTAGGAAATGGTAATCATATTAAAGTATGGAGAGATAACTGAGGGAATTGGAAATTAAGGGTTAAGGATTCCAGAAACCAATTTATGGGATGAAACAAAGTTTTTTGAGATGTTAAACTAGGATAATGTGCGTAAAGTTAAGCTGATTAAACCCTCAATGGCAGGTGCACCAGTATCTATCTCATGAATTTACACTAAGGATAGTATCTACTATATATGTGAAATATGGATACTACTTGCTAAAACGGAATCAAAATCATATGCAAATACTCAGCTTTAATCTTTGTATCATTCCCTTTGGAGGGTAAATGCGCCACCAAAAAGTGGGTAATCCATGATATAATCAATAAAGCTCAAATAATCAAAAAAGTGGGTAATCCATGATATTATGGACAGGTTATGAGCACAAATGAGTTGCATACAAGGCAATTAAGGATATTCTATGGGAATGAGGATAGTAAAGAATGAAGAGAATAGGCTTCTATGGTGTTACTCCAAAATAGAAAAAGTGATCCAAGCCCTAGCAAATGGAAAAACCTCCCAATCACAACATATGTGAGTGATATTCTAAAACTTTCTCTTTATGTTTGTTAAAAGAGAAAGAGAAACTTTCGCATAATTGGCAAATTGACTTTAAATATGAAGGATTTTAAAAAAAATATAAAGTGTTTAAAGCAATATTCTACCAAATCAGATTTTAATAATTTTAATGTCTTAAAATTCCTAAAATCCCTCGTAAGAACTCTCACAACCTTTTTTTTTATATAATCGACATTTTTCTTTTCAAAAGCGAACACTACAAAACAGTTGTATAGTCAAAATTAGCCACAAATAATCAGTTCTTCATATGTGGCTAATTAGCCACAAATAGCTACTTCTTGGTGCTACCTATCCGGCTTTTCAAAAAATAAATAAATAAATATATATATATATATATATATATATATATATTAGTATTTTATAACATATAATGCTTTAAAATTAATTATTTTATTAAAAACAAAAATCATAAATAAAAATATTAAAATTCATGGACTTCCAACTTAAAACCAATTGACAATTAGTGGATTGACATAAGTCCCTTATATACTATTCAAAATCTCTCTCCCAACCTCCGATGTGGGATATTTCTCATACACTCCCTAGAGATTATGGTCATGGTCCAATAATCTCTACTTAATCCCTAATACGCCCCTCGAGATAATGTCTCTTCTAGCCATTAATCTCGACATACCATCAATATCGGGTCCGGGCGATCGGGCCACTTCCCAAGGCGGATTACAGAAGTGTACATGTGTTCGGGCTCTAATATCATGTTAAAAATTTTGGGCTTCCAACTCAAAACCAATCGGCAATGAGTGGATTGGCCCAAGTCATTTATATAGTACTCAATGTCCCTTTCAACTTCCGATGTGAGATATTTCTCATACACTCCTTAGAGATTATGGTCTATGGTCCAATACCATAATATCTACTTAATTCTGTATAAAAAACGAAAATATAATATAAATTATTATTTAATGGAATATAATTTAATAAAAACTAAAACCCCTAAATATCTAACAAATGTAAATTTTATCCAACAATTCCAAAACAAATCCATTATTTTCATTCTTAACAGATCTTAACCTATAATCAAATCAATTGTTTTTTTAAATATCCTTTTGTCAATAACAAATTCAAAAATATAACAAATCTTAATTATATCTGACAAATCATAAATATATAAATCTTAATCAGTTCTAAAAGTTATATTACAAATTCTAAAATTATACTTAAAAAATCCTATATATATATATATGTGTGTGTGTATATCTGAAAAACATATATATATATATATATATATATATATATATATATATATATATATATATATATATATATCTGAAAAACAAAACTCATATCTAATTAGGAAGGAGATTAAGAGAAGAAGAGAAGGCTAATATGTAGTTTTCCATATCCCTGACTATTTTGTGGCTATGCATAATTTTTAATGGATACATATATGTCTTTAACTTTATTTTGTGACAACCATTATTTTACGGTCAAATATTTTTTTTAGTTACAATTTAAAATAAAAGTTTACACCTACAGTCCCTACCAATCGAATCTATTGTCTTTTGGATACAATTATTGGATTCTATTCGCAATATTTAGTTTCAAACAGTCATGTGTTATAGTTTTTTTTTGTTGATACGAATTATATAATTGGATACATTCTCAATATTCAGTTTGCAGCCGTCATGTTTGCAAATCTGAAAAAAATGTGTATCCATGGATGTGGTTGTGTGTTATGAGTTTACATGTTCTTTGGTTTCTTGTAAAATCCTGTAAATGTTCATTGGATTCATCAGACTCACACAAATAAATATGGCAAAATAAATTAGATCGTTCATTGGACTCCAAACTCCTCTAAACTGTCATGAATTTAGTCTTAAATTCGTAAATAAATCTTTTAAACCCATATTTCCTGAAAATAATCCAACAAAATCAAAATAATCAATATCTAGAATGAACATTATATTACTGAACCTTAACACATACAGAGCGAAATATTCGCCGGTTATTATTATAGATTGAACTTATGGTACATTAGCAGTTACATTAGAATTCATTCATTCAAGAAGAAAAAACTCAGAGCATAGCTTTTGGTGGTACTGGTGCCCAAGGGGATTCTTTTCTGCTAGGTCCCGATGGTGGAATCGGAACGTTTTTAGGTAACATTCCAAAAACCAGACGTTGTGATGGTGACCACAAATTTATATTGGCCATGGTTCGAACCGGGGGCCACAGGGGCCACGGTGCTTTGCGACGACGTCCCGAGGGTGGGATATGGACGACCCATCTTTTGACATGCGCTGGATCAACCGATCTTTTGATCATCGAATTTTCGGACATCTTAAAATCTTCTTGTTGATGTAAGTGGTTCTTCTCGGTGGCTTGAAGAACACGAGCGAAGAGGAGAACAAACAATGTTACCACAAGAAACAAATTTGATTTCGTCATTTGAAGCTACTTTTGATAATTGCAATATCTGTTGATCAGGCACTTGCAAAAATGACCTAAAATTTGAGGTCAAACCCAAACATAACCTCTTTTTTCTTTTTCTTCAACAAATGCCATTTTGTGTCCATTACATCCTTCCAGCTTGCGATATTCACGAAAATGCCATTCTGAGAAAATGAGTAGACTTCTTTTGAAGTCTTTTGAAGTCTGTTACATTCTGAAAAATACACAAAACACCTTTGGATATCCACTTATTTACGAAAATGCCATCTTCTTCAATTTTCTCAACCACCATGAACAACCAATTTCGAACTCTAAATGATTCTCCAACCAATTTCTTTGGCTCTAACTCCTCATCTTTATGCTCATAACCTCATAATCTTCCATTTCTTCTCCATTTTTATCCAAAAAAAATCTCTCATTTTCGTTTTCAAAATTTACAAATTCTTAAATCTTGCTTGTTTCGGTAGCTATTGCATAAGAAGGACTGGACTTCTTTGATATTGGTTAATCACAGTGTTTTGGGCACTCGACGAAGCTCAAAACAGCCTCAAACCGGATATAGGTAATTATTCACTTCATTTTCGTTAATTTTCAGATCTATTTTACGATAGTATACTTCATTTGAAGTCTACTCCTCATCGTAGACTTCATTTGAAGTCTCCTAGTCAACCATAGGTTAGTTTTGCAATTGACTATTTTTTGTTTTTGTAAGGAGACTTCAGGTGAAGTCTGTGAGTTATCCTTTGAAAAAAAAAAAATCACCCGTAGACTTCATATGAAGTCTCCGAAAAAGAGAGGCTACTTTTGTAGTTGGCCAAACTTTGACTTTTATATGGCAAACTTCATCTGAAGTCTTTTGGAGAAGTCTTCAAGAGAAGTCTTCTTTTAAGTCAGTTTGGTATTTGACCAAAATTTTGACTTTTTATAAAAGTTAGTTTTGCGTTTGACAAAAATTTCAAACTTAAAAAAAAAAAACTTTTTTTGAGTAGACTTCATATGAAGTCTACATATTTAAAGTAGACTTAAAAAAGAAGTCTATTTTTTCAAAAACTGAAGTAGACTTCAAACGAAGTCTGCAATGAATATTTTTGGTCAAACTCAAAACTAACCTTATTTTTCGTAGACTTCAAACGAAGTCTACTTTCAGTATTTGAATTGCAAAAGTAACCCACTTTCAGTAGACTTCAGTCTGAAGTCTTCTATAACGACGTAGACTTCATTAGAAGTCTTCTTTAACATCGTAGATTTCAAATGAAGTCTACTTTAAAAGTCAAACACTGATGAGATTCTGGTCAAATAAAAAATTAACCTATTTTTCAGCAGACTTCATGAAGAAGTCTACTTTTATAAAGTCAACAGTTTGGTCAAATGCAAAAATAACATGTTCCACAGTAGACTTCACACGCAGAATTCTATGAATTTATGTAGACTTCAAATGAAGTCTTCTTTGTCAACTTCTCATAGAAGTCTACTGTATAACGTTTTTAAAAAACTCATTTAGAGCATATTTATAACGAATCTTTGAGTTTTTTTTGTTCTAGTATGTATTTTTACTAGTGCTTTTGATGTTGTATGAATTTTATGTGTTTTAACTAGACAATTATGGGTGAATCAAATTTATTGATTGGTTAGGCATTTAGCTCGTAATAGAAGACTTCAAATGAAGTCTTCTTTGTCAACTTCTCATAGAAGTCTACTGTATAAAGTTTTTTTAAAAAACTCATTTAGAGCATATTTATAACGAATCTTTGAGTTTTTTTTGTTCTAGTATGTATTTTTACTAGTGCTTTTGCTGTTGTATAAATTTTATGTGTTTTAACTAGACAATTATGGGTGAATCAAATTTATTGATTGGTTAGGCATTTAGCTCGTAATAGAAGACTTCATTTTGAAGTCTTCTTTGTCAAATTCTCATAGAAGTCTACTGTATAACGTTTTTTTAAAAACTCATTTAGAGCATATTTATAACGAATCTTTGAGTTTTTTTTGTTCTAGTATGTATTTTTACTAGTGCTTTTGCTGTTGTATGAATTTTATGTGTTTTAACTAGACAATTATGGGTGAATCAAATTTATTGATTGGTTAGGCATTTAGCTCGTAATAGAAGACTTCATTTGGAAGTCTTCTTCATTTATCTAGGACAGACTTCAAAGTGAAGTCTACATTTGTATTTTTGTTTCTGAATAAGTTTAATTTGTATATGTTTATAATTATAACAGATTCAGTTTTCTTGCATAAACTACACTAGATGGTCATACACTTCATGACAATTACAATAGTTATGACCATAAACTTCATGACCATTACAATAGTAGCTAGCAAAAAAAAAGTATATATCAAAAATTACATCAAAAATTAAGATTTATATATTGCATCAAAAATTAACTTTACAAATGAATGTTTTGTGATGAGAACTGAATACAAAACAAAAGATAGTCATTACTACTACTACATTAAGAAAATTAAAATTCAGAAGAGGTTATCATCATAATCTGCTTTGAGTGTAAATTTATCTGAATCAAACCGCCAAGCTTGAGGAGTGGAATGCATCATCGTAGAGCCATAGCGTAGTGGGGAGCACCATGGAGTTGAGTTCATATATCTGAATATGAAAATACAATAAAGACAACACATATTAACCACATATATACATGTAGAAGTATATGTTGAAGAACACAAGTCCAAAAAGAAGACAAATTTCACAAACAATCCAATCTCAAGCAATTTACGGATGCACAAATCTCTGACTTAAAAAAAAAGCATAACATCAAAGATAAAAATCATAAACTCACCATAAACTCTCATTACAAAATATATCTCAAACTTTGTTTCATCAACCTATGAAAAAAACTTTGTTTCAGTAACCTATGAAAAAAGTAATTTTTACTCTTTTTGGATAAAACACACACAAATACTTCAACACTAAATAAGTCATGCACAAAAACAAAATATGTTTTTCCGCAGACTTCACATGAAGATTTCACATGAAGTCTACTCTTCGAAGATAAATAAGAGAAAGAGTAAAGGACAGATCTTTTGGGTCTTTAGACCATGGAAATGGATGAAAACTTAACTCTATAATGGTTTGAGCTCTGCAACACCTTCGATTTACACAGATTTGAAATTCAGTCATGAATTATTGACAGATCTGTTTCAAAACAAGTCATAAATTTGAAAAAAAAACTAGTGGAGCAACCATGGAATGAGCAGCGCGAGATGGAAAAGAGAAGGGAGACGAAGGAAAGAGGAGGTGTGACTCAGATCTGCAACAATAAGAGAGGGATAAATGTGAAAAACGATTGAACAAAAATATAAACAATAAGATAAGGTCTGGAAAGAGGAAGAACTTCAACTTACTGGTTCAGAAAGAGGAAGATGAAGATGACGCTGGTAAGAGCTGCAACAATAAGATAAGAAGTGAGAAAGAGATGAAGATGGAGAGAGATGAGATGAAGATGGAGAGAGATGAGATGAACGACGGCCGTTTTAGAGAGGGATTCAATTTGTTTTTATGCAAAATTATGGTTAGAAATCCTTTATATAAAAGGGTAAAAAATTTTGGTTAAGTTAATAATTTCCGGTTTAGTAGACTTCTTCTGATGTCTACTCCAAATAGACTTCAAACGATTCAAACGAAGTCTACATGTAGACTTCTATATGAAGTCTATTCATAATTCAACTATAACCTATAAATTATTTTCTTGGTTAATCTGATCAAATTTTATGAATTTTTGATTTTTAAAACATCATAACTTAGTATAATAAATTTTTAAAACCTCATAATTTTATAACATATTATTATTTTTATTATTATTTAAATATAAAATTTAATTACAGAGCAGACTTCATGAGAAGTCTACATGTAGACTTCTATATGAAGTCTACCGGCGTTTCAGGGTTATAATCGTAAAAACACGTACTGGGTTTTTGTTTAGTCATTGAGGAGGTAACTGTAATTTCACTACCCCTGCAGGTTACTTTTACTTTAACTCAAATAAGAGTCTAGTTTTGCTGAAAAAACCAAATTTTACGTTATTTTCAGCAATTTCCCCTTAAAAAAAGGTCAGAAAATCTTATCTTATATGAAGGATAATATCTTCATAAACAAGTGTGGTAATATGGTGTTGAAAACTTTAACCAAAACAAAACAAACAAAACATGGTAATCATATCTCTTATATATTAATTGAGAAAATTTGGTAAAAACAAAAAACATTGGCTTGACATGTGATTTACAATTGTGACATGATGATGTGTCATTACCATAGAGATTTACAATTGGACTAAGAGAATCCTCATTGAGGGTGTCTCAATGGAGTTCTCAATATTAAAATAAACAAAAAATATAAAAAATAGGAAAGAGAAAGATGACGGTATCTCATTTGAAAACCTTTGAGTTCTCTTTGAGACACTCATCTAACATGTGTAAGAATATAATTGACTCAATATGTCCTCAAAATTAAATTTCAATTCTCTAATTAAACTAAATAAAAATATCATTATTTTATTGTTAAGAACCCCATGAGATCTTAACCAATGCACATGTTCTTAGAGTTTAGAATATTGATTTAAATAAATCATAAAATAAAATTATCTATTTATCAAGTTTCATTATGCACAAGCTTAAATTATATATTAATATTATTTTTAATTGATATTAGTTATGGTTAATACAATAATATTTAATTAGTGAAGTTTTAGTTAATACAATACAATTAAAGATTAAAAAATCTAAGATTTGAAAAACTAAAAAAACTTATTTTGTTAAAATTATGTATTTCATATCTTCATCTTATCATACACCATAATATTTAGTATTTCCTTTTTATCATCATTTAGATTATGGATTGAAATATATGTTAAAGTAATGTATAATTTGATTTTTGTTTTTAAATGATGAGAGATTCTCGAATTTAAAATAAAATCTAACATAAAGTTCTTAAATTAAACTACACTAAATATATAAAACTACACTAACCATATTAATATTATATTGATGAGAGATTTAATGAGTATTTCACCGATGGAGGTAAACAATTATGATGGAGTTCTCAAAATAAAATACACCAAAAATTTATATTATTACAACATAAACACTTTTAAAACTTGTTGCCAAACACCCCTTATTTGTTTTAAATAAATTGAACATGTTGCCAAACATATATTAAACATGTTGCCAAACATTTATTAAATCTATTATAAACTTAAAAATTACAAATTAACCATATTTAAATCAATAACACTTAAATTAGTTTTTATTTCTCATTTCACATTTTATATATATTATTAAAAAACAAAATTATCCCGCGGGCGCACGGGTTTAGAATCTAGTATTAATATTATATTAATGAGAGATTCAATGGATATCTCACCAATGGAGGTATTCTTATGCGAGTTTAGGAAACCTAAAATGTGCTTTTTAGGTTTTTATTTGAACTAGAATAAAAACCTAAGGCGAAAGAATAATTTCAAAGATTAAGATGTGATCAATTAAAACTGAAATATTCATGCAGAACAACGACATAGATGTCATTTACGCTTTGTGAAAAGTTTGTCTTGATCCTTCCTCCGATCCAAATTGACATATGGATCAGTTTTTACAAGTTCCTTTGTTATTGTTGCCGTTTTCATCTATTTCGTAAAGCCACAAGCCCGACTTTGTTATGATGCTAATTCTATTGAGACTCAGCATAGCATCTATGTAGTGACATTCAGTTCTTGAACACAAGACGGATCCAATGAAAATAGTGGCTCCAAAATAATATATATGAAACCCTTTCTATATTTATTTATCATTAAAAATCTCAAATAATAGTGAGAACAAAAATCTCAAATGATATTTTACTATATAAAGCAGAATGTTTCAAAGTTAGTAACTCACCTGATCGCGACATGTGTTAAGTTAATTGATTAGATTTTGACATGTGTTTAATAAATTTCCAATAGTTCTCACCTCTATATAAATTACAATTTGGTAAAATGTCAATTACACACCAATAAATTAAAAATCCAATAATCGTATTCAAAGTTATTTAATGCATATCTTCACCAAATATTTATTTCAAGGTATATATTTATTTCATCGTAAACTTTGTTTCTAAATTTATATATTATATATTTTCAAGAATGATATAATTTTGTTTTTATTTTTTCGTTTTTAATTTTTTTTCCACGGGTTATAACATATATACAAACCCGTATATATGCGGGTACTTATCTAGTTAACTATAAAAATGTATAAAGTTGTATCAATTCTTTTCTAAACGACAATTCTTTAGTAAAAATAAATAATTTTGGTGGCCTTGAAGATATAACATTATCATAAAAAAGAAAATTGGTGACCTTTAAAAACAATGTAATTAGTCACATACTCATCTTACAGTTTTTTTTTTTGAAATTGAGAACTACTCACATTCTCAACGTAGAGACATAGATAGTGCCATAGATCCTCAACTCATACATTTGGTAACATCCCTATCCCATGATCCATATGGAACCTGGGAATTCATGCATTGCATAGATTCACACAATGCCATTTTAGATCCTTCCCTTTAGACAAGCTAGGTTCAAGACTCGCACACAAGACTGATACCATGTTGTAACAAGTTATTAGGGTTCATCAGTTATTAGATTCAATTCGGGTTAAGGTGTGAAACAAGCAACAATCATAAACGCTAAAACAGATCCATAAACATCCTAACAACAGATCTAAAGAGAGTATGGTTTTACATCGATAACATAGTCAATCAGCAATCAACATGAAATACGCAAGGAATCATATAACTCGCTTCGTGGTAGCTATGGTTTAAGAATAGACTTAATTAAAAACAGGAAAACACGTTCTAAGAGAAGAAGAGGGGCAACGAGTCCTCACTTTGATACATATGGAGGAGAATGAGAAGAAGGAGGCCCGTCAAGGCGTGCTTCGAGAGCCGCCAGCCTCGCAGGATCCAAGGGAGTAACGCCCATGACGTTCGCGGCCACACGTTTCACCTCGTCTGGCGTCAGGATTCGCAGAGAGGGAGAGGAGGAGATCGCTGGGGTGGTGAGAGGTACTTCATGCCCTATTCCAAAGAGATTTTGGATCCTAAATTCAATCTCACTTCACATTGGTTTAGAAGAACATCGACGGAGTATGAAGGAGAACTCCTCATCATCGGACACATATTAGCGGTGAAGATGGAGGAGAAGACATCTCAGCGACTAGGGTTTCACGGTGAGGAGAGAGAAAGAGAGGAGAGAGAAACCACATATTAAACAAGTTATCCGCAAAAAAAAAAATTAGAGTTAGGTTATTTTCACTAAAACTGTCATATAGGGTTATCGCCGCTGCAATATCACCGCGGCTCCCCCATTCTTCAGCGGCAGATGACTCGCTGGACCCCTCAACTCGCCTCCACAAAGTTCCTTGCCTCACCGTAACCAAACTTTGTCGAGACTGAAACCTCCCAGAAACTTTGTGGAAGAAAGAGGAAAAACAAAACGAAGGCAGAGGATGAAGAGACTTACTGTATCATTGCCGAAAACGCCTTCCTCGCTGCCATAATCGGGTCAGAATCTAAAGTCGCCCCAAACGTCTTACTCGCTGCCATAATCGGGTTGGACTCTAAAGTCGCCCCAAACGTCGCCGATATCGCCTTTGTCAAGAGCACAAGTTATTTTTTTGTAACCCCATTTTATGTTTTTTTTTTCAATTATCTTATTTCATTAATCAGTTTGTTTGTTAATAAAAATTAAATAAATTATATTACGTTAATGGCATTTTCGTAATAAAATATAACATATGGATATAAAAGACACTGACTAACTTTCTAAGGTTAGTCTAGTAAGGCATCCTTCCCTAAGAATTAGTCTAGTAATAAGCCTTATGTATAAGGTTAGTTTGATGAATTAACTCTAAATTTAATTGATTTTATTTTTCGTCAACTATAACGTTAAATTAATTTCCTGAAATGAAAATATAAGTCCGGGAATAAAGTTTACAAACGAAACCAAATAACTTCCGAGTTATTTGCCATAATGTTTGAAACACGGTGAATAAACGATAAACAAAATAGAACAAAACAAAAACATTTTCAAGAAGATTGGAAAACAAAACAAACCATTCTGAAAGAGATTTTTTTTTTTTTTTTTAATTGAATTGAATGTAAAACTGTATTCAACCAAAAAACGTTTGTACAATGAATCTAAGCTTTAGTTTGAAATTGCTGGAAACAAAATTAGAAAGAAAGATTGATCTTCAGCTCATTTGAAGGAGTTCAGGTTCTGGTAGAAAACCAGAGTATCAAGCCGTCCTCGTAATGGGTGTCACATGTTCGTTGAATCACGGTGATGCGGTTCCGAACGTTCTTATCAATGAATTTGTGTAGTTGAGCGTGTGGGAGGAGAGTCTCTCCATGTCTGCGCCCATTTCTTCCATGCCAAATATGGTAGATGGAGGCTTGAAACGCATAACTTACTAAGAACAAAGCAGTTTTTGCGAAGGTACCATTGTGAAGAATGTTGAGAATGCTGTCCTAATTAGTGGTGTATGCACTACCCATTAAACGATGCATAAGTCTATTCCAGATTTGTGCTGAGTAAGAGCACTCGAAGAATAGGTGGCTTCTGGTTTCCTCCGTGATGCCACATAAGACACAGTCCGAGTTGTGACTCGAGCTCCAAGACTTCATGCGATCTCCCGTTAGAATCGCTAGCCATGATAAGAAGGAATACTTTGGTGAGGCATTTGCAAACCAGATGCCTGCAGCCCATTCCATCACCGGTTTGACCTCTCGAATGAGGTTTCAAGTACCCTGAGTGCTGAATTCTTTCATGTACTTGTCCTCTCCATAGAGCCAGAGCGACACATCCTACTCTCCTTGTCTTCTCTGTCTAGCAATATGGATATGTTCTTCGATATTGTTGAGAGTTTCGACTCGATGATGCCTTCTGCGATGAGAGACTAGCACATATTCCACTGTGGCTCCACTAGATATGCCCATCAATACTCCCTCGAGCTCATGTGATGTCTCTCAGCCTCCCCAGACTAGACCAATTGTCATACCAAAAGGATGTCGAACTGCCACTTCGAATCTCTACTTTATGAAAGCGTTTAGCGATGTCACGGTATTTGAGAAGCTTCCTCCACATCCAAGAACCATAAGCTTGGCGAGGTGGGACTTCCCAGAGACTTTGGTTGCGTATCTGAGTTTGTTTCAACCAAGTTACCCATAGCGATGGATGTGAGGAGAGGATCCTCCACACTAGCTTCAAGCAGCTCACTTTGTTCGCAGTTTTCAGAGATCTTATACCCAATCCTCATTTTCCTTTCGAGGTACATACATCATGCCAATTCACCTTTGCTTTCCTCGCATTTAACTCCGGCCCAGACTAGAGGAAAGCTGCGCATATCCTCTCTATCTCCAAAATGCATTGATTTGGAAGAGGGAAGGCCTGTATCCAGAAGTTTGTGATACTTGCTATCACCGACCTCAACAACTGCAATCTACCTGCATAAGAGAGATGTCTCGCTGTCCATGAGCTGATTCTACCCCGGATTTGTTCGACAAGAGGCAGGTAATCATTCGATGTCATTCTTTTGGTGAGGAGAGGTAGACCCAGGTACCGGATTGGTAATTGGCCCACTGCGATCGGGAATGTGGCAGCAATATCCTCTCCATAATGATCTGAAATCCCAGCTAGATATATAGTTGATTTTTCCAATCTGATCTTGAGACCAGAGATTGTCGCAAACTCGTCAAAAATACTTATGATTCCCTCTATGGAGTCTTATGTCCGTCCGCAAAAATCATCAAGTCATCAGCAAAGCAGAGATGCGTCAAACTAAGGATTTTATATTTCGGATGGTAGCCAATACGTCGCTTCACTGCTCCTCTGTCAATAAGTTTGGACAAAACGTTCATACAAATAACGAAGAGGTATGGTGATAGAGCACAACCTTGTCGCAACCCACGTTCACTCTTGAAAAAACCAGCCAGTTGGCCGTTTATCTGGACGAAGAAGGATGCCATCGAGATACATAGTCTTATCCAGTGAATGAACTCCTCCGGAAGATGCAGGGCTGTTAATGTGTTCAAAAGAAAGCTCCATTGTACTGAATCAAAGGCCTTCAAGATGTCTATTTTCATCGAACATCGCGACGATATTGACTCCTTGTGATAATCTTTAACCATTTCTGTTGCAAGAAGGACGTTTTCCATTAAAAGTCTCTCTTGCACGAACGCAGATTGATTGAGCCCAATGAATTTCGGAAGGAGTCGTTTCAGCCGGTTAGCCAATATTTTTGAGATCACTTTGTACAGGACGTTGCAACACGATATAGGGCGGTAATCTTTCATCTCCCTTGCAGCCTCTTTCTTTGGTATCAGTGCAAGGATGGTAGTGTTAACTCCTTTCGGCAAGAAGCCCTTCACAAAGAAGGATTTGATAGCCATAGTAAAGTCCAGACCAACTATAGGCGAGGCTGCTTTGAAGAATTCACTCGTATACCCGTCTGGCCCCGGTGATTTACTGCTGGGCATAGCAAATAGCGTTTTCTGGATCTCCTCTTCCGTCACATTCATAATGAGCATATTCCGATCCATTTCAGAGCATCTTTAGTCAAGGAATCTTTCGAGATTCTCCACTGAGATGCCCTCTAAATCATTTGGTTTATGAGTCAAAAAATCTCTAAAGAACCTCTCTGCCTCATCTTTAATTTCATCTCCGTTTGTGAGCAACACCCCATTCGTAGCAACCACCTCTCTGATTGTATTTCTCATTTTCCGCACTTGACATGTTTTGTGGAAGAATACATTGTTTTGATCCCCAACATTCAGCCAATGGATCTTCGATGTATGTTTTAAGAACACTTCCTCTAGCTCTGCCACAACCTGTTCCATTTACCATACGCCTCTGTTTCTGCATTCATCTTGGACGGAGATGGGTCAAGCAATGTTTCAGCCTGCCTTGTGCATAGTACCGTATGTGCTTCCTTTGTCCATTTTGATAGATCACCCAATTTTTCCTTTCCCAAAGCTCTCAATATCGGTTTCAATGCCTTTAGATTTTTTGAAAATATGTACATGGCCGATGTGGAGATGAATAACGGAGCAGTGGAGTCCCAACATTTACTTACCACGTCCACGAACTGGGGCAACGTGGTTAATATGTTCACAAACTTAAACGGACGGCGGCCTCTAGTACTCTATGCCTCTGTCATGATCCTACTTCTCAGATGGTCCGAACAGCCGCCAGCATTCTGAAAGAGATTGCATCATAGAAATCAATTCAGAACGATCCTTTTAAAAATTGACAAATGATTGGATGCTATAAAAACTTTTCATTATCCAAATTAAAGCTTCCAACTCCGCATGAAGGGGAGATAAACTTTGCCGTAGAAATTTGGCATCCATTAGAAGAGATTCATGCATACAAATCCACCCTAAATCTGAAAAAGGTTATGTACCTTTTCATAACTTCTTTCTTATTCAATTCTTTATAATTCTCAGGAGTAGCTCGTGATCTGTCTCTGGTATCTTGTACACTTGCATTCTTCTAATATAAGTCCTGAGAGCTGGCTGTTAGCTCTCCAAAACATACCTTGGGCGGTGATCTAGGCCTTGGAAACTTGTTAATCGTGTGTCTCTTTCTTCTTTCTCCCTGAACAAACAACATTCACGAAACATAGTAATGAGTTAGATAAATGAACAAGTAAAACTAGTGACTAAAACATAGGATGAAATCACAACAATAAAGCTCACACCTAGGTGACAGGAGAACACTCAAACAACGCATGATTTATATTTTCTTCATCTGCTCCACAACAAAGACACAACTTTTTATTAACCGACAAACAAGGTGAAATAATTTTCCATAAGAAATGTTTAAGTTTAAAGGCCTTTTAATTAGGGATGTCAATCGGGCTAGTCCGTCCCGACCCGGCCCAAAACCCGTAAAATCCGTGTCAATCAGGCTAGTCCGTCCCGGTCCGGCCTGGTCCGAAACAAAATCGGGCCTATATTCCAAAGCCCGGCCCGGCCCTGACAGAGCTTTAGGGCTTTTCGGGCTTTTCTTTACAAATACAAAAAGTCACAATTCTCAAATGAATAATTAAAACAAAATATTTATAAAAATAAGGCCTTTTTGCAAAAATACCCTACAATTTGAAGTCAAAGCTAAAAAATACTCCATTCCTCTCCTCTTTTTCAAAATCCCACGAATTACCCTTTAAGAATCTGGATATTCACGCAAATTCCATGACTCAGACTGCTGTTAGAGTCTAACGTTTTTTTCAAAAGACAAAAAAAAATTCAGATCTAACTTAATTACAGAAATGTCATTGCCATCAATTCTCAACCTCCATGACAACCACCATCGTCGACGAGTTAATGCAGTAACTAACCCGTTTTCCGCCATTAAAGCTCAATAATAGAGCTCGTAAACACTTATCGCGACTTCTCTCTCCGATTTTTCTCATTTTCCCACTGATTTTCTGATTCAAACGTACCGAAATCGTAAATTATGGGATAAAAACGGCAAAACACGACTGGACTTGCGGGATTTCGGTGATATTAGACATTCTGGACGCTCGGCGAGGGTGAAAACAAACTTTAAACGGATATAGGTACGAATTTTTGCATATCGTCGATTTTCAGATCTGAGTTGTATACTCAGACTGCTTTAGAAGTCTGATGAAATCCATATGGTCAACGAGAGAGTAGTTTTGCAATTGACTTTTAAATACTCAGATTAAAATTGAAGTCTGGTAATTTCCTTTGAAAACAAAAAAATCAAGAAAAATCCTCTAATCGAGGCATAGGGTAGTTTTGCAATTGACCAAAAACTTGACTTTTTATTCAAACTTCATATCCAGTATGACGGAAAAATGAGTGACTTTGACCGGAAGTTGACTGTTTTTTCAGACGGAATCAGAAGTCTGAAAAAAAAAACAGGGTACTGGTAGTAATTGACCGAAATTTTTCAAAAGTTGACCAAAATGGGGGAAAAAGTATCAGACTTCTATGGCAGTCTGTATAGGAGGGATAAAATTTCAGACTTCTATGGCAGTCTGAAAATGATGAAATCCGTCAGACTGCTAAAGAAGTCTGATATCGAAGATTTTGGTCAACACAAAAAATACACCAATTTATGTCAGACTTCTATCGCAGTCTGAAGGATTTCTTCAGACTGCCCTGGAAGTCTGGGAACGAAAGTCAAACTTCGGTTAATTGCAAAACTACCCCATAATTTTTTCAGAATGTAGGAGAAGTCTGACAAAAAAATTAAAATTTTGGTCAATTGCAGAAATACCTTTTTCTTTTTCTCAGACATCTAATGCAGTCTGACAAAAAAGTTAAAGTTTGGGTCAATTGCAAAAATACCCTTTTTGTCAGACTGCGATAGAAGTCTGCTTTGATAACTTTTCGTCAGACGGCGTCCACAGTCTGCTTTGTAACATTCTAATTGCAAAAATATCCTCTTTTTCAGACTGCCATAGAGGTCTGACGTACTGTTTGTCAGACTTCTGTGGTAGTCTGGATTGACAAAGTTTTTAAAACCGTTTTTTTTTTGTATATTTGTGATGAATTTCGTTGATTTTAAATTTTTTATATGTGTGTTAGTTGTATATGTTCCTCCTGCATTAGTTTTACATGCTTATGTTCGATAATTATTTTTAAATAATTTTTTAATAATTATGGCAATGTAGCTAATAGAATCAGACTTCGCGAAGAAGTCTGATATTTCCATTAAGATCGCTAATGTTTTTTTTCCATGATTGTTTTTACAGATAATGGTGCATCTACCTGTTAATTTTGGTGAATGGGTTGTGAGAGACCAGATTTGGTATTTTGTAGTGGATACTCTCAAAGGAGGGCGGTTTATCACTTTGGGCGATCGTTCTACATATTGTGAACTTGTTGAGATGGTACAAGATGATTATATGCTGGACAAGAAAACCGAGTTGGTGGAGTTATCATATCCGTTACCGGAACCACTCTTACAACAGATCGGTCCGGATAACCCTCCTATTTATGTCACAAATGATAGGCAAGTAAGGAGCATGGTCGAGTTAGCTAGTGCGCATTTAATCCGTCTTTGTGTCTCGAGCCGATCCGGTTTGGCATATCAAGATGCGTGGAATCACGATGTAAAAGATGAAGGCTTACGAGTTTTTTTTTATCGAGAAGTCTGGTAATAAGACTTACGAGTTTTTTGTTTTTTTTGTTATTTGTTTCGGTAACTGTAAAAATGTGTCCTAAGCGGCGGTTAAAAAAAACGGGTTTACCACATAAAAATACCGCTTTCGTAATTTGATGTCAGATTTCTTAACGCAGTCTGATATCAGACTCTTTTAGCAGTCTGATAATGATGAGATAAATGAGCGAGAAGTTTGGAAATTTTGGGCGGCAAAATTCCCGCTTTTTCTGCGGTTTTTTCTAATATTTTTAATTGCCGCTTAGAAGTATTTTTCAAATACTTCTACTGCCAGACTCGTTTTGCAGTCTGAAATGGTGATATTTTCAGGACCAGACTTGTGAAAGTTTTCAAAAGTTTAAGTTTTTCAGAATTCGAAAGAAATCTAATAAATTCAGACTTCATAAACAGTCTTACATAGTAAAGAAGGACACATATAAATTAAATCGAGTTAAACAGACTCTTCAACTCGACGCCACGCATTATCTGGCCACATGGATTCTCCGTCAACCGCTCCTTCAATTGAGCTATCTCTGCCTTCGTTACCTTGACACCATCCTACACAGCCACATTTATACAATCATATTCAGATCCCAAATTATAATAAGCAGAAAAAAAAAACCGACCCACATGGCATATAGAGGCCATTACATCAAAGTTAGAACATTCGAAGAATCTTCTTCCCGGATTATCGGCAGTAGTGGATGTTCGCATGACGGGCTTCAGACCACATAAGCATTTCTTGGGGAATCCGTAGGATGATCCGGATCGACGTCGACCTGTTGAACATGAACTACTCGACATTGGAAGGTGACTGAATCGCCACATCCTGTGTACCAGAAAACAATCGCAAAAATTAAAACAAGTCTAAAACCAGACTTCTAATAAAGTCTAATTTAAAATAAAGTCGAAATTCAGACTTCTAAAAGAGTCTAATTCGGAAAAGTCTAATTTCAGACTTCTTCTCAAGTCTAATTCGTACAAACTCAAATTTCAGACTTCTAACAGAGTCTAATTAAATGAAAGTATAATTTCAGACTTCTAATCGAGTCTAATTCAGATCAGGTCAAGTATCAGACTTCGTATCGAGTCTAATTCACTTTCAGACTTCTAATATAGTAATTTTCAAGTTTTTTTGGACTGCATCAAAATACATACCAGACCTAGAACTTTTGTTTGACATATAAAAATGGACTTCTATCTTGTAGATCTAAACTGGAATTAATTAAAAACTCATCTGTTTGTTTAGATCTAGGCAAAGAACATGGAAAATGGTCTTATTTCGTATAGATCTAAAAAATTTGCAGAAAAAGTAGAGTAGAAGGCGAAAAACTTGTTTCTAGGAAGCTTAACTTAGTTGCAAAGACGAAGTTGACGACGGCGAGGGCGGTGGCGGCGGCGGTGGCAGTGGCGATTCGACCTACAAGAAAATGGAGTTGTGATGAAAATATGAAGAGAGATAGATGGAGGGACTGGTAAGGTGACACGAAAAAGGAGAGATAATTACCAGACTGAAGAAGCTGACGACGGCGGTGGCGGTGGCGACGAGGGTTTCCGGATAGATGTTTTAGAGAGTTTAGAGAGAGAGAGAGAGATTCTTCCTGTTTTAGAGGGAGAGAGTCGATAATGACTTTTACAGATTAGGGTTGGTAACTTTAGTTTATATATGGGGTAAAATCACAAGTAGGGTAACTTATTTCAGGTTAATTCATATGTTTCCATCAAGAAGTATGATAAACCATGTACATGATCAGACTGAAATGGCAGTCTGATAAACCCTAAACTTGATAATTACTACTTAAATACCATCATATTATATAGAAAACTTATAACAAACATCAAACTCGTTTAACTTAGTCACAAACTAACCAGTATATGTAAAAAAAAATTATGAATTAAAAATTTAGAAATTCTCAATCTAACCCTACAGATAAGAACATGATATACAACTTTATGAAACATTACAAAGCATGTTTTGAGGTTTACAGCCTACTTTGCCTTACATGTTTTTAATTTGATTCAATTTTACGAAATTTAATTTTTATACTTCGAAATCGTCTATATTTAATTTATGTATAAGAAATTTTTAACAAAATAATTTTTTACAATTTTTAAATTTAAATTTACTAATTAAATCTGTATCAGACTTCTTCGAGAAGTCTGATATTTATTGAGGTATAGGCATAATTAACTAACCTTGTTTAATTTGATTCAATTTTATGAAATATTAATTTCTATACATCAAAATCGTCTATATTTAATTATTGTAGAAAAAAGTTATAACAAATTTTTTTTTTAATTTTTAAATTTAAATTTACTATTTTAATCTGTATCAGACTTCTCGAATACGTCTAAGAGAAGTCTGGTAAGAGAAATCAATCAGATTTCTATTAGAGTCTGACATGTCGCGAAGGTTAAAATGGTAATAGCAGTTTCGCGTTTTTTGTTTGGTCATAAGGGGGTAACTGTAATTTTCCACCCCCGAAAGTGTAGCGCACCATTTGATTGAAATGACGGTGTATTTATGTCATAAAAACGAAATTTTGGGGTAAAAACAGCAATTTGCCCTAAAAATAAATCTAAATTGAAATGTATTATATCAAATCCAATTAAATTTAAAAGCAAAAGTTTGACAAAAAAAAAATTCAAATAAATTGTATTAGCAAATAAAAAATCAAATCATAACACTTCAAATCTACGTAGTAGAGTTTAGATTAGAATATAATTCATCGTATTTTAAATCCTCATCACCATCAAGAGGTACAGTTAAAAAAAAAAAAATAATATTAAGTTTTGACATGTATAAATCATATATAAATGTCATTGAAAGTCTATAGATAATGATTCTAAAAATATGAATTAAAATTATTATTTTTAGAAAGATAAATGCTGAAATAAAATCTATAACTAATTAAAATATAAAGTTCCGGGCTAAGCCCGAAAAACACACTAGTCCGAATAGGCTTAACCCGAAAAAAAATCGGGCCGGGCTTAGCCCGAAAGGCCCGATTTTTTCGGGCTTATATTTCTAGGCCCGAACCCGCTGTTTTTCAGGACTGAACCGGGCCAACCCTCGGGCTTTGACCCTAATTGACACCCCTACTTTTAATTTTCCAAAGCATTGTGCTTTCGATAAATTTGCACCCGGCAATTTGGAGTGATCATTTGCTCTGGTCCAAATTGGAGTGATCGATCCAAATTTGCACATCTAAATGACAAGAAAACACTCAAACAAGGCATGATTTATAAATTCGTCATCCGCTCCACCATGAAGACGAAATAAAACACAGTGTATCTCCTTATTCACTAACCTTGCATTAACCCGCAAACAACCCTGAAATAATTTGCCATAGGAAATGTTTAAGTTTGAATGCCTTTTTAATTTTTCGAGTTTGTGCTTTCAACAAATTTGCACCCGGTCCAAATTGGAGTGATCGATGCATTGGTTTAGTTAAACTCCTGGATAACTTATAACATGATTGAATCGTGTATCTTTATTATTTAGTGAAACGCCAGATAAGATTTTCCGGCTTATAGATTTTACAAATATCTAAGCCTCTCATAAGTGTGACATCTTCTACTTCCATAACTCTGATTAGCATGTTATAGTTCTATTCCTTAGTTAATTTTATTTCAGCTAGAATTTTAGGGTAATAAAATTAAATTAAATTAAACTTCACTAAAATTTTATTTATAAAATTCTAGATTCTATAAGCCTTTTCGTTAGCACTTGTTGTAGCTGGAATTACAACGATCAAAATTTGTAAATAAGAATAAACAGAGGAATTTGGTTTATCTTTAAGAAAAGAAGAACCAAGGGACTATAGAGCAATAAACAGAAAGTTTGTTGCTCGACGAGATCAAACATGATTCATAAGTGATTTGGACAAGGTTTTTGCGGGGTAAACTGAATTTAGTATTTCGATTCTCAAGAGTGATTTTACAAGAACAAGAACAAAAAAATTGGCTAAAAAATTAAGTGCTCGAGTGTAGAGCTAATAATGTGTGTGTGGAGAGAGATAGTTGTCCCTTCTCTTTGCCCTCGTCCTTCCATTATACTATGGGATCATGTTTAACGTTACCGTTTACTCCGTCAGATTCACCATGAATAGTCTTTAATTATGAGGCTATGGCCGTTACGTTCAGGCGCCTTAAATCACCGGTTTGAATAAGTCTTTGGTCTCGGCGGGGTTGACTAACGGTTCTGCATTTAATACTTTTTGACCGTAAACTTCACTTCGATGGGCCTATCAGCTCGGCTTGTCACTTCGAAAATGCCTTTGACCTTGCATGGCTTCTTTAACTCTTTCGGGCCCTTTTTACCATTCGGTTTATTGGTTCACCCCCACAGTTAGCCCTCCCCCCTTACGAGGAGGTTAGACCTCTTTTAGGGAATTTCATTTCGTAATCGTCTTTGCAGGGAAAAATCGAGCCTAGCTGACTTCGTCTTCTCTGTTCATTTGATTTCTTTGCTTCGTCCATGGCTTCTCAAGTTTCTTCAGCTCGCCCCTTCAAAGGTTTCTGGTTGGACTTCTTTTTCAAAATTTGCCCAGCCTTGGTCGCCTATGATGTGTTGCCTCCATCCTAATGGGTTCAGAACAAATGTATATTTTCTACTCGACCTCCCCTTTTCACGAAATAGCTTTGATTTTGATTTTATCTGTTTTTCTAGTTGAAAACAAGTCGCTGGAATCAACTTATCGTTTCCAGACTCGCGAGAGACTATTGTTGGGGGCCTGATGTCTTATCTCTTATCGAGGATATGGTCTCGCTACCCAGCTTGATTGGTAGGGTTTGTAGTCTACTAATTTCATACTTCCTCGGTTTAGCTTGATCGAATTTCTTAATCTTTTGTTCAAATACTCCTCCTTAAGAGCAATATCTTTTCCGTAAGCCACATTCTTCCCAGAAGGAAAAACGTCCTTATACCTTTTTCTTTGGATTATTGATTTCTCCTGTCTATAGGGACGAAATGCGGTTCCTCGTCGACTAATGACCAAAAGGGGAGAATTCCTCTTGAGTCACTTCGCAACGCGTTTCAGCATGTTCAGTGAGACTGCCTCTTCACCTTACCAATCGGTTTTTGACCCTACTCCTCCTGATTGCGAAGGTGCTTTGTCAAACATGGAGGTCCAGGGTTACGATAGATTCTTTAATTTCCCAAGCAGGTCTCTCCCTTGCTAAGGACAAGGGGTTTGATTTTGTGGCTTCTTATGAGGATATGAATATGAAACAGATATTTATGAGGAGGATAAAGTCCAATCTAGAGGATCTCCGTGATCCTTAAGAGAGGAAGAATCAAGGACTAGGAAATGGTACAAAGGAAGAAAGACCACTTCTAATGACCAGGATTCAAGAGTACGCTTCAATGGCGTAAGAGAGAGAGATAAGATGAAGATTGGGAAAAGTTATTCTCTGATTATTCTTCTGCAAAATGCCAAGGTTTGGTACATAAAGCGTGAATCAGCATCAACAGTCTAACACGTGACTTGTTGGGTGAGAGTAAACCAAATACAATCCAAGTAAACCGAAATTGGACCAGCTACAAAGACTAGTCAACATTTATTTGAAGAGTAGTAAAACGATATCGCATTTGAAATGCAGTAGAAAGATGATAATTGTGATATCCTATCACAATACTTCCCTGTTCGAAAACAACCTTGTCCTCAAGGTTGAAAGTTTAGGAATTGAGAGATGAAGTTTTTTTTGTAGAACTCCCAAGTAGCCTTATCATCAGGGAGCCCCTTCCATTTGACAAGAACCTTTGTCACAACTTTGCTTTGGTGATGCGCTTTCTTAGCAACCGAAAACAACAATGTTGCAGAACAACCAACATAGATCTTGACAGAGATGCTGGAACTTGTGGATTTACGCAGAGAATCAGCCATAACCAACCATCTCCTATGAACATCAAACTCCAGATTTTGCTTAACGCTTTCTAACCATACCTCAACCTTTCTTTGAACATGTCTATCTCTCAAAATTCTCAATTTCTCAATAATGTCACCAACCAAAACAGATTCATCATCACCAGCAGAAAAGGCCCCATAATTTATATGATCAACTTCACAATCAGAATTTAGGGCTTGATTCCACATGATAACCCAGCAAATGAAGTAGTCCATACCTAAAGAACTTTGAAGTACATTACGGGTCTGCTCCAAATTGTTGTATTCTGTCCAAAACCCAGATTTGGGATGTGTATCCGGCGGTCTTAGAAGAGAACCGTAAATGAACCTCAATTTAAACTTCAAAAGCAGCCATGTAATGTGAGAATTTTCTCCAAATAACGTGTCAGCTACAAGAGGTTCTTCTTGGTAATAAGAGCCAGATGCATTCTTAGGAGACTTTTTGATGACCATAGCTACTGTGAGTCTCCTTAGCCAATTCTGAAAAAGTTTGATAACCAAAGATAACACATGAAGAACTCTTCGAGGGAACCAGCCATTGGCGTCAACAAGAACACCTGAAGAAGCTTGATATCCAGAGGTAACATGACTCTTGGCTATCTCTATGTGGCTCAAAGAAGGAGCTTCAGTCTCAATATCCCCCCCATTGACCATTCTGCTCTTGTTGGCAACATCATGATTTAAAATGTTTTGTTCATTCGGTGTCCCAACTTTTTTAGGGATTATTTCATTTACCATATGGGAATCTTCATGTGACTTAACCTCTCTTTGTTTTGGTGGATCTTGATGTCCAGTGCTAGCTTGTGGGTGAACCAGACCACAAATACCACTTGATGTTGAAATTTGATCATCTTCACCATATACATGGATTTCATCATCAACCTTCATTTCAATCTGTGTCAGATAAGGCTGTCCATCATGTGCCTTTGAGAGGTGAACCTTATGTCCCTTAAATTCTTCAACAACAAGTCCTACCAACTCTGGCTCTTCAGAAGTTGGACTTTCCGCTTCAGCGAGAATATCCTTAGAGGAAGGGTCTAACAGGAACTTGGACTCAGAATTTATTTCATCACTTTCTGGTGCCTCAGGGTCAGATTGAACAGGCAGCATCAAACCTTCATCAGAATCAACTATAGTTCCATTATCCAAGCCAAACTTCACTCCTAAATAAGGTAGCAGTGGTGAAGTGTTTGGGTTTTTGTGACGTTGATGGGTTTTCGGTTCAGGGAATGGATTGAAGGGAACTCTGCTTTGTTTGACATGGGTGTGTAATAAGGAAGATTCATGGAGTTTGGCGATCCGAGCAGCCTCTGCTATCGTATCAACCTCAAATCGACGGGTATGTAAGGACAAATGGGGGTTCATATTCGCCAGAAATATGTTGAGAGCATGAGGAACTGGTAGCGATAACCTTGTTAAGGCACACTCAAATTTCTCCCAATACACTGCAATGGAATCACCAGCCTGTTTCAAATTTACCAGCTCGGATATAGGGTCGTCGTGCAACTTATCAAATTTGGCGGACATCGCGATGATGTAATCTGTCCAAGATGGAAATATTCCATAGTGATTGAGAATGAACTCACAGTGCCATTGTAGAGCTGTGCCTTCCATATGAAGAGAGGCGAGACGGGCCTTCTGTTCCGGTGGAGTGTTATGATGATAGAAGAATCGTTCAGAACGATTGATCCATTCACGAAACAAGGTTCCATCAAATTTTGGGAAATCTAGCGGATCGGGAGGTTTGTTTGGTGATGGTAGGTAAATCCTAATAACCGATGGCGATGGTTGAGATTTATGGGGCTGAAATGGCAGGATCGGAGCTTGGGTGATGGATTCGGACCTCATCGGAGCTTGGGTTATGGATTCAGACCTCATCGTTGCTATGTCGTTTCTGAAATTTTCTCGCAAAGTTTCGATGCGCTGTTTATGCTCCCCCGCTTGCTTTAACTCTCGCAGCCTCTGAATCTCGATCAACAGAGCTGCAGCTTGTTCCCTTGAGGGCAGGAACGGCATCATCCCATCATATCGCTGGTACATTTCGAACATGGCTTCCGGTTCCGAGAAACGTAAAGCTCTGATACCAATGAAACAGATATTTATGAGGAGGATAAAGTCCAATCTAGAGGATCTCCGTGATCCTTAAGAGAGGAAGAATCAAGGACTAGGAAATGGTACAAAGGAAGAAAGACCACTTCTAATGACCAGGATTCAAGAGTACGCTTCAATGGCGTAAGAGAGAGAGATAAGATGAAGATTGGGAAAAGTTATTCTCTGATTATTCTTCTGCAAAATGCCAAGGTTTGGTACATAAAGCGTGAATCAGCATCAACAGTCTAACACGTGACTTGTTGGGTGAGAGTAAACCAAATACAATCCAAGTAAACCGAAATTGGACCAGCTACAAAGACTAGTCAACATTTATTTGAAGAGTAGTAAAACGATATCGCATTTGAAATGCAGTAGAAAGATGATAATTGTGATATCCTATCACAGAATATTTCCTCAGGGGACACAAACAGAGAGACGATCACTCCGACTCCTTCTCTTGATGAAGTTCCTGTAAGGAATTCTGGCAAGAGCATCGATATTTCCTCTCCGCGGGATGAGAGTGCTTTGCTAGTATTTGGTCGGAGATCCGACTTCAGCTGACGCAACTCTCTCCCTTGTCTCTCAAGATGAGTGGGATCGCTACTTCTCCAAGCTTTCTCCAGACCGAGAGTCTGATTCGTTCGTGCTGAGCCAATTTGGCGCTGCAGTATTTGAGCCTCTGGATTTGATGGAGCTCTCGGAAGGAGGACTTGAACGGTATCACACTACTGCAAGGTGCTTCAATAAGGTTAGTCTCCATTGATTTTATGTTGGTTCGACTTCTCACTTGGTCCCTTGCAGGTTTGTTTGAGCACTTCGAAGTTCCTTAGTGATTCTGAGGCTGAGCTCAACAGCTGAGGTGAAGATTTTATCTCCCGTTCTGAGCATGACGAGTTTGTGGAACGATTTGAGTCCGCTGAATTGGAACTCAAAAGGATGCAATATTCCCTTTGGGCTTCTTCATCGAAGATTGACTTCCTTATGTCTCACCATCGGTCGAGTTTACAGCGGTCCCAAACTCGAATTTTCAAAGAGGAAGGATTTCTAAACCGGGTCATGAAAAGTCTCCCAAATAGAGCAAATCACTCCAGGGAGATTTAGATGCTTTGGACTTAAGTAACCCACCGTCCTAGTGTTGCACGCACGGGGTGAAAGCTTCAAGTCGGAGAAATCCGTTTCTAAGAGTGTTTCTTTTTGCGAAAGCTTTTCACTTTTATGCACCATGTTGTTATTGTACGCGTTTTTAACGGTTGATTCGTTCAACGCAAGACACTCAATTTTTTTGCTTTTAACTATTGGATCCGGTCGAGGATTTGAATTCCCGCTTGTCCTTTAACCGTAGTGTTTGAATGGAGCATTTTGAAGAGAAGATCATACTCATGGAGTCCCTGACCACTAGCTTGCCTCCTCACGACTTCTCGTGATCCATTGTGAGATTTGGATGTCCTCCATAGCGAAGCGAGACAAGCAAAATGATTTCTGATTTATCAGCCTTAATAATTTATTTGGATTTGTATCTGGCATTGGAGCCTCCCTTTATTTTTATTGAATAAAGAGTTTTGCTTCTGAATCCCTTTCATTCCTCTTTGAGTAAAGAATACATTTTGTTTGAATAGCTTCACTTGACTTCGCAAGTTGCCTACGTACCTATCTCGGGATCAAGCCACTTTGTAGTTCATTTGTCTCTATTTACCAACTCTGGACATCGTTATTTAGCCACTTAATAACTCTTATTTGCGGTATTACCTGCAAAGTTTGGATTCCATCAATTCTTTGAACAAATTGACTTCATCTTTCTTAGTTCTTACGAGCCCAACTCTTTCTGAAGTTGGGAACTTAACACATTTGTGATAAGTCGTGGCATTGCCCTCATCAGGTTTAGCCAAGGCGTTCCCAAGATAGAATTGTAGGAAACTTCATGATCCAGTACGACAAAGTTGACCATCTTTATCACTCCGGCTACTTAGACCGGTAGTTCAATGGTTTTGATTGTGTTCGCAGTGTCATCACCGAAACCCGCCAGTGTTGATGTCGAACCTCGTAGGTCCGACTTCTCTATCCCCATTTGTTTTAGGGTCTTCATAAATATGACATCCATCGTACTTCATGTATCAATTAAGACTCGAGAAACTTCACAGTTAGCTCCAATATCAAGAATTACAGTAAGGATGTCATCTTCGGGAGCTTCTTTAACAAAATGGTCTTTCTCGGAAAAAGATATTTCCACTTCGGGAAATAGCCCCCCACTCTAGCTGGTTGTACGACACTTTCTAGAGGATCTAAATAGATGAATCGATGGATAGAAGATGGTGACTCTTCAGCTGGCTGTACGGCACTTTCTGAAGAATCAAAGAGATGGTTTGATAGATGGATGGATCGAGAGATACCGCACAGATCTGTGAGAGGATCTATGATAAGTCTAGATAACTCAATCTTCAAGGGAATCACACACGAGAAGATGAGAAGTCACTTCCTTCGTAGAAGAGAACAAGAGAGAAAAACTCGTTTTAATTTCATCAAGGTTATTTTCGAAAATGAGATACAGAGAAAATATAAAGAAAACAACAAAATATGCATGAAGGAGAGAGAAGAGTATTGAATTCAAAAGAATGACTCTTGAACTCCATGGTCGAAATTGTAGTTGTTGGGCTTGAGGAAGATCAACTAAAT
Organism: Eutrema japonicum; assembly: GCA_030161315.1. Taxonomy (NCBI): domain Eukaryota; kingdom Viridiplantae; phylum Streptophyta; class Magnoliopsida; order Brassicales; family Brassicaceae; genus Eutrema; species Eutrema japonicum. Next base: position 34,213,727 of record BSQW01000012.1, read on the forward strand.
GGGACAATGATAATGTGAACCATTTGCCTCATTAAGAACCTTTCTAAGAAAACCCATTGGGACAAAACTTGGACAAGGGAAAAAGAGCACAAATGGAGCACATACCCATTTAGTGATTTATTTGGGCCTTGATTATCTAGGCAGCTTGATCTTAACTTGAAATGATGAACAAAACAAATTCCTTATTTCTTTGAAGAACCTGCAAGAATGGTGTTGTAAGAGTCTTATGTAGTTCTTCCACATCCTCTTGCATTATTGGGTGATCTCGTCCTTTTGGAACTCTTCTTGTTGTATTATTGTCATGAGATTCTTTACAGACTTCTTGAACAGCTCGGCCATGTTCCTTAAGCCTGATCTGGTTCTTGGAGTTTGTCTCATAGTTGGTATGGTGACGTCTTCCTCCTCGCTTTATGTTGAGCTGGTATTGATGCCCTCATCATCTCCACCCTCTTGAGAAGGTTCTGACCTCTGAACATGTATATCTGCATGGAAAGGAGCTAAATCAGCAACATCAAAAGTGTGAGATATAGTAAACTCACCTGGTATATCAAGTTTATAAGCATTGTCGTTGATCTTTTTCAGCACTTGAAAGGGACCATCTCCTCTTGGCGCATGCTTTGACTTTCTTTTATCTGGAAATCTTTCATGCCTCATGTACATCCACACCCAATCTCCGGGTTCAAAGGTGACTTCCTTTCGGTGCTTATCCGCTTGTTGCTTATATTTCTCATTCTTCTTTCCCAAATTATCATGGACCTTTGATGAAGCTTTTTGACGAATTATGCTCTGGTTTCTCCTTCCCTAGATTTAACAGCTTGGGGCAAAGTTGCAAGTTCTAATGGAGTAGTAGGGTTAAATCCATAAACAACTTCAAAAGGAGAAAATTTAGTACCAGAATGTTTAGCATGATTATAAGCAAATTCAATATAAGGCAAACAAGATAACCAATTTTTTAAATTCTTACAAATCGTTTCTCTCAGCAAAGTAAATAGAGTACTGTTGACTACCTCAGTTTGGCCATCTGTTTGGGGATGACATGTAGTTGAGAAGAGCAATTTGGTTCCCAACTTTCTCCATATAGTTTTTCAGAAATGGCTCAAGAAATTGGTGTCACGATCTGATACAATGGTCATTGGCACTCCATGTAAACGCACTACTTCTTTGAAAAAGAGATCAACAGTTTGATTAGCGTCATTAGTCTTACTGCACGGAATGAAATTAGACATCTTAGAGAACCTGTCTACAACTACAAAGATATAATCCTTGTGGTTGATCTTTGGCAGACCTAAAACAAAATCCATAGATATGTCTACCCAATGCATGTTAGGAATTAGCAAAGGCATATATAAACCATGAGGATGTGACTTGGATTTTTCCTTTAAGCAAGTGATGCACTTAGAACAGAACCTCTCCACATCTCTTTTCAAGTGCAGCTAGTAGAAATGTTCCATAAGCACACTTAGAGTTTTGTCTCGGCCAAAGTGACTCATGAGTCCTCCTCCATGAGCTTCTCCAATTAGCAGCTCTCTCATTGATCCTTGAGGAATGCAAAGCTTTTTTTCCTTGAACAAAAATCCCCCGTGCTGGTAGAATGCTCCATAGGCAGCCTTGCTTGTCTCCTTGAATATTTTTTGAAAATCTTGATCAGCTTCATATAACACTTTGATGTGCTTGAATCCCATGATTTTGGCCTCCATCACACTGATTAAAGTGTGTCTCCTTGATAGAGCATCAACTACAATGTTCTCCTTACCCTTTTTATACTTGATCACGTAAGGAAAAGTCTCCAAGAACTCAAGCCACTTCGCATGCCTCTTCTTAAGCTTAGTTTGTCCTCTTAGATTCTTGAGCGTCTCATGATCTGTATGAATAACAAACTCTTTGGACAGTAGATAGTGTTGCCAAGTTTCAAGAGATCTTACCAAAGCATATATCTCTTTGTCGTATGTAGGGCAGTTGAGTGAATCTCCACTAAGTTTCTCACTGAAATATGCTACTGGTTTTCTGTCTTGCATAAGAACATCTCCTATACATGTACCAGAAGCATCACATTCAATCTCAAAAGTTTTATCAAAGTTAGGAAGTACCAAAACAGACGCATGTGTGAGGCTGTCTTTGAGCTTATTGAATGATTCCTCTTGTGATGGACCCCATTTGAATTCCACATTTTTTTTATTACTGAAGTGAGAGGGGTAGAAACAGTACTAAATTTTTTCACGAATCTCCTGTAGAAGCTAACCAATCCATGAAAACTCCTTACATTTCCAATCGTAGTTGGAGTTGGCCAATCCTGTATCGCTTTGATCTTCTCTTCATCGACTTTTAGACCCTGAGAACTTACAACAAATCCTAAAAAGACCCCTTGATCAGTGCAGAAGGTACATTTCTTAAAATTAGCATAAAGATTTTCTGCCTTAAGCTCTTCAAGAACATGCTCAATATGGTGTAAGTTATAACGCCCCGACCGCCCCTACCTGTGGGCCCCAACGACATCTCCCGGCCCGTGGGCCCCACCCTTGTCCGACGGCCGGTGCGTTAGTCCGGGAGGCTTGTAATACTTGTTTACTGACCCTGCAATCACCACGTGATCTTTCCCCGTGTTTTGTCCTCACTCACACGATACCGCGAATCACTTCCCGGAAGGTCACCCATCCTTAAATTGCTCCAGCTCAAGCACCCTTAACTCTGGAGTTCTCTCTGGACAAGTTCCCGAAAAGATAAGTGCACTTTGGTGACATAGGTAGCCAAATCAATTCTTATAAGCATCTCCGCATATACAAGAAACCGGGATGTTACAATCACCCCCACTCACAGAGCGCGTTGCGCACCAGGATCGTCACCCTAGACGGTGTGAGCCCACCTGACTTCACACACGTGTTTGGGTTCGGCTCTGATACCACTTATAACGCCCCGACCGCCCCTACCTGTGGGCCCCAACGACATCTCCCGGCCCGTGGGCCCCACCCTCGTCCGACGGCCGGTGCGTTAGTCCGGGAGGCTTGTAATACTTGTTTACTGACCCTGCAATCACCACGTGATCTTTCCCCGTGTTTTGTCCTCACTCACACGATACCGCGAATCACTTCCCGGAAGGTCACCCATCCTTAAATTGCTCCAGCTCAAGCACCCTTAACTCTGGAGTTCTCTCTGGACAAGTTCCCGAAAAGATAAGTGCACTTTGGTGACATAGGTAGCCAAATCAATTCTTATAAGCCTCTCCGCATATACAAGAAACCGGGATGTTACATAAGTGATCCTCAAGATTAGAGCTATAAATCAGGATGTCATCGAAATAGTCCACATCAAACTTACAGATAAAAGCTCTTAGGATGTGATTCATGAGTCTCATGAATGTACTTGAGGCGTTACACTACAAGAAAACAATCGATTTGCAATGGAATTTGCGATGGATAATCTGCGAAGCAGCCCATCTACGATGGATGTAGAGAAGGGTAGTCTAAACTATAATTGGCATCTAGGATGATGACAATTAAAAGTGATCATAACCTAAATGAGATTTGCATGGATTCATGGGCTGAGCTAATTAAAGAGTATTTGCCACAAGATAATATTTCCGCTGAGAGTTACTATGAAATACAGAGGTTGGTTGCGAGTCTCGGGTTACCATCAGAAATGATTGACGTATGCATTGACAATTGCATGATTTTCTAGAAAGATGATGATAAGTTGCAGGAATGTCGATTTTGTGGGAAGCCGAGATATCAACCAACTACTGGAAGGACCCGCGTTGCATACCAGCGTATGTGGTACTTGCCAATCACCGATAGATTGAAACGGTTATACCAATCAGAAAGGACATCGGCGGCAATGAGATGGCATGCACAACATACCACGGAGGATGGGGAGGTTACGCATCCGTCAGATGCAAAGGCGTGGAAACACTTTCATACTGTACATTCGGACTTTGCTAACGAGAGCAGGAATGTCTATCTTGGCTTATGCACCGATGGATTTAGTCCATTTGGTATGTCCGGGAGACAATATTCTCTATGGCATGTCATATTGCCGCCATACAATCTTCCTCTGGAAATGTGCATGCAACGGGAATTTTTGTTCATGAGTATTCTAGTACCCGGTCCTAAGCATCCGAAGCGATCCCTTGATGTATTCCTCCAACCTTTGATTCATGAGTTGAAACAGTTGTGGTATACAGGTGTTCGCACATTCGATTATTCGCAGCAAAGGAACTTCAAGATGCGTGCTGTGCTATTGTGGACCATTAGTGACTTCCCGGCGTATGGAATGTTATCGGGGTGGACTACGCATGGAAGGTTATGTTGTCCATATTGCCTTGATCGGTCAGAGGCCTTCCAGTTGAAGCATGGAAGGAAACCATGTTGGTTTGACTGTCATCGTCGGTTTCTTCCCATGCATCATCCGCATCGTAATAACAAGAAGTTGTTTAGGAAGAACAAGGTCGTGCATGTTCCCCCCCCCCCCAAGTCCATCTTTCAGGGAATGATTTGTTTAAGCAGATTGATTATTACGGTGCTCAAGAAACATGTAAACGTGGGGGCAATTGGCACACTAAGGCAAACATGTCTGACGGATATAACGTTTCTCACAATTGGCACAAACAAAGTATTTTTTGGGAACTGCCATATTGGAAGGATATCCTATTACAACATAACCTTGATGTGATGCACATCGAAAAACAAATTTCGATAACATCATGAATACGATTTTGAATGTCAAGGGAAAGACTAAAGACAATATGAAATCAAGGTTGGACATGGCCGAAATATGTGTAAGAAGCGAGTTGCATATTACACAAAACGGAAAAATGCCGATTCCAACTTTTTGATTGTCTACGGATGCGAAACGAGCGTTGTTTGACTGGGTTGGTTCAGAAGTAAAGTTTCCCGATGGATATGTGTCCAAATTCTCAAGATGCATAGAGCAAGGCAATAAATTTTCCGGTATGAAGAGCCACGATTGCCATGTATTCATGCAGCGACTACTACCATTTGCATTACTCGAGCTCTTACCGACAGCTGTTCACGAAGCAATTGCGGGTAAACAAGTATTTAAATATGTATTTATAATATAATTTTATTATTTAATTACTGATATATATTATTGGTAGGCATTGGAGCATTTTTCAGGGACCTATGCACTCGAACACTGACTGAGGATGGCATAGCGCAATTACTCAATAATATACCTACTTTGCTGTGTAATTTAGAAAAAATATTTCCACCTTCATTTGACGTCATGGAACATCTCTCAATCCACCTACCACATGAAGCAGCTCTTGGGGGGCCAGTGCAATTCCGATGGATGTACCCGTTCGAGCGATTCATGGGACATTTGAAAGGAAAGGCCAAAAATCTTGCAAGAGTGGAGGGTACTATCGTTGCAGGTAGTTTGACCGAGGAAACATCTCACTTCACGTCATACTACTTTAGCCCAACCGTCAGAGTGAAAAAAAACCGCTCCTAGAAGATATGACGATGGTGGGGTTGCACCTACGTATAACGTTGATGTCCCGGATATCTTCGCCTAAATAGGGAGACTTGCCGGAAAGTTGAAAGAAGTTTGGTGGGAAGACCATGAACATTGTCGTGCAGCTCACAATTATATATTGCGAAATTGTGATTTTGTTCAACCGTTTGAGAGGTATTAATTAATTAGTTGCACTTAGATTACTTACATTTATATATCTCACTCGTTATTTAATTAGTTTGAAAAAAAATTATTGCAGCGTTTTCGACATCCAGATCCGAGAAGCCTATCCCGGTTTACTTGAAAAAGATTATGAGAATTACAAGGAACGTGACTTTGCTGGATGGTTAAAATACTATGTACGTAAGATATATATACATACATATATATATATATATATAAGTTATCTATCATTTCACGAATATTTTTAATATAATTTGTTAAAATTAATTAATTGTTATTCAAAATATATATATGTAGGTTGCACGAGGTTGTTCAAGAACCAATTGCGAAGATCACTACTGCCCCAATGTACTTCACTCGTGGATACACATTTCATACATATAAGCATGGCTCTCGAAGGTCAACCGCAAATTATGGAATCCATGTGCCAGGTGAAAACGACTACTACGGCGTCTTGCAAGAAATTATAGAAGTCACATATCCTGGAATTATCGGTTTGAAATGCATTTTATTCAAATGTGATTGGTACGATCCAACAATCGGTCGAGGGGTCCGCGCAAACAACTTAGGGGCGATCGATGTCAATGAAAACCGACGTTTTTCCAAGTTCGAACCCTTCATCCTAGCATTGCAAGCAGAACAAGTGTGTTTCATTCCATATCCTCGGATTAAGTAAAGACGTGAGACATGGTTATCGGTGATAAAAGTGAACCCAAGAGGTCGTATAATTGGGTTAGGCATCGATGATGCTATGCAAAATGAAAGAGTCGGAGAAGTCTCCATCGCAGTCGAATCAACAGAAGATATCATACATATCGATCCACAAAACAGAGAATTTGAAGACATCGTGGATGATTCAAGTGAAGAAGCAGCCGCATCTGACGAGTTCGAGGAGAACGATAGCGGAGAATACAATGATGAGCATAGTGAACACTCCAATATGTCTGAAAATAAATCTGAAAACGATTCCGAATAATGTGTTATATGTAATATAATGTAATTTTTTAAATAAAAAAATCCACGTTTTGCAACGGATTTGCGATGTAATAAAACGTATACCCTAAACCCTAAACCTTAAAAACTAAAACTCATGAATTTTCAACAGATTTGCGATGGATCTGTCGCAAATCCATCGCAAATCAAGGATCCATCGCAAATCCATTGCAAATTTGCAAAGGAATTGCTAGGGATTCATTCCTTATTTCCGGCGAGGAAAAAATCGTGACACGTGTCTAACGGTTTTAAAAGTGAATCTCTAAAAATCAGATTTCTAAAGTTATTTAATGATGTACATTCATAAACCGCGAATATTTGGAAATGTATCCGTATGATAAAACGTCATATATCCGTATATATTGTTTATGAATAAATATAGAAGTTTAACATTGCTCGTACCATCAAATTCATTATATTTTCGGAAAATATGCTTATGATCATGACTCTTATGAGATTATAAACCGTAAACTTTATTATGATAATAAAACGTATACCCTAAACCTTAAAAACTAAAACTCATGAATTTGCAACGGATTTGTGATGGATCCGTCGCAAATCCATCGCAAATCAAGGATCCATCGCAAATCCATTGCAAAATTGCAATGGAATTGCTAGGGATTCATTCCTTATTCCCGGCGAGGAAAACATCGTGACACGTGTCTAACGGTTTAAAAAGTGAATCTCTAAAAATCAGATTTCTAAAGTTATTTAATGATGTACATTCATAAACCGCGAATATTTGGAAATGTATCCATATGATAAAACGTCATATATCCGTATATATTGTTTATGAATAAATATAGAAGTTTAACATTGCTCGTACCATCAAATTCATTATATTTTCGGAAAATATGCTTATGATCATGACTATTATGAGATTATAAACCGTAAACTTTATTATGATAATAAAACGCATACCCTAAACCCTAAACCTTAAAAACTAAAACTCATGAATTTGCAACGGATTTGCGATGGATCCGTCGCAAATCCATCGCAAATCAAGGATCCATCGCAAATCCGTTGCAAATTTAAAATGGAATTGCTAGGGATTCATTCCTTATTTCCGGCGAGAAAAAAATCGTGACATGTGTATAACGGTTTTAAACGTCATATATCTCAAAAAATCAGATTTATAAAGTTATTTAATGATGTGCATTCATAAACCGCCAATATTTGGAAATGTATCTGTATGATAAAACGTCATATATCCGTATATGTTGTTTATGAATCAATATAGAAGTTTAACAATGCTCGTACCATCAAATTCATTATATTTTCGGAAAATATGCTTATGATCATGACTTTTATGAGATTATAAACTGTAAACTTTATTATGATAATAAAACGTATACCCTAAACCTTAAAAACTAAAACTCATGAATTTGCAATGGATTTGCGATGGATCTGTCGCAAATCCATCGCAAATCATGGATCCATCGCAAATCCGTTGCAAATTTGCTATGGATTTGGGATGGATCCGTCGCAAATCCATCGCAAATCCGTTGCAAATTTGCAATGGAATTGCTAGGGATTCATTCCTTATTTCCGGCGAGGAAAAAATCGTGACACGTGTCTAACGGTTTTAAAAGTCATATATCTCAAAAAATCAGATTTCTGAAGTTATTTAATGATGTGCATTCATAAACCGCGAATATTTGGAAAGGTATCCGTATGATAAAACGTCATATATCCGTATATGTTGTTTATGAATCAATATAGAAGTTTAACATTGCTCGTACCATCAAATTCATTATATTTTCGGAAAATATGCTTATGATCATGACTCTTATGAGATTATAAACCGTAAACTTTATTATGATAATAAAGCGTTAACCCTAAACCTTAAAAACTAAAACTCATGAATTTGCAACGGATTTGAGATGGATCTGTCGCAAATCCATAGCAAATCAAGGATCCATCGCAAATCCGTTGCAAATTTGCTATGGATTTGTGATGGATCCGTCGCAAATCCATCGCAAATCAAGAATCCATCGCAAATCCGTTGCAAATTTGCAATGGAATTGCTAGCGATTCATTCCTTATTTACGGCGAGGAAAAAATCGTGACACGTGTCTAACGGTTTTAAAAGTCATATATCTCAAAAAATCAGATTTCTAAAATTATTTAATGATGTGCATTCATAAACCGCGAATATTTGGAAAGGTATCCGTATGATAAAACGTCATATATCCGTATATGTTGTTTATGAATCAATATAGAAGTTTAACATTGCTCGTACCATCAAATTCATTATATTTTCGGAAAATATGCTTATGATCATGACTCTTATGAGATTATAAACCGTAAACTTTATTATGATAATAAAACGTATACCCTAAACCATAAACCTTAAAAACTAAAACTCATGAATTTGCAACGGATTTGCGATAGATCCGTCGCAAATCCATCGCAAATCATGGATCCATCGCAAATCCGTTGCAAATTTGCTATGGATTTGGGATGGATCCGTCGTAAATCCATCGCAAATCCGTTGCAAATTTGCAATGGAATTGCTAGGGATTCATTCCTTATTTCCGGCGAGGAAAAAATCGTGACACGTGTCTAACGGTTTTAAAAGTCATATATCTCAAAAAATCAGATTTCTGAAGTTATTTAATGATGTGCATTCATAAACCGCGAATATTTGGAAAGGTATCCGTATGATAAAACGTCATATATCCGTATATGTTGTTTATGAATCAATATAGAAGTTTAACATTGCTCGTACCATCAAATTCATTATATTTTCGGAAAATATGCTTATGATCATGACTCTTATGAGATTATAAACCGTAAACTTTATTATGATAATAAAACGTTAACCCTAAACCTTAAAAACTAAAACTCATGAATTTGCAACGGATTTGAGATGGATCCATCGCAAATCCATAGCAAATCAAGGATCCATCGCAAATCCGTTGCAAATTTGCTATGGATTTGTGATGGATCCGTCGCAAATCCATCACAAATCAAGAATCCATCGCAAATCCATTGCAAATTTGCAATGGAATCGCTAGCGATTCATTCCTTATTTACGGCGAGGAAAAAATCGTGACACGTGTCTAACGGTTTTAAAAGTCATATATCTCAAAAAATCAGATTTCTAAAATTATTTAATGATGTGCATTCATAAACCGCGAATATTTGGAAAGGTATCCGTATGATAAAACGTCATATATCCGTATATGCTGTTTATGAATCAATATAGAAGTTTAACATTGCTCGTACCATCAAATTCATTATATTTTTGGAAAATATGCTTATGATCATGACTCTTATGAGATTATAAACCGTAAACTTTATTATGATAATAAAACGTATACCCTAAACCATAAACCTTAAAAACTAAAACTCATGAATTTGCAACGGATTTGCGATGGATCCGTCGCAAATCATGGATCCATCGCAAATCCGTTGCAAATTTGCTATGGATTTGGGATGGATCCGTCGCAAATCCATCGCAAATCCGTTGCAAATTTGCAATGGAATTGCTAGGGATTCATTCCTTATTTCCGGCGAGGAAAAAATCGTGACACGTGTCTAACGGTTTTAAAAGTCATATATCTCAAAAAATCAGATTTCTGAAGTTATTTAATGATGTGCATTCATAAACCGCGAATATTTGGAAAGGTATCCGTATGATAAAACGTCATATATCTGTATATGTTGTTTATGAATCAATATAGAAGTTTAACATTGCTCGTACCATCAAATTCATTATATTTTCGGAAAATATGCTTATGATCATGACTCTTATGAGATTATAAACCGTAAACTTTATTATGATAATAAAACGTATACCCTAAACCATAAACCTTAAAAACTAAAACTCATGAATTTGCAACGGATTTGCGATGGATCCGTCGCAAATCCATCGCAAATCCGTTGCAAATTTGCTATTGCAAAATGAATATTTTTTGAAATTTGGTACGAATATTGAATTTGTTCATCACATTTTGGGCCTAATTAAACCGTGAATTGGTAGTGGACCACACATTTTGCGATGGATTTGCGACGGATCAATCCAAATCCATCGCAAATTTGCAACGGATTTGCGATTTTGCGATCGATTTGCGACGGATCCATCGCAAATCCGTTGCAAATAAGGATCCATCGCAAATCCATCGCTTATTAGTTTATAAACCGACTATTGCTCTTCTTCTTCCTTTCTCCCTTCTCAGTCTCGACCTCCTCTCGATCTTTTTCTCAGGCGCACTGTGCATCTCCGGCGACCCCACTCCTCCTCCTCCTCCGGCGATCGGTTCCTCATCCTCCGGCGAGCACTCCCTCTTCCGGCGAGCACTCCCTCTTCCTCTCTCCTCTCCTCCGCGACCTCCTCCCTTCACCTCGCGACCTCCTTCCTTCTCCTCCTCCGCCGGCGAGCCCTCCTCTCCCTCCGGCGACCTCCTCTCCCTCCGGCGACCTCCTCTCCCTCCGGCGAGCCCCCTCCTCTCCCCTCTCCCTCCGGCGACCCTCTTCCTCTCCTCGGTGAAGGTTGGTTTTTTTTTTTAAATTTCATTTTTTCTTTCTAAAATAGGTTGTTGTTATCTAAAAAAAAAAATTTGGTTGTTAGTTTAGATTTGTATATCAATTAAGATGTTAGATTTGTGAAAACAATTTTAGATTTTTTAGATTTGGATTTGTATTTAAATTAGATTTGTTAGATTTTGTTAGATTTATAGATTTTTAGATTTGTTAGATTTGTGAATATGTTTTTAGATTTGTTAGATTTGGATTTGTATTTAAATTAGATTTTTAGATATTTAGATTTGTTAGATTTTGTTAGATTATTTAGTTTTTTAGATTTGTTAAAAAATTATATTTGTTAGATTTGTATTTAAATTAGGATTAATTTAGATTGTTAGATTTAGATTTGTTAGTTATTAGGTTGTTAGATTTGTATTTCAATTAGGATGAATTTAGATTAGATAATTTTATAATTAGTATGATTTTATATAATACATTATATAAAATTATTAGTTTTATTGTAATTTTTTTTTGTATTTTGTAAATTATAATATAATTATTTGAATTAATTATTAAATTTGTTTTTTAGATGTCGGGATTTTGAGGTAACGACTACACTCGATTTCTTTCGAAGGGTTCCACAAGTACTCCTCCCGTTACTAAGATTGATTCCGCGACTTCTACTGTTCCTGAGACCGAGGAGCCTGCCCACGCACCGGCGGACCCCGCACAGGCGAACCCCGCGGCTGACTCAGTCCCCATTGATATTGCGATACAGCAGATTCTCGAGAGTCCCGGTCATGATAGTCTACCACGACTTGATCCAAGCCGTCCTCCAGTAAAGTTATGGTATAATTTAAATTTTCTAAGTTATTTATGTTTTTGTTTACAATTATAATAATTTCATTTTTAATTTACTATATTTTCTAATTTCAGGTTTGATGATGACAGAGCTGTGGCTGCTCAGATCCGCTCGATCTTTGAAACATATTTCAAAGAACCGCATGCCAATTACTCGAAAACACCGGAATATATCATTGAACGTTGGTATAAAACGTTTGCTGTAAGTTTTCTAAATTTTATTAAATTTATTTTTATTATTATTTAATAATATATTTTATGCATTTAACTTCTTCTTTTTTTTGTTATAGCAATCGTTTCATTGGGATTTTGTCATTAACGGTGAGGTCCGCAAAAAATTTGAAAAGAAGTTGAAGGCTCGCATGTGCGGTCAGGTTGAACGTTGGAAAGAAAAGTGGAAGATTAAAGGCAATGAGTCGAAGCCTAAGTGGATGGATCCGCTTGTTTGGAACGGTCTTATTCGATATTGGATGGATCCGAAGAGCGAGAAGAAGAGTGCCAATAGTCGCAAGACCCGATACTCTGATCCTGATGGTTACGGGCCTTCTAAGCATCGTTCTGGACAAACCTCGCTTAAAGCACGGGGCCGAAACATAGTAAGTTTTTTTTTTTTAAATCTTACATTCATAATTTAATTTAATCTTATGAATTTATGAAAAAAATTTAGGCCGCAAAGACCGGATCATCAGTTCCGGATTTGTTAGCGGTTCTCGAGGAGACAAAACGGAAACTGGATGGCTTTTTTATCGATGGATGCTCGGAGAAGATCTACAACGATGTCACTTCGCGGCTCTCGAACTGTTATCTCAGACAGTCGATAGTGATGATCTCGAGAGCACATCATCTGGCGGATTTACTCCTTTCGTGAAGAACCAAATTTTTACCTAGGTACGTATTTAAAAATTAAATTGTTGTATTGTATTTAAATATTTTTAGAAATATTTATAATGTTTGTTTTTTGTCTTTCATAGGTTGCTCCCCGCAAAAAAATGAAGAATTTAGGGAGTCGGTTCGCTTCAACCGCAAATTGAAGCTTCTTCTACATCGGCTTCACGTCCATCCCAGGATGATCTACACCGGATCATAACGAGTCAGGCCGAGATGATATCGAGTCAGGCCGAGATGCTAACGAATCAGGCCGAGAAGATTAATTCCTATGATGCTTTCATGGACTACTTTGCTGAGAAGGATCCGGTTTTTGCGAGACTTCGCGCAGGACGTAACCCTTCGGGATCGGGATCCGGAACCGGAACCGAAACCGAAACCGGAACCGGAACCGGAACCGAAACCGGAACCAAAACCGAAACCGAAACCGGAACTAGTCCCGGAACCGGTCCTTTGTAAACATTTTAATTGTTTTTGTGTTTTTTTTTGTTTTTTTTAAAACAATTATGCACTTTTTTTTAATAAAAAAATAAATTATATAATTATGTTTTATAATTTTAAATGTTAATTATTTTAATTATTATTTAATTTTTAAATTAAATTTTTAATATTTTTTAATTAAAAAATTGAACTTTTCTCGCAAATCCATTGCAATTTTGCGATGGCTTTGCGACGACACGAAAAATGCAGTCGCAAATCCATCACAAATATTGCGACGACTTTCGCGTTGGTATAAAACCTCGCAAATGTGCGACGATGCGTGCACTCGCAAATCCGTCACAAATTTGCTACTGCAAATATTCCCTCGCAAATTTGCGACGGCTATTTGTCGTTGCAAATTTGCGAGGGAATATTTTTCGTCGCAAATTTACGACGGATTTGCGAGAGAAATTGATTTGCGACGACTGATTTGCGACGAATTTGCTATGAATTTGGCCATCGCAAATCGGTTGTTTTTTTGTAGTGTTAGTAAGTCCAAATGGCATGGCCAGCCATTTATACAAACCTTTTTTAGTCTTAAACGCCGTTTTCTATTCGTCTCTTTCTTTCATTATGACTTGATGATATCCACTTCTTAAATCGATTTTGGAGAAGATTGTTGCTCCATTGAGCTCATCTAGAATGTCATCAAGTCTTGGAATAGGTGGTCTATACTTGACAGTAATATTGTTGACAACTCTACAATCCACGCACATCCTCCAAGTTCCATCTTTTTTAGGCACTAGAAGGACATGAACAACACAAGGACTTAAGCTTTCTCGGATATAGCCCTTAGACATCAGATCTTGAACTTGTTTTTTCAACTCCTTTGTTTCTTCTAGATTTACTCTATAAGCAGCCCTATTTGGTAAAGGTGCACCAGGGACTAAATCAATTTGATGCTCGATTCCTCTTATTGGTGGTAGTCCTGGTGGAATCTCTTTGGGAAACACATTAGAGAATCTGTCAAGTAACTCTAGCACAGCAGGTGATAAATATTGTTTTTCTTAAATTGAAACCTTCCTTGAAGATCATTAGTAGCACATAGGCGTGGGCATTCGGGTACCCGTTCGGGTTCGGGTCGATTCTTTCGGGTATCGGGTCTTTCGGGTATAGGGTTGAAGGACCCATTCGGGTATTTATAAAATTCGGTTCGGGTTCGGTTCGGGTATTTTCGGGTTCGGGTCGGTTCCGGGTACCTGAAATATAGGAAAAAACTAAAAAAAATGCTAAATTTGAATAAAATTTGGTTAAATTTTGACAAATATAACTAAGAATATTCAGATTTTTTTATTATTTTAGATATTTCGGTTATTTCGGTCTAACAATAATTGATATCGTCGGGTTTTATAATTATAATTTTGCGTAATTGGGTTATATCAAGTCTAAATATAATTAATATTTTGGGTATATAATTATATTTCGGGTACCCATTCGGTTCTCGGTTCGGTTCGGGTTCGGTTTCGTTTTTTTGGGTATAGGAGTCTAGGATCCGTTCGGGTATTTTGTCGGTTCCGGGCTCGGTTCGGTTCCCTTTTTTCGGGTTGGGTTCGGTTCGGTTCTTCGGTTCCGGGTATTTTGCCCAGCCCTAGTAGCACATGTTCTTTTAAATCAAGATATTTCAAAACAGTATTAGGTGTTACATAAAGATTAATTTACTTAGCTTATTTCCTTTAGACATGGTTCATTGCATTTCAAGCACTTCTTGAGGTGTCAAAGGCGCCAAGCTATGCTTCTTGTTATTATGCAAGAAATGGTAATGGTTGGTTTGGCCATTATGTAATCTTCTTTATCAAACTGCCATGGACGTCCCAAAAGTAGATGTCCAACTTGCATAGGGACCACATCACACACAACTTGATCCGCATACTTGCCAATACTGAATGGGATAGTAACTTGCTCGGAAATCTTAAGCTTAGTATCATCATTTAGCCATTTGAGTTGATATGGGCGAGGGTGCTTCGTTTTTTGGATACTTAGCTTATCAACCAAATACTTGCTGGCCACGTTAGTGCAAGAACCACCATCAATAATCAAGCTACATATCTTAGAGTTAACTGCGCAACGAGAATGAAAGATGGTTTCTCTTTGAATAGTTTATGGCTCAAAGAGAACGTTGAGTGATCTCCTTATAACTAGAAGCTCTTTGGTGTCAGCATATTCCACAACATCTTCTGATTCTTCTTGTCCAAGTTCCTCTTAATCTTGAGACTCATATTCTCCATTTGTCTTGGGAATCATTACTCTCTGGTTTGGACAGTCCCTTGCATAATGTCATTTTTCCTGACATTTGAAACAAGTTATATCACAAAGTCTTTCAATTTGAGTCTTACATTGCTCTGGTTTGTTTAATTTGGACGGCTCAGGTAAGGATTTCTTGAATTTGGAATCCATTTCAATAGACTTTCCCTTGTCTAGAACTTTTTGTGGTTGTTGATTCCAAGTAGACTTGCTACGGCTGGTTGTTAGGGTCTTTCTGTTGATGTAATGCTCGGCCTGGATCGCGAGGTGCAGCAACTCATCCATGTCATGGTAAGTCTGTCTCTCAACCTCTCTAGCAATTCGATCTTGAAGACCGTCTACTAATTTTGCCATCAAAGTCTCCTCTGAATCTTCACTTTCCAATATGCTCTTAAGCATTTCAAACTCATCAAAGTATTCTTCAACAGATTTGGATCCTTGAGTAAGCTTTATGAACTTCTTATGCAGGTCTCTATAGTATTATGCAGGCAACTATCTTTTTCTTAGTTGGAACCTCATATCATCCCACGTACTGATTTGCCCATGTCTATGCCTTCTTCTTTTGGAAACATCACTACAAGAAAACAGGCGATTACCAACGAAATTTTACATCGAATATTAGCCAACGTAAATTTACATCGAGTTTACGACGACATTACGACTCATTTTAAATTCGAAGTAATGTCGTCGTAAATATTGGTCGTCGTAATATCGTCGTAACTGTACGTCGCAATTATGACGATATTACGACGATTTTAATATCGTCGTAATATCGATGTAAGTGTACATCGATATTACGATGACATATATTCTATGTAAATTACGACGAGTTTACGTCGATTGTGTCTAGGTAGGTGAGCACGTTTTTAAGCAGGGTTACCTAATTATTTACATCTAATATATTCGTCGTAAATCCGTCGTATATGCGATGTAAAATCGTTATAAATTTTATTTGGATGTAAATTCGATGTAAACTTTCGATGTAAATCCGTTGGTAAATCCTAAAAATTTCTATAAATACTAGCATACTTCGAACGAAAGTTATCAAAAAAAAAACAAACTATTATAATAAAAAATCACTTCAAAAACTATTTTTATAAAATGTCCATATACGAACTACAAAGATGGATGTATACGCAAAAGGATTCGGAGGGATCGTTGACGAAAGAATTCCAAGAGGGGCTTGAAATATTCATGTATCAGGCCGGAAATATGCAAACAACCCTCGAAAGCGGTAAAATGTTATGTCCTTGTCGTAAATGCAAGAATACGAGATATATTTTTATTGAGACGGTGTGGAAGCATTTACTAAATAGAGGGTTTATGCCGCAATATTATGATTGGTATCAATATGGAGAGGGTTTTGAAAGGAGTACTACTTATCAAGCTGATTGTAGTAGTAATTATCAAGGTCATGTAGATTTTGATCAGGGTAGTAGTCATCATCATGGTCATGAAAATCAATTTGATCAGCAGGGTCAAGATCATGATAGGATGCATGAAATGGTCAATGATGCATTTCATAAAACAAATGTTGATAATAGTGTTGAGGAACCCAATGTAGATGTGAAGCGGTTTTATGATATGTTAGCCGCTGCAAATCAGCCACTCTACAATGGATGTAGAGAAGGTCAGTCTAAATTGTCATTAGCAGCTAGGATGATGATACAATTAAAACTGATCATAACTTAGCTGAGGTTTGCATGGATGATTGGGCTGATCTTATTAAAGAGTATTTGCCAGATGATAATTTGGCTGCCGAAACATACTATGAGATACAGAAGTTGGTGTTTAGTCTGGGGTTGCCTTCTGAGATGATAGATGTATGTGTTGACAATTGTTTGCTGTTTTGGAAATATAATGATAAGCTGCATGAATGTCGATTTTGCCAAAAGCCGAGATTCAGACCACAAACATCTGGGCGTAGTAAGATACCGTACCAACGGATGTAGTATCTTCCTATAACTGATAGGTTGAAACGATTGTATCAATCTGAAAGGACAGCTGGATCGATGAGGTGGCATGCAGAACATTTGCAGAGAGAAGGAGAAGTGACTCACCCGTCAGATGCAAAAGCTTGGAAACACTTTAACACGGTACACCCAGAATTTGCTAAATTTAAGAGAAATGTGTATCTTGGCCTCTGCACAGATGGATTTAGTCCATTCGGTATGTCTGGTAGGCAATATTCTTTATGGCCAGTAATCCTAACGTCATACAACTTTCCTCCAGATATGTGCATGCAAAGAGAATTTTTATTCTTGAGTATATTAGTACCTGGTCCGAAGCATCTGAAGCGTTCCCTTGATGTGTTTTTGCAGCCTCTCATACGTGAGTTGAAACAGTTGTGGTCTACAGAAGTTCGTACATACGGCTGTTCGAGGAAGAAAAATTTTACGATGCGTGCTGTGCTTATGTGGACAATAAGTGACTTCCCTGCATACGGGATGCTATCAGGTTGGACGACGCATGGGAGGTTATCTTGTTCGTATTGCCTCGATCGGACAGATGCGTTTCAGCTGAAACATGGTCGAAAAACATGCTGGTTTGATTGTCACCGTCGGTTTCTACCAATCAACCATCCATGTTGGAGAAACAAGCGATTGTTTAGGAAGAACAAAATCGTGTGTGTCCCCCCACCAATGTATCTATCTGGGGAAGACCTAGAAGCGAAAATAGATCATTTTTGGGGACTAGAAACTGTAAATCGTGGGAGAAATTGGCACACTCCAGCTAATATGCCTGATGGGTATGGGGAGAACCACAATTGGTACAAGAAAAGCATTTTTTGGGAACTTCCGTACTGGAAAGATCATCGGCTGCGACACAATCTTGATTACATGCATATTGAGAAAAACGTTTTTGATAACATCATGCATACGGTGTTAAACGTGAAAGGAAGAACCAAAGACAGCGGAAAGTCAAGGTTGGACTTGCCTGATATTTGCAACATAAATGAGTTGCATATTATGAGCAATGGAAAATCACCAGTTCCTATATTTCGGTTGGGTGCCGAACAAAAGGCAGTGTTGTTCAAATGTGTTTCATCTGATGTGAAGTTTCCTGATGGGTATGTATCCAATCTGGCTAAATCTGTTGAGAAAGGACAAAAGTTTTCAGGGATGAAGAGTCATGACTGCCACGTGTTTATGCAACGATTACTTCCTTTCGCATTTGCCAAACTCCTTCCAGGAAATGTTCATGAAGCAATTAGAAGTAAGAGACATCATCAAATCACATATAATTTGTTCAAATATTGCACTATATAATTGTTGGGTGTTGCAGGCATCGGAGGATTTTTTCGGGATCTTAGTACACGGACGTTGTCAGAAGATGTAATTGCACAGTTGGATGCTAATATTCCAATATTGTTGTGCAATCTGGAGAAGATATTCCCGCCGGCGGTTTTTGATGTCATGGAACATATTTCCATTCATCTCCCTCACGAAGCAGAACTAGGCAGGCCTGTTCAGTTTAGGTGGATGTACCCATTCGAGCGGTTCATAAAACATTTAAAGGGAAAGGCTAAAAATCTAGCAAGGGTTGAAGGATCAACTGTTGCGGGAAGTTTAACCGAAGAAACTTCACACTTCACTTCATACTATTTCGCTACGAAAGTTCGCACACGCAAACGGAAACCCCGACGATATGATGATGGTGGTGTGGGAAGAACTTATGCAGTAGAGGGTGTCCCAGACATCTTCTCGCCAATCGGTCGTCTTGGTGGAAAAGTGAAGGAAGTTTGGTGGTCTAACGAGAATGACAGGCACAGTGCACATACGTACATCCTCCTAAATTGCGAGGAAGTGGAACCTTTGGAGAGGTAACGTGATAATTTAATTAGCCACTCCTAATTTATTATATATATACATAAAGGTGTTAATTTCAATGTATATATATGTATTTTGCAGTTTATTTGTTAGTCGGGTACGAGAATGCATTGAAGGCATTTCAGATGATGAAATAAAGATCGCAAAGATCGTCACTTTGCTAAGTGGTTGAAGATGTAAGTAAGTATACGTAATAAAAAATTTTCATTACGTATATATATTGATGCTCGATCTAACATTCCCAAATTTCATAGGTGGATCATGGTGACCCCGAATATCCAATATGGTTTCATGAGTTACTACTAGGCCCCCTCGGGAAGATAACAACTGCACCCATGTATTTCACCCGTGGTTATGTGTTTCATACATACAAATACGGCGTTCGGCGGGCAACTACCAACTACGGAGTTTGTGTTAGGGGTGAAATAGATTTTTATGGGGTGTTGCAGGAAATAATCGAAGTGGAGTACCCCGACTTGGTTAGTATGAAATGCGTTATCTTCAAATGTGATTGGTTCGATCCAACAGTCGGTCGAGGGGTTCGAATAAACAAATTTGGTGTGGTCGACGTCAACAAAGCACGGCGATACAACAAGTTTGAACCATTTATCCTAGCATCACAAGCAGAACAAGTAACGTTCGTGCCATATCCGCGAGTTCGAACCACTGGGCCCACATGGTTATCGGTAATTAAAATTGCTCCAAGGGGTAAAATTGTTGGTGTTGGCGATCTTCCAATGCAACAAGATTCTTGCTGTGACATTACAGAACCAGAGATTACGGAGAACGTTCTTTTAATTGATCCCCGCAACAGGGAACTCGAATATCTACCTGACGACACAGAAAAAGAAGGCGATTCCGATGAGTTTGATGAGAGTGACGATAATTCGCAACCTGAAGATGATGAACCCAATGAAGATGATGAACCGAGCGGAGATGATGATTCTGATTGATTTATATAGGTAATTGCTCTTATTTTAATTTGTATAATATAATTTTACCGGAGATTTATCTCGGCATATGACCGGAGCTAATCGGAGATGGGATCGTAAGGATTCCCGAAGTGTGTAGTTCGAATATTAACCAAACCCTGGAATTTTATGGATTGGGTAATATTAGACCTGCACACTTCGGGAGTCCTTTCGATCCCATCTCCGGTTATCAAAAATACGACG
Source organism: Eutrema japonicum (assembly GCA_030161315.1). Taxonomy (NCBI): domain Eukaryota; kingdom Viridiplantae; phylum Streptophyta; class Magnoliopsida; order Brassicales; family Brassicaceae; genus Eutrema; species Eutrema japonicum. The sequence continues at coordinate 34,234,311 of BSQW01000012.1, forward strand.
ATTTGGCATTTAAGATGAATTTACGACGATTTGGCATTTACGACTAATTTACGACGATTTGTCCATTACGACGAATTTACGACGTAATATCGTCGTAATGTCGTCTTGGGTTAAGAAGCAGGCCGTTGTATTCCCACTTCTGATGATCTGGCCAACAGAGAACTCTGGGGGTCTAGTTTTCTACATTCATAAAGACCAACCACCATAAGTGAAAGATACATAGAATTGGACATCCTTATATTATGATTTACGTAGATGTCCAATTCTATGAATCATTCACCTATGGTAGTTATGAAGACTGTCTTTACATGAAAACAAGATCCCACATGATTCTTTGTTGGCAAGATCATCAAGAAGTGGGAACACAATAATCAGCATAAGAACCCAAGGAAACGTAGGTATGTATATATTTAGTGTGTATTTTTTTTTTAGTTACCATTGAAGGTGTGGAAGGTATTTATAGAAATTTTCTAGAAATTACCAACGGATTTGCAACGAAAATTTACAACGGTTTTACATCGAATAGCATTACAACGATTTTACATCGAATATACGACGACATTACGTCGAAAATATTTGATGTAAATAATTAGGTGAACTATAAGAAACCGTGTTTTACCAAACTCTCAGAGTCGACGTGAAATCGTCGTGATACCAATGTCACTATTTACGTCGTAACATCGTCGTAAAACTACGACGAATATACGACGATTTGTCAATTACGACGAATTTACGACGATTTGTCAATTACGACGAATTTACGACGGATATTACCAAACTCTCAGAGTCGACGTGAAATCCGTCGTAACCGGGAATTACTTTTTCCGCGTGGAATGAAAAATTTCCCGCGTTGGTAAATTATTCTAATTGGTTTCATGGGTTACGACGATTTTACGACGGATCCGTCATAAAATCGTCGTAATGTAACATCGAAATTACGGCGGCCACAAAATCTATATATACGCGAGCCCAGATCCCTCACAACTCACAATCTCTTTTTCTCTCTAAAACCAATCGGAATTTTCTCTCTCTAAAAGGTAAATATATATATATATATATATATAAATATTTTAGATAAGTATTTATGATTGTTAATATTAGATAGGAATGAAATTATTAGATAGGATTTGAATTAGATAGGATTTGAATTAGATAGGATTGGAATTATATTGAATTATATTTTTGATAGTCGTTTATTTTTTTTTTGATATGGGGCCACGTAAGACTCACTATTCCGCGTTTATGGGTGGCGCTTCGGGACCGAGTGTTAATTCGGATGCCCCATCATCGTCTGCCACACCGTCTGTGGTTTCGGTCCCGCCCCACAGGCGCCTCCGCCAGCTGCACCTGCACCTGCACCTTGACCCGCTTTGCTATATGCGGGATTGACGGTCGAGGACATTTTGCATTCGCCGGGTCATGATCGTTTACCCCGGTTAGATCCGTTCCGGCCGCCGAATACTTTTTGGTATGTAAGCTAATTTTTTTTTTTTCATTAATATTTTGTTTTTACTTATAATTATATTTTTATATTTCAGGTTTAAGGAGGACAACAAAGTCGGGCGGAGTGTGTCTAACACCATCAAAGCCTACTTCAAGGAGCCTCACCGCAATTGGTATGCCGTTCCGGGCGACGTCGTTGATATGTGGTTAAAATGTTTGGCGGTAATAGTCGTTTTACTTTTTTATTTAATTATTTAATTTTATTTAATCGTTTCTAATTATTTTTTTGTTTTTATAGCAAAAATGGCACTGGGATTTTGCGATCAACGAGACGGTGAAGACGGAGTTTAGGCGAAGGGAAAATTGCGGCACAACAATACCGTCTCCGATTGGAAGCGGAAGTGGGAGGTTGAGGGCGATGTGGCGAAGCCCTCGTACATGTCTTCCGAAGACTGGAACGGCTTGAAGACATACTGGATGGATCCTCATTCGCAGCAAGTGGCTGCTAAGTGTTCGGCTTCTCGGAACACTGTCGGTCCAGACGGTCGTCCGGCGGTGTTACCACATACTTCAGGTCAGACGTCATTTGCGGGAAGGCGTCTTCAAATGGTATGATTTTTTCTAATATTTGTTTTCCTAGTTTGTAATTAATTAAATTTAATTTTTAACCATTTTTTTTTCGAATGTCATTTGTTTAGACAAACGGAGGCGAACTTCCTCCGATGACTAGAGTTTTTGAGGAAACTCACAAAAAGAAAGACGGTTCTTTTGTGGATCCTCGAGCGGAGCAGCTCTACAATACCGCCCAAGCACGGATTGAGGAGCGTCAAACTCAGCTCTCTCAGCAGCTATCACCTGGAGGTAGCTCGGTTCAGTCCAACGCGGCTTTGACCACAGCCCAAATGGACGAGATATTTGAAGAGGTAATAATAATCATATTATATTTTTACGTAATTATTTTGAATTTAATTTATTAATTTTAACGTTGTTTTTAGGTTGCCCCGAAGAAGAAGGGCAGAGTTTTAGGGATGGGATCGATTCGAGGTAGTTTTGTTGCCTCGTCTTCCGCACATCATCCGCACGACGATCCGGTTGGGTTGAGGAACGAGTTGAACACCGCCCATAAGGAGATCAACACTTTACGGGCGAAGCAAGTGGAATCCGAACAGAAGATCCTTGGATTAGATAAGACGATCCAAGGATACGATTCTCTATTCGAGCTTCTTGCGGTGGATAATCCCGCATTGGCGAAGGCCCTGAAAGCGCAGCAAGCATCGACATCGGGACAGAGGGATGCGGATCAGGATGTGGATCCGCTCGCTGCACAGCGAGACGAATTGTTGCAGCGAACCGACGAAGAGCTTTTTGGACAGTTTGGTATTAATTAGGATTTTGTAATTTGTAATTCAAACTTTAATTTGTATTTTATAATTATTTATTTTGATTTTAATATTAATAATTTAAATTATTATTTAATAATTTAATTATATTTATTAATTAAATTATTAAATATGCTAATTTGATAAACCGTCTTAAATTCGTCGTAAATCATCCGGCGTAACACCATCCGTCGTAAACTCGTCGTACTTAATCTGTCGTCAAATCGTCGTAACTCATCCATCGTAATCGTCGTAACTCATCCATCGTAATCGTCGTAACATCGTCGTAACACATATCGTCGTAAAATCGTCGTAACACAAACGTCGTATGATCGTCGTAACACCTCATTGGTATAATCGTCGTAACACAAATCGTCGTTACATCGTCGTAACACAAACCGTCGTATGATCGTCATAACACCTCGTTGGTATAAACGTCGTAAAAGCGTCGTAATATTACGACGCTTTTATGACGAATGTTTAACGACGATTTGTAAACGTCCCAACAGTTACGACGATGTTACGACGTTTTGGGATTAACGACGAACGATTTACGACGAATTGACAATCGTCGCTAAATCGCCCCAAAGCCTGTTTTACATCGATTTTACATCGATTATGTCCGTTGTAAAAGACCAGTTTTCTTGTAGTGCATCTCTGTCCCACCAAGCTAAGGCGCTTTCGGTGAGTTGAGCAGCAGCCAATGACACTTTTCTTTGATCCGAGTAGTTGTAATACTTAAAGATATATTCCATACGCCTTTTCCAATCAATTTAAGCATATGGATTAACCTTTCCAGCAAAGATTGGTGTCGTGAGGTTGACGTTTTGATTTCCTTGCCGTGCATCTTCTCCTCTTCCTCTGTCACAGTAGTGTTGTCTTCTCGGCCTTGGATCTGGTGGATCACCATCAGAATCAGCAAGATCATCCTCTTCTTGATTCGCTCTATGTGGATTCACGTTCCTAATGGGATCTTTACGTGCTAGTGGAGGCTGTTCAAGCCGAGTTATGCGCTCTCCAAGGGTTTGAAACTGTGTTTGGAGTTGCGTTTGAAGGGCAGCGATCATATGAGCCAATTTTGGGTCTTCCATAGCCACGAAAATTCTTGTCTTACATTCACAAACAGTATATCAAATGCAAAGGAATTTGGAGAGACTAAAATAGAAACAAATGAAACTCCATGCAAACAGATCTATAACTAGGAGTTGAAAAGACAAATGATGAAACAAGGATGAAAATCGTGGCTGTGATGAACAACAATTAGATCTAGTTGATTATGATGCAAACACAATAGATCTAGAGCAGATCTAACAAAACACATGCAACAAAGAACTAAAACGAATATTTTATGGGTTTTTCTTTAGATCTACGAAACAACAACAAAACAAAACAAAATGAACTGAAAATAAAAGGATAGACAAACCTGATTATGAGCGTTTAAACTCTGATACCATATGATGTAGGAACAAGAGGGGGGGGGGGGGGGGGGGCTTGCTTCTACAAGGGAAATCGATGGAGACACTCTAGCTGGTTGTACGACACTTTCTAGAGGATCTAAAGAGATGAATCAATGGATAGATGATGTTAAATCTTCAGCTGGTTGTACGACACTTTCTGAAGAACTAAAGAGATGGTTTGATAGATGGATGGATCAAGACACGCCACACAGATCTGTGAGAGGATCTATGATAAGTCTAGATAACTCAATCTTCAAGGGAATCACACACGAGAAGATGAGAAGTCACTTCCTTTGTAGAAGAGAATAAGAGAGAAAAACTTGTTTTTATTTCATCAAGGTTATTTTTGAAAATGAGAAACAAAGAAGATATAAAGAAAACAACAAAGTTTGCATGAAGGAGAGAGAAGAGTATTGAATTCAAAAGAATGACTCTTGAACTCCATGGTCGAAATTGTAGTTGCTGGGCTTGAGAAAGATCAACTAAATGGGCCAATGATAATGTGAACCATTTGCCTCATTAAAAACATTTCCAAGAAAACTCATTGGGACAAAACTTGGACAAAGGAAAAAGAGCACATATGGAGCGCATATCCATTTAGTGATTTCTTTGGGCCTTGATTATTTAGGCAACTTGATCTTGACTTGAAATGATGAACAAAGCAAATTCCTTATTTTCTTGAAGAACCGGCAAGAATGGTGTTGTAGGAGTCTTGTGTAGTTCTTGCACGTCCTCTTGCATTTCTTGGGTGATCTCGTCCTTTTGGAACTCTTCTTGATGTATGATTGTCCTGAGATTCTTTACAGATGTTCTAGGAGTTTGTCTGTTCGGCCATGTTCCTTACGTCTGATCTGGTTCTAGGAGTTTGTCTCATAGTTCGTATGGTGACGTCTGTCTCCTCGCTTTTCGTTGAGCTGGTATTGATGTCCTCATAAAGATACGGAGCTTAAGCTTCCCCACATCTCTGATGGGTGTGTTCTTAATATGAATTGAGAACGGAGTTTGCTTAGTCTATTCGACCACCCGATCGATCTCTGATGCTGCACTAGTAGCATTATAGACTCGTGAATTTACATCTCGTAATCTTTCTCTATTTTCTGTCAATGCCTGATGAATATATTCTAAACTTGTTGGATCCAAATTCCTTCCAGGATTGCCGATGAACTGGTCGTGATTCCCTGCCATTAAGGACCATAATGGCCTTGTCCGTTCCTTCGCTTATGATTCGGGGTCAGGACGAGTTTTTGATCCGGGTTCCATGGATGCAGATTAATCAGATCAAGAGGAGGAGGTGGAGGAAAAGTTGAGGGATCAATCCTCTGAGGACCGTATTGGCCATGTTCGTTTCTTCGCTCGGACTCCGGGGTTAGGACTGATCTTTGATCTGGGGTCCAAAACTGCATATTCGATAGATCTACAAGAGGTGATGGAGGAAAAATTGATGGCTCGACCCGTACTCCATCCCTCGAAGTCAACTGTGTATTCCTACTGTTTTGGCCGTGATGGAATGGACTAGTCCCTAAGTGAGACAAAATCGGGGATGTGGTGCTATTTCCATTACTTCCAAGTTGCATAGTAGGTGTCGGTGTTGGTAAAACACCTTGTGGTGGCAGAACTTGCGTTCGCACCACCTTTGAGCGGAGCTCAACAAAAGATTGGGTGAATGCCGACTGATATGAAAAAACTTTTTCCAAGTGACTTCACGAATGACTGCATGTTCTTCCATGGTGGTTCTTCTGAGTTGGAGTTAGATTTGCCTATCCCTCTCCTTTTAGCATCATACTGTTGTAGTTAGAATTACAACGGTCAAAATTTACAAATAGGAGTAAATGGAGGAATTTGGCTTATCTTTAAGAAAAGAATAACTGGAGGACTATCGAGCAATAAACAGAAAGTTTGTTGCTCGATGTAATCAAACATGATTCAAAAGTGATTTGGACAAAAAACATTTCCGGGGTAAACTGGATTTAGTATTTCGATTCTCAAGAGTGATTTTACAAGAACAATAACAAAGAAATGGCTAAGTAGCTAAGTGCCTGAGTGTAGAGCTAATAGTGTGTGTGTAGAAAGAGTTGTCCCTTCTTTTTGCCCTCATCCTTGCTTTATACTCCGAGATTGTGTTTAACGTTACCGTTTACTCCGCCAGATTCGCCATGAATGGTTTTTAATTCTGAGGCTCCGGTCATTACGTTCTGATGCTTTAAATCATCAGTTTGAATGATTCTTTGGTCTCGGCAGGTTAACTAACGGTTTTGCATTTAATTCTTTTTGATCGTAAACTTTACTCCGATGAGCCTTTCAGCTCGGCTTGTCACCTCAGAAATGCATTTGACTTCATCTGACTTCTTTAACTCTTTTGGGCTTTTTTTATTATTCGGTTTATTAGATCCAATTTAGTGGGTCTGGATTACAAGAGACTTAAAAAGTCCAATTAAGTTAAGACTAAGAGAGTCAAAGGCCTTCTTTTAGATTGGCGAAAACAAAAAAAAACCAATAGCAGTTGAGTGTGACAGATCCACAACAATGGCGAAGGAACAATCTGCGACGGATACGAGCTCCCTCGTCTCCGATTTCCTCTCCTTTCTCAATGCTTCTCCCACCGCTTTTCACGCCGTCGGTAATCTCCGAACGATCACAGATGTCTTTTATGTCGTTGGTCACTGAATCAATTTGTAGCTTCCTTTGAATCTCCAACATCATTGTTTCTAGTTCTAGATTACTGATCTAACTATCGCAGATGAGTCAAAGAGGCGTCTACGAAACGCTGGGTATGAACAAGTTTCCGAGAGAGATGATTGGAAACTCGAGGCCGGCAAAAAATATTTCTTCACAAGAAACTACTCCACTATTGTTGCTTTTGCTATTGGTAAAAAGTAAGACTTGATGATTCGTTTTTGATGGCTGAGATTGCAAAACCTTGTTATGCACTTCTGCAAGTAAGCTTTATCTTTTGGATTTGTGAACAGATACGTAGCTGGAAACGGATTCCATATAATAGGTGCTCATACTGATAGCCCCTGCCTGAAACTGAAGCCTGTTTCAAAGGTGACTTTGGATTTGGATTTATTGAATTGGCAAATTTTTCTGGCGGTTTCCTTAGTTTTGTTTGGAAATGGATTGTGTTGACAGATAACTAAAGGTGGATGCTTGGAGGTTGGTGTTCAAACGTATGGAGGTGGACTGTGGTACACCTGGTTTGATCGCGACTTGACAGTTGCGGGGCGTGTTATTGTAAAAGAAGAGAAGGCAGGTTCCGTGTCATATTCTCATCGGCTAGTCAGGATCGAGGATCCTATAATGAGGATTCCTACTTTGGCCATCCACTTGGACAGGTTACCTTGAAATCACTTCTTTGTAGTGGAATGCTTCTTATACTTTTAAATGTGTTTGCGATAAACGGAGTATATGCTTCTCACTTACTTTATATAGAGAACTTAGTATAAGACTTTCGTTATGCCTTGTGGACAGGAATGTGAACAGTGAAGGTTTTAAGCCAAACACTCAGACACACCTCGTTCCATTACTGGCAACAGCTATCAAGGTGCTCTTTCAATGCTTACTATGTTATTCAGAAAAAAACAACATTACTTAAATGAGACAATTGTTACAGGACATCGAAGCTTTCTTTGTTGATTCCGATGTTGAAATCTTGTTCATTCATTATTGCTAAAGCCTTTGTTTGCATATCAACCACTTGCTGACATCAGAACCCATCTTTGTGAACCTTTAACTTTTGGTGTTTTATTTATGAGATCAGAACCATTGTTTTAAAGTTTGCAGCAGACATGATATCTTACTTTCCCAAGCTTATTTACATTGTGTGATATATATTTGAAGGCGGAGCTCATTAAAGTGCCAGCAGAAGGTGGTGAACATGATGGAGGAAAGAAGTGTATTGAAACTAGTTCAAAATCGAAGCATCACCCACTTCTAATGGAGGTCCAATTGAAATATCACTTTTATGGTTTCCATCTTGAATTTTATATCTTGTTCTGGTTTAGTAATCAAGTAGTCCTCCTTTTTTTTTAATTTCTTAGATCATTGCAAATGCGCTGAGTTGTAAACCTGAGGAGATAAGCGATTTTGAGCTGCAAGCATGTGACACTCAGCCAAGCATTCTAGCTGGTGCAGCAAAAGAATTTATTTTCTCGGGAAGGCTAGATAATCTCTGCATGTCATTTTGCTCTCTGCAGGTACGTCCTTTACTTTATCTTTTCCAGGAGCATATTAGTCCATGTTCTAGATTTCCTGATATTAATTGTGCCTTGGATGGTTACCACTCTCTGCGTGTTCTTAAATTAGTTGTGTTTTAAGCCCAATTTAGTTTATTGTCCACCTTATACATGTTTCTGAACAAGTATGTTAACTCACACTAAAGTGTAGGTTTTGTTCTAGATCACATCTAAGTGGAGCATGCCTAACAATTTGTTCTCCTCTTTGAATGTGACCTAATATCTTACTTTATCCATTATGCTGCTGAATAAATTGATGAACAGTTGTCAGTAAACATCTTTCGGGTGCTTGATTTACCGGTCTGCAACGTATATTTCTTCCTTTTTTTTATCTAAATGCGGAACTACACGTTTGCAATAAATATTTGAACTTTATACATAGGCACTTATAGACGCAACGTCTTCTGGAAGTGACCTAGAGGACGAAAGCGGGGTGAGAATGGTGGCATTATTTGATCATGAAGAAGTTGGTTCCAATTCAGCGCAAGGAGCTGGATCCCCTGTCATGATTGATGCTATGTCACACATCACAAGTTGTTTCAACTCTGACGCTAAGGTAGTAGCAACTCATTCAAGTATTAGACATTTAAACTGGGATTGTGTTGGTAATTTTGGTTTCTTGTTTCTCATATTAGTTCGACACTCACTATTTTGTTTAAACGTTTCAGGTGCTCAAGAAAGCGATTCAAAAAAGTTTGCTCGTATCCGCTGATATGGCGCATGCTTTACATCCAAACTTCATGGTAATCATATCCTTCTGCATTTTTATCCTTCTCATACTCATAAGTAAGCTGATGCCTCTTCCTTCATTGCATTACTGTTTTATTTTTGTAGGACAAACACGAAGAGAATCATCAGCCGAAGATGCATGGAGGTCTTGTCATCAAACACAATGCAAATCAACGTTATGCAACTAATTCCGTGACTTCGTTTGTATTCAGAGAGATAGCAGAAAAGCACAATCTCCCTGTTCAGGTATGATTTGCCTTGTGAGAGAGATCCACAAGATATTCTTACTTACTACATATTATCAAACGAGTATGATGAACATGCAAAAATTGCAGGATTTTGTGGTACGAAATGATATGGGTTGCGGATCGACTATTGGTCCAATCCTAGCAAGCAGTGTGGGAATAAGGACGGTTGATGTTGGAGCGCCTCAGCTCTCGATGCATAGCATCCGTGAGATGTGTGCCGCAGATGACGTGAAGCATTCATACCAACATTTCAAAGCTTTCTTCCAAGAGTTCACTCACCTTGACGCCAAACTCACTGTCGACGTCTGAGAGCTTCTGCTAGCTAAGTTTGAACTGAACAAATCTTTTTTTTCCTTAGTTTGGAATTGGTGTTTACAGTAATAAAAAGAATGTTTTGATTTATTAGTTATCTCACAAAATATGAAATTCTAGTGTTTTCAATATTCTATCATTTGATTTAACTATCATTTTGTTTGTTATTTTATTAATCTGACATCGTCACAAACAATAACCTTAGTGAAACCACTGCACAGCAAAATGTTGCTCTCAAGACAAAAGACATTCCGGGGGAACAAAAACCTCAGGAGAGTTATTTAAAAAAAGCCAAAGAAGGCAGAAAGAGAGATCTCAAACACAATTCTCATGCCATTTCATTTCAATTCTCATGTAGACAAAACCTTCTTCACCTCTTTCGTAACCTCTTCCGGAGCCTTCTCTGCTGGAATGTTCACCAGATTTCCCTTCTTCGCGTAGTAGTCAATTACCTACAAAAAACAACAACCAATTCCGCTTATCGATGTCCAATACTCCTCAAGTTCAAGTACTTTTTTCTAGCAAACATACCAGTTGTGTTTGCTTGTGAAATGCATCCAGTCTTGACCTAAGAACATCCGCATTGTCATCTTTACGTTGAATCAATGGCTCTCCAGTGACCTAAACAACGATGAAGTTGATAGAGAGATCAATTATGCATTAGTCAAATAAATCATAGATGTTGGAGATCCAATTTGCTAGTAAAACGTTAGGAGTTTGATAAATCAGAATGATATGTTTCCTTACATCATCGACTCCGGGAGCTTTAGGAGGTGCGAATTTAGTATGATAGCTCCTTCCACTTGAAGGGTGGATCCACCTTCCAGTAATTCTCTCTTCAAGAACAGAATCATCGATCGCAAAATTAAGCACCTTGTCTATCTGAGCTCCCCTTCTATTAAGCATCTCATCAAGCTACATGATTGGTTTTAAAAAAAATGTCAGAATCAAATTACTAACAAGAACAGTTACGCTAACACCGAGCACAGAAAAGAATCAGATACCTTCTCTGCTTGAGTCACGGTCCTAGGGAACCCATCAAGAATGAAACCTTTCTGACATTTCGGTCTGTTCATTGCTTCATCCATGATACCAACAACCAAGTTATCAGAAACAAGCTCTCCCTAGGAGAAAAAGAAGAAGATATGATTCAAAACAACTACCGAAACTCAAAGCTTAATAGAAACAAATGAAGTGTGTTTTTTCTCTTTACCTTGTCCATTGCCTCCTTTGCCTTTACACCAAGAGGAGACTTAGCAGCAACAGCCGCTCTAAGCATGTCTCCGGTAGACAAATGGCACAAGCAAAACTCATCCTTTATGACCGGAGATTGCGTACCTTTTCCAGAACCGGGTGGACCTAACAATACAACCATATCCCTCTCCGGTTAGTTGACTCACAAAAGCTACAACATCACAAGATCACAAGACCAAACCAAAAAAACAAAAACAGACATGAAACATGAGGGTCACTTTCAAGAAATATTAATCAATCTCTTCATATGATCATTAGATGAGTATCAATTAATGATAGTGACAATGCAATTTTCAGAAAAGATAACCGAATCTTCCCTAAACAATTCTTGTTTCCCTCAACATCAACAAATCCTCAAAGATCTAACCGAAATTGAAAAAAAAAACAAAAATTCAGAGGTAACAAAGAGATCGAAGAAGAGAAAAAAACAAAAACAAAAACAGAAGCCGAACTGCACAATTTTCTGAAAAAATAAACAAAATAATTAGTTAATTTATATATATTTAATAAAATAAATTTCATATGAAAAAAACATAAATACACAATTTTCTGAAAAAATAAACAAAATAATTAGTTAATTTATATATATTATAAAATATTTCAACATTTTAATAGTATTTAGTAAATACATATTATTATTTTATTTTTTTAAAATTGCGGGTAATCCGCGAGACCCGCAGAAAAAATGCTGACCCGCACCCGCTCCGCATTTGAAAACATTCGACCCGCACCACCTCGCTTTTTGGCAATTTAAAAATTATCGACATGCACCCGCCCGCGGCGGGTCAAAACCTGCGGGTCAAAATCTGCGGGTCCCGTGGATAAACACTCAAATTGACAGCACTAGTTAATAGTCCTTATTCTAATACTCACTTTCAAGATGGAGCGTACAAATCTCGAACGCTCATCTTGTCAAGTAAATACTCAAGTTAATGTCGATCAAGGGGTTTAGTTAAAAGATCAGCAAGTTGTTCAATAGTGCCTATGTGTTGAGTAGTGATAATGCCATCCAAAACTGCATCTCTAACAAAATGACAATCGACCTCTATATGCTTCATCCGCTCGTGGAAAATAGGATTATCCATAATATGTAAAGCAGTTTTGTTATCACAATGAAAAGTAGTGATAGGAAAAATGGTGGAAGTTATTAAGTGAAGAGTTTAACCCCCATTTTACACGGATGATAGGGAAAGTGGTGGAAGTACAATATGGAGGACAAAACGGTTTGAATCATGCTATCGAGCTTTGTCCTAAAATTTTGGTGAATCTAAGGTTCATGCAAGAAAATCGTTTGATAAAAAAATTCTTTCGCGAGGTAGCATCTGAGGAGGGTATGTATTTCTTTAGGCTGACTGAATCGTTGAAACTTATGTTCAAGTTCGGTGCTATCGAGATACTGATTGTATGGGAAGATCTGGATGTCAACATATGTGTGATGAAGAGTTCGAGTTCATGTAGAATTAAGATAAAATACTTGAAAAGTGAACAAAATGGCAACCCATAAAATTTTACATATAGGAGCAATGACGAATGGGTAGTTGTGGAGGAGAAGATTTCGCTAGTGGAGTGGCTGGCTAATGAGTACACACATTTTAGTTTTAATCTTGATATAGTGAGAAACCACACGCAAGAAATCTCTCAGTTCTACAGATGGTTTGAAGGGATACTTCTTCACAAGGAGCCTCATGATGATGGTGATGATTCAGAGGATGGAGAGACTGATCATGATGATGGTGAGATTCTTGATGATGCGCTTTTGATTTTTTGGGATGATTTGTGACTTTTGGGTTGGAAGACCAAAACAGTTTCCCGTAGTTTGTTCAGATTTTTATAACTAGTAGCTAGTTGATACTGTTGTAATCAAGACAGAGACCTTGAGAAGCATGGTGAGAGGTTTGTCTTTGTGAGGAGGACAAACGCATTCTTCTTCTTCTTCGTGTATTCTATTTCTGATGAGTATCGGTTTCTTGAGACATGAAGTGTATGTTTGTGACAAAACAATTTCATTACTTGTTGCAATCTGCATTGACCATTAAAGGGTTTTAAACTTCCTCTGTGAATCTTCTAATCTCCAATTTTTTTTTACTTTTTCCTTTTGATGCAAGAAATCAAGTTTTTTCATACAAAACCTACAATTTTGTAAGGGAAAGCAAATATATTTGTGTCTTATTTTGCCTTGGTCTCGTCATTGGAACATTTTGAAGTGATGAATTGCTACAAAAAAATATATCGAATTAAATGGCGTTGTTACACTTGTTGACTCCAAACACGCGATGCATCATTTGAATGAAATGAAACCGAGATTCGTTGTGAATGAGGCATTTGAACAAAATTGCCTATGCAGATGGAATAGTTTTGTTGTTATCTATCTTTAAGCTTCCATCATTTTTACCTATATAAGTGGATCAACTAAAAAAAAAAAAAAATTATTTCTTTCTTTGTTAATTTGGTAGATGAGTTAAGAGTGTTGTAAGTGACAATGGTAGGTAGGGTTAATTCCAAAACTCTCCATGATCCCTAATACAACTTCCCTTCCTTGCACAATACATTGATCATTATATTGAAAGTGTATACATTTGACTTAATCTTCATCCTATACATATCAATGTAGCGTTCTTTGTACGATTCAACCTAAAAAACACATGATGGCTTCATCCACCATTATAAATTTACAGCAACATCTGACTAGGAAATCGAAAAGAATGGTGCTTTTAGTCGAAAAGGTCTCTAATTGAGTTCTTGAGACTAGTACCGGCAAAACTGAATAGCGGGTTTGGGAGAGGAGAGCTAGGCACTGTGTTCGAAAGTCCAGGCAACGAAGGTCGATCTGGTTGAAGAAATTGATCAGAGTTATCGATTAAAAGGAAATGCGTGAGCTTGCCCGAAAGCTTTTCGACGAAAGGCCACTAAGAAGATTTTACCGGTGCCGGAACCTTACTACGATTTAATTTGGGATTGGGGGTTTCGATTTAATGTTATTAGTTTGGTTAATTCACTTTTTTTAATTCCCGGAGATTTCTCTTTTGTTACTTAGTCCGGAGGCGTTGGTATTGATATGTGTTCAGTTGCTTTAATCTCATTGACCCATCGGCGTCGTTTTGCGATGAGCTCCCAGAAAGGTTTAGGAATCAAGCTACATGAGTTAACATAAGGTATCACAATTTCTCCTTCGAATCACAACCAGAATGCGAGAATTGAGTTTTTGGTTCGAATTTGTTTGTAAAATCATGGAAATTTGTTTGAGAGAAACTCGAATTTTGATAGGGCGTATCGTCTTTGATTAAAGGAAGTAACTTTAGTGTTTAATATTTTCTCAAAGAATATGTTTTTACACTGTAATTGATAGATTATATGTGGGTTGATTGCAAGGGAGTTTGTAGATTACTAGTGACAACGAGTACCCATTTGGTCTTTCAAATATGAAATATCATTAGTTTTTTTCTTTATATTATTGATGATTATAATATATCATGAGACTATGAGAGTGTACGTGATGTGAGATGGTTCTCGAGAGCTCTGATAGTACTTAAGTCAGATCATACATGTGTTCTTAATGGGACTTGTGAGATTTTAAAAGTCTATGCCATTGCCCGTTTGTTTGTTGACAAGATCCGTGAAGAACCGGAGTACTACATGCCGATGAAGATTGAAGAATTGATTATGGAGAAATGGAAGATATCCATGACAAGACCTCAATGCCAGCATGCTAGAAATAAAGCATTGAGTTGGATTGAGAGAGATTATGTTGAGCAGTTTTCACGTCTCCGTGATTATGCGGTTGAGATAAAGCATTCAAATCTTGGATCTTTTGTGGAGGTTGACTGTGTGAAAAATGACGAGGGAGTACATGTCTTCCAAATATTCTATGTATGTATCGAGAACCTTAGAAGGTCATGGAAAGAAAATTGTAGGCCTTTTATAGGAGTTGATGAGCGCTTCTTGAAATCTGTTCAGAAATGTTAGTTGTTTGCTGCTAATGGTCGAGATGCGGATAACCGAATCTATCCAATCGCATGGGCTGTAGTACAAAAGGAAAACACGGATAACTGGTTGTGGTTCAATAGCAAAATCAAGACTGTGTAGGACTATAGAAGATGGAGATGGATATATTTTGGTCTCCGATCGTCAAAAGGTAACATTTGTGTTGAGTTTTTAGGCTTATGCTTTTTTGTGTTTAGATTTTTGCTTATTTGTGTTCACATTTTTTTACTAATTTTGTATGTAGGGCTTAATCAATGATGTTAAGGAAGAGCTACCTAGGATTGAACATATAATGTGTGTGAGACACATCTACATGAACTTGAAGTATCGGTAGAGCTGCCAATTTGATTCATTATCCGCAGGTCCCGCCCAGTTTAACCCGCCGCGGGCCGGATGCGGGTCGAGAAATTTTCAATTGCAAAAAAGCGGAGCGGGTGCGGGTCAAGATTTTTAAATTTGGGGCGGATGCGGGTCAAGATTTTTAAAATGCGGGGGGGGGGGGGGGGGGTGCGGGGCGGGTGCAGGTCGAAATTGTTTTCCGCGGGTCCCGTGGATTACCCGCAATTTTTTTTAAAAACTAAAAAATAATATTTATTTACTAAATACTATTAAAATGTTAAAATATTTTGTAATATATATAAATTAATTAATTATTTTGTTTATTTTTTCAGAAAATTGTGTATTTATGTTTTATCATATGAAATTTATTTTATTAAATATATTTTTTTACTAAAAACATTATTATTTTTTTTATTATTTAAATATTTGCGGGTTACCCGCGGGTATCCGCGAATTCAAGCGGGGCGGGTTCAGGTCGAAAAAATTATGTTCATGAATTTGGCGGGGCGGGTCGAAGCGGGTCAAAAAAAAAATTAACTCACGCGGGGCGGGTTTGACCCGCTTGACAGCTCTAAGTCTCGGCATGGAAAGAAGCCGGAGCTGAAGCCCTTGATTTGGCATCTAGCTTGGAGCTACAATGAGGCCGATTATAGAGAAAATTTGAAGAAGATACTCCTCTATGATGAGCTGTGTATATTGATTTGATGAAAACAAAGCCGGAGACTTGGTGCAGAGCATTCTACAATCTTGGACCGTATTCTTAGGATGTGGATAATAACTCCACAAAATCGTTTAACAACTCCATAGGTATGGTTCTATTTTTGGTTTTATGAAGGTATAGTTCATTGTTTTTAGGTTAATGTCTCTGTTTTTATGAAAGTATGATTCATTGTTTTTTTTTCAGGTAAAGCCAGAGATAAGGCTTAAGTGCCGATACTAGTGACCATTACAAACTTGCAATAGTTCGTAGCCAAAAAAGAGATGTTAAAGCCAGTAGCCACGAAGGCATATGTACTCCATATGTGATTAATTATCTGGCGGAGTTGCATGAGAAAGCTTTAGAATGTTTTGTGAAACCGTCCACCAACATGAGGTATGAAGCTAAACTCAATGGATGTGCTTATCGAGTCAACTTGGACCATATGACTTGTAGCTGCAGAAGATGGGATATCACATGCATTCCTTGTGAGCATGCATACGGCGTGATGCTCCGCAAGGAAACTGAAGCTCAGGACTGTGTTTGCCACTGGTTTCAGATAACTATGTGGAGGAGGGGATTTATACAGAAGGCATTATTCCAATTAGAGGTGCAAGGTTTTGACTAGTTGGAGAAGAGCCACCGATAGTTCAACATGTGGTGCCAGACATCATAAGATTACTAAAGCAGATAAAAAAAGGAAGAAAGGGATGAATGAATCTTCGGTGAAGAATAAAGATAAATTGTTGAAGAGAACCATGCATTACGGAGTTTGTGAAACCGCTAATCACAACTCACGGTTTCATAAAAAGAAATCAACAAAGGTTTGTATATTCTTCTTTCTTTCTTATGTATATTAGTGTCTCTTGTTCTCTATTTTCATGGTAATGTCTATTGTTCTTTTATTTTTCCACGCTTCTTTAGGTGAAGCATCATCTCAGGTTGAATCTTCATAAGGAATTCTCACTAATCAGCTTGGAAATTGAAGTTGTCTTTTGAAGATGTTTTTGCGGTTTTTTGGACCAATTTTCAGTCTATTTTTTGAATATCTCTAATGATCAGACATGTAGCTACGGATCTTTTAATGATTAGAAATTAAACATGTTTGTAAAGAACATAACCTAAGTTGTTAAAGAACATAACATATGTTTCATTCCATGAAAAATCAATTAAAGACATACAACTTTAAGATAAACAAAAAAGCACATTAGCTTACTACAACCAAACATTTGCTTTATGATCCAACGACAAACACAAGACTATGTTTTGAAGATCACACATCCAAACACACAAGATAACCACATAACAAAGACTCAACCTATTAGCTTATTACAACCAATGATGATCACACATCCAAACACACACAAGAAACATCATTTTTTTCATGTCCGATTTTACTTCAAGTAGCAGTTCTTCTACCCTTTCAAAATTCTCTTTCTCTAGTTTCATTTGGAGCTTCTCAAACATCTGCTTCTTGGCCTCCATACGATATGTTGTAATTTGTTTAACCTCTTGTTCAAGTCATTCTGTTCTAAACTATGATGCATCTATCTCATTCAACAATGCTTCATCAACCCACTTGAAAGTGTGATTATCATTGACCACCTACAGCAATTAAAAATATCGACAATCAAAATCCGCCCAAATTCGCATAGAGCAAACAATTTTGATAATGACAAAGAAATACATAGCATTTTACCTTTTGTTCAACAACAAACGCACAACGATAGTATCTCCGGTATGGATTCACATCAGACTTAGAAATTTTTGCCACAATTACTTCCCCACGCCAACATAGCTTAGGCACCCCCACAACTCTCCCTCTTCCTCGATCAGCTGATTTTCCACTCGAACCTCCAAATTCATTGCTCATCATCACAATCAAATTTGAATCTACAACCAAGAAAATACATCAAACCCAGAAAATGGAGTTTTATAAAGATTCTAAACTATGAAATTGAGCTTCATTTGATCGAAATCAGATAAGAAAACCTCCATGTTAATTTTAAATTTATAGCTGTGATTGTATGTATACTCATGAAGTGTGTAGACAAAAATTGGGTTGTGTTTAAATGTTTGTAGTGTTGTGAATAAAAGATAAAGAGGAAAATTGTTGTGTATTATTCCATGAATAAAGAGAGGTATATATAGGTTTACATCCAGCTGAATAAGCAGAATAAGGAAACCGAGAATATTCTAAACCTCATAGAATATGGACCTTATAATGGGCACCCATATAATTAATTCATAACACTCCCCCTTGGATGACCATTATAGAAAATGATCATAATGCGCATAAGATGTTGTCTCATTAAAAACCTTACTAGGAAAACCCAATGGGAAAAACCATAGCTAAGGGAAAAAGAGTGCATTGCGCTATTACTCCCCCCCCCCCCATGAGTACATCACCTAAAATGTTTGAGACGACGCGATCCAAGATGAGGAACTAGCTTCTTCAAAGTAGCAATTGGAGACGTCTTGGTAAATAAGTCCGCCAAATCTTTACTTGAACAAATTTGTAGTAGACGTACATCGACATTCTTCTGCAATTAATGGGTGTCGCAGATGATCCATCTTGATCATTCTCTTTGCTTCTGATGATCTCAGTAATCTTTGGAATTGTGAGACTTTCATATTTACATTCCCCTTAGGTGTCTATCATTTTGTGTATTCTTTGTTGCCTCGTTAAAACCTTGTCATGGAAAAATACAGTGGGATAAAAACCATGATAAGAAAAAAGAGTACAACCACGCACATCATCATATTTCTCCCCCTGGAAGCATCTTCTTCAAGAGATGCATTCCAATCATATATATCATCTTTAGGGAATTGATATACGCATAACCTTAGTTAATACACTCATATGATTATCATAATTTCTCAGGTTATTGGACTTCTAATCTATAACATCCTTTTCACATAGAAAATATTTTCTTCGTCCATTTGGACTTCATGCCAAATTTCCTTGTACTTACAATCTTCTAGATGTTCATATTGTACATTCGAGCTATTCATGCTTCTTGTTATATGAAAGTACATCTTTCAATCATGAAAGAGATATCAGTAAACTACTCAAATAATCTTTAAATGTGGCACTTCAAGACCAACTAAATGTAAGTATTGTTAAATCCTGCAAGGATCTTTGATAAAACATCTCTTTAATTAGATTTACAATTTGGAGAGCTTGAAGACAATGTTGTCTTTCCAAAGTCGTTTCTTCCAAATTTCGACTTCCGATAACTTTTCAAGAGTTTCGATTATGTTCAAATCAAGGTTCACATTGATCCATAATCTTTTGATAATACACATGGGTATATCGGTTATCTTATAATATCGGCTTTAAGAGTATACCCCATGAAACATATTCACTATAATTTGCTGCTTCTAACAATTTAAATTCTTTGAGACTAATAAAGTCTTTCTCTCATTATAAGACTCATAAGAAATCTGAAAATAGTTGCATCCACCACAAGAGAGTATATCTCTTCATATATTTTCATTCATCTTTCGCATAAAGATCCACTTATGTCTTACTAGTTGTACACTTTCAAATGTACAGACTACTGGTCCAAATACTTCTCTGCAAGAGATTTTAATTATGCTTCTACGGCCTTTTTCATGATTGGCCAATCATCACTTTATGTACATTTTTTCAATAAACCTTCTACTACCGCGGTTTATGATCCTCAAATCTCATCAACTGCTTCACTGCATGCAAAAATATTATCGACGTCGATTCGCTCTTGGTTTCATTTTGTTCCAGACATGACAAAACTAGTTGAAATCTCTTATCATTACCAGGTACATGGATTTCCTTCTTAGCCATGTCTAATGTCTCTTATGGAGATCCTCCATAATTCTTTCATTCCTCGATCTTGCCATTTCATAATCTGCTCCATTTCTTTTCGAGGATTCTAATATTTGGAACCAATAGGTCTATCACGCTTCATGCGATCTCTAGACTCTATAGCAGTTGATATTGTCTCCATGGGACATCAATATTAATTGGAGCGCAACTTGTATATGTGACTTCGTCACTCAATCAGGGTCAGGAAATGCTTTCAGCATTAAATTTGCTAACTCTGCAAATGAATTATCTTTTGAATTTCTAGTGCACATTCTTTATGAGGATCAAGATAATTTCTTTCACTGATTTTCTTTTCCAGCTATTAATTTTCTTCTCCCCCCTTAATTGTTGGAAATACTGACTCACTGGAATTACAATCTGTAAATCGAATCTTATCCCTTATTGATGGCTTAATACATTTACTCATCAAGGGAGATTCATATCCAACAATTCCTAACCTCCTTTGAGGTCCAAACTTAGATCAATGTGGTGGAGCAACATTACATCCAAAATCTTTTAGTTGGGAAATATATGGTTCCTGACCAAAAACTAATCTTGGGGAGAACTCAAAATAATGCGAATCAATGCGATTTCATTCTAATCAATTAACCAAACACTTTCGCAAAGATACATAGTGGATGATCAGTCCAAAATATCTCCTTGTATACGTACCAGAAAACTAATATATTCCAAGTATATTGGATAGTGAAAACCGTATTATCAACTTCTTTTATGGATAACACATAAGAATCTTCTGGTTCTTTTTCGCATTATTATTGAACCGGAATGGCCTAACCGGTCATGCCAAAACAGTGAGATTTTTAGTAAACTTCTGGTTTACTATTTTCCTTATCTTTATAATATAACCCAAATAATTCGTGCGAAAATCGGGCTGATACAAAATTAAATATAGATAATGCAAAATCAACCACAAATAATCCGTGCATAAATCGTTTTAGGAACACAAACAGAATCAATAACAGATAATCTGTACAAAATTCGTGAATCATAAAATAATTCTATAAATCAATAAGATAACTCAAATTTAACTATGACTGATAAAGCAAATAATATCATAATGCGAAGATAAAAACTAAATAAAGCCAAAACAACATGAATTCAAGAAAAACCAAAAACGAAACACCATAGGTAAATCAAAGATTCCCTTCAGAGGTTCGGGAATCATCAGCTTCCATTGGAGAGAGATCATCATAATCATCTTCATCATCGTACACGAGGTTTGTTTCTGCATTCATTCCTTTTTGTATCAATGATTCTTGATATAGGTCAATAAGGTGTTTTGGGATACGATAAGTACGAGACCAATGACCTTTTCCTCCACAGCGATGACATACATTTGTTACCTTCTCTTCTTTGTTATCATCTTTCTTTTCCCCCTTCTGGTGAGAGTATGAGTTCTTAAAAGAAACACCTCGGCCTCGACCTCGACCAAAACCATATCCTCATCCATGTCCACGTCCACGTTGGTAACCACTTCCTTGATCATCGTGAGATACCACATTTGCTTCAGGCAATGGAGCATAACCAGCTGGGCGTAATTGATGGTTTTTCATCAGTACTCATTGTTTTGCTCAGCCACAAGGAGAGAAGATATAAGATCAGAGTAATTCTTATATCCTTTTTCACGATATTGTGTCTGTAGGACAACATTGTTTGCGTGAAAGGTAGAGTATGTCTTTTCAAGCATATCTGCATCTGTGACTTTCTCTCCACATAATTTCAATTTGGAAGTTATCCTGAACATTGCTGAGTTAAAGTCTTAAAGTCTTGTAGTCTCATATTTGTCCATTCATAGCGAGCTTTTGGTAATACCACAGTTTTCTAGTGGTTAAACCTATCCTTTAGGCTACTCCAAAGAACTTCTGGTTCTTTTACTGTCAAGTATTCATTCTTGAGGTCCATATGGAGGTGATCAGGAAGGAATATCATAGCCTTTGCTTTTGTTTGAGTGGTTGCTGCACTTCCCTCTTTGATTGCATCACCAAAATTTGCAGAATCAAGGTACATCTCGACATCGAGCACCCAAGATAAATAATTCTCTCCAGAGATGTCAAGGGCCTCAAATTCAAGGTTGGTAATGTTCGGCATAGTTTACTGAAATAATAAAAAGATGATCAAGTTTCATAAAAATACAGTCTTCATATCTTATTTTGTTCCTATCATTCCATTAAACTAAGTTCTCAATCAATCAATCAATCAATCAATTCACCAGACAAAATTATATGACAAAATTGTGCAAATTTCGTGATCAAACATGATTTTGATTTGTCTGTGCAAAATCCGTTTTAGAAATCCTTAAGTAAAAGTATGGTAAAATCAGCCGTGCATAGATCGGGCATAAACGATGCTCTTATAATCTAGCCATGCATAGATCGGATATAAACGAATTTGTGCAAAAGCAGTATTCAGATTAATGAGCAATATTCAGTTCAATGATAGAAAATCACCGTGCAAAATCCGTTTTAGAAATAGTGCAGGTTATAATAAAAATTCATGCAGATTCAGAGATCAATAAAATACAAAGATCAAACGATCGACAATCATTATTCTAGATAAGCATTGATAAACATTGATAACCATCCTTTGATCTGAGGAGACATAGTCTACCATATGATCATGATCGTGGAGGCATAGCCTACCATGACGATCGATTTGAAAAAAGGCATCGCTTTATCATCCCGGAATAATATAAACATATAGAGAAATGAAATCTCACATCAATTATTATTCTAGATAAGTATCGTGAATTCATATTACAAATCATGAGTCGATAATAAACATGATTTGAAGTAGGATTAGATTTATAACCATCCTCGCTATAATAATGATCTGAGAAGGCATAGCCTACCATAACGATCAGTTCAAGGAAGGAATACCTTATCATCCCGGAATAATACATACACATAAACATAAATATAACTAGAAATTAAATCTCACATTTTTGGTGTAAGAACAGATCGAGAGTCTATCGTGCTGATAACGTGTTGTGAATAAAAGAGAAAGAGGAAAATTATTGTGTATTATTACATGAATAAAGAGAGGTATATATAGATTTACATAGACTTTGAGAGCAAGCTGAATAAGCAAAATAAGGAAACCGAGAATATTCTAAACCTCCTAGAATATGGGCCTTATAATGGGCATCCATATAATTAATTTATAACATGTAGAAATGATAAGATCCTCCCAAAAACGGCACACTCGAGATCGGTAGAAGAACGAATAATCCTTGGATCCAAATTCGCGGAAAGAATTGGACAAGGCGGGGGAATGAATGGATGCGTCGAGAGCTATGAAAGGCACTCGGTAAACCTGAACCGAAGGCTAACCACCTAAGGAACGTTGTGACTCTTCGGCTAACCACCTCGGAATCGATTGTGAATGTTGGATATGACTCACCAACAAACGAAACACGGATATGACACACCGCGGGATGATCAATGGCTAACCACCAAGTGATCGATTTGATTTCGTTGGCTAACCACCAAAGAGATCGAAAAAGTTCCGAAGGAACAAGAGAGAAACTTCTCAAAAAGGTTTATAAAATTGGATTGAATTGAAATGAAAGATTACAAAGAGTATTTATAGGAAAATAATGTGAAGGGGTGAAGAAGAAAGCACTAAAAACAATGCATGAGAAATAACAAAGTCAAATAAATGTGAAGACTAATACCAAAGACTTTGACTAGAAGGGTTGAATGTCTCTTGGGCTGCTTTGACTAGTCTCCCTCGGATTTGATCCCTCGGATTGGATCCCTCGGAAAATCTCCCCGGGAAATCCCTCGGAAAAGTCCCTCGGAAATAATCTCTCGGAAAAGTCCCTCGGAAATAATCCCTCGGAATTCAACTTGCGATTGGGCCGAAACGTAAATGCAAGCCGTTGCCTCGTTAAAACCTCCACTCGGAAAACCCATTGGGACAAAACCGAGCGCAGGAAAAAGAGTACAACAACTTACACTTGCGGCCAACCTCAAGAAGAATCCATGATGAACTCGGACCATGTTGTAGATGGAGTGTGAGTGTTGAGCTCGGATTATGTTGAAGACGATGTGCGGGAGCTCGCTCCAATGGGAATTCGAAACATGTTGAATCTTCTTGTATCTTGACGGCTTCAAGGAATATGTGAGCTTCCTGGGAACATCCTGGATGATAGAGAGGGTATCCAAAACGCAGCACCTTAGACAGAAGATCCGTTGAGAAGTTACAGCTCTGAAATGAAGCAAGTCGAGGATCTGTTGGGTTTGAACTTGAATAACTCCCAAATGAAAAACGGTATCGACTTGATTCCAACTCTCCATGAACCCCTGATGGATCAAGATTGTAGAACAGGTTGATTTGTAGCCTAAATCCTCTTGGTTTGGTTTGAAGCGTCCAAAGAAGTAACGCACGTCCAAATCAGGCAAGCTGGGAATCACCCGAGTTGTAAATTGCATAACTCCTTCTTCTGAATTCGGATTGATCTGATTCCACATCGAGGAGCTCTCTATGTGAGCTTAGAATGTTTTCCAAGTGATCTCATATGCTGAATCATCATGGTTGAATTTAGACGCTCCAAGAGATGCACATGTGTCCTGATTGACTCCGTTGCGACTTGTGGGGTGCGTTTGATGGAGCTTTGGATCATCTACGATTCTGTTAACCTCATCAATATCCTTTGGATCAAGCTCAGCTAAAAGCTCAGGTTCAAGCTCGGCCATGATCATATCATCCTCCCCAAGTTGAAAAGGATTTGTCCTCAAATCTGCATTAAAAGGGATTAAGTTAGAATCGTTGAAACTTGAACTTAGATTATACTCACCTTGCAAGTATATCTTGTATGCATCATCAGTGATCAGCTCCTGGATTTGAAGTGGGTCTTCACTTCTTGGAATTATTTTGGATTTTCTTTGGCCCTTGCTCATAAGAAACCAAATCCAGTCACCGGGCTCAAAAACCATGTTATGTCGCCTCTCATTAGCTCGCGTAGCATACTGCTCATTTCTCAAATGCTTCCATGGGTCACAATCAACTTGGATGGTAAACTTCAGTAGCCACAAGTTAGATAACCACGTTGTTGGTGCATGAGCTTTCATTCCTTGAGTTTGTATACCCTGTGCTTTCTCAACAAAGACTCGAAACACAAAATCATATGTGCAAAATTATACTTATTCAACCTAGAAATCGGTTTCTCTTTCAGACAATCTACAAAAAATCCCAAGTGATCAACATGCTTATCAAAGATTTTGTTGTAGACCAGAATGTCTTTAATGTAGACAAAATCGAAAATCTCAATGAAAGATCTAAAAACATGCGAAATTTCATTGGTCTTAAGACATGGGTTCAAATGCACTTTCATAGAGAATCTATCAACAAAAATAGAATCTCTAATTGATTGATTAAGCTCAAACAATTTATCCTCATCAATAAAACCTCCATGCCTAAAGAACTTCTCATGTGAAAACTTTTCACAAGTTTGAAACACGGCTTTAAAATCAGACTTGTAAAACTTTTTCGTGTGTTCAAAATCTAGCAACTTTGCATCGGGAATGGAAAGTAATTCATACCTCCTAGGCATAGCCTTAGTCACCACGTTTTTCTTACTCTCCTTGCACTGGATGACATAGGAAAGTGCCTCAAAGGGTGCTCCAGGATCAAAGACAATATGATGCTCATTTCCTTGGATCGGTAGGAAACTTCTTGAGTTGTCTTCATGGAAAACGTCTTTATAACCCTGCAAAAGAAAAATCACTTCACTCGGCAGCACCGGTGTAAAATTAGTCAAGCTTATAAAAGCTTCCTTATAGTCAAAAATAATCAAAGGTTGTTTTGACGACAAAGAACTCTTAACCTCTTCGACTGTCACAAGAAAGTTTGAATTTCTCACGGGTTTGCTCTCAAAGGCCTTTAGCTGGGTTTTTCTCAAAGAATCACTCTCGTTTTGGTGAGAAGTGTTTAGGGAATCACTCAAAACGTTTACCTCATCCTCAGATGCATACTCCTCATAATCGTCATAGATGGGTGCGGAATCAAGTTCCTCCTCATCATAGTCGTCATAAATAGGTGCGGTTTCAAACTCCTTTTGTTTCTGCTCCTCGGACAAAGATAGAAGTGAATAAGAAACCACTTCGTCTGCTCTTAACTCTAGCTCTCCATTGTTGGGAAGAACCACGGTTTTCTTTTTAGAGCATTCCTTTGCATAGTGTCCTCTCCCTTGACACTTAAAACACTTCTGATTTGGCTCACGATGGTTTTTTTCTTGCCTAGCCGGCACCCTAACATTAAGAGCGGCCATTTGCTCTCTTACCTCGGTTACGACTTGGACCATGTTGTCCATCTTACGATCCAAAGCGGCTTCACGCTTCCTTCTCGAACGTGAAGTAGCGGTTTTTCTTTCATTAAACATTTTTCCTCGCAAAAAGAAACAAACACGTTAGTAAAAATCCTCACAAGTGTTTCTCTCAAATTTGTTCACACAACTCTCGTAATATCCTCACAACACACTAGAAGTTCTCCTCGGTTCTTAAGGAACTAAAATCGAAACAAATCGATGGTAGCTTTAAAAAACCAAATCGTCAAACTAAGATAGATAGATGAGTGAAGAAATACGAAAATCAGCAAGTTCCTTTTTTTTTTTTTTGAATTCTTTTCTTTCTTTTTTTTTTAATACGGATTTTTTTTTTTTTTTAATACGAATTTGTGTTTTTTTTTTTTGACTGATTTTAATACAATAGATAGAAAGAAAATATAGAAGAAGAAGAATATGAAAGGATAGAAATGATTAGAAAATAACGATAATCAAGAGCGTGGCTCTGATACCACTTGATAAGATCCTCCCAAAAACGGCACACTCGAGATCGGTAGAAGAACGGATAATCCTTGGATCCAAATTCGCGGAAAGAATTGGACAAGGCGGGGGAATGAATGGCTGCGTCGAGAGCTATGAAAGGCACTCGGTAAACCTGAACCGAAGGCTAACCACCTAAGGAACGTTGTGACTCTTCGGCTAACCACCTCGGAATCGATTGTGAATGTTGGATATGACTCACCAACAAACGAACCACGGATATGACACACCGCAGGATGATCAATGGCGAACCACCAAGTGATCGATTTGATTTCGTTGGCTAACCACCAAAGAGATCGAAAAAGTTCCAAAGGAACAAGAGATAAACTTCTCAAAAAGGTTTATAAAATTGGATTGAATTGAAATGAAAGATTACAAAGAGTATTTATAGGAAAAGAATTTGAAAGGGTGAAGAAGAAAAAACTAAAAACAATGCATGGGAAATAACAAAGTCAAATAAATGTGAAGACTAAGACCAAAGACTTTGACTAGAAGGGTTGAATGTCTCTTGGGCTGCTTTGACTAGTCTCCCTCGGATTTGATCCCTCGGATTGGATCCTTCGGAAAATCTCCCCGGGAAATCCCTCGGAAAAGTCCCTCGGAAATAATCCCTCGGAAAAGTCCCTCGGAAATAATCCCTCGGAAATAATCCATCGGAATTCAACTTGCGATTGGGCCAAAACGTAAATGCAAGTCGTTGCCTCGTTAAAACCTCCACACGGAAAACCCATTGGGACAAAACCGAGCACAGGAAAAAGAGTACAACAACTTACACTTGCGGCCAACCTCAAGAAGAATCCATGATGAACTCGGACCATGTTGTAGATGGAGTGTGAGTGTTGAGCTCAGATTATGTTGAAGACGATGTGCGGGAGCTCGCTCCAACGGGAATTCGAAACATGTTGAATCTTCTTGTATCTTGACGGCTTCAAGGAATATGTGAGCTTCCTGGGAACATCCTGGATGACAGAGAGGGTATCCAAAACGCAGCACCTTAGACAGAAGATCCGTTGAGAAGTTACAGCTCTGAAATGAAGCAAGTCGAGGATCCGTTGGGTTTGAACTTGAATAACTCCCAAATGAAAAACGGTATCGACTTGATTCCAACTCTCCATGAACCCCTGATGGATCAAGATTGTAGAACAGGTTGATTTGTAGCCAAAATCCTCTTGGTTTGGTTTGAAACGTCCAAAGAAGTCACGCACGTCCAAATCAGGCAAGCTGGGAATCACCCGAGTTGTAAATTGCATAACTCCTTCTTCTGAATTCGGATTGATCTGATTCCACTTCGAGGAGCTCTCTATGCGAGGTGAGAATGTTTTCCAAGTGATTTCATATGCTGAATCATCGTGGTTGAATTTAGACGCTCCAAGAGATGCACATGTGTCCTGATTGACTCCGTTGCGACTTGTGGGGTGCGTTTGATGGAGTTTTGGATCATCTACGATTCTGTTAACCTCATCAATATCCTTTGGATCAAGCTCAGCTACAAGCTCAGGTTCAAGCTCGGCCATGATCATATCAAGAAATATATATGATGTTTAAATGTTTTGTCTTTGATCTGGTAGCTAAAATTTACAATGAATTAGGGAATTTCCGTAGTTAAACAAAGAAAACAACAACCGAAAAAAAAGGAAATTCGAGGCCCCATGAGGGATGATCGATGAGACCATTAATGGAAATATGTACAACAAAATTATTCTGCTGGTGAATTTATTGTAGGATTATGTCTCATTATTTATCGGAATCCACCTTTGTCGAATTAATTAAAAGTAATTAAACCTTAAATAAGGAAACGTTATAGTAAAAAATATGGAAAAAGGAAACTCCAGCGATAGAATTCCTTTTCCGAATAGAAACAAGTAATCTAAAGTTGTTAACCGAGAAAACAAAGCCTCTAACTAGTATAAATATATATCACTAAACCCAAGATTAATTCATGTACAATGGGAATCGCCGATAATACCTTTTCGATGTCGACCATGTTCAATGCTTTGCAACATATCCGTTTCTCAAAAGGAATCTACGCTTCCATTCCTCCTCCGGGATTCGCCCCACGCGCCTCCGCCGTAACAAACACGCGCTTAAACCCGCTGTTCAACCTAATGACTAGTGGCGAAGGTGTTAATCAGTTTAAAGAGGTGATCTCAAGGTTAGACCGAAGACAGTTTCTGATGATGGTGTCCTTGCTGACGTCAGACTCCGATTACTTCACGGAGGTTGTCCGAAACAAGTGCGGGTCGAGACGAGTGCAGAAGCTCCTCGGAATAACAGATGACGTGGACGCGTTCTTCTACGCCGCTATCATGCGCTGCTTCCTCCACATCATGACCGACAAGTACGCATCCTACGTGGCCATACGAGCCATGTCTGCTTTCGACCAGGAGAAGAAACACGCCATGTACGAGCACATTCTCCACCACGCGCTCGACATAGCCCGTGACGAACACGGCTGCATTGCGCTCAACGAGATCATAACGGACGCCGATGATCCTTTCTACAGAAATCTGCTACTAGACGTAGTCGCACACAACGCTCTCTTCCTAAGCAACGATGCTTAAGGGAACTTCGTGGTCCAACACGTGCTTAAACTGTATGACTTGCGTTGCACGCACAACGTCGCAATTAGTCTTCGTGGCCATTGCGTTGATCTGTCGTTTAAGAGGTATGGAAGCTACATAGTAGAGAAGCTTCTGCAGGAAAGGGAGTCGATGGTTGTGGTGGTTATGGAGATTTTGGAATGCGAAGGAGGCACGTTGATGAGGCTGGCGAGGAATGAGTTTGGGAATTTCGTGGTGGTCAGTGCACTGAGACTCACAAAGAAGATGAATAGGCTCGATCTGTTTTGGGATTTGGTGCAGAAGCTGATGCCTTTTCTCCACCTCTTGCGTAGGTCTCACGGAAGTAGCATTGCAAACATCTTGGAGTCATGTTCTATAACTACAAGATGCTGAGTGTTTGGTTGTTCTATAGGTTGATTACTGAAATCTTGTTAAAAGAAGTTTGTCACTGGTGTTTCTATAAGGATCCAAATTTGATTCAAACAGAATGACATAACATTGACTCTCACCGTTCATAATCGTTTTTTGTTTTTTAGTTTTGTTTTTAACTGAAATCAAGTCAGATAAATTTACTGAAGTGGTTCGAAAATTTGTTTTTGGAAGTAGAAGTTGTCCAAAAAATGTTATATGAATAAAAAGCCTATCACAGTAAAAAAAAATGAAAAGATATTTCATTAATATATCCTATCAATTGCTTGCAGTAATCTTTTTTTTTCTTTCTTTCTTTATGTTTTGCTATAACAATTTAGAGATTTTTTTTGTCTGATCAAAATAATTTAGAGAAATTGCATGATAAATTATAGGATATATTTAAAACGCGTTTTGCTATAACAACCGAGCTGTTAATATTAGATAATGGATTTATACCGGTTAAGATCGGTTCATAATTTAGCTGGTTTAGTGATTTGTATATAATAGTGATGTGAAACTAATTGTAAAGGTTAACAAACATAATAACAACTTTTGGTTCATCGTCTTCTTCCTGAGCTCTCCTGAGCTCTCGTACGATCTTGAAGCTTGATTAATGGAGATCTAATATGGTATAAGAGCAAATCAAATCTTCTTCCGCTTCATCGCTATATCTAGAAGATGAGTTGTGCTATTCCAATTTCGTTTGATATTTTCCAAATTTTTTGCGCTATTATTGGGGATTTTGTCATCGGGATTTTCTCTTGTTTTTCAGTTTGGATTCTTTTCATTTCTCTTTGATTGACCTTTGTGTGAGCGAATTTCTTTGATTCTTCTTCAATTTCGCCGCACATTTATGTTTCTTGGATTCGATTTCATCTTTGAGTCATGCCTGATCTAAATCCTCATTCATCTACGGTGAATCCCAATGTTGAGACTCCTGCTGGTTCATATGCACCGATATCAACTGATCACTATGAGAATCCATATTTTCTCCATAACAATGATCATGCCGGTCTCGTTCTTGTCTCGGATCGTCTCACGCCTGCTTCAGATTTCCATTACTGGCGCAGATCTGTTCGTATGGCATTAAACGTTCGAAACAAGATTGGTTTTATCGATGGTACGGTTTCTCGACCTTTGCCTAATGATATAAATTATGGTGTATGGTCTCGTTGCAATGATATGGTGGCAACGTGGTTGATGAACTCGGTTTCGAAACAGAGCCTTTTGTTCATATCTTATGCAGAAGGAATCTGGAATAACTTGTTGTCTAGATTCAAACAGGATGATGCTCCTAGGGTTTATGATATAGAACAGAGGTTGAGTAAAATAGAACAAGGTTCTATGGATGTTTCTACATATTATGCAGAACTTTTTACTTTGTGGGAAGAACACAAGATTTATGTGGAACTTCCAGTCTGCACTTGTGGCAAATGTGAGTGTGATGCAGCTACTAAATGGGAAAATTAACACAGAGGAGTCGGGTTACAAAATTTTTTATGGGATTAAATGAGTCTTATGAGCACACAAGGAGACATATCTTGATGTTAAAGCCAATACCGACTATTGAAGAAGCTTTTAACATTGTGACTCAAGATGAGAGACAGAAGTCTATCAAGCCTTCTTCACGGATTGACAATGTTGCTTTTCAAGCTCTTGTTCCAACTTCTATTGAATATAGCACTCCTACAGCAGAGGAGAATGCTTATGTAGCTGCTTACAATACTAATCGGATGGCTCAGAAACCAGTTTGTACTCATTGTGGGAAGACAGAACACACTGTTCAGAAGTGTTTCAAGCTCCATGGTTTTCCTCCTGGTTACAAGACCAATGGTTCTTTTCCTTACAAGAATCAGTTTCAACCTAGGATGCAGCAGTTTCAGCCACGAATGCTAGTGAATATGACGAATCCTCCACAAATGCAGTTGTTACAGCAACAACAATTTTAACCAAGGATGCAAATACAGAATGCTCCTTCTCCCAATGGGTTTCAGCAAGTAAACGCTACTGCTAATGTGTGTTCTGATGTTGGTTTCTATAACTCTGGCTATTCATCAATGCCTTCAGCTGTTCCACACCTTACAAGTGGTGGCAACAATCTTAATCTTCAGAATTTCACACCAGAACAAATCCAGATTCTGATTTCTCAATTCAGCAATCAAGCTAATGTTCAAGAGAATGCAACTCCTTCAATGCAGACTTCTGGTAGTGCTTCAATAACTGCGAATGGTGCCATGGCTACAACATCAACATCGGGTACTGTTTCTTTTCCCTCCACCAGTCTTAAGTATGAGAATAATAATCTCACCTTTCAGGATCATTGTCTTTCTACTCTTCAGAAATTTCTTTCTCCTAATGCTTGGATAATAGATAGTGGAGCCTCTAGTCATGTTTGTTCTGATCTAGCTATGTTTAGAGAACTCATACCTGTCTCTGGTGTCACAGTAACACTTCCTAATGGTACTAGGGTTCCGATTACACATACAGGCACTATTCATTTAACATCATCTTTGATTCTGTATAATGTGCTGCATTTCCCTGATTTTTGTTTTAATCTGATTAGTGTTAGTTGCTTGGTGAAAACACTCTTCTGTTCTGCTCATTTTTTCTCAACTTGTTGCATCATACAGGAACTTTCTCGGGGCTTGATGATTGGGAGGGGTAAACTTTACCACAATCTTTACATTCTTGAGAATGCGACCCTCTCATCATCAATTCCATCAACATCATTTTGTGGCTCTGTGTTGGCTGATGGGTATCTATGGCACCAGCGCCTAGGGCATCCATCACCAGGTGCATTATACAAACTTTCTTCTGTTTTACCTGCTTTTAAACATGTCTCTAGTGAAACTTTACACTGTCTTGTATGTCCTTTGGCAAAACAGAAGAGATTAGCTTTTACTTCTCATAATAACTTGGCTTCTCAGCCATTTGATTTAGTTCATATAGATGTATGGGGTCCTTTTACTGTTGAGTCTATTGAGGGTTTCAAATATTTCTTTACTTTAGTTGATGATTGTACACGTGTGACTTGGGTTTACATGTTGAAAAATAAAGGAGATGTTTCATCAGTTTTTCCAGCATTTCTTAAACTTGTACAGACTCAATTTCAAACTAAAGTCAAAGCCATTAGATCTGATAATGCATCTGAATTGGCTTTTTCTGAATTACTAAAAGACCATGGCATGATTCATTACTTTTCTTGTGCTTATACTCCACAACAGAATTCGGTAGTTGAAAGAAAGCATCAACTTAAATGTGGCTAGATCATTACTGTTTCAATCTAATGTGCCATTGCAATATTGGAGTGACTGTGTTATGACAGTTGTTTACTTGATAAATCGTATTCCTTCACCTTTATTGAAACATAAAACTCCTATTGAACTTTTATTAGCTAAGCAACCTGATTATACTTCTTTGAAAACCTTTGGTTGTTTATGCTATGTTTCCACAATTCAAAAGGATCGTCATAAGTTTTCTCCAAGAGCTACACCATGTGTTTTTCTTGGATATCCTTCTGGTTTTAAAGGTTACAAAGTTTTAGACTTAGAATCTCATTCAGTTAGCATATCCAGGAATGTCATATTTCATGAAATAATCTTTCCTTTTAAGACTAGTGATCTACTTTCTCATGCTGTTGACATGTTTCCAAACACCATTTTACCTCTTCCTACTCTTTTGCACTTTGTCGATTCTATGCCTACTGAGAATATTACACCTCCTGTACATTCAACAGATTCTGCATCTGCATCGGTTCTGCATCTGCATCTGTTACTTTGCATCCGACAGTTGATCATTTGGAAAATCCTAGTGCTAATTCATCTATTCATATTGCACGTAGCTCAAATATTAGTTCTGTGAACATTGCTAGACCTAAACGAACTGCTAGGGCTCCTAGTTATCTGACTGAGTATCATTGTAACTCTGTTCCCTTCTCTTCTTCATCTTCTATTCACACTACTCCTTATCCTCTTTCTTCTGTTATATCATATGATAAATTCACTCCCATTATTCAGTCCTATATCCTATCATATACTTTGGAAACAGAACCGAAAACTTTTAAACAAGCCATGGCATCTGATAAATGGACAAAGGCTGTCAATACTGAGCTTCATGCTCTTGAGGATAAAGGTACTTGGAATGTGGAGTCCTTACCGCCTAGAAAGAATGTTGTTGGTTGCAAATGGGTGTTCACCATTAAGTACAATGATGATGGTACAGTGGAGCGTTATAAAGCACGGTTGGTTGCTCAAAGATTCACACAGCAAGAAGGGATTGACTACATGGATACATTCTCTCCAGTGGCCAAATTAACAAGTGTCAAGCTGTTATTAGGTCTTTCATCTGCTAAAGGATGGAGTTTAACTCAAATGGATGTATCTAATGCCTTTTTGCATGGTGATTTAGATGAAGAAATCTACATGAGCCTTCCACAAGGTCATACACCAGCAAGTGATACTACTTTGCCTCCAAATCCGGTTTGCCGGTTAATGAAGTCTCTTTATGGCTTGAAAAAAAAGCCTCTCGGCAGTGGTACAAGCGTTTTTCTTCGGTTTTATTAGGTGCTAATTACATTCAATCTCCTGCTGACAATACCCTTTTTGTCAAAGCTACTTCTACTTCCTTTGTTGATGTGCTGGTTTATGTAGATGATATAATGATTGCAAGCAACAATGATGCAGCAGTTGACGACTTGAAGGCATTAATGAGATCTGAATTTCAAATCAAAGATCTAGGTCCAGCTAGATTTTTCCTTGGTCTGGAAATAGCTAGATCTTCTGTGGGAATCTCTGTTTGTCAAAGGAAGTATGCATTAAACTTGTTGGAGGATGCAGGTCTTTTGGGATGCAAACCTAGTTCTATTCCAATGGATCCAACTCTGCATCTCACAAAGGATTTGGGAGTACTTCTACTTAATCCTACTTCTTACAGAGAACTCATTGGCAGGTTACTATACCTTACTATAACCAGACCTGACATCACCTTTGCAGTGCATCAACTGAGTCAGTTTCTTTCTGCTCCTACTGATATTCACCTCCAGGTAGCTCATAAAGTTCTCAGGTATATTAAAAACAACCCTGGTCAAGGTTTGATGTATCGTTCTAATTCTGAGTTATGCTTAAATGGGTTTGCTGATGCTGACTGGGCTACTTGTAAAGAGACTAGACGCTCAATCACTGGTTTTTGTGTTTATCTGGGTACTTCCTTGATATCCTGGAAATCAAAGAAACAGTCAGTTGTTAGTAGGAGTAGTACGGAAGCAGAGTATAGGAGCTTAGCGTTGGCTACTTGTGAGTTGATATGGATTCAACAGTTGCTTACAGATCTAAAAATCACAGTTACTTGTCTAGCAAAGTTATTCTGTGATAACAAATATGCAATCCATATAGCTACCAATCCGGTATTTCACGAGAGGACGAAACACATTGAGATTTATTGCCACACCGTTCGAGATCAGATTAAGGCTGGCAAACTCAAAGCCTTACATGTTCCTACTGGTAACCAGCATGCCGATATCCTCAGTAAACCATTACATCCTGGCCCATTTCACTCTCTGCTGAAACGAATGTCTATATCAAGTCTTTATCTTCAAGACTCTTCGAAGCTAAAGACTTGAGGGAGGTATTAGATAATGGATTTATACCGGTTAAGTTCGGTTCATAATTTAGCTGGTTTAGTGATTTGTATATAATAGTGATGTGAAACTAATTGTAAAGGTTAACAAACATAATAACAACTTTTGGTTCATCGTCTTCTTCCTGAGCTCTCGTACGATCTTGAAGCTTGATTAATGGAGATCTAATAGTTAAAAAAAAAAAAAACCGAGACGAGTATCTAATCACTGCACCATCAAATGAATATCCTCATGTCTTAAGAAAGAAGCCAACATTGACATGAGCCCTTCCCGACCCAATCGACTCCCCAAAATGAGGGGCAAGTGGAGCTCGTCCCAAATTAGATTTTATCTAACATATAGCAGAAAGCGACTAAAAAATCTTTCAATCAGAGCGATTTAAGTCCCTATTAGTTCATTGTGCATGCGGTTCTAATACCCGAACACTTTTCAGGATTTTGGTTTCAAATTGATAAATTGATGAGAATAAAAACACAAATGTGTATAAGAAGAATTATTAGAATCTTATAAATATAATTGTACAAGTTACATTCTTTTATATAGAGATAGAACTAGATAAATTCTCGCTTCCAGTTTTCTTGCTGATAGTGATAGGATCCATGGCTCTAAAAGAATTATCGGAACAAGATTTGTGGCAATCGATTCTTCATTCAATCAGTTCTGCGTACACATCGGTAATTAACAGAAAACTACTAATATTGAACAATTGGTCAACAAGAGAAATACTAACTCATCTCAGAACATATTTTCTTTTATCTCTACGTTGCCTGAGTGTTGTTTCATCTTCAAACTCTCTTAATTATAGCTGCAGTTATGGTGTTCCTTTGATTAAAGTAAATTGTTATTATCTCTATATTCTCACTACTTTTGTTTTGTATGTGTTGTGCTCTGCTCTATGAAGATGGGCATATATTACAACTAATGTTCAAAATTGCGCTAGGCGCTAGTTGGGCGGCCGGGTTCCGTCTAGCGCCTAGCCTAAAAATCGACGATTAATCAGTGATTAGTTTTTAACTGTTTTTTATTTATTTTAAAATTTATATATATTTCATGATTAAATTTGTTATATATATATAGATTTTTCAAACATATTTCAATTTTTGGATATATTTAAAAAATATTTTTGGGATTTATAGTAATAAGTTGCTGTAGTTTAGCGGTAAGATGAACTTGTTTTGGCTTCTATGTCACGAGTTCGAATTGAATAGGTGTAGTTTTTGTGTTTTTTTCAAATTCTCTTTAATGAAGGGTAAAACTTAAAATTTAAAGTGTTTCATAATTTTTTTAAAAAAAAATCAGTTAAAATCGGTCAAAAATTGAACAAAATCGGTCAACCGATTAACGTCGTCGCATAGCCATTAATCTCCAAGGTTCACCGCCGCCTAGCGGCGGATAGGCGGCTGCTTTTTAGAACAGGGATTACAACTAATTTGATTTATGTAGAAGTATTGCCTAAGTGTCACGAAGACTCTAACCCAAGAAGAAGGTCTAAGCTTCGATCAAGAAGGAAAACACGAGGAGCTCACGTGCTGTGTATACAACTCACAAAGGGTATGAGGCGTAATTAACCTCAGCCAAAAGTAATGTCACTTTTGTCTTCTTCCTCTGCGTTTGAAAACAGAAAACAGAGTACGAGAAGGAGTGTGGCGGTGATTATGAGGAGTATAAAAGGAAGCACATAGCTGAGACATTAGGGTTAAGAGAGCAAGCAAGAGTGCTAAGAGGGGGATGCTGTGAGTTTACAGTGAGTTCATAAAGGGTTTGTGTAACCAAGGCTTTCTAGTGGATTTCCGAGCAAGTCTCGGCCAGACGTAGCGTTTTCGGTTTGGAACATGAACTGGTTAAACTTTGTGTGTCATTTACTTTTATGCTCTTACACACACGAGTGATCATCAAACAAGAGAGATTTTGAGAGATTTCGCAAAACAGAACAGTTGAAGTTCTTACCATTTCTTAACAAATTGGTATCAGAGCGCCAGGTTGGAGTTTCAGGGTGAAGGAAAGATCGAAACTTTGTAAAGTTGGAAGCTTTGGTGATAAAGCATGTCCAAACTTTATAAAGGTTGAAGCTTTGGTGATAAAGCTTTGAACTTTCTCACGGTGGTTGAAGAAGGTTGAAGATAGGTCTGAACTTTATAAAGTTTGAAGCTTTGGTGGAAAAAGTTTTGAACTTTCTCACAAATCATGACTTCTGGGCGTTCAGAAGTGGAGAAGTTTGATGGAGAAGGGGATTACATTCTCTGGAAAGAAAAGTTACTAGCTCATTTGGAGATGCTGGGCTTGCTGGAAGGACTTGAAGAAGAACAAGTCACATATGGTGAAGATTCGACAGCAGAAACAGGTACTACACCTAAAACTGAACCTTCACCTACAAAGCCAGAAGATAAAAGTCTTAAAGAGAAGAGAGGAAAGGCCAGGTCTACCATCATCTTGAGTCTAGGTGACCATGTCTTAAGAAAGGTCATTAAAGAAAAGATAGCTGCATGTATGATCAAGATACTAGATAATCTTTTCATGGCAAAATCACTACCACACTGTATCTATTTAAAGCAGAGACTTTATGGGTACAAGATGAGTGAAAGCATGACAGTTGAAGATAACGTGAATGATTTCTCCAAGCTAATATATGATCTAGAGAACGTAAAGGTTTCTGTTCCAGATGAAGATCAAACAATAGTTTTGCTTATGTCTTTGCCGAGGTAGTTTGATCAGCTCAAAAAGACTTTGAAATACTGTAAGACAACTCTGGCTCTTGATGAAATAACAGGAGCAATCAGGTCTAAGATACTAGAGCTTGGAGCAAGTGGAAAAATGGTCAAGAATAGCTCTGAAGCTTTGTTTGTGCAGGACAGAGGCAGATCTGAGAAAAGAGACAAGAGTGTTGACAAGAACAAGCAAAACAGTATATCAAAATCTAGGGAAAGGAAAGTGTGCTGGATATGTGGCAAGGAAGGACACTACAAGAAGCAGTGTTATGTCTGGAAAGAGAGGAACAAGAAGGGAAACAACTCTGAGAAGGGAGAGTCTTCAAAGGTCGAAGAACAAGTCACTGATGTTGCAGCCTTAACAATCACAGAAGAGTTAAATGCAGTAATTGGGGACAACGAAGACGAGTGGATCATGGATACATCATTCCATATGACACCAAGGCGGGACTGGTTTGTTAAGTTTGATGAGTCGAAGACCGGAAGGGTTAAAATGGCGAATAAGACATATTCTGAAGTAAAAGGCATTGGGAGCATAAGGGTCAAGAATGATGATCTCACAACAGTTTTACTTACAAATGTGAGGTATGTTCCTGGTATGTCTAAGAATCTGATCTCTATGGGAACACTAAAAGATCAAGGCTGCTGGTTTCAATCAAAGAATGGGGTATTAAAGGTTACCAAAGGCTGCATGATAGTGCTTAAAGGGAAGAAGACAGGTACCTTATACATCATGAAGGGAGCTGTTGTAACAAGAACTGCAAACTCTGTTACAAGCTCCAAGGATGAAGCTAAGCTTTGGCACAACAGACTATGTCATATGAGTCAAAAGAATACATAGATTCTGGTCAAGAAAGGATGTCTTCAAGCTGACAAGGTTAAAGGTTTTGAGTTCTGCGAAGATTGCGTCTATGGGAAGTCACACAGAGTTAGTTTTGGGCCAGGAAAACATGTCACAAGCGAGAAACTTAAATACATTCACTCAGATCTTTGGGGGGGCACCATCTGTGCCAAATTCGTTGGGAAACTGTCAGTACTTCATCACGTTTACTGATGACTACACAAGGAAAGTGTGGATCTATTTCCTCAAGAAGAAAGATGAAGCATTCAGAACTTTTGTTGAATGGAAGACAATGGTGGAAAATCAGTCAAACAAGAAAGTGAAGAAGCTAAGAACTGACAATGGTCTAGAATTCTGCAATCAAGAGTTTGGTAACTTCTGCAAACAAGAAGGTGTGGTGAGACACAGAACATGTACATACACACCGCAACAAAATGGAGTTGCAGAACAGATGAACAGAACAATAATGGACAAGGTAAGGAGTATGTTGAGTGAATCTGGTTTGGGAAAGATGTTCTGGGCAGAAGCAGCTGCAACAGCAGTCTATGTCATAAACAGATCTCCAGCTTCTGCAATAGAGTTTGAGATACCAGAAATGGCATGGACAGGAGCCTTTCCAGATTTAAGTATCGTAAGAAGCTTCGGGTGTATTGTATATGTTCATTCAGACCAAGGAAAGTTGAATCCCAGAGCAAAGAAATGTGTGTTTCTCGGGTATCCATCTGGTGTGAAGGGATACAGAGTATGGCTGCTAGAAGATAAGAAAGTTGTGATCAGTAAGCACATTGTTTTCAATGAAGAAGTGATGTTCAAAGACTCTGGGCCAAAGAAAAAAGAAGAAGAGGAATCACAACAAGAATTAGAAGTTTCCATCATAAACACACATGTTGGAACAGGTTCTGATGAAGTGATCGAAACAGCTCAAGGTGGAGCTGCTGATCAGAATGATAAGGAACCAGATCCGATGTCTCTAGATCAAGGTCATGATCAAGACACAAAGACTGATTCTGAAGATGAGTATATGCCTCCAAGTTTTGCAGATTATCTGTTGGCAAGAGATAGAGAGAGAAGACCATCAAAACAACCTAAAAGGTATGATGAACTTGGAGATTCAGGTTTTGCATACAAGCTAACAGAAGATGGTGGACTTCTAGAGCCAACAAGCTATAAAGAAGCGATGCAAGATGAAGATAGTGAGCATTGGAAAGTTGCAGCAGATGAAGAAATACACTCACTTGATAAGAACCATACATGAGATCTTGTTTATAGGCCTGAAAAATAGAGAGTTATAGGCTGCAACTAGGTATTTAAGAGAAAACTTGGAATTCCAGGAGTAGAGCAACCAAGATTCAAAGCAAGGCTAGTCGCCAAGGGTTACTCTCAAAGGGAAATAATTGATTTTCAAGAAATTTTCTCACCTGTTGTAAAACATGTTTCAATTCGGTTAATGCTATCTGCTGTTTCTCATTTTGATCTAGAACTGGAGCAGCTCGATGCGAAGACTGCATTTTTAAATGGAATTATTGATGAAGTAATATACATGAGCCAACCAGAAGGTTATAAAGACAAAGGATCACCTGAGAAAGTGTGTTTGCTGAAGAAGTTGTTATACGGGCTGAGACAATCTCCAAGACAGTGGAATCAAAGATTTGATTTATTTATGAGATCTACAGGATACTCAAGAAGCTTGCGAGATTGCTGCGTGTACTTCAAGAAGACTCAAGAAGAAGAGAGAACTTTCTTGCTTCTATATGTGGATGATATGTTGATCATATCAAAGAGCAAAGAAACCATAAAGAAGCTGAAGGAAAGTCTGAATTCTGAGTTTGAGATGAAGGATCTAGGGTCTGCAAAAAGAATTTTGGGAATGGAAATTACAAGGAACAGGTCTGAGGATGTTCTAGATCTGTCTCAGGAAAGTTATTTGCAGAAAGTTTTGAGGACGTTCAGAATAGAAGAGTGTAAGTCTGTTAAAACACCATTGGCACCACATATGAGGCTTAAAGCAGCAACATATGATGAAGTGGATGAGCAAGCTGATCATATGAAGTTTATACCTTATGAAAATGATGTGGGAAGCATAATGTATTCTATGATCGGGTGTAGGCTTGATTTGGCTTATCCGGTTGGTGTCATTAGCATATTTATGGGGAATTCGTTGATAAGTCATTGGCAAGCTGTCAAGTGGGTCCTAAGATACATCAAGGGGTCATTAGACACCAAGCTGCAATACAAGAAAGAAGAAGAATTTGTAGTAACGGGTTATTGCGATTCCGATTACGCTGCTGATCTTGATATGAGAAGATCAATCACAGGCTACACATTCACTGTGGGAGGTAATATTGTAAGCTGGAAATCAGGTTTGCAACCGGTGGTTGCTCTTTCAACTACAGAGGCAGAGTATATAGCCTTAACAGAGGCTGCAAAAGAAGCTGTTTGGCTGAGAGCATTGATGAACGAGCTGGGATTCACACAAGGACCAGTTGACATACACTGTGATTCTCAGAGTGCTATAGCTTTAGCAAAGAATGATGTTCATCATGAAAGAACTAAGCACATACAGACAAGGTTCCATTACATTCGGGATGCGATTAGTGATGGAGAAGTAAAGGTGGTGAAGATATCCATGATTTACAATCCGGCGGATATTCTCACCAAAGTGTTACCGGTTAACAAGTTTATGAGCGCATTGAAGAAGCTCAGGGTAACAAGTGCTTGATAAGAAGATCAGGGTCCGAGATGGAAATCAAGAACACTAGAAAGGGAAGCAAAGAAGTTGACACTACGGCAAGGTGGAGTTTTGTAGAAGTATTGCCTAAGTGTCACAAAGACTCTAACCCAAGAAGAAGGTCTCAGTTTCGATCAAGAATGAAAGCACGAAGAGCTCACGTGCTGTGTATACAACTCACAAATGGTATGAGGCGTAATTAACCTTAGCCAAAAGTAATGTCACTTTTGTCTTCTTCCTCTGCGTTTGAAAACAGAAAACAGAGTACGAGAGGAGATAATGAGTGTGGCGGTGATTATGAGGAGTATAAAAAGAAGCACATAGCTGAGACATTAGGGTTAAGAGAGCAAGCAAGAGTGCTAAGAGGGGACTGCTGTGAATTTACAGTGAGTTCCTAAAGAGTTTGTGTAACCAAGATTTTCTAGTGAATTTCCGAGCAAGTCTCGGCCAGACATAGCATTTCCGGTTTGGAACGTGAACTGGTTAAACTTTGTCTCTTACACACACGAGAGAGAATGTGAGAAATTCCACAAAATAGAACTGTTGAAGTTCTTACCATTTCTTAACAATTTACTTACAAGCTAAATCATTCGTATTCGTAATTCAGATATTTTATAATTTAATTTACTCATTAAATATATAATGGAGTCCTACGTCTCTAAATGCCATCTAGTGGATTAGGAAGGAGTTTCATCTCTCTAAATGTCAAAAGACAACGTCTTTATGGTTTTATTCTGTGAACTACTCTTAAGCTTTTGTTTGGTAACCTTGAGCGTAAACTAAGTTTACGTGAAACTTTTAGAAACGGTTTTAAATGTTAAAAGTAAATTTTCACAAAAGTAGAGTCATTCTACATAACACAATATCTTCAGCTACAAACACAAAGAGAAACAGAGACAAAGAGAAATATAGAGAAGAGATGGGTTTTTATTAAGCATAATATAGGTAAAACATATGCGAAACATGAACAAAACATAATAAACATAACAATAAATTATCATGAATTTTCTACTGCCATACACAACAATCACAATCATTAGCCCAGTTCTAAAGAACAAAGTATCAAGTGTTCTGAAGCCCTCTTAAATAGTTACTATGCTACTTCTTAGATTATCATGAAAGAAAATTAAAATATATTGATAATTGGGCCAATTCTTGATATGGTGAATCCCATTCTAAATATTCCTACGTCTAAATGCCTCGATTAATGCATCCTATTCAGCTTATGTAAATTTGGGAGAAACGATTTGTTGAAAAATAAAATAAAACCTTTTAGAGGTAGATATTCCTTGAGATGAGATGATTATCGAAATCCTTAAGATGAGATGATTATCAGAATGTTTCACCACATGTAATTAAAGCATGATAAGAATGAATGGATCAGCAAATCGTCACCACATGTAATTAAAAGTTCCTTAGCTGAGTTCTTTTGTGGATATTCAAAAATTGGTTTAGTTCTGTACCAATGACGAAATCATTTTTTTTACTTTTCATATAGGTAAATCTAATAGTAAATCATGCATTTTAACTTGGAGATAAACAGTTCCATACGGGAATTTCACGAAATTTCATGATAAATTGACTAATTACTACGGTTCACCATTGCAAACCGGCCGGTAGTTGATCTAAACCGACTCAGTCAGTATGTTGGTTTACTTCAATTATATTTTCTCATTGGAGCTTTGGGAGTATTGTTAGCGTCCACGCTGGTTGGTTTACCGAACAAATGTTGTGGACGCGCACCGTATAAAGAAAAAGAAGAATCGGACCGGAGAGAGATTTAAGCAAGGTGAAAAATTAAGCACACCATATTATCACTAGGATGACAAAACCAAAAATCTTCCACAAACAGTTTAGCGTTAAAAAGGAGACGGGAATTAAATCACTGCATTATGACAAGCATCATTAAATGAATATCCTCGTCTGCATGGTTGTGGTCCAGTGGTAGGAAGGGCCGTGTGGGACGTCTGGCTCTAGGTCAAAGATCCAAACAATTTACATGGTAGTCCGGTAACAGGCGATACAGTTACTTCTTGCATAGGCATTTCAAACTCGGTACAGGCGGTGTAGTGGCCCAATGGATCTCATGACCCATTGATCCGAGCCCAGTTCGGAGTTCATGATGTCTGTTGAAACGTTAAATTTAGGGAGTAGTCCACTTTGTAGCATCTCGGTACGTTCCTATCGGACTGACCAAATCAGCCGATATGGTATATCAAAAACAAAAAATGAATATCCTCATGTCTTTGCGACAGCTTTGCGAGAGATTTGCGAGAGATCGTAAGCTCGTCGCAAATCCCTCGCAAATTTGCGAGGGATACCGCCGCTACAAATTGCGACGACTTTGCTATTGTTTTGCGACGATATTGCGAGGGATAAATATAGAATTGCAATGGATTTGCGACGGCTCCCTCACAAATCCATTGCAAATTTTCTTGGGATTTGCGAGGGATCCCTCTCAAATCCATTGCAAATTTGCATTCCTTAAATTCGAGATAGGAAAAGACGTGACACGTGCTTCTTGGGGATAAAAGTGAATCCAAGAGTCCGTATTTCTAAAGTTAGTTGATGATGTGGCGACGTACCACCAAAGATTTGGAGAATTCTCCGTCATAATAAAATGAACATAAGATATCCTCATGTTGTTTATGCTAATTAATTAATAGAAAACTATAAGAATTCTTAAATGAATCGGTCGTAATAGCAGAATTGGATGACTTCGAAACA
The DNA here is from genome assembly GCA_030161315.1 of Eutrema japonicum. Lineage (NCBI taxonomy): Eukaryota > Viridiplantae > Streptophyta > Magnoliopsida > Brassicales > Brassicaceae > Eutrema > Eutrema japonicum. The sequence goes on from BSQW01000012.1 coordinate 34,278,681, forward strand.
TATAATTTGTTATATGTAACTCTAAACCCTAAACCCTTAATATTTTTTTAAACAATATATCCACGATTTGCAATGGATTTGCGAGGGAGCCGTCGCAAATCCCTTGCAAATCTAGAATTGCAATGGATTTGTGACGGCTCCCTCACAAATCCATTGCAAATTTGCAAGGGATTTGCGAGGGATCCCTCTCAATTACATTACAAATTTGCATACCCTTGCATTCGAGATTGGAAAAGACGTGACATGTGGTTCTCACTACAAGAAAACATGCATTTTGCAACGATTTTTTGCGACGATTTTTTTTCGTTGCAAATCAACATTGTTATTACGACGATTTCACGACGACTGTAAAAATCTTCGCAAAATTGGGACGAAATATATCGTCGAAAATTCGGTCCAATTAACGACGATTTTTGAGATCGTCGTAAAATCGTCGCAAAATTGGGACGATTTTACGACGATCCCAAAAATCGTCGTAAAATCGTCGTTAATTACCGACGTATTACCAAGGAAATTTATTCGTTGAACTTTGCAACGAATTACCGACGATATATGAGTTAGGTGAACACGTTTAAGTTAATGGGTGTATGGTTAGGTAAACATATTGTAAAATCGTTGCAAAATCGATGCAAAATTCGTTGCTAATTCGATGGTAACGAAAATAAAAATCTATATATAGCGGCCAACCTCATAAGAAAAATTTCATATTCAAAAACATTTACTTCTCTCTGAACAACAAAAAATGTCAATATACGAAATTGTCCAAAATGCAAGAATAGGAAATTTATCATTACCTCGAAGGTGTGGTCGCATATATTAAATAGAGGGTTTATGCTGCATTACTATATCTGGTATTATCATGGAGAAGCTCATGGGGGAAATGCAGGTAGTGGTAGTAGCAATTATCAAACATCGAATTTTGATGAGTCAAATGATTTTAATCAATTTGATTATCATGCGGAGCATGGTCAAGATCATGATAGGATTCATGACATGGTTACAGATGCATTTCATGAAACCGTAAGTACATTTGCACCTGATCATCATGATGAGGAACCCAATCTAGATGCAAAAAGATTTTATGATATGTTAGATGATGCAAATCAGCCACTCTACGATGGATGTAGAGAAGGGCACTCTAAATTGTCGTAGGCGGCTAGGATGATGACTATTAAAACTGATCATAACTTAGCTGAGGTTTGCATAGATGATTGGGCTGATTTGATTAAAGAGTATTTGCCAGAGGACAATTTAGCTGCTGAAACTTACTATGAGAACAAAGGTTGGTTTATAGTCTTGGGTTGCCTTCTGAGATGATAGATGTCTGTGTTGACAATTGCATGCTTTTTTGGAAAGATGATGATAAGTTGCTGGAATGTCGATTTTGCCATAAGCCAAAATATAAACCGCAAGGTACTGGTCGAAGTAAGGTACCGTTCCAGCGGATGTGGTACCTTCCTATAACTGATAGGTTAAAAAGAATGTATCAGTCTGAGAGGACAGTTGCATTGATGAGATGGCATGCAGATCATTTGCAGACAGATGGGGAGGTTACTCATCTTTCAGATGCAAAAGCGTGGAAACACTTTAAGACGGTACACCCAGACTTCGCTAGAGAGAAACAAAATGTGTATCTTGGTATTTGCACAGATGGATTTAGTCCATTTGGTATGTCTGGTAGGCAATATTCTTTATGGCCAGTAATCCTAACGCCTTACAACCTTCTTCCAGATATATGCATGCAAAGGGAATTTTTATTCTTGAGTATTTTAGTACCTGGTCCGAAGCATCCGAAGCGTTCCCTTGATGTGTTTTTGCAGCCTCTGATAGAGGAATTGGGACAGTTGTGGTATACCGGGGTTCGGACATATGATTTTGCGAGGAAATTTTTTTTACAATGCGTGCGGTGCTTATGTGGACAATAAGCGACTTTCCTGCTTACGGGATGTTATCAGGTTGGACTACGCATGGGCGATTGGCTTGTCCATATTGTCTCAATAGGACAGATGCTTTTCAATTGAAACATGGTCGAAAAACAAGTTGGTTTGATTGTCACCGTCGATTTCTACCGATTCACCATCCATATAGGAGAAATAAGCGGTTGTTTAGAAAGAACAAAGTTGTTCGTGTTCCTCCTCCTGTTTATCTTTCTGGGGAAGATCTAGAAGCAGAAATTGATCATTATGGTGCACTGGAAACAGTCAATCGTGGTGGAAATTGGCACACTCCAGCTAATATGGCGGGTGGATATGGGGATCATCACAATCGGCATAAGAAAAGCATATTCTGGAAGCTTCCGTATTGGAAGGATCATTTGCTTAGACACAATCTGGATGTCATGCACATTGAGAAAAACGTTTTTGATAACATCATGCATACAGTGTTAAACGTGCGTGGAATGACTAAAGACAGTGGTAAGTCAAGACTAGACTTGCCTGATTTTTTTTGTCGGAATGAGTTACATATTACAAGCAATGGAAAAGCACATGTTCCCATATTTTGATTGGGTGCAGAAGAAAAGTCAGCCTTGTTCAAATGGGCGACATCTGATGTGAAGTTCCCGGATGGGTACGTATCTAATCTAGCTAAATGTGTTGAGAAAGGGCAAAAGTTTTCCGGGATGAAGAGTCATGACTGTTACGTCTTTATGGAACGGCGGCTTCTTTTTGCATTTGCTGAACTTCTACCAGAAAATGTACACGAAGCCATTGCAGGTAACTTTAAATTAATCACATATGTAAACATTGATATAATATATATGAAATGAAAAATTAACAAGTCTACCTTATATGTGGTCATTGTCATTGTAGGCATTGGAGCGTTTTTTTGGGATCTTTGTACCCGCACTTTGTCAGAAGATGTTATTGCACAGCTTGATGCTACTATTCCTATTTTGTTTTGCAACTTGGAGAAAATATTTCCCCCAGCATTCTTTGATGTTATGGAACATCTACCTATCCATCTCCCTCACGAAGCAGAACTTGGAGGACCTGTGCAGTATCGGTGGATGTACCCATTCGAGCGATTCATGGGACATTTGAAGCGGAAGGCTAAAAATCTAGCCAAAGTTGAAGGCTCAATAGTAGCAGGAAGTTTAACAGAAGAAACTTCTCACTTCACGGGATACTATTTCGGCTCGAAGGTCCGCACACGGAAAAGGGCAGCACGGCGATATGATGATGGAGGTGTAGGAAGAACATATGCTAATGAAGGTGTCCCAGACATCTTTTCTTCAATCGGTCGATTATGTGGAAGCGTGAAGTCAGTTTGGTTTGCCAATGAAAAAGACCATCATAGTGCCCAAACGTATATCCTCTTAAATTGCGAAGAAGTTAGTCAATTTGAGAAGTAAGTTTATATATATATATATATATATATATATATATATGTATATATATATAGTTAAATTATATATCCATTTATGCTTAATTGGATATATATACTTTTGTATGTAGTGAATTTGTTAGACAAGTACGAGAAGTCATTGAAGGAATCTCATAAGACGAAATCAACAAGCGTAAAGATCAACACTTTGTCCCGTGGTTGAAGACGCAAGTATGTAGAAAATAATTACTTGGACAATCTAATACATATATATTGATTTTGTTAATTAACGATTTAGGTCGAGCATGGGGATACCGCATATCCACTCTGGTTCCATGAGTTAATCAAAGGCCCCATTTCGAATATAACGACTGCACACATGTATTGCACACGCGGATATATATTTCATACATTCAAATACGGCAATCAAAGAGGTACTGCCAACTACGGGGTATGTGTGTGGGGCGAAATAGATTTTTATGGAGTGTTGCAAGACATAATTGAAGTTGAGTACCCCGGCTGCTTAGGTTTAAAATGCGTTCTCTTCAAATGCGACTGGTTCGATACAACAGTTGATCGAGGGGTCCGTAAAAACAAATTTGGGGCAGTAGACGTCAACCAATCGCGGTGTTACAATAAGTATGAGCCATTTATTCTAGCATCACAAGCAGAACAAGTCAGTTTTGTTCCATATCTGCTAGTTCGGACAACGCGTATCTCATGGTTATCTGTTATAAAAGTTTCTCCGAGGGGTCGAATTGAGGATCTCCCAATGCAGCAAGATCATTGTTCTGATATGCCAGAACCAAATGAGAGCACTGATGACATCCTTTTGATAAATCCTCAAAACAGGGAAGTTGAATATCTCCCAGACGATACAGAGGAAGAAGATGAGGAAGATGAGTTCGAAGAAAGTGATGAACCAGATGATCAAGAAACGGATGTGTCTTCGTCCGAAAATGAATCAGAGTGACCGCGCTAGCTAGTAATTATTGTAAATGTAATGTATTAATTAATATTGTGAATGAGTAATTATTGTGAAATTTAAGTGATCCGATTTCTATGAAATCCCCTAAACCCCTAACTTGATCCCATCTCCGATCTTCGCTCATTTCCCGTCGTAGGTGCGGCGATTAATAAATTACGAGACATATGTGTCTATGTGTCTTTTAATTTATTAATCACCCCAACTACGGCGGAAAATGAGCAGTGATCGGAGATGGGATGAAGTTTGGGGTTTAGGGTATTTCATAGGAATCGTCGGTAAATCGTCGCAAATTTACGACGATTTAGCGACGATTCTTATGAAATCTCATGTAAACCCTAAACCCTAAACTCTATGTCCTATGGCTAAACTTTAACATCTTAGCATCTCCTTGTATTTTTGCAATAAATTTCAAGCATCTCCTATATTCATCTAAAACAATAAATTTCATTAAATCGTCGTAATTGGCGACGATTTCTATAAATCGTCGCGAAATCGTCACCAATTACGACGACTTAGCGACGATTTAATGAAATTTATTGAAACCCTAAACCCCAAACCCTAAACACTAAACCGTAAAAATCTCATTGTATTTTCCAAATCTTATTGGAAATCCTTAATGAGTTCATTATCGGGAATATAAACTCAATTAATCACCGTTCTCTCGACAAACTCATTATCTTAGTTCATCTTAGCAAATGTATCATGTACGCATACTCTATTTTTTAGTATTTCTTCAATCTCGATGAACATATAGATGATTTGAAGATTTAGAGGTCTCGATAAACATTAAGATCAGTTTATAAGTGCTGCAAGCTATGTAACAATCCTCGTACCTATGCCCTATACCCTAAACCCTAAACCCTATTTTTATAAAATATCGTCGCAAAATCGTCGCAACCCTTGAATTTAATTAACATTAATATAAAAAATTAAATTCCGTGGTGCGACGATTTTACGACGAATCGTCGCGAAATCGTCGCAAGCTTGCAACGATTTCGCGACGATTATCCGTGGTGCGACGATTATGTTGCGACGATTTAGCGACGATGCCCATTTCTATATAATCAGCCGATCACAACTCATTACTCACAATCTCAAATCTCTCTCAAACTCAAACCCCTCACCACCTGCGACCAAAAAAAAAAAGGTTAGTAAAAATATTTTGTATTTTAATTATATTTAATTGGTTTAGTTGGAATAGATAGAATATTTTATTAATAATGTTTAATTTGTTTAGTTAATGATAGATAGGAATGGAACAAATTAGGTTGATAGAAAAATAGAAATTAGGAGATTAATTTTGATATGTTTTTATAGTTAGTAATATGTTTCAATTTTTATGTAGATGAGCGGTCGTGCGCATTATGCTCAGTTTTTGAGAGATCGTGCTGGTACTAGGACATCGGATAGCGTCCAACCCGAGTCTTCTCCGGCTACCCACACAGATTTCATCCCGCAGACACATGAGCCACCGCCGCCACCACCACCACCGCAGGTTCCACCTGTTGGAGGCCGTCCGCCAGCCCCGTATTCACACATGAAGGTGTTGGATTTGCTTGCACAGCCGGGACGTCATCATATTAAGAGATTAGACCCGGACCATTCCGAAGGTTCTGAATGGTAATTTTTTTTTCAATTACATTTATTATTAAATTATTAGATTAAATATGTTTTATTTAATTATTAATTATTGTTTCAGGTTTGGGGTTGAATGCAAAGTTGGGCGCACCGTGTCTGAAATCATCAAGGCTTACTTCACCGAGCCTCATCGCAATTGGAAACAGCTCCCGAGCCACGTCAAAGATACCTGGTTCAAGATATTTGCGGTACGTAAAACTTATAATTAATTTATATTTATATGTTAATTTCATTTGATAAAATATTTAATTAATTTTGTTTTTGATGCAGCAAAAATATCACTGGGATATTGGGATTCACGGCGAGGTTGAGACTTTGTTCCTCGAGAAGGTGAAGTTTCGTCTCCAAGGGGTAGTTGGGGAATGGAAGAAGGCGTGGAAGAAGGATGGCGATGAAGCGAAGCCTCCTTCGATGGATAGAGCGGTTTGGGACGGTTTGGTGCAGTATTGGCTGGATCCGAAGTCGATACTAACCGCGGAACGGTGTTAGGCTTCCCGCAACACCGTTGGCTCGGATGGCAAACCCGCGGCTTTGCCTCATACAGCCGGCCAAACGCCCTTTGCGGGTGTTCGTCTAAAAATGGTAATCAAAATTTATTTAAATTATTTCGTTTAAATTTATATGATTAATAACATTGTTTTTTTTTAGGCCGCCAAAAATGGAGGTGTACTCCCTCCGTTGTCGCAAGTTTATGAGAAGACACATCGAAAGAAGAATGGTGTCTTCGTTTCAGAGAAGGCCGAGCAGATCTTCAACGAGGTGACTTCCAAGATCACCGAGCGTGAGACACAGCTATCTGAGCAGCTATCTCCTGGCGGTTCGTCGGTCAATTCTGGAGGGTTGACCACAACCGATATGGACCGGATATTCGAGGAGGTATTACAATAGTTTAGTATATATCTAAATATTTTTTGTGCTTATTATTTCTTTTTTAATTTTTCATTAAATGTAATTTTAATTGTAGGTCGCTCCTAAGAAAAAGGGGAAAGTCGTCGGGTTAGGATCTATTCGAGATGTTTCGGCCGCCTCGTCATTTGCTCCATGACGACAATCACCAGATGATGATCCAGTCGTCTTACGTGCGATGATTACGAGTCTTCAGCAGAGGGTTGAGACCGAAGCTGCGACAAATCAGGCGAAGATTTCGAGTCTTCAACGGGCGTTAGAGATGGAGACTTCGGGGAATGATGACCTCTTCGACATCATGGCGATCGATAACCCGACAATGCAAGCCATGTTGAAGCTGAAGCGCCAAAGACGAGCGGAGGCAGCCGCGGCGGCAGATGCGGGGCCAAGTCATCAGCAACCCGATCACACTTTCGGAATCGATGATTTTGATATAACTTTATAAATTTTATTATTTAATGTTTTTTTTGTAATAAACTTTTATTATATTTATAATTTTAATTTTAATTTTAATTTTAATTTTAATTTTCAAATTTAATTTTCAAATTTAATTTTCGAAAAATTATTAAATTTTAATTATTAAATTTAATTTTATAATTAAATTATTTAAAAAACTAAAACAATTAACATTCGTTGCTAAATCGTCGCAAAAACCATTCGTCGTCAAATCGTCGCAAACACAAATCGTCGCCAAATCGTCGCAAAAATAAATCGTCGCAAAAACAAATTGTCGCAAACACAAATTGTCGCCAAATCGTCGCAAAAATAAATCGTCGCTAAATCGTCGCTAATTTGCATCCTTAAATTGTCCTTATTTTGATGTTAATTTCCTTCGTATTACCATCGTTATTACGACGTTTTATTATTCGTCGTAATTTCGATGTAAAATTTACGACGAATTAGCGACGATTTATTGCCAACGATTTTGCGACGATTTTTTTTTCCTTGTAATTTTGCGACGTTTTTACGACGATTTCTGGTTTACGACGATCAGTTAGCGACGATTTGAATTTCGTCCCAAAGTCTTTGGTACAGGCGATTTGCAACGATTTGCAACGATTTCGCAACGAAATCGTTTGTTGCAAACTGTCTGTTTTCTTGTAGTGTCTCTGGGATAAAAGTGAATCCAAGAGTCCGTATTTCTAAAGTTAGTTGATGATGTGGCGACGTACCATCAAAGATTTGGAGAAGTCTCCGTCATAATAAAATGAGCGTAAGATATCCTCATGTTGTTTATGCTAATTAATAGAAAACTACAAGACTTCTTAAATGAATTGGTCGAAGTAGCGGAATTGGATGATTTCGAAACATATAATTTGTTATAATTCTCGTTCCCGTAGAAGGGTTGATTCCATGAATATTTTTAAACCCTAAACCCTAAATATTTTTTAAACAATATATCCACGATTTGCAATGGACTTGTGAGGGAGCCATCGCAAATCCCTTGCAATTTTGCGAGGGATTTGCGACGGCTCCCTCACAAATCCATCGCAAAATGATTTTTTTTTTGAATTTTTGGTCGGAAAATTGAAAATTTCCACGAAATTTTGGCCCAAATTAAACCGCGAATATTTTTTGTGGGCTTTCCAATCTGCGACGGATTTGCGAGGGATCCCTTGCAATTCCCTTGCAAATCCATTGCTTATTCTTTTTTTATACCATCGATTTCTTTTCTTCCCCTCACTCAGATCTGAAAAACTCATCCCTTCACTCTCTCTCCGGCGACTCTCCTGTTATACTCTGACGACTCCCATGTTCTACTCCGGCGACTTCACCTCCTCCTCCCTTACGCCCTCCTCCTTCTCTACGGCCACCATCTTCTCCTCCTCCTTCTCCACGGCGACCTTCTTTCTCCTCCTTCTCCACGGCGACCTTCTTCTCCTCCTCCCTCTCCCTCGATTTCTCCACCGGCAAGCTTCCTCATCTCTCTCCGGTGACTGACGGTTCCTCCTCCTCTTACCACCGGCGAAAATTCCTCCTCTTCCCACCGGCGGCTGCAAGCGATTCAAGTTAAAAAGACCCGATTTTTTTTATATATTTGTTTGATTTTAGGTTTGTTAGATTTTTTTGATTGTAATGTTAGAAATTAACACAAATTATGTATTTTTTTCTTTAATTATTAAATAAATTTAACATTTAAAAAAAACCTTTAGGTTGTGTTGATTGTTTGTGTTATGAATTTAAATTTAGAAATAATCGATTATTTGTGTTATGAATTTATATTAGTTGTTTGTCAACGATTTGTTTTATGAATATGGGTTGTGTTAATTTTTTTTTTGATAATAAGATAATTGGACTTTGATTTTTTTTTTTGTTATTTGCGAGGGAAGTGATACTGTTTCTATCCGTCGCAAATTTGGGAGGTAAAGTATCCGTCGCAAATTTGGGAGGGAAAGCTTATGTCGCAAATTTGCGATTGATATTGTCCCTCGCAATTCCCTCGCAAATTTGCGACATATACTTTTTCTCGCAATTTTGCGACGAACTTGCAAGGCGTTTTGATTTGCGACGAGTGATTTGCGACGGATTGGTGATCCTCGCAAATCCGTCGCAAAACCTGATTTGCAACGGATTTTACCTTCGCAAATCGCATGTTTTCTTGTAGTGAGAGCAATGTTACAAGCGTAAAGTATATATGTATACTTGGGCGTTGCCAAGCTTCGTTGGCCACTGTGAAGTCCCCTCTATTCATGAAGTTTTTGTCAAGTACCACCACCCCCCCCCCCCACCAAGTTTAGGGTGGATTACTATTTTAAGTCTTCATGATTGTGAATTTTAAAAGAGTTGTGTTTTCTGTTAGGATGTCTCATTTCTTATGATTCGTCTTTATTCTCTCAACATCTCAGTCTGACCATATCATTTGTTTAATTTGCTTTATTTTAGTTTTCAGATTATTTCTACTACTCTAAAATATGAAAGAATGTTCATGTCCTTCTAACTTGTCTCTTATCCTTACTAGAACTGAGCGTTCCCTATATCAATTTTCTCTTCTCTTGTAAAACTTTTTCCTTCATATGAACCGATCAAAATCCATGATTATGTCACAATTGAGCTCATCTTCCAAAACATTGTTTCGAACGTCAAATATTTTGCAGGAATAATTTATTCCCATCTTAAACAATTGAGAGAATGCACCATGATTTTCCTCTCGTCTATAATATCTTTAGCTTTACTCGCCATTTGAGGAACGTAGGAGTTCAAGATCAAATTCTTATGATTTAGATATAAAACTGAACTTACATAATAAATACAAAAGTTTACTTATACAAAGTTGTTAATACACTATCCGTCATCCGAGAATCGAAAGCAATAACAACCTTTTGGATTGTTGTAATTGAGAGTGTAAAATATTCGACATTCAAGTTATAAAGTGCTAGAAAACAAAAGGAGGCGTAAACAAAACACGTGAAGGGAAAATAAAAGTAAACATTATCTCATATACATATTGGGTTTATAAATCACCAGTTATACTAAGAAATTGGTTGTTTAGAAATTTCTTATGAACCAAACACCGTTTATTTAATTACAATCAAAAAACACTATCAAGACGTCAATCACATCCTACTTCCTGATGTCAATCGCATCCCAATGCTAAGTGTCGAAGCTCTTTCACTATTCCACTTGATGTGCAATAAAACATTCATGCAAAGTTGTCATTCACATTCGAATCCATATAACATGCATAAAAAATAAGATAGATAAATGAGAGTAATTGTTTGTTAGGAATAACTCACCAACATAGTCTTAGGATTCACAACGATCCTTTTGTAAATGCTCTCTAGTTTGACCTAGCCGAATGGGACATGCCACGTGTCCCTGACACAACATTCACTATGTTCTTGCATTGGATAAGCGAATGTAGCATCGTGATCAATGCGGACCTCCGTCTCATATACGGGTTTTTTGTGCAGTATAGATTCAGTTATGGGCGTTAAAACATATGAGCAAAAGTTGCTAAGATAATTAAGAACCTGGAGATACGCATATATGCCTAAAGATAATCATATATAGTTGAATGGGAGGTTGAGTAAGAGTCCTTCTGCTACTGCGTGCATGTTAGACCACCTCCATTGGAGGTTCATGAGAGGGGTTCTTAAAAAAAAAAAAAAAAACAATCAACTGTCTCTTAGCGAAGGACTTTTAAGATCGAAACTGGATTGGTTTTTGGTTCTTTCGACAATTTCTTCATCTTCTTCTTCTCATCTCAACCCTTTTCTCTTCTCTTCTTTGCTAACGAAGAGAGAGACAGACGCACAAAGCTGATCCCTCTCCGAATTTCAGATTCAGCGATTCATCGTCGCTGAATATATAAGCTTCTATCTTCTCTTCTCTCTCGTCGATTCTGATGGAGATTCGATTCGATCTCGGCTGTTTAGATCGAGGTGCTCCTGCTTCCTCTTTTTCCTTCAAGGTACCGTCATTTTTCGGCGCCAAAGCTCCCCTATAAATCTGTAGGTTATTTTTTCTTGCTCCCCTCCTTCTCGATTTCGTTCATCACGGTTGCTTTTGGAGATTTTGGGTTTGTTTTACGGTATTTGGATTATAAGCCATCGATTTTGTATTGGGCATTCGATAAACCTTGATGATTGATTTGAATCTCGTCGTGTTTGGTCGAAATCTAGCGACTGTATAGGTGCAATCTACATGTTTCGTTTCCAAATAGAATTGATGAACACATAATTTTGTTTCTGATGAATCGGGTATTTGGATTCAATTTTTATGGTGCAGACTCGGTATGTCATGAAGTATAGACACTGCGACGGCAAGTTGGTTCTCAAGGTTACTGATAACAAAGAGGTAAGTAATTGACTGTGTCTCTATGATCGCTACTTCTAATTGTCTGTTCTTTGCTCTCATATTTATATAGATACTTTGGAAGTTCCAATTGTATGGAATTCGATATTTGCTGCTGAACTTGATATCTGATTAGTCGAATTATTGTTTGATGGCATGATACTAGTTTTGGAGAATGTAATTTAGCGTTCCATGATGATTACCAGATTTATCTTTTTTTGGTTCGTTTTTCATCGTCCCTCGTCGTAGTTATGTGGTTACTTTGGTTTTGGCTTGGTCAATGTGATTGCTAATAGGCTACCTCTTCGATGTCTCTTAGTTGTCTTTACATCTTAATGAATTGAAGGTACCGTCATTTTTAAAGAATGTGGTCACACCCAAGGATCTTGAAAGAGGGTTCTTGCTGTACGGTGCTATGCTCGATGACATTGGAATCGATCTTCCTAAGGCACCAAACAACTTTGATGTACGGTGCTATGCTGATTCTGGTTGGTGGTGTAGATTTCAGATTTGTTAGAGAAGTATGTGATAAATGCTTGTATGAACTATTATGTGTTTTGTTGTATGAACTTTGATGTGTTCTTGCTATGATTTTGATGTGTTCTTCGAATAAATGATTTATCAAAATTTTAAATTTTTTTTTTTAAGAACCCTTAATGAGGTTTACCATTGGAGATGAAAAAACTGAGGGGTTCTAAACTTTTTAAATAATCATAATTTATTATTAAAAATTTGCTAAGAACCCCATCATGGGGTTCACCATTAAGAGACTCAAGGTAGTAAATTTTTTTTTTTTTGTCAAACAAACGTAGTTAAAAAATAATTGATCTAATACATAACGACGGATAATTTGTCATCTTGGTCGTGGCTCAGAAGACCAACCCAAATAACCCACTTTATAACCATCAAAGCATGCATAATATTGAAGAAATAGAAACCAAAATGAGTATATACTGATTACATTTAAGGAATGGATCATTGGGAAGAGATTTGTAATACGGTTGGCAAGTTCTCTTATAAGACTCGCATAAAATTGAATAAAAGAACCACCATTACAAAAAAAAAATAGAAATATTCAGTCTTTACGAAATTCTCTCGGCAACAATGCAAACCAATTTGAATGAAGAATGATTATAAAATAAAAACACAAAAACAATTACGAGTTTATGAGAGTAATGGGAAAAAAAAACGTACTCAGTAGACGTAACACCTTTGTTTTCTCAGCTGACCGATTAATAGTTCCTTCTCCCTTCTCCATTTGCTCCTGAAACTGCAAAACCTTCTAAAGCCTTGATTTTTTTTTAAGTTTGTTTTTTTTTGGTTTTATGTTTTCATTTCGTCTATAGTTCTTTCAAATGAATCCACAAACTTAAGCATCAGAAGCCAAATTGTATATGCAAAGCGTGAATGGAAATGCAAAAGGTGTGTTTAAAACAATTTGGATCAGAAATCATTCAATAGAAGAGAAAAAAACTCTGAACTTACCTTGCGACAAATAATTTAGCTCAATGAACCGCTTAAACTTCTCTACGATCTTTTCCATTTCCTTGAGAGGTGGTAACGATTCGAAAAGCAAACTAATTTCAGCTTCTACAAACCAATTTCTTTACATAATTTTGTAGTCAATACTTAAAAAGTAATGGAAATAAATTTCAAGATGGAGTAAAATGATGCAGATAAACTCATTTCATCCTAATTTAAGGAATTCTTGTTTAATACTACCACCGAAGATATGTGTGAGAGCAGAATCTCCCAACCTCAATTCTCGGCTTTCATGTTGTATGTTTTTGAAAATTACTTAGAAGATTTTGAAAGAAAAGTTGTATATTATTATGTTTGCCAAGAAGTCGGTCATTTACAATGAGGCTGATATTCAAAACTTATACTAGCTGAAAATGTAACTGCCTAATTATTATACACATTAACTACAGAATTAAATTTGTAATATTTTGTCTTTAATATGAAATAAATGTGTTTGACCAGGTTTGAACTTGGTCAAGTGCATCCTCTTGTCTTCCTACGAGCTCGCTTCCTTTCCTCGTGCTCGGTTCTTCCAGCTTGTTGACTTGCTCTATCTCGCGACCTCGCTTACTTCAGCTTGTAAACAGTCTCATGAGACCTCGTCGTGGGCCGAGCCTTCCTTGTCGAGCCTGCTTATTCGGGCTGGGCTTTGAGTACTGAATTTGGGCCCAACAGTTGCCCCCCAGCATCCTTGTTGACTTGTCATCGAGGATGCGATGCTGCAATCTCGGGTCCTGGTTGATCTCTTAGTTAATATGATACCGCAATCTCGGGCCCAACTCGATCCTTTGCTTGCTCAATGCCGATATTGCAGGGATCTTGTATTAAATGCGCGATATTTAAGGGAAGTGACAGGGCGAGTGAGCGGTTGATATAAATGAACGGTTCACGTTGCTTCAGCTTCCCACGCCGCCTCAACTTCCCATTCCCCAAGGTAATGATGTCTTCTTTACTCTTTTTTATTTATTTTGAACTGAGTCGTCTTCATTCGAGTCGTATTTGCGATTTATCCTTCACCTCTTGATTTTCTCTGCAAAATGTTCTTCCCACTTCTTAGCCAAATCGGCCTGATCTTTGACTTGGCTCTCCAGGAGGGCGACGTTAGCCATTTTCTCCTCACTCCGAGCAAGCTCCGCCACCAGCTCATCCTGTTCAGTGACTCGGTCGGTAATAGTCTTAGACGCCCTCTCGACTTCCTCATGATGGGTGATGGAGCGGAGACCCTGCTCGAGCGAGTTCACCAGCTCATTCGCAGCAGAAATATTCTGGCCCACTGCGCTCGCAAACTTGGTGTATCTTCATTGAAGCTCAGACTCGCTCAGACATCCTCCAATGTCATATCGCCCTACTAGAGAAATCCAATGAAGATTTGAGGATGAACCTCCGGGTTGCCGAGGGTCGTGCCAGAACTGCTGAGGATGGTCTACGCTCTGCCAACGAGAGTATCGTCGGCCTCAGGGTCCAGGTTGAGAAAGTCAATGAGGACTCGAGGAAGTTTGTCAAGAAGCAAAAAGAGATGGTGAAGAAGGCAGAGAAGGCTGCGTGGAAGGAGATGCCCAAGCAATACCACGCCATCCTGCTGAAGATAAATGAGAAATTCGAGATGAAGAGGGTTGAGGTTGACACCGAGACCCAGATCATGGAGTGCAAGTCCAACATCATTCTTCTTGATGAGATTATTGGTCAGACCATCAATGACTTCGAGGCTGAGAAGAAAAATATCGAGGCCGAGAAGCTGAGATTGGATGCGGAACTCGCCATCGTCCAGGTATTCGATCTTTCCTTGGGTAAACTCGATCTTTCGCAGGTATCCGAGGATTCGGTTACTCTACCTGCTGGGTCGAGCGTGCAACCACTAAGTGACCAATTGGACATTGGTTCTCAAGAGCTTAGGAGGGACTTTCCGTTGCCCCCAGACCAGTATGTCTCAGCGAACGAGCCGGCTGAGCCTGCCAGCGACTTTTCCCTTCTCTTTATCTCTTTTTGAATTATCTTTTGAACTCAGTGCCTAGGGTGGCCTTTAAACCGATTTCCGGTTGTTGAATTTATTATGCTCGAGGGGGCCCTTTTTCTTCCTTCTCCCCCTTTTGTTTTTTTAAAACTCATGCTCCTTTCGTGGAGGCTTAATTTTATTCGCTTTGATCTTTAAAAATATTTCGTCTTTAGACTTATTTATTATTTCCGCCATTTAGAGGCTGACACTTTTCAATGGATCAAAGGCAGTCTTTCAACCAAAGATATGGGCCGTTCAGAGACTTTGTTCCCATGTCATTTAGAGATCTCGGGAACTGACCAAGCGATTTTAAGACGCAGGGTCGAAGCCGTTTAGAGGCGGGCATGCAACCTAAACAGTTCAGACGTAAAGGTTGTTGTCATTTAGAGAGTATAAAGGTTGTGACCTTGCAATTTAGACGCAAAGTCGAGTCATGCTAGTTGGTAGCATGCTCTAGCTCGTAAGGTTGTTCGTTTATGGAGTAAAGCTTTAACTTGTAGATAGAAGTTGAGAAACTTCAGGCTACTTTTAGCAAGCTTAAGAGAAGATTTTATTTTATTTTAATAGATGTACCCTTGTTAGGTTGCCTACGTACCCTGAGGAGGGATCAAGCCTTTCGTAGTTCGATTTTACAAGTGTCTTTCGTTTTAATGGTAGTATTTCTTCAAGTTCATGGCATTCCATGAGTTCCTTTCAGGTGTGTTGTCGTGCACCCTGACCAGCTTGTACACGCCGTTCTTTACTACTTCAGAGATCCGGTATGGACCTTCCCAGTTGGTACCCAGTTTTCCAGCATTCATTTCCTTAGTATTTTCATATACTTTTCGTAGGACGAGCTCGCCAACTTGAAATCTTCGTTGTTTGACCTTTGAATTATAATAACGCGCTACTGCGTGTTGATAATTTTAAAGATTAACGAGTGCTCGATCTCGACGCTCATCGATAACATCGAGCTGGTCGAGAAGCATTTTGTTATTTAATTCCTCATTTATGGGACACACATCTACCCTCGCGATGGGGACTGCGATCTCGGCAGGGACCACGGCCTCAATCCTATAAGCCAAGGAGAATGGTGTTTCCGAGGTTGCTTTGCGAGGTGAGGTCCGACAGGCCCATAGCACTCATGGGAGTTCATCAGACCATTTTTCCTTTTTAGCGTCCAATCGTTTTTGAGATTATTCAATACCAGTTTGTTTGCTACCTCGACATGCCCGTTGCCCTGAGGGTAATGAGGAGTCGAGGTTGTCAGTCTGATTCTGTGATCTTCACAGAATTCGAGGAACCGATTTGAGATGAACTGTGAACCATTATCGGTTACAATTTCATATGGGATTCCGTGCCGGCAAACTATATTCTGCCATACGAATTCTTCCACGTGATTTGCCTTAACCTGCTGGAAGGCCCCTGCTTCTATCCATTTGGTGAAGTAGTCAGTAAGGACGAGCAGGAAGCGACACCTCCTTTTTCCCGAGGTTACCAGTGGCCCTACTATGTCCATAGACCATCTCAAAAATGGGTATGGAGATGAGATGGAAGATAAATTTTCAGTAGGCTGATGTAATGTGGGAGCATGCCGTTGGCATTTGTCGCATGATTTAGAGTGTTCTTCGCAATCAGCGACCAGGGTAGGCCAAAAATACCATTGCCTTTTGATTCTGATAGCTATTGCCCTTCCTCCTGAATGACTGCCACACGAACCCTCGTGAACTTCTAGCATAACAGTGAAAGCTTCGGGTCCGTGGACGCACACCAGGTAGGGGCCATTCACGCTTCGTTTGTAGAGGCGAGAACCGATTATACAATATCTTGAAGCTATGGTTTTGAGTTTACGGGCTTCCCACTTTATGGGGGGAGCCTCACCCTCCCCGATGTATTGTATAATCGATGCTTGCCAATCAATTATCGCAACCTTTTTCACGGAGGGAAACATGCCTGGCGCTAAGCGAAGCTTGATCCGGGTCCTCAGCTTCCCCAATTTCAGGAGGAGAGTTGTCCTCCATTGGGGCCAGGACTACATCCAACTCCATATTGTCGACATCGATTTCCATTAAATCTTCAACATCTTTTTCGACGTTAATGCTAGGCTTTTCGATTCCTTCCACTGGAATCACTCTTTTCACAAGAGGATTCGAGGTCGAGGCGAGAGCTGCCAACGCATCTGCAATCGTGTTCTCACCTCGCGGGATCCGCGTTAGGCTAAAAACTTTGAACCGTTTGACTAGCTCATGGACTATAGCTAGATAAGATTCCATTCTGCTATCTCTGGCTTCATATTCTCCATGGAACTGACTTGTAACGAGCTGGGAATCGCTTGATGCACTTATGTTGTGTATTCCTATTCCAACTGCGAGTCGGAGACGTGCTATTAAATCCTCGTACTCGGCTTCGTTATTTGATTCCAAGAAACCGAGCCTGAAAGACTGTTCCACGACCTCGTTGGTCGGGGATACGAGGTGGAATCCAACACATGCCCCCTGTTTCGAGGAAGCTCCATCAACGTAGAGCAGCCAGGTTCCGGAGCTTGATTCAGCCAACTCGCTGCTCGCTGTAAACTCGATGACGAAGTCAGCTAATTCTTGTGCCTTGGTGCTAGTTCGAGGTCGATACTCAATATTGTACTCGCTCAGCTCAATAGCCCACTTTGCTAGCCTACCCGACTAGCTGGGGCTATGTAGCATTGTGTGCAATGGATGTGTTGTCATCACTATGATAAAGTGTGACTGGAAGTACAGCCTGAGTTTGAGAGCTGACACTACTATCGCCAAGGCCAATTTTTCCATTCGTGGATACCTGGTTTCAGCATTCACCAGGGACTTGCTCACATAGTAGATCGGTCTCTGCTCAGTTCGCTCCTCTCTTACGAAGACGCCACTTACCGCAGCATCGGAGATTGCTACGTATAGGTAGTGGGGTTCTCCCTCAACTAGTTTTGAAAGAATGGGGGCTCGGAGAGGTATGCTTTTAGCTGCTTAAATGCTTCCCCACACTTGTCATCCCAAATGAATTTTTTGTTTAACAATTGATAAAAGGGGAGACACTTATCAGTCGACCTTGAAATAAATCGGTTCAGAGCAGCGATGCGGCCTGTCAGCCTCTGCACATCCTTTGCCGACTTCGGAGGTTGCATTTCCAAGAACGTGCTAATGTGTTTAGGGTTTGCTTCTATTCCTCTTTAGGTTACTATGTAACCTAGGAATTCACCCGTAGCAACTCCAAAGGTACACTTTAAGGGATTCAGTTTCATCCCATACTTATTCAGTAAGTCGAAACATTCCCCTAGTTGACTTATGTGATCCTTTTCGTTCAAAGACTTAACCAACATGTCGTCAATGTAGACCTCCATTGACTTGCCCAAGAGGCTGACAAACATCTTGTTCATAAGTTTTTGGTAGGTCGCTCCTGCGTTTTTGAGGCCGAATGGCATTACTTTGTAACAATACGTCCCTCGTTCTGTTATGAAGGATGTCTTATCCTAGTCCGCAAGGTTCATTTATATTTGATTATACCCCGAGAACGCATCCATGAAGCTAAGGAGCTGGTGCCCTACCAGCTGGTCAATGTGAGGTAGGGGAAAGCTATCCTTAGGACACGCTTTATTTAGATCCGTAAAATCCACACACACTCGCCAGGTGCTATTTTTCTTTTTCACCACGACTGGATTTGCTAGCCAGTCCGGATACTTGACCTCCTTAATGAACCCAACACTCAGCAACCTGGTAACCTCGCTATTAACAGCCTCGGTTTTGTCATGTCCGAACTTTCGGCTCTTTTGACGCACTGGCTTATGATTCGGATCGACATTGAGTTCGTGTAAGATGATGCTCAGATCAATGCCAGACATATCGGTCGTTGTCCATGCAAATGAACCAACATTTTCCCTTAGGAAGGATATTAATTGGTCCTTCTGGGCCCTGGAGAGCTCGGATCCGATTCCTACCTTCTGGTTAGGATGAGACTCGTTGACTACGACTTTCTCGATAAAGTCCTTGCGAGGTCTGATGGCACCAGGACCACTCTTCTTTCCGGCCAGGCGATCTGCGAGCTCATCCTTGCGCTGTAATTGCTATATTGCGCTTTTCTTTGCTATTTGGAAACTTTCCATATATCATATTCTGTATGCCTTTTGACTCCCCTTTATTGTTGTGATTCTATGCTGGGTAGGGAATTTTATACATTAATGGTAGGTTAAGGATACAGCCCTCATTGAATGTATCCACGTTCTACCCAGGATGGCATTGAACGAGGCTGGCCTATCTATCACATCGAATTCAACCATCCTCCTTATTTCAGCTGCTATTACAGGGAGTCTGATTATTCTGAGGATAATGTAGTTTCCCCGGAGAAGCCGATTAACACCATCTTATCCCCCTCGATTTCATGATCTGGTATGCCCATTTTCTTAAGATCAACACTAAGATGAGTTCTACAGAGCTCTCAGTGTCCCCGAGCATCTTGGGGGGGGGGGGGGGGGTTCTCCAACTCGACGTTACCCTGCTCTCTTGCTGCGAATTTCACAGCGAGCTGCTTCTTCACCTCGTAACATTCCTCAGTCGAATGACCCTTGATCTTATGAAAATCACACCACTTGCTGGGGTCATAGGGCATGAATCTGTTATGAGGCGGGCTTCCTACCGAGTACGAATGTAACCCCTAACCTTATCTTTGATCTTGTGATTCTTTCTTCCCAAACTTTTTAGGTCCCTGGGAGTTTGTCGTCTGAGCTTGCTAGGTCCCTGGGAGTTTGTCGTCTGAGCTTGCTTACCCGAGGTTGTGGGTGTGTGCTACTTTGATTGAGCTGCACCTGCCTCCTCGTGAATAATCCAGCACGAAGCACGGTGTAGTGCATCATCTAGCGACACCGGCTCCCGGACTGTGAGCTCCTCGAAGAATTTTGAGGATTTTAGCAGTCCGTTTTGAAGAGCTTTCAGGGCCGGTGGGTTATGTAAATTGGAGATTTTTGCCTTAACAGCCTTAAAACTGTCAATGTACTTCCGCAACGAGTCACCTGTCTTTTGAGTAAGTACCCACAGATCGGCCTCCGAGGTCTCGATCTGGATAAATACTGAATATTGCTTCAAGAATGCTGCTTGAAGCTGGGTGAAGTTGTCAATCGAATTCGGCTTCAGGGAGGTGAACCATTTCAGGGCCGAATCCTTTAGATTTTTGGCAAAGAAACGACAGTGTGCTGCCTCGAGGTCGCCCCCGAGTAGTCCCACCCTCAAAAATGCGATTTTGAAACTTCTCATAAATGCCTTGGGGTCGGTTTCTCCGTTATATCGGGAAAATCAGATGTTCCCGACATCACCGAGCAGGGGGTTCGCAATCCTCAAGGTGAACGGGTCTGATTGACTTCATCAATCACCCGATCTATTTCAGGTGTCGAGCTCAGAGCGGCGTGGACCTGCGATCTCATCCGCTGAAGCTCGGCACTGGTATCTTCATAGTATTTCTTAATTTACTCAAACCCATGCAAGGTGCCGGGTCCTAAACCGTTCTCGTTATTGCCCGGAGATCGGAGCAGGAATCCTCCTGTGAGCTGGGCAAGGTTTCCGACCTCATTTTCAGGTCGCGTTTCGATCTCGGGATTGTCCCGAGCTTCAACTTCATTGGCGATCCCAGAACGATCCTGACTGGTAAATCGGTATGAGGTCCGACCTATTCCCGGAAAGGTCGCAATTGATGGAATCCCTCCTTCCGCGGTCTGGATCGTGGAAGGAGTAAATATAGGATCCGATATTACCGAGCTGAACCGCGAGGTGGTGGCTGAGCCGACCATTCTGCTGGTCGAGGCATCGATACCAGAAAAGTTTAGCCTCGTTACTGGTGGAGGTCGAAACATTAGCCCTTCTTGTCCTAGTGCAAACGAGGCTTGTGTCCCAGGTCGGAGAGCAGGTCGCCCGATAGCGCCTGTCCTAGCCGCTCTTTCGAGATCGTCTTGGCGAGCAGCGATTGTGCGATTATGTTCTATGAGAACCGATATCAAATTCCGGATCTCAGCTATTTGATCCGGAGCCAGCTGGTGTAAGACTGCAGGTCCCAAAGGATCAACAGTTTCGTTGGTCCCAGTCGTGACATTCGCTTCCGAGGTGGAGATCAGAACGTCTGTGTTCCATTCGAGCTCACCGGAGCGGTGGTGTCAGGTTGGGATGATGGGATGGAAGTATTTATAGCTCTAGATGAAGCAGCGATTGTTGCGCTTGTTGTGCCCGACATTATCTTTTTTTAATGATAAGTTTTGCAGGTTACAAGGAGGAAATTTTTTTGCTCCTCCCCACAGACGGCACAAAATTGTGAGAGCAGAATCTCACAACCTCAATTCTCGGCTTACAGGTTGTATGTTCTTGAAAATTACTTAGAAGATTTTGAGAGAAAAGTTGTATATTATTATGTTTGCCAAGAATTCGGTCATTTACAATGAGGCTGATATTCAAAACTTAAACTAGCAGAAAATGTAACTGCCTAATTATTATACACATTAACTACATAATTAAATTTGTAATCTTTTGTCTTTAATATAAAATAAATGTGTTTGACCAGGTTTGAACTTGGTCAAGTGCATCCTCCTGTCTTCCTGCGAGCTCGCTTCCTTTTCTCGTGCTCGGTTCTTCCAGCTTATTGACTTGCTCTATCTCGCGACCTCGCTTACTTCAGCTTGTAAACAGTCTCATGAGACCTCGTCGTGGACCGAGCCTTCTTTTTCGAGCCTATTTATTCGAGCTGGGCTTTGAGTGCTGAATCTGGGCCCAACAATATGGTCGTTGTTTATCTCATTTATAATACGGAAATTGACAACATCTACATTGATTCCAATTTTAATAAAATTCATGCAGATGAAGCCTCTAACAATAGTCATCCAAAAACCAGTTAAAAACAAAAAATAGTCATCCAAATCAATAGAGCCACAAAACGTGAGACAGTGAGCAATACCATGAAAACAATATAAGGGTTTAACATCAATCATTTTCCAAAGAACTTGATTAACCTCCATTTCTTCCTCCACACAGGCATACAAATTTATTTTACCTTTCCTCGACAATTTTATCCTGAAAATGTTAAAGATCGCACCACTTGTTATTAGATTGTACACGTGTCTTTACTCCTTAAGAAAGAAAGAGACATGAACTTCAACACTGGTTGCACGAATCTTTCAAAAACTACTGACTTGCACTACAAGAAAACACTTTTTTTGCAACGAACGATATCGTTGTAAAATCATTGCAAAATAGGGTTCCAATCGAATTTGCGACGAAACAGAGATCGTCGTTAACTGATCGTCGCAAACCACAAATCGTCGGAAAAGTACGAGGGACAAAAATTCATCGCGAAATCGTCGGTAAATATTCTTAGTAAAATTGTCGTAAATTTTACATTGAAATTAAGACGAATATAAATACGTCGTAAAAACGATGGAAATTCGAAGGTAAATATTTCATCGTTAATTCGATGGCAAACAATAGTCGTCGTTAATTCGTTGCTAATTAATCATCATAAAATCGTTGGAAATTTACGACGACTTTACGACGATTTATAGTTGTCGTAAAATTGTCGCTAATAAATCGTTGTACAATCGTTGTAAATTAGCAACGATTTTATGACGATTAAATTAGCAACGAATCAACGAGGACAATTGTTTACCATCGAAATAACGACGATTTATATAAATCATATATATATGATTTTTATTATTATTTTGAAATTTTATTAATTTTAAAATTATAAAATAAAATTTTTTAAAATAATATATAATAAAATTTTATTAGAAAATAAAAATATTATATTTTCTTACAAAAAAAAAAATTAGAATTCGAAATCCTAAATCTAAATAACTATATCGTAATCGTCGAGATTCAAATCGTCTTCGGGACGTCTCGACGAACCGGATGTGCCTGCTGCTTGTGCCGCTGCCGCTGTCACTGCCTCTGCCGCTGCCGCTGCCGCTGCCGCTGCCGCTGCCTCTGCCGCTGCCGCTGCCGCTGCCTCTGCCTCTGCTCGGCTTCGTCGCTTTTCCCGCAACATGGCATGCATTGCCGGGTTCCCTTCTGCCAAGATGTTGAAGAGTGAGTCAGTCTGCGTATCATCCATTTCAACCCGCTGCTGAAGACTCGCTATCTTCGTATGATATGCCGTAGACCGAGTAGCCTCGGTCTCAACCCGCTCCTGAAGACTCGTAATCGTGGCACGTAAGACGACTGGATCATCTTCTGGCGATCGTCGTCGCGGAGCATATGAAGAGGCGGCTGAGACATCTCGAATAGATCCCATCCCGATAACCTTCCCCTTTCTCTTAGGGGCAACCTATATTTAAATATACAATTAGAAATTTTAAAAAAATTAAAAACTAAAAATTAAAAAGTACTAACTATTCTATATACCTGCTCGAATATCCGGTCTATATCGGGTGTGGTCAACCCTCCAGACATGACCGACGAACCACCTGGAGATAGTTATTGAGAGAGCTGTGTCTCTCGTTCGGTGACCATGGAAGTCACCTCATTGAAGATCTGCTCGGCCGTCTCTGAAACAAAGGAACCTTCCTTCTTTCGGTGCGTCCGCTCAAAAACCTTGGTCATCGGAGGGAGTACACCTCGGTCTTCGGCGGCCTAAGGAAAAAAAACTATGTTATTGACGAAGTAAATTACATAAATAAAATAATTTAAATAAATTTAATTACCATATGTAGATAAACACCCGCAAAAGGTGTTTGCCCGGCTGTATGAGGCAAAGCCTTGAGTTTTCCGTCCGAACCAACGGTGTTGCGGGAAGCCGAACACTTCTCCGAAGTTATGATGGACTTCGGATCCAGCCAATACCGCACCAAGCCGTCCCATACGACTTTATCCATGTGCAGGGGCTTTGCTAAATCGCCAGAATTCTTCGATGCTTTCTTCCATTCACCAACCACTCCTTGGATACGAAACTTCACTCTCTCGAGAAACAAAGTTTCAACCTCGCCATGAATCGAAAGATCCCCGTCATATTTTTGCTGCATGAGAAACAAAAATAATTACATATTTTATAAAATTAAATTAAATATATATTTAAATATAATTAAAATAATTATGGGGAAAAAATTTATTTTTTCATACGTACCGCAAACATCTTGAACCATGTCTCCTTGACGTGTGGCGGGAGCTGGGTAAAATTGGTATGAGGCTCGATAAAATATGACTTGATGATTTCAGAAATGGTGCGTCCAACTTTGGATTCAACTCCAAACCTGAAACAAAAAATTATAAAATTATAAATTGTTAGAAATAAATATAAATATTTAATAATAAATGTAAAATATATATATATATATATATATTACCATTCCGACCCGTCAGTATGATCCGGATCTAATCTCTTAGGCCTATGACGGCCCAGCTGTGCAAGCAAATAAAAAACCGTCATGTGTGCATATGGGGCCGGGGCACGGCCTCCAGCTGGCGGAATCTGAGGTGGTTGTGGCGGCGGAGCACTCTGTGTTTGCGTCGCCGGGACAAAATCCGTCTCCGTAGCCTAAGAAGACACGGGCAATCCGGTACCCGATGTATCACCAATTTCTCTCAAAAACTTAGCGTAATGTGAACGACGATGGCTCATCTGCATAAAAATGAAAAAAAATTACTATCTATAAACACCCGGGCAATCTGCTATTTTACCTAATTTGATTCCGTTTCTACCGACCTAAATTGTTCCATTCCTATCTATACTAACTAAAATTAAAAACATATTAAAAAAAATTACCTTTTTCGCAAGGTATTCGGGAGGAGGCGAGCAAGAGGAAGAGAGAAAATTGTGAGAGTGAATAAGGAAAATATGAGCGTGTGTATATATAGAATTAGTGGGCGTGCCTAAATCGTCGCAATCAAACCGTCGCTAATTCGTCGTTAATTTTGCAACGATTTTGTGAGGAATATTAATTTTTTGTATTTCCCACACGCGGGAGTTTAATTTACCGGCACGCGGTAAATTAAATTCATATTTTATGACGAGTCGTCGCCAAATCGTCGCGAATTTTGCAACGAA
This sequence comes from Eutrema japonicum, assembly GCA_030161315.1. Lineage (NCBI taxonomy): Eukaryota > Viridiplantae > Streptophyta > Magnoliopsida > Brassicales > Brassicaceae > Eutrema > Eutrema japonicum. The sequence goes on from BSQW01000012.1 coordinate 34,303,856, forward strand.
TTAGTGAGGATATTTGTAAAATCCATTTTAGGGTTTAGGGTATAGGTACAAAAACTGTAACGTCGATTGCAACATTCCACAAACAACTTTAAATGTTTACCGTAAACCCAAAATCATGAAATTATCTATAAGTTCATCGAGATTAAAGAATGAGTAAAACAGAGAGTTTGAGTACATGTTAGATTATAAATACAATGATTCAGTTTGTGGATATTACTGTGATTGACAGAGTTTTCATTTCCGAACAATTCTCTAAAGTCAAGATCAATTTCATTGAGAGATGCATAATACAATGAGATGTTAATAGGTAGGGTTTAGGGTTAAGCTTTGGTTTAGGGTTTAGGGCATTATGACGAATCGTGGCTAATTCATCGCAAAATTTGCATCGATTTTGTGACAATCACAGTTTGCGACGAATTAGCGACGATTAGTCAAAACTCGTGGCTAAATCGTCGCTAATTTTGCAACGATTTTGTGACAATCACAGTTAGCGATGATTTAGCGACGATAAACCGTCGCAAATTTTGCAACGAATTAGTGAGGATATTTGTAAAATCTGTTTTAGGGTTTAGGGTATAGGTACAAAAATTGTAACGTCGATTGCAACATTCCAGAAACAACTTTAAATGTTTACCGTAAACCCAAAATCATGAAATTATCTATAAGTTCATCGAGATTGAAGAATGAGTAAAACATAGAGTTTGCGTACATGTTAGATTATTAATACAATGATTCAGTTTGTGGATATTATTGTGATTGACCGAGTTTTCATTTCTGAACAATTTTCTAAAGTCAAGATCAATTTCATTGAGAGATGCATAATACAATGAGATATTAATATGTTAGGGTTTAGGGTTTAGGGCAAAGGGTTTAGGGTTTAGGGCATTATGACGAATCGTGGCTAATTCGTCGCAAAATTTGCATCGATTTTGTGACAATCACAGTTTGCGACGAATTAGCGACGATTAGTCAAAACTCGTGGCTAAATCGTCGCTAATTTTGCAACAATTTTGTGACAATCACAGTTAGCGACGATTTAGCGACGATTCCTATGAAACCCCCTAAACCCCAAACTTTATCCCATCTCCGATCACCGCTCATTTTCCACCGTAGTAGGGGCAATTAATAAATTACAAGACATGTAGACACATATGTCTCGTAATTTATTAATCGCCGTACCTACGACGGAAAATGAGTGGAGATCGGAGATGGGATAAAGTTTGGGGTTTAGGGGATTTCATAGAAATCAGATTACAATATTATATTAATACATTAAATTCACAATAATTACTAGCTAGCGCGATCACTCTGATTCATTTTCGGACGAAGACACATCCGTTTCTTGATCATCTGGTTCATCACTTTCTTCGAACTCATCTTCCTCATCTTCTTCCTCTGTATCGTCTGGGATATATTCAACTTGCCTGTTTTGAGGATCTATCAAAAGGATGTCATCCGTGCTCTCATTTAGTTCTGGCATATCAGAGCAATGATCTTTCTGCATTGGTAGATCCTCAACCCCCACAATTCGACCCCTCGGAGAAACTTTTATAACTGATAACCATGAGATACGGGTGGTGCGAACACGCGGATATGGAACAAAGCTGACTTGTTCTACTTGTGATGCTAGGATAAATGGTTCATACTTATTGTAACGTCGCGATTGGTTGACATCTACTGCCCCAAATTTGTTTTTACGGACGCCTCGATCAACTGTTGGATCGAACAAGTCGCATTTGAACAGAACGCATTTCAAACCTAAGCAATCGGGGTACTCAACTTCAATTATGTCTTGCAACACTCCATAAAAATCTATTTCGCCTCGCACACATACCCCGTAGTTGGCAGTAGCTCTTTGATTGCCGTATTTGAATGTATTAAATATATATCCGCGTGTGCAATACATGGGTGCACTCGTTATCTTCGATATGGGGCCTTTGATTAACTCATGGAACCAGAGTGGATATGCGGTATCTCCATACTCGACCAATATCATTAATTAATTTACAAAAGTAATCAAAATATGTATTAGGTTAATTGTCCAAGTTAGTATTTAATCAGATCACTTAAATTTTTACGTACTTGCGTCTTCAACCACGGGGCAAAATGTTGATCTTTACGCTTGTTGATTTCATCGTCTGAGATTCCTTCAATGACTTCTCGGACCTGTCTAACAAATTCACTGCATACAAAAGTATTTACAATTGTAATTAAGATACATATCGTAATTGGTATAAAGCTAGCATATAATTTAGCCATATATATGTATATATGTTTATACACTTACGTCTCAAATTGACTAACTTCTTCGTAATTTAAGAGGATATACGTTTGTGCACTATGATGGTCTTTTTCATTGGCAAACCAAACTAACTTCACTCTTCCACATAATCGACCGATTGAAGAAAAGATATCTGGGACACCTTCATTAGCATATGTTCGGCCTACACCTCCATCATCATATCGCCGTGCTGCCCTTTTCCGTGTGCGAACCTTCGAGCCAAAATAGTACCCCATGAAGTGAGAAGTTTCTTCTGTTAAACTTCCTGCTACTATTGAGCCTTCAACTTTGGCTAGATTTTTAGCCTTCCGCTTCAAATGTCCCATGAATCGCTCGAATGGGTACATCCATCGATACTACACAGGTCCCCCAAGTTCTGCTTGATGAATAGGTAGATGTTCCATAACATCAAAGAAGGCTGAGGGAAATATTTTCTCCATGTTGCACAACAAAATAGGAATACTAGTATCAAGTTGTGCAATAACATCTTCTGACAAAGTGCGGGTACAAAGATCCCGAAAAACGCTCCAATGCCTACAATAACAATCACATGATATATAAGGTAATAATGTTAATTTTCCATTTCATATATATATATATATATATATATATATTAATTATATATATATTAATTATATAAAATATTAAATTTGCAATATGTGATTAATTTAAATTTATATACCTGCAATTGCTTCGTGTACATTTCCGGGTAGAAGTTCAGCAAATGCGAAAGGAAGTAGTCGTTGCATAAAGACGTGACAGTCATGACTCTTCATCCCGGAAAACTTTTGCCCTTTCTCAACACATTTAGCTAGATTAGATACGTACCCGTCCGGGAACTTCACATCAGATGTCGCCCATTTGAACAAAGCTGACTTTTCTTCCGCACCCAATCGAAATATGGGGACAGGTGCTTTCCCATTGCTTGTAATATGTAACTCATTCCGACAACAAAGATCAGGCAAGTCTAACCTTGACTTACCGCTGTCTTTAGTCCTTCCACGCACGTTTAACACTGTATGCATGATGTTATCAAAAACGTTTTTCTCAATGTGCATGACATCCAAATTGTGTCTAAGCAAATGATCATTCCAATACGGAAGCTTCCAGAATATGCTTTTCTTATGCCAATTGTGATGCTCCCCATATCCATCCGGCATATTAGCTGGAGTGTGCCAATTTCCACCACGATTGACTGTTTCCAATGCACCATAATGATCAATTTCTGCTTCTAGATCTTCCCCGGAAATATAAACAGGAGGAGGAACACGAACAGCTTTGTTCTTTCTAAACAACCGCTTATTTCTTCGATATGCATGGTGAATCGGTAGAAATCGGCGGTGACAATCAAACCAACTTATTTTTCGACCATGTTTCAATTGAAACGCATCTGTCCGATTAAGACAATATGGACAAGACAATCGCCCATGCGTAGTCCAACCTGATAACATCCCGTAATCAGGGAAGTCGCGTATTGTCCACATAAGCACCGCACGCATTGTAAAAAAAATTTCCTTGCAAAATCATATTTCCGAACCCCGGTATACCACAACTGCTCCAATTCCTCTATCAAAAGCTGCAAAAACACATCAAGGGAACGCTTCGGATGCTTCGGACCTGGTACCAAAATACTCAAGAATAAAAATTCCCTTTGCATGCACATATATGGAGGAAGGTTGTAAGGCGTTAGGATTACTGGCCATAAAGAATATTGCCTACCAGACATACCAAATGGACTAAATCCATTTGTGCAAAGACCAAGATACACATTACGTTTCTCTCTAGAAAGTCTGGATGTACTGTCTTAAAGTGTTTCCACGCTTTTGCATCTAAAGGATGAGTAACCTCCCCATCAGTCTGCAAATGATATGCATGCCATCTCATCGATGCAGCTGTCCTCTCAGACTGATACATTCTTTTTAATCTATCAGTTATAGGAAGGTACCACATCCGCTGGAACGGTACCTTACTCCGACCAGTACCTTGCGGCTTATATCTTGGGTTATGGCAAAATCGACATTTCTGCAACTTATCATCATCTTTCCAAAAAAGCATGCAATTGTCAACACATACATCTATCATCTCAGAAGGCAACCCAAGACTATAAACCAGCTTATGTATCTCATAGTAAGTTTCAGCAGCTAAATTATCCTCTGGCAAATACTCTTTAATCAAATCAGCCCAGTCATCCATGCAAATCTCAGCTAAGTTATGATCAATTTTAATAGTCATCATCCTAGTCGTCAACGACAATTTAGAATGTCCTTCTCTACATCCATCGTAGAGTGGCTGATTTGCAGCATCTAGCATATCATAAAAAAAATTTGCATCTAGATTGGGTTCCTCATCATGATGATCATATGCAAATGTACTTACGGTTTCATGAAATGCATCCGTAACCATGTCATGAATCCTATCATTATCTTCACCATGCTGCTCCGCATGATCATCAAATTGATTAAAATTATTTGACTCATCAAAATTCGATGCTTGATAATTGCTACTACTACTAGTTGCATTTCCCCCATGACCCTATCCATGATAATACCATATATAGTAATGCGGCATAAACCCTCTATTTAATATATGCGACCACACCTTCGAGATAATGATAAATTTCATATTCAAGCATCTGGCACAAGGACAGTACATCTTACCACTGATAATCGTATTATGTATACTTCCTGCCTGATGCATGAATCCCTCCACCCCATCACTGAACTCCTTTGTTAGCGATCCCTCCGAATCAAGACGATTATACATACATCTTCTAATTTCGTATATTGACATTTTTTGTTTGTCAGAAAGAAGTAAATGTTTCTGAATATGAAATTTTTATTATGAAGTTGGCCACTATATATAGATTTTTATTTTCGTTACCATCGAATTACCTACGATTTTACATCGATTTAACAACGATTCTAAACATGTTTACATCGATTTTACAACGACTTTAAACATGTTTACCTAACCGTACACCGTGAACTTAAACGTGCTCACCTAACTCATTAATCGTCGGGAAATCGATATAAAGTTCAACTTATAATAATCATTGCTAATTCGTCGGTAATTTTACGACGATATTACAACGTTTTATATAAACCTCGGTAAATCGTCGCTAAGTTACAACGATTTTACGACGATTTTGATAATCGTCGTAACTTCGTCGGTAATCGTCGGTAAATCGTCGCTAATTAGCGACGATTTTACAACGAAACGTTTCGTCACAATTTTGCGACGACTTTAAAAATCGTCGTAAAAACGATTTGAATTTGCAACGAAATTAAATCGTCGCAAAAAATCGATGTTAAAACAGTGTTTTCTTGTAGTGTTGGATGACCAACACGATCATGCCGATATATATGAAACTCCCGGTATATATCTATATTTCCAGGGTGCCTTGAGTCTTTATCTTCACCAAAGCCCAAAACAATGTCATCTTCGTCCATCTCAGAGAAAGATTCCACACCTTCTTCGATCCAACTTTCGATTTGTACGTCGGTGGAGAAATTGGCCGCTTGGTTTTTAATTCAAGAGAAGGGGAGATAAAAATCTTCGAATACACTATGATTCCATACTTGGAATACATTACGAGCAGTGTTCCATCTCAAAGTTCGTTGAGTTTCTCTCTTTTATCCAGACTCCAAATAAGTGAGAAGGGGAGAGACTGATAAGAATTTCGAAGGGACATAAATAAATCGATTTGATGGAAAGGATACTTAATTAAACACAATATCAAACGTGGAAGAGAACAATTAAACCCTTCGAGATAAGAGGAAGACGAAGAAATGTGAAGTGTTTTTTTGTTTTTGTTTTTGTTTTTTTAAACAGAATACCACGTGTCAACTTTTTCAGTGTTGACGTGGTAGGCATCTGGAGAGAGCTGACTTACTTTTATATAGTAGATTTGTTCATTGTGCATGTGATTCTAATACCTGATTCCAATCATGATAACTCGTTATCATGGTTGAGCAAAATTTCCAAACTGAGTCGAAATTTCCGAACTGAATTATAAAAAAACACAAATGGAATAGAATATTTTATGTCGAATTATCGGATCCTGAATTCAACCGAATCTGAATTTGATGCAACCGAATAAAAGTAACCGAACTAACCAAAATTAAAAAAATAATATTTTAAATCACATCCATCTATTACATCACATGTGGCTAGGGAGAGATGTTCTGAGGAGCATCCACAACTGGCTCGGTATGACATACATGAAAAATAAAAAAACCTCGTGCTCGAACCCCTTATGCAAGAGTTTCGGCGCGGACGTTTAAAACTTGAGGGATAAGGGATAGACTAAAGGCTCCGAAGGTCTCTCTAAGAATATAGAAGGAATCTAGTTCTGACATAAAAGCTGGCCAATCCGCCGGATTCTCGATCATGCATACCAAGTCCGAGCAATCAGTCTCAAAGTGCATCGATAAAAAACTGTCTTTTTCTTAGGCATGCCATAGCCCATAGAAGACCATCCATATCAGCATGTAAAGCCGAGAGGCTTCTGCGACATCTTTGCTGTCCAAAAAACTCATGACCTTTGTTGTCCTTAAAGCACTATCCTATTCCACTAACCGGTCCGTGATCGATCAAAGAGGCATCTATCTGACAGGTCGGGGTTCGAATGTCCAAAGAAGTAGCACTCGTGACAGAAATGTATTTATTTATCATTAAAGAGGTTATTACCTATTTAGTTTATTAATTATTTTTGATATTATATATTTTAAAATAATAATCAATCCATATATATTTGAAATATTGCTATATTTTTAACTATAATTTATTATATTTTATTTGAATATATATCAAAATAAAAGTTGAAAAATATTTTACTAATTTTATAAAAAAGTTATACACAATTTTTTTTTTAAAGTTCGTGAACTAATCACAAAACTAGAGTCATTAAATGGTGCATATTAGAGTTATGTTTTCAAGATTATAATTTTTGCCCGAATAATATATGAGTCCACTACAAAACGAGTTAAATAAACAAATTATTCCGTTTGATAACTCTATATATAATCATGAGTTATATATATTATAAAATTCAAATAAAAACAATTTTTCTTAAATTTTAAATCAATTTCTTAAAAAAAATATTTTGTCATACCTTGGTAAGTAGAGTTTTAAAAAAAAATTGTAATTGAGAAAAAGTTGAATTACTATATGAGAGCAGAAATAGTGATGTCACCAATAATAATGAATGAAATCTTAACGAGAAGGATGAAGCGGATCTAGTTTTCGTCAAAAATATCACACAGTACACCTGCCACGTCAGCGTGATTGGGTTTTTTTTTATTTTGTTCGAGACCGTACAGGAACGATCCCCTCTCACTCACTCAAGTCAACCATCGTTTCCGGCGACCAATCTCAGATTCTCCGGCGGAGTGATAATGTCAGGTAACGCCGATCTATTCTTCTGTTTTCTGATTCTCAAATCTGGTCATCATCCGATTTTCGCATTTACTCAAAATATTGAGTTTTTTTTTTCTTCTGGCGAATGATAGGATCTGGTGGTGGTGGTTCTCGGAGCTTGTGGCTGGCAGCGAATCCGAGCAAGAGATGGGGAGAGCTCTTCTTCCTCTTCTACACTCCTTTCTGGCTCACTCTCTCTTTGGGAATCGTTGTTCCTTACAAGCTTTACGAGGTCCGATTCTCCAAATCCTTGAGATGACAATGTTTCTTCTAGCTTGTTTAGTTTAGCTCCATACTATAACTTGAAGTAGACATGATGCTGATGATTTAGGCTTTGATGAAGAAGGTGTAGGACCAAAATTTACACTACAGACAGGAAAGATTTAATCACAGTAATATGTAAATAAACAGTTTAAGGAACAGACGATTTATAAACGATAAAGCAATACAAGATCTGAGGAGGCGAGATAAATCTCTTTCCTTAACTCTAAGAATCTCCCGTAGTGTGACGGGGTTTTATAGATCCATGAGTCCCAGGATACAACCAAAGTTTAACTGAATCATCAACACCATGATTCATGTCTATCGACCATTATTCTACGATACTCTCGAAATTAAAACTTACTCTAAGCAGTAGGGAATTGAAGAAACGATTGCTAGAACTTTTAGTAAGTGTTTTTTGTGTATCAGAGGATGATTTTTTAGGTGAAAATCGTGTTGTATATATAGGAGAGAGGCTAGGGTTTTTCCATGACAGAAAAGGAATATTTCTAGAATAACCTAGGCGGCTGCGATTTTTAAGTCGGCCCGCTGGGTATCGATCGATACCAAGGGTATCGATCGATACCTCAAAAAGTCCACGGCCCAAACAAGGCCCAAGATGCGAACGTCGCACGTATGGCTTTTCTTCTCTCATGTTGTTCATTTAAGACACAACCATTCCAACATATATACACGAGAAAACATTTCTCGGTTAATGAAAACATTTCATTAGAAAGAGCTTAACTCATTTCTTTTCACACTAACACAATTTTATCAAACCCTCAGGCTTTGACAAAAAATTAGTTCCAACAATCCCCCACATGAATAGAAATGACTCTAGAACATATGAAAATTGTACAGACTAGACTTTACTAGACATACTTGACTAGACTCATCTAGACGTAGACAGACTTTCGAGAGTATACGAAAATGTAACTGTCACTGAATGGTAGCGTTTTTCAGCTTTGAACCAAACAATTTTAATATCTGTTGCGTTTACTCGGCCAGGAGGTGAACATGATGTCTTGAACCACCCGGATTTTGATGTAAACTGATACAACAGATATCGCACAACGACATTTTCTCGTAGAACTTTGTTCTCTATTGGGTTCATTTTGGCCTTGAACATTCCTGGTATTCGTGAGTGAATTTGGAGAATATAGCCTTATCCTTCATTCTCCTAGAAACGGCCCCATTTCACACTTCACAAGGTGATATTTTATTAGCTTGTTTTCAAAAGTGTCCTGTCACACTCCACTATCTACACAGCTATGCAATCATTAAAAGCCAACGCTTATCCTCACTATCCACAGGTAGCACTGTTTTATCATCCTAGGAACTGGGCAGAGACATAGTCTCACAGTGCTCAACTCGAATCAGTTTAATTTTGTTTCCCTTTGAACCTAGATCTTGGGATCTCCAGTCACATAGGTTGGGTATCTGTCAAACGTCATCTTTTTCTATAGGCTTTAAACCCATTCCTTTTGATGATTTAACAAACTTGATCTCGAGGCTAACTTTTTGGGAAACAGATCCGCTAAGTTATCAGCCGTTTCGAGATCAGTTGTCTAAATGGTCTTATATTATTCTCGAGATTTGCCATTTTATAACTTACTCAGTGCCTGAGAGATAGCTCACTAACTCTCATATTGTACACATAATGCTGGCACTGGTTTTCCCACATCGGGATATCTTCCACAAAGTTTCGAAGCCATTCTGCTTCCTTTGCAGCTTTATCTAAAACTATAAACTTTGACTCCTTGGTTAATTAGGCCAAAAGTGTTTGTTTGGAAGATTTCCAGAATACTGCTGCACTACCAAGAAAAATTATTATCCACTTATAATATCTGTCAGGTTTACGAGACCAAGAGGTGAACATAATGTCTTGAACCCCCCAGACTTTGATGTAAATCGAGACGACATATAACGCTGGATAATTCAACATTCTAGTTATGGCTTTCCACAGAGTATGACCTGGATTACTCATGTAGCGACTTATTTACTGAATGCGCCAAATCGGATCTAGTACGATTCATCAAGTACGTTAGACTTCCGATAATTCTTGCATACATCACTTGTGACACAACTTTATCACAATTAAAGTTATTGCAATCTTGTTTGAGTAGTTCTCAAAACATTCTAGGATCTTGAGACAAGATTATCCACTAATCTTATGTCTATCAAACTTCCCACTAAACACTTTCTTAGTGTGTTGGATTATGTCCTTCTTGCTTCCATGATGAACGTGTCATCTTATAAACATAACAAAACGTATCCATGTGGAGTACTTTTGATGTATATCACCTTAAGTGATTTTGAAGCTATTTGACATCACTTTGTTGTCAAACTTTCCAAGCTATTGCTTAGGAGCTAACTTAAGCTCGTATAAGGACTTTGCAGGTCTACTTATTTTCTTTCCTTGTTCAGGAGTGACATAACCCTCGGGTTGTTTCATGTAAATCTCCTCTTCTAAATGGTCGTTTAGAAAGGCAGATTTTACATCCATTTGATGGATTACAAGATCTCATATTGCTGTGATTCCAATCAGCATACGACTAATTTCAACTTTAGCCTCTTCTGCTTCTTTACAGAATTACCAGAATTGCTCGATCTAGGTCCAATGCCCGTCAAGCATCGATCAATACTCATGGGTATCGATCGATACCTCTAAAAGCGTAAGAGCCCAAGAGATCAATTGCTCGCTTAGAGCTTATCCTTTACTTGGATGTCTGGTATATCTCATTTATACACCATAAAGCAATCAGCACTACATTGTGTGCATATTCAATGAAGATACAATCCACCGTTTTTGGTCCGATTGTCAGCTTCTTAGGTGGTTGCTAGGCACCCCCACACTTTCATGTATTTGTATAAAAACACATTACTTTTCCAAAGTTCGCATGAAACATTTCCAATGACTTTGTGTAGTATTTAGTTCAGGATATAACTTGTGGTAAGCAATGCTTCCCCCCACATTTCTGGACTAACCCAGATTTTTTAGGAATAATGAGTTCATCAAATAATTCGGTAATTTGTTATGAGACTCCATTAGATTCCAGTGAATAGGGATCAATCGTTTGATGGATAATACCATGCTCATGTCCTCTATCACTTCAAACTATGTTGATAGTTCTTTCGAGTTGGTTTTCAACCTCGAGTTTAAACTCCTTGAGTTTTCCAAGGTCTCGTATTTGCTTCTTAGCAAATAGACATAACTATATTTCGTACAATCCTCAATGAAAGTCACAAAATATTTTTCACCACCTTTTGTATAAGTCAAACCAAGAGGTTCGCTCGATTGTGGTGTTTTAGTGAGTTTGGTTAGAACGCAAACCTCACACTCATCTTTGCTTATTTTGTATTTCAGGATCTCATTCAATCTACGCATAGATTCGAATATAATGTGACTGAAACATTCAGATCAAATACTAAGAGATTATGTACCATAAGCAAATGATTCTTTCTCATTTAATGTCAACACCATTGGTTACATTGATTTTAAGTCCGACTGTCTCAACGTTAATTTGGACCAGTCTGTCCTTAATATAGACAACATTATTTGTCAATACATGCTTAATTAGCATTGTGCCCTAAATAAGATTTTTATGCATCTTTAGCACATGGTTTACATTAGTGAGAGTGAGCTTCTTTGAAAAGTCAACTTCAGCACTATTAATAAATTCTTGTCATTATTTATGGTAGGAGGGAAACATTCCCGTATCAACGCATATATGAGCTATTACATTGGTATAATACCACCACTCATTTGGGTTATGCTTAACCATATTGACTCCGAGGATGACATTACACATGTCTATCTCGACTAAATTGGCTTCAACCATTCCATTATTTTTTACACCACCAGATCTAACAATGATCACATCGGTGTTGTTAGTCATATTGAAATTTGATTTTGTTCAAGAGAATCAAACCAAATTAATATACTAACCAATACTCAACTCTCAAGTTAAATGGTAAAATTAAATTCAATTTCTAGAATTTAATAAACTTAATACAATATCGAATTGTATTAGTATTCTTGAACTCATATCAAGAATCGCAAGAGGCCGATGAGTATCGATCGATACCTCAAAAGTCCAATGATTTAATTATTCGATTAAATCAGCCTCCAATATTTAATTGAACTTCAATTAATTATTCCAAAATTCGCAAATTTTTGGACACATAATATTGAGCTACACGTCTTTAAATTTTGTCCAAGGCTTTATCTTTACTCCGCAGTAGAAAGATGTATCAATATCTCGTGCAATCGTCTATGAATGCCATGAAATATTTATTGCCTCCTCTGGTTTGAATATATTTCAACTCACATAACTCTGTGTGAATTAAACCTAGAGGTTCTGTTGTTCTTTGAACGCTGGGTGATGGCGTTTTAGTGAGTTTGGCTTGGACACAAACCTCACAATTTGTCTTTGCTTAATTTGCATTTAGGAATCATGTTCATGTTCATTAATCTACTCATAGATTTAAAATTAACATGTCCTAATCGTTCATGCCAAATATTAAAAGACTTAGCGAGATAAGCAAATGGTTTCTTATCATTAATCTTAGGGTTCTACGAGGTGGATGCCTCGGTTACATTATCCTTTAGGATTACTTTCTCAACAGATATCTTACACAGATTATCACATATAGAACCCTTACCCAAATACATCCCATTTTTCGTTAGGATTAGCTTATCGCCTTCCAGCTTCACAGAGAATCCATGCTTACTTATAAGCGATCCAGAGATCAGATTCTTGCGCATATCTGGTACATGGATGACGTTCGTGAGAACTAGTTCCTGTCCAGAGGTGAGCTTCAGAACAACCTTCCCGTGACCATCAACTGTCGACGAGGCGGAATTTCCCATCAAGAGTTTATTACCACTCTTATTCTTTGTGTATGTCGAGAACATCTCGCGATCCATACAGATGTGTCTGGTTGCACCAGTATCGAACCACCAAGTCTTTGGATAGCTCTCTGCAACATTGGCCTCAGTGACCACAGCACACATGTCAGCTTCTATCAAGTTTGCTTGACCTTTCACTGTTTCGATCAGACTCGCAGTCGTTTGATCCACTTTGTCACTGGTTTTCTCCATAGTTCCAGAGTTGTTGTTTGTCATTTCTCTAATACAATGAGAACACAACTTTCAGTTAGTACCGATATATAAACTCAAGAATCGCAATTCTAAGACTGATATCGAACTGAATCGCATTGGTGTCGATCCATACTCCTTGGTATCGATCGATACACACACAATGTCTATCGATACACCCATATGGTGTCGATCGATGCCCTCAGTGTCGATCGATACACCCTCAGTGATGATCGATGCACGTGAGTTTTGCATAAGATCTATCGATACACCTCGGTGTCGATCGATGATCAGCTTGTATCGATTGATACACCTCGGTGTCGATCGATGCTCAGCTTGTGTCGATCGATACACATATAGTGTCGATCGATGCACCCTGCGTGTCGATCGATTCAAGTGAATTTTTACACAGGATCGATCGATAAACCACAGTGTCGATCGATGCTTGATGCACATACTGTGTTAATCGAAGCATCTTGGTGTCGATCGATACACATTGAGTGTCGATCGATACACCCTGGGTTCCTATTGATGCTCGATGCACATACTGTGTCATTCGAAGCAACCTGGTATCGATCGATACACGCTCAGTGTCGATCGATATACCCTGGGTGTCGATCGATACAAGTGAATTTCACAGGATCGATCATAGCACCAGTGTCGATCGATACCTGTGTCTTATACACAGTATCGATCGACATAGACCAACTTTGTCGATGCAAAGTATCGATCGATACACTGAGGTGCCGACCGATACACTGTTTGCATGGTATCGATCGATACACTTAAGTGTCGACCGATACAATTTAGTCCAATATCGACCGATACCATAGGGTGTCGATCGATACTCACAAGGCCTCGATCTGAATCGAACCTATCAAGAACAGATGTGTGTTCGTTGATTATACCGTTCTTTAATCGCAATTAAAGACGGTTTTTTAGAAGATGTTTAAGCAGATCTGCTTCTACTACACGTTTCAAGTTGCTAAACAGCTGTTTGATTAACGTTTGAGTATCACTAGCAGAAGAACATCTTCTTGAAAAAATAGAGAGAGATGAAGATTGCCTCTACTACACGTTTCAATTTGCTAAAAGCTTTTTTTGACAACGTTTGAGTATCATCAGCAGTAGAAGAATCGTTTAAAAAACCGTTTGAAAACGTTTATTTACTCGTGATTAAAGATCCAATTGAAGTATTAAAACAGAAATTGGATCTTCTTAGAGTTAAGATTGTAGGACCAAAATTTACACTACAGACAGGAAAGATTTAATCACAGTAATATGTAAATAAACAGTTTAAGGAACAGACGATTTATAAACGATAAAGCAATACAAGATCTGAGGAGGCGAGATAAATCTCTTTCCTTAACTCTAAGAATCTCCCGTAGTGTGACGGGGTTTTATAGATCCATGAGTCCCAGGATACAACCAAAGTTTAACTGAATCATCAACACCATGATTCATGTCTATCGACCATTATTCTACGATACTCTCGAAATTAAAACTTACTCTAAGCAGTAGGGAATTGAAGAAACGATTGCTAGAACTTTTAGTAAGTGTTTTTTGTGTATCAGAGGATGATTTTTTAGGTGAAAATCGTGTTGTATATATAGGAGAGAGGCTAGGGTTTTTCCATGACAGAAAAGGAATATTTCTAGAATAACCTAGGCGGCTGCGATTTTTAAGTCGGCCCGCTGGGTATCGATCGATACCAAGGGTATCGATCGATACCTCAAAAAGTCCACGGCCCAAACAAGGCCCAAGATGCGAACGTCGCACGTATGGCTTTTCTTCTCTCATGTTGTTCATTTAAGACACAACCATTCCAACATATATACACGAGAAAACATTTCTCGGTTAATGAAAACATTTCATTAGAAAGAGCTTAACTCATTTCTTTTCACACTAACACAATTTTATCAAACCCTCAGGCTTTGACAAAAAATTAGTTCCAACAGAAGGTTTATTCAACAGTTTTAGAGCAACCGTCCCTCTTCTTTCAGTGTTATAGAGATCTTTGACGATTTGATTATTGTATGGGATGCAGTCAAGTTTCTTTCTTTTGGTATTCATTCATGCAATACTAAAAAAGGGTTTCAATTTCTTTGCCAAACTAGCAGACATTCACGGAGTTGGAGTATCTGCTTTTGTCCTTGCTGTCCGCTGTTCCTGCTTTCTTGATACCGATGCTACTTATCGGAAAGGTTTTCACCTTCATTCTCTGTTTATCTTTTCTCGTAGTTATCGGTATTCTCCAGTATTTTTAGTGTTTCTTCTCTTTGATTCTCCATTTTACCTTGGATTAGGTAGTTCCTTCTTTAATATCCAAACATGGTATTGAACTTACTTCTATATAACTCATGTAAACCTTCTTTCAGTGAAGATATTATATGTTATTTGGCAGTATAGAAGCTGTGTTGACTCTGTTACTTGTTGAGAGCTTTGCTTTTACTGTGAGCTTAACATGTTGGTGCTTCACTTGCTTGTCTATGGCCATATTTATTTACTCAACCTCTATTGTATTTTTTCAGGCTGACAGAAGTTTATGCTGGAAGGACCGTTATTGGGTTAAGGCAAGCTTTTTTCTACTCTGTCCATGGAATTTTGGTTCCCAGTTTTAGTTTCAAGCTATTTGCTTTACTGGATCACATCTAGAGAAATTCTCTCTAGAAGCTCTTTCGGTTTAAGTTTGGTTTGATACTTTCCTTAAGGATAGTTGTGAGAGTTCAGTATCATCCATAGTTGTATTGATTGGGACTTATTTTTACCACAGGCAAATCTCTGGATAATTATTTTCAGCTATGTGGGAAACTACTTTTGGACTCACTATTTCTTTCAAGTTCTTGGTGCGTCCTATACTTTTCCATCGTGGAAAATGAATAATGTAAGCAAAACAGATTTACTGGACTGTGTTCCGTCGAGTGTTTTTTCTTGTTTCCATGAGCTCATCATAGCAGGTTTCTTTTTTGTTGAACAGGTGCCTCACACAACCTTCTTCCTGACACATGTTTGCTTCCTCTTTTACCACGTTGCATTGAACATTACTCTTCGAAGGCTACGACACTCGATTTCTGATTTACCAGATTCTCTGAGATGGTGTTTTGAGGCTGCATGGATACTGGCGCTTTCTTATTTCATTGCATACCTGGAGACCGTTGCTATTGCAAATGTATGTTGTCATTCTAATTTCTTGTAGATCTTTAGTTTTGTGTTTCTAGCTAGTTCATCCTAGAAAGCAATTTACTTCGTGCTTGATCAAGTAATAGCTTATATCTAGATTATAAATTTCTTCTTGTAGTCTGCTTAAAGGCTATATATATGTTTTGCTACTTAATCATTTTAGAATCTTGTTTCATAACAACGTTAATATTTTTGTTTCTTTTAAACATGTGCAGTTTCCTTACTATGAGTTTGTGGACCGAAGTGCCATGTACAGAGTTGGATGTTTGTTCTATGCCATCTACTTCATTGTGAGCTTCCCAATGTTCTTCAGGTAAAGAAAACCTGAAACCGTAGTTTTCTATGTTATGAGTTTCTTGATTTTCGTTCTCATAGAAGCTGAGTCTTTTCTGTGTCATGATTGTTGCATATCAAAATTTGGTCTTTAGTGTTATCCTTTCCTAAAAAATTTCATCGACCGTTCCGTTCATACTTGAACTCTTTTTCATATATGCGTTTGATTCATTGGTTTTGCAGGATGGAAGAGAAATCAAGTGATGAATGGGATTTATCACGTGTGGCTGTTGATGCTTTAGGTGCTGCTATGTTGGTAACAATCATTCTTGATCTATGGCGTCTCTTCTTAGGACCTATAGTTCCCTTACCGGAGGGACGAAGCTGTTGGACCGATTTTTTTTACTTAAGCCAATTGGGCTTAGTAAAATAAAACTATGTGAATAAGAAATGGGCCGGGCTCAAGTCGGAGCTCCGGTAGTTGCTGGGTTGGGATTGAACGGAGAAAATCAAGCTCCGTTTTCTGATTACCGTGAGACTCGGTCTCCTTGTTTTTCACGATTCCTTGAGAATCGGATTCATGGAGAGATTTTTGATTCTCACGTTGCCCATATCCCTGATTTTGCGTTTTGATTTGGTTGAAGAATCTAAAAAAATTCAACGCTATAAAAAAACCAGCATATATTCACGTGATTGAGTCGTCTTCTTCACCAATCGATTACAGACTTCAAAACTCAAAATCCAGCAATCTCTCTCAATTTCTAAAAGTAAGTATATCGAGAGTATCGTAGTGTTTTAGTTCGTTTAGAACCGTGTGTTCGAGTGATAGCGAAACCGGTTGTGATTGGTTGTATCCTGGACTCTTGGATCTCAGATTCCCGTCGCACTACGGGTGATTCAAAGAGTTAAGGAAAGAGTTCTATAAACTCGCCTCCTCTCGTTATCTTTCCTTAACGTCATTTATGTTTTCTCTGTTTCAATTACGTTTTCGTAGTGCTGCAAATAATATGCTCCTACACTCTTAACTCTTTGAATCCGTTGTTGTTATATAAACATCTAACGGATTGAAACTGAGTTTTCATAAACGTGACGAGAGCTTGTGATTGATTACAAGTCTCTGATTTAGTTTACCAATTGCGATTGGTTAAAACTTCATAAACACTACGACGAGAGCTTGCGAGTCTCAGAATTGTGTAGTGATTGATTCAATCGAGAAAGATGATTGATTTCAGTCTCAGTTGAGTTGCAATTTTAAGAGGAATAAAACCTGCAGCGTTTTCTTCTTAACAATTGGCTTCAAAATAGCAATTGTTTTATTGAGAAACCTGCAATGTTTTTTGGTTCTTTTGGGTAAAACCTGCAGCGTTTTCTTCTTAACAATTGGCTTCAAAATAGCAATTGTTTTATTGAGAAACCTGCAATGTTTTTTGGTTCTTTTGGGAAAAACCTGCAGCGTTTATATTGCAAATGTTGTGATGACGAGACCTGCAATTGTTTGTGTGAAACACCTGCAGTATTAACTCTCGCTTGATGTGGTCGTTTGAATAAAAAAAATGGGCAGTATCCTGGAATACAAGTTGCATGTGTTTAAAGTCGTATCCTGGAATACAAGTTGCATGTGTTTAGCTATCTAACAACAATAAGACCTGCAATTCCTATCAAATTAAAAACCTGCATTCTCGCTTAAAGTGGTTAGATTGCTGTTGTGTTTTAGCAAATCTAATACTTAGGCATCGAGACTTATTGTCTCTTGGCTTTAATTATTGAAATTATTTTTTCAGTAAGATTTTTGTTGTGTTTTAGCGATTCCAACAATTGATCGCTTGTAAATTCCGGTTTGGATTTACATTGGTTTGGATTCCTGGTTTTGTGAAACCTGCAAATTCCGGTTCGATATCAGACTTGAATTGAGATTCTACTGTATCGTAATCTGCTGCAACGAAACCAATTGTTTTGTTTTGAAAAACCTGCAATTTTGAGAATGCACATGTGATCCTTAACCCAAAAAAACAAAATCTTACAGAAAAAATAAGATTTGTAGTATTCAAAAAAAAAAAAATCTTCCTCAGAAAGTCAAAAACCTGCGATTAATATATATGTTTAATCAATATGGTCGTTTGATGATAATTGGAAATTTTGTTAATTGGCTAAGTCCAAGATCGTGTTATTGCAGCTTAATACACATCTTTTACTCAAATCGTTTCTAATTAGCATCTGTTTTTTGTTTTCAGAATGGAAAACAACAACGTCAACGTCTCCAACGTAACTGGTTCGGTCGTCGAGACTACCACACTTGGAGTGACTGGAGTGACATTTGCTAACACTATTACTACAAGTAATGAGCAAATCCAATTTGGGAATTTCCCAACAGTGACAGTCGCCATCCCTGCTCCGATAGCTGCTACTGTTCAAACTGCGGTCACTGAACAGTTTCAGGCGGTGCAAATGCCATCTGCGAATCCAGCAGGCGTCCTACCCGACAAGTTCGATGGGACCGCCTTCAAGATGTGGCAGAAGAAGATGTTCTTCTATCTGGCCACGCTGAAGCTGGAAAAGTATACCCGTGAAGAGAAGCCAATTCTCCCAGCGGATAATACTGATCCTCGCGCGCTTGCGAGCAAGCTGGCATGGGAACACGGAGATTTTCTGTGCAAAGGGTACATCCAGAATCGCCTTGCTGATACACTGTTCAACGTGTACAGCAATGCCGAAACGTCTAAAGACCTGTGGGATTCTCTAGACAAGAAGTACCGCACAGAAGATGCTGGATCTCAGAAATACGCTGTGGCGAAATTCTTAGACTACAAAATGGTGGACTCGCGGCCATTAATGGAGCAAGTCGGAGAGTTGCAGACAATTCTTCACGAAATACACGCTGAGGGAATGAGACTATGCGAGACCTTTCAGGTCGCATGTGTCATTGAAAAGCTCCCGCTTAGCTGGACGGTCTTCAAAAACTACCTCAAGTTGAAGAAGAAATGGATGAGTCTCGAAGACTTAACCATGAAGCTCCGTATGGAATCAACGAATCGGAGAAATATTGGAATAGGTGTGGAAATTCGCGAACCCAACGCGAATATGGTGGAGCACCAAAACCAAAGGAAGGAAAAATGGCAAAACAATGGGCGCCAAGACAAAGGAAAAGGCAAAGTTCCACCAAAGAACTCTCAGAAGTTCAAAAAGAAGAGATTTGGTGGTGAGAGTTCGCAGAAGTTCACTGGAACTTGTCACAACTGTGGCAAAACTGGTCATAAGTCCTTTGAGTGTCGCATCAAAAAGGCTCCAAGGAAAAATGAGGCCAACCTGACTCAAGATGATCTGTGTGCGGTGGTCACAGAAGTCAACATGGCTGAGGAGAATCCTAAAACGTGGTGGTATGACACTGGGGCAACCACGCACATCTGCATCGACAGAAGCCAGTTCTCCACCTACAAAAAGAACAAGACTGATACGCACCTACGGATGGGAAATGTGTCTCAATCCAAGATTGAAGGCATCGGCAACGTGGTGTTGAAGATGACTTCAGGCAAGGAAGTCATGCTGACCAACGTGAAACACGTGCCAGACATGAGGAAGAACCTGATCTCTGGGACTAAGATTCTCAAGCATGGATTCGAAATCAACATGAAGTCTGACCAGCTGATTTTAAGGAAAAATGGGGTTTTTATTGGGAAGGGTTTTGTTAAGGACGATCTGATAAAAATGTGTGTAATGACAGTCGTCAAAAATGATGTAACCGCTTCCAGTTCAATGAATAAGAATGAATCTTCTTACTTGGTTGAGTCTTTTGATATGTGGCATGAACGGCTAGGGCATGTGAATTATAAATCTATCCAAAGATTAATGAATTCTAATCTAATTCCGAAATGCAAAACAAGTAAAAATAAATGTGAGACATGCGTGCAAGCAAAACTCACGAAAACTCCATCACCTCGTGTCGAACGAACCACCGAACCTCTGGGTTTAATACACACTGATTTGTGCGACTTAAAATATGTGCAATCTAGAGGAGGGAAAAAGTACTTTGTGACCTTCATAGATGATTGTACAAGATACTGCTATGTATATTTACTACGCAGTAAAGACGAAACTTTGGAAAAGTTTAAAGAATACAAGTTGGAAGTAGAAAATCAACTTGGTAGAACTATTAAAATAGTTCGTAGTGATAGAGGAGGGGAATATGATGAACCATTTAATGCATTCTGTAGACAACACGGAATTATTCATCAAACTACCGCTCCCTACTCACCAGAATCCAACGGAGTTGCGGAACGAAAAAACCGAACTCTTAAGGAAATGATGAATGCAATGTAGCAGGAATCTGGGTTACCCCAGAACATGTGGGGGGAAGCGCTGCTTACCACAAATTATATCCTTAACAAAATACCGAATAAAGTAACTGGAAAAACTCCATATGAACTTTGGAAAGGTAATGTACCTTCGTATAAATACCTGAAAGTGTGGGGGTGCCTGGCAAAAGTTGCAGTTCCACCTCCGAAAAAGGTCACAATTGGACCAAAGACGGTAGATTGTATTTTCATCGGATATGCTCAT
The DNA here is from genome assembly GCA_030161315.1 of Eutrema japonicum. NCBI lineage: Eukaryota > Viridiplantae > Streptophyta > Magnoliopsida > Brassicales > Brassicaceae > Eutrema > Eutrema japonicum. Next base: position 34,324,924 of record BSQW01000012.1, read on the forward strand.
AATAGTAGTGCCTATCGATTTCTGGTACATAAGTCAGATGTACCAGATATTCATGTAAACACTATAATGGAGTCAAGAAATGCTTCATTCTTTGAAAACGTGTTTCCATGCAAAGATAGAGATATTAACAAACGAACTCGTGATCAACGAGATGCTTGCACTTCTGGGAACAAAGCAAGTAGTTCATGCACGACTATTAATGACGATGAAGAAGAAGAAGAACTTAGACGGAGTAAAAGGTCTCGTAAGGAAAAGACATATGGTTCTGAATTTTTAGTAGTCTTTCTCGCTGAAAATGAGCCTAGAACATTTACAGAAGCAATGTCTACCCCAGACGGTCCTCTTTGGAAGGAAGCCGTTAATAGTGAGATGGACTCAATCAGGCAAAACCATACTTACGAGATAACTGATTTACCTCAAGGGTTTAAAGCCCTAGGGTGTAAATGGATTTTCAAAACAAAATTGAAAACCGATGGCTCAATCGATAAGTACAAGGCTAGGCTTGTGGTGCAAGGTTTCCGACAAAAAGAAGGCTTGGACTTCTTTGACACATATTCTCCAGTAACGAGAATAACTTCAATCAGAATGCTGATAGGAATCGCAGCATTAAGAGATTTAGAAATCCATCAAATGGATGTGAAAACTGCCTTTCTAAATGGAGATTTAGAAGAGGAAATTTATATGAAACAACCCGAAGGGTTTGTTGTCCCAGGACAAGAACACAAAGTATGTAGACTTGTGAAATCGTTGTACGGACTTAAACAAGCTCCGAAACAATGGCATGAAAAATTTGACAATGTAATGATGTCAAATGGTTTCAGCATAAATGAATGTGACAAGTGCATATACATCAAAAGTACTCCACACGGATACGTTTTGCTCTGTTTGTACGTAGATGACATGCTCATTATTGGTAGCAATAAAGACATGATCAGTCAAACAAAGAACTTACTAAATAGCAAGTTCGACATGAAAGACATGGGATTAGCCGACGTAATTTTAGGAATAAAAATCATCAGACATTCTGATGGAATAATCCTAACCCAAGATCATTATGCTGAAAAGATCCTTGAGCGGTTTAAGAACTACTCAAATGGGATTGCAAAAACCCCTGCTGACCCTCATCTTCACTTGACAAAAAATTCAGGTGAACCAGTGTCACAGGTGGAATATGCCAGAGTTATCGGGAGTCTAATGTACTTAACAAACTGTACTAGACCCGATTTAGCGCACTCAGTAAACGTACTAAGTCGCTATACGAGTAATCCAGGACACAATCATTGGAAGGCCATAACTAGAGTATTGAACTACCTTCGATACACAAAACGTTATGGGTTGCACTATGGTAAAGAACCAGCAGTCTTAGAAGGCTATAGTGATGCCAACTGGATTTCAGATTCTAAGAACTCGAAATCAACAAGTGGATATGTCTTTACGCTTGGTGGTGCAGCAGTATCCTGGAAATCTTCCAAACAAACTCTTTTGGCCAGATCAACCATGGAGTGAGAGTTCATAGCTTTAGATAAAGCTGCAGAAGAAGCAGAGTGGCTTCGGAACTTCTTGGAAGATATCCCGATGTGGGAAAAACCAGTGCCAGCATTACGTGTACACTGTGATAGTCAATCGGCTATATCTCGGGCACTGAATAATTTATACAATGGTAAATCTCGTCATATTAGAAGGCGACACAAGACCATTAGACAATTGATCTCGACAGGTGTACTCACGATAGATTACATCAAGTCGGCTGAAAACTTAGCAGATCCTTTTACAAAAAGTCTGGCGCGAGATCAAGTTGTTAAATTATCAAGAGGAATGGGTTTAAAGCCTATAAATAAAAATGACGCTTAATGGAAACCCCACCTATGTGACTGGAGATCCCAAGATCTAGGTTCAAAGGGAAAACGAAAGCAAGCTGATTCAGTAGAGATCACTGTGAGACTATGTCTCTACCCAGTTCCTAAGATGAAAAACAGTGAAACCTGTATGAGTTGAGGTTAAGCGATGGTTTTTAATGATCTCATAGCTTTGAGATATTCGTGGAGTAAGACAGGTTACTTCTTAAAAACAAAGCTAATGAGAGATCACCTAATGAGTGTGAAATGGGGCCGTTTCTAGGAGAATGAAAGTGAGGCTATATTCTCTAAGTTCACTCATGAATAACCAGGAATGTTCAGGGCCAAAATGAACACAATAGAGAACTTAGTTCTACGAGAAAATGTCGCTGCGCGATAGCTGTTGTCTCGGTTTACATAAAAGTTCGGGTGGTTCAAGACATCATGTTCACCTCCTGGCCAAGTAAATCCGACAGATATTAAAAATGATTGGTTCAAAGCTGAAAAATGCAACCTCTCAGATACAGTTACATTTTCGCATACTCTCGAAAGTCTGTCTAGTCTAGTCAAATTGTGTCTAGTCCAGTCAAGTCTAGTTTATCGAGTCAGTCGAGTCTTCGTATGTTTTGAGTCATTTCTATTCATGTGGGGGATTGTTGGACCGATTTTTTTTACTTAAGCCAATTGGGCTTAGTAAAATAAAACTATGTGAATAAGAAATGGGCCGGGCTCAAGTCGGAGCTCCGGTAGTTGCTGGGTTGGGATTGAACGGAGAAAATCAAGCTCCGTTTTCTGATTACCGTGAGACTCGGTCTCCTTGTTTTTCACGATTCCTTGAGAATCGGATTCATGGAGAGATTTTTGATTCTCACGTTGCCCATATCCCTGATTTTGCGTTTTGATTTGGTTGAAGAATCTAAAAAAATTCAACGCTATCAAAAAACCAGCATATATTCACGTGATTGAGTCGTCTTCTTCACCAATCGATTACAGACTTCAAAACTCAAAATCCAGCAATCTCTCTCAATTTCTAAAAGTAAGTATATCGAGAGTATCGTAGTGTTTTAGTTCGTTTAGAACCGTGTGTTCGAGTGATAGCGAAACCGGTTGTGATTGGTTGTATCCTGGACTCTTGGATCTCAGATTCCCGTCGCACTACGGGTGATTCAAAGAGTTAAGGAAAGAGTTCTATAAACTCGCCTCCTCTCGTTATCTTTCCTTAACGTCATTTATGTTTTCTCTGTTTCAATTACGTTTTCGTAGTGCTGCAAATAATATGCTCCTACAGAAGCTGCCTTCAGTCTGGATTACCATGGTTCTCCCATTGAATATCGAAAGAAAGATGATCGCTGCTTCAACCAATTCAGGGAACTAACATCGGAGTGAAAGAGAAACCTTCACAAGAGTTTCCATGACCGCTTTACGGATTTTGGGCATGTTTCTGCGGTTTTTCTTGTCTCAGATGACTGCTGCTTTGATAAATTTCTTTCAGTTTCACTTTGATAGACTTGCTTCACAATGAATGAAGCCTTTGAAGTAATCCTTTTACAGAACAGAAGGGAACTTTTTTTGTTGTTGTGAAATCAATGTATTGGTTACTTCTTCATCTTGGAATTAAAGGACAAAGTGAATGATGCCGAAAACAGAGAAGTCACATTCTAAAGATTTCATTTTCAAGCTACAAATTGAGCGTGCAAGTTCACTGGTAGAAAGATATACTCATAAGAATCTGAGTTTTGTGGTGGACTTTTTATGCAATGTCTGTTAAAATCATCAATTCTAAGCATTGAAGGCAACATAAAATTTCATTCATTAATAGGGAAAAAACCACTAATTTTACAAATTTGGGAGCGTAGAAGTTACATAGATATACTAATGATCAATCAATCACCAAGAAATTACATGAATTGGCTTAATCATATCCCTGCAAATCGAAACCCTAGAACATGGGCATAAAAGAATCGTCCCCTAGATTTGAGAAAAACCCTAAATCATTGTTACAAAACCCCGCCGAGAAATAATCGCCGCCTCCGGAAAACCCTAACGTGAACCGAGAAGAATCAACATCATCCTTGTAAACCTTCAACGCAGCAGATCCCAAATTAGGAACACAATCGTCGTCGGAGCAGCCACGGACGATGTAACCCAATTCGTCAAAAGAGCCGCCAAACCCTAATCGAGAAACCCTAGGACGATGTTCTTCTTCTTCTTCTTGCGACACGATATGATCAGAAGAAGAAGAACCCTCGTTGATCACAAGTTGTGTTTTCTTCTGCTTGACTCCATCTAACTGGGAGTTGATTTGGGAGAGATGGCTGTTCAATTCCTCAACCGACAAACCATCGAAATTCGGGAAATCCTTGAGATCGCAGCGATGTTTCTTCCTCTTCTGATCGCTCTGCGCTTTAAATTGGGCGAATATCTGTTCAAGTTTTTGTGGGTTCTCAGGCAAGACATGAAGATCGTTATTGTCCGGACCGTAACAGATGAAGCCGACAGAGTTGCCGCATAGTACAGAGAGCTCAATCGCTTTCTTCTTGAATCCGGGAAACCTCTGTTTGAAAAAATCCTTCCTCTTCTTCAAATCATTACAGCAACTTGTCAGTTTTTTCTGTCGAGGAGCCATATTTTTTCTTTCTTTTTTCGCAGAAGATGAAAACTACGCGAGAGATTAATTGAAGAAGAGTATGGGAAGGGGAAGAGAGAGGTTTATGGTGTGTATATAGAGACGGATAATATCTTTTCTCAATTCCGCAATGCAACGGTAAGATCTTGTGTAGAAAACGCGTTTATTTTTCCCCCCTCAAAATTTTTATATATTTTGAAAACTAACCCCATTTTAAAAATCTTTGAAAATTAACTTTTTATTAGGTGAAATATTATATCCATCATGAAATTTTAAGAATATACAAATACAATAATTGTTTTTTTTCTTGTTCATAATAAATATATATTATAAAATAAATATTCAAAAATTTATTTATATATATATATATATATTTCGAAAGAATAAAATAAATTATTTTAATTAAAATTCATATTAGATATAAACAATTTTGTTAGATATACACAAATCTATTATTATATTTATCATTAACATATTCAAACTCTATATATGCATCGTCATCGTACAACAAAATTATACAAAAACACGTTTGTGAAACCGTAAGTTCATACAAACTGCTTTGTTATTGAATTGTTTTTTTAAGTTTCCACGCACAAAATCTAGATATGATCGACATTTTTTACATCCATATTTTATTCATTTTTTAAATTAATCAAAAATAAAGAAATAGAATTTAAGAAAATTCATATGTTTGATTTATTTTGAGTATTTTGGAAATTTTAAATGCCAAAAAGGTTAGTTTTCAAAAAAAATTAAAGATGGGTTAGTTTTCAAAATATATATATTTGTTTTTAGAATATTAAACCAAATATTCCCTTTTTTTTGGGAAAATTTCATAAAAATACCCTAACTTTATTCCGATAATCTTTTTAATACCCAAACTATTTTTGTATCTAGTAAAATACACAAACTAATTTTTTGCCAATTTTAAAATCTCCCCTTTTTGGGAAAATTTCGGATTTTTTTCGATTTTTTGGAATTTTTTTGGGATTTTTTTGTATTTTTTAAAAATTTAATGTAAATTTTAATTTATTTATTAATATTTTATTATTAAATATAAACATTGTTTCAAAACGTGTATAATTCCGTATATATGCGTTAATGAGAGGTTGTAAAATGAGCATCCGGTTCACAGTTGAAGATTTAAAATGGGCAAAAAAATAGTTTGAATATTTTATTGGATATAAAAATAGTTTGAATATTAAAAAGATTATTGGAATAAAAATCTTGTGTAGAAAACGCGTTTATATTTCCCACCCAAAACACTTTTTTTTTCTACCGTTCGGTTGTATTTTTTTTTCTGTCTTACGTTTTTATTCTGGCGGCCATATTTCTAAAGTAATCAAATAAATTTAGTATAAAGATCTGCTTTCGGTAATTGCTAAAACCATATTTTAAATGTTTTATATACACTAGTTTGAAATTATAACATATTGGAAATTTTATCACCAGTCGAAATTTTTTACATTCAAAATGAAATAAATTGAATTGAACGGATAACAAACAAATAAAACATATGTAAAGGGGATCGCTCTTTTCTCTCTTCTCACGGCGATTGAGAGGCGATTCCCAGAAAACTGTTTTTCCTCACTCTTTCTTTGACAACGATCCAGATTTTATGGATGTAATGACCTTCTACTTCATTGTCATGGCCTCATATCTCGCCGTCGCCCTAAATTCGATGGATAGTGACGATGATTTCGTTTCAATCATCTGGTCGCAACTCCACATATCCTTTCAGACTTCATCTCTTGTAACCGCCTATGATTGTCGGCTGGTAATCTCGCTAGAAACATGCTTCGTGATGATGCTCCCATGGGTGACAGATGTTGTGATTACTGCAGGCTTATACTTGCTCTTCTTTTCGGTATTGGCTCATCTTAACCGATCGGATCTGAGATGTGTTGCCTCTCGTCGGTTTCGCTGTGATAACGAGAACCGACTCTGCAACTCACAATATGACCGATTGAGTCTCATGATGTTTCGTATAAGACACGGCCCAGTCTCTTTGCGGTTTTTCAAAATAAACCGTGTGTTCCATTTCCTCCTTGGTTTAAAGACGGTTACCATTGACGCCAGAGTGGAGCGATTCTTTGTTCTCTACATAGCGGTTATCTCTGTTGTGCCTCTTGAGATTCACAATGATGAGCGACTTCTCCATAATTCTTTTGAGACTTCTCAACGAAGTTCGGCGAATATGGGATCCCGGAAAATGAAAACCACTATGGAAGGAACGATGGTTCGGCGTCAAAGATGATGGTTGGCGGTTTTGGGATCTTAGTTCGATTTTCTTCGATAATTTTACTATGTTGGATATGACGTTACCATGGAATCTAACACCATGAAAACTGACATGGAGGGGACGAGGTTTTGGAGCGGAAAATGCAATCTTCTTGTTGTATGACGTACAGTCGTTGAAAATTGACAATCTCAAAAAAAAAATCTATTGAAAGAATCAATAAATTGAGTTTTTTTTCGAAGAATATTTTTACCTCTTACCTGGGAATGTGTCAATGACATACAACATGAGAAAACATGAATCATAGCCAAAGAAAATTGTATCAGATCAAATGCGATTATGAAAAAAGATAGTGTGGACACTCCAGAAAAATCGTTAAAATTCATTTTCGTTGTTTTATTGCTTTGTATGTTTTAATTTTATGTATTTTCGTTTTTATGTAACTTGATTTTCATATTAATAAAGATAGATGTTTAAAAAATAAAAATAAATAAACCGAACAATATCTTGAGATAACAAAGCCGAAACAAACCGGGAAAAAATAAACCGAAACAATTTCCTTAGTTTTGTGTTTTTCAAACCAAACCAATAAAAGTACGATTCTACATCGGACCACCTTTCAACCCTTTTTTGTTGTTCATATAGCGAACAAGCAATTATTCAGTTATCATTATTCGTAAGAAAATGGATTAATAAGTTGATGGTTCAATTATTCAATTATTTGTTGCCTTCTTATAGAAACTAGGTGGTATCCCGCGCAACGGGCGGGTGTGTCAATAAAAAAATTTGTTATATATATAATTTTTTTTTATAATTTTATTTGTAGGACTTGTAGTGTGCAAAATTTGTTTTTAAATCTTGTAGGTAGTTTTTCTACTTTGAATTTTGTTAAAAATAGTTAGAGAAGAGTTATTAAATTTATATGAAAAGCTTCAGATTTAATACTCTTATCATTTTCTTTGCATGTGTATATGTGGTCTACCATATCATGTTAAATTCTAAAATAACATTTAATATTAAACTATTATACATGTATTACATTATTAATATATCATTCTCGCTAATGTAGTCAATTAAATTCTTCCTTTACTTTGCCTCACATTTGGCCGTCAATTAAAAATAATGCCGATATCCAAATCCAAACCAACGAAAAATCGAAATTTGATATCCAAATCCACGAAAAACCAAACAAAAAAGAAGAAGAGAAAGATTTGGTTTTGGTTTAATTTTGTTGGTTTTAGAATATCGGTTTGGTTTGGGTTTAGGATGAAGGTTCTCTCTTGTAAAACAGTAAAAGAATATTTGTTGTTTGGTGGATTTTCGATTAGAAGAGATTCGAGTTTTTGGAGGAGAAATATCGATGCAAGATACATGAGGATGTCACGAGAGAGATACAATGATGTTCTAGTATTGACAGCCAAAGTCGTCATCGCCTCCGATGACGGATCCGTCAGCTTCCTCGATCGGGGTATCAATTTCGATTCCGGTTTCCAAGCTCACTCTTCCTCCGTAATCTTCCTTCAGCACATGAAGGTTCCCCCAAATTTTCTAATAAAATATTTAAGAAATGAAAATACATAGTTATTAAATGTCTAATAAAATATTTAAGAATAGAAAAATTTAATTTGACATTGCCTTTCTTTCAGCCATGATACTTGCTGTCTTCAGTTTAGCTTTGCACTTGTTATAGTCGGTTTGGCAATTCCATTCTGCAACAATTGAATATTACTATGAGACTGTCATTGTCAATGTAAGACGGATTGTACCATATATTATAAAAGAAGTTATTTGTAAATATATATTTTTAGGTTGAAATCGTGTTCGGAATATTTTTGTCATTTATATTACTTACTATCTGATTGTGTTGGTGATAGAATATCCTTGGGAGTAGAACCTTTTTACCACCATGTGTGCCTGTGAGTATTTGTCCCTCTACCACTCGTTGACCCAATTGAGTGACAATTAGTCTTGTACCGTTACATAAACCTTCTTTTTGATTTATATTTCTGAGAAGCATAATTGGGACGCCTATCTTTAGGCCTTGCTTATGTTTTGGCAACCCTGGAAACTCTAAGGAGTTCAAATACTCAACAGGGTAAAGTGCTTCATAATTTGTCCCTTTCGTATCTGCTTTTCCTATGCTGTCCGAGCTGAGATATTCTTTAACATGTCCTCGTACTTGAGATAACATGTATGCATTAATCTCATCCACTGTTTCATTTCTTGGAGTTAGGATAGCTCTTTCTGTTAAGCAGTTAAAGTCGGTTTGGGACTCATTATTTAGCGTATAAGTAGACTCTGCAATCTGCTGTAATGGATTTCCTTTTGGCTCCATAAAGAAACTATAAGAGATAAGATGAGATCTATCAATTCTGTTATGTGTATATTAGAGAATATCCTATGTAATCCCCAGTATATAGCTTCTAGAGATTTCTCTTCTCTTGTATATATAGGAACGTATGTACTCAATTCATTATGAAGCAAATACATTCTCTTCTATATCTCTCTATATGGTATCAGAGCTCCTAATCTCTTAGGACTGTGGTAATCAAAAAAATTTTTTAAGCGACAGGCTTCTTTTCTTCCCAATGGCAGCAAACAACGCTCTCGCCATTAATCCCTAGGATCCAGAGCATCCTCTTTTAACTGTGAACATGGCCAATGTCACAAAGCTCTCATCGATTAACTATCTCACATGGAGTACGCAGGTCAAAGCTCTCCAAAGGATATGACCTTCTCAAATACATCGACTCCACGCCACCACCCTCCGCTACTGCTCGTGTGAACAACCAGGATGTCCCCAATCCAGATCTCGTTCACTGGAGTCGACAAGACTCGCTGATCTACAGCTCCCTGATTGGGGCCATTGACACTCCGTTGCAGGCTTTAATCACCACATCAACAACCTCTGCCGAAGCCTGGAACACGCTTGCTGCAACCTACGCAAAACCAACAAGGGGTCACATCAAACAATTGAAGCAACAATTGAAGCTATGCGTGAAAGGGACAAACTCGATCGATGAGTATATGAGGCTAATCAAAAACAAAGCCGATGCTCTGTCCCTCCTCGGCAGCCCAATGGATTAGGAGGATCTAACTGATACGATCCTTGATGGTCTCACAGATGACTATCGCACAGTCATTGACTCCGTTCAGAATCGTGACACACCAATCAGCTTTGCTGAGCTTCATGAGAAGCTGCTTAATCGCGAGATCTCTCTGCACACGGTGGCCAACTCCTCTGTGACGCTTCCTGCCTCTGCTCATTATGCTCAGAACAAAACACGCAATTGGAAACCATCACCAAACCAAACTGCAACAACTATGGATCAAACGTGTCTGGTTATCGAGGATCCAAACCGTACCTTGGAAAATGTCAAGCTTGTGGCACCAAGGGACACAGTGCTCAGCGGTGTCCCATGTTTCGACTTGTCAATCAATCTTCTGCTCCTGCTAATTCTCAGCCTGGAACGCAGTGGAAACCTCAAGCATACAATGCTATGACGACTCCCTCAGAAATGCCGTCTTGGTTGCTGGACTCGGGTGCTTCTCATCACATAACATCAGATCTAGCCAATCTCTCTCTCCACTCTCCATACAATGGCGGTGAAGAGGTCTTGGTAGGAGATGGAGCAAATCTCCCCATCACTCACACGGGTTCCTCCTCTCTCACACTCTCGACTAGATCTTTGTCACTAAACAATGTTTTATGTGTTCCACAAATAACACAGAATCTCGTATCGATACATCGTTTATGTGATGATAACAATGTTTCTGTGGAATTCTTTCCTTCCAAATTTCAGGTGAAGGATCTCAACTCGGGGGCGTCGTTAGTAACAGGCGCAGTGAAGAACGGCCGGTATGAGTGCCCAAATCGACAAGATTCAAGCTTTTTTGCTTTCTCTACAATAAAAAGCACGTTGCCTATATGGCACTCGAGGCTTGGACACCCTTCTCTTCTTATTCTCAATAAAATTGTGTCTTCATTTTCTCTTCCAATTTCAAATAAAACTTCTCCTTTACCTTGCAATTCCTGTGCTATAAACAAGAGTCACAAACTTCCCTTCTCTACATCCTCAATCATATCCTCTGCGCCTCTTGAAATACTGTTTTCTGATGTTTGGACGTCGCCGATAGTCTCAATTGATGGATACAAATACTATCTGATCATCGCTGACCATTACACTCACTACATATGGTTGTATCCACTCCGACGCAAGTCTGATGTTCGAGATATATTTGTTCGCTTTAAAGAACTTGTGGAAAACAGATTTAAAAGGAAGATCGTCACTCTTTACTCCGACAATGGCGGTGAATACATTGCATTAGCTGATTTCCTAGCCACCAATGGGATTTCACACCTCACGACACCACCACACACCCCTCAACACAATGGGTTTGCAGAACGGAGACATAGACATCTTGTGGAGACTGGTCTTGCGTTGCTATCTCATGCATGTGTTCCACAAACCTATTGGACGTATGCACTCGCAACAGCAACTTATCTAATCAACCGTCTTCCTACACCAACTCTGGCGTTTTCCTCACCATACCTCAAGCTATTTGGCGTTCATCCAAATTACATGAAACTAAGGGTGTTCGGATGCTTATGTTACCCATGGTTGCGTCCGTACTCGCAACATAAACTAGAAGCTCGATCACGTCCTTCGGTTTTCCTTGGTTACTCTCTCACTCAAAGTGCCTTTCTCTGTCTTGACCCAGCTTCTAAACGTATTTTTGTTTCTCGTCATCTTCAATTTTTCGAAACTACTTTTCCTTTTCAAACACTGGCCAAACACAATTACTCCTCTTCGATTTTTCTTCAAAGCTCAAATTGGTGTCCACCGGTTTTGAATCTCTCGGAACAGTCACTCATACCGCCTGCAATGGAGTCCCCAGGTTCGGATTCTTCACCTAGAATGGATGCTGCTCCGCCATTGTCGCCAAATCCAGAAGCAGAGACAAACACGTTTGATGCAACAAATGGAACAGACAATGGGCCTCAAAATTCTCAGGCCCATACTGAAGTATTTAACCAAGCAAATATCAGCCCATCAGCAACCACATCCACGGAAATTGCAGTAGCTTCCACCATCTCTCAGCCACCGCGTGATGTTCAGAATTCACACATGATGACAACCAGATCCAAGAACAACATTACGAAACCAAATCGTAAATTTGCTCTTCTTGTTTCTGTGTTACAGGCTGAAACGGAACCAACCAACATTACACAAGCACTAAAGGATCCACGGTGGAGACACGCCACGGAGGAAGAGTTCAATGCCCAGCTCCGCAATCGAACGTGGTCTCTCATACCTCCAAATCCATCTTACAACCTGGTGGGATCAAAATGGGTTTTTCGCATCAAGCGATTACCAAATGGCAATGTTGAGAGGTTCAAAGCTCGCCTCGTGGCAAAGGGATTTCATCAGAAGGAAGGGGTTGATTATCACGAAACATTTAGTCCTGTCATCAAATCTGCAACGATTCGACGGGTCCTTGGTGAAGCTGTCTCCCGTGGTTGGGTGTTACGACAACTCGATGTTAATCACGCTTTTCTTCAGGGACATCTTGACGAAGATGTATATATGACTCAACCCTCTGGTTTCATCGATAAAGACAGGCCGGATTATATCTGCAAACTGAACAAAGCCATATATGGCTTGAAGCAAGCACCACGTGCGTGGTATACAGAGTTAAGTACTTTTCTTCTTCAATCGGGCTTCGTCAACTCGCAATCAGATGCTTCTTTATTTATTTGTATTGCTGGGAATATATTAATCTACATTCTCGTCTATGTAGACGATATCGTCATTACAGGAAGTGATTCAAGAAAGGTGGAACAGTTCATTGCACTTCTGAGCAAGAGATTCTCATTAAAAGATCTCGAGTCACTGTCTTACTTTCTTGGTATCGAAGCGACCAGATCTCAAACTGGTATGCTTCTCACTCAGCGAAAGTACATCACAGATTTGCTGGCAAAAATGAACACGTTGACAGCAAATCCAGTTACTACACCCATGGCGAATAATAGCTCTCTGCAACTAACCTCTGGTACGACTCTTGAGGATGGCAGTGAGTATCGCACACTTGTTGGAAGTCTTCAGTATCTTCAACTCACACGACCGGATGTTGCTTTTGCAGTAAACAAACTATCCCAGTTTATGCACAAACCTACCGATCTTCATTGGCAAGCTGCGAAGAGAGTGCTGCGCTACCTCTCGGGAACACGAAACCAAGGTATCTTCCTTCGCAGCAACAACCCAGCGAATCTTCATGCATTTTCAGATGCCGACTGGGCCGGTAACAAGGATGATTACACCTCTACAGGAGCCTATATTGTATATCTTGGGTCGCATCCAATTGTTTGGGCTTCGAAAAAGCAAAAGACAGTGGCTCGCTCATCTACAGAAGCTGAATATAGAGCAGTCGCAGACACAGCTTCTGAGCTAATGTGGGTGAGCTATCTAATGAAAGAATTGGGCATCTCTTCTTCCACTCAACCAGTTATTTACTATGACAATATTGGTGCCACATATCTCAGCGCTAACCCCGTATTTCACTCTCGGATGAAACATGTGGCATTGAACTATCACTTCATTCGTCAACTAGTTCAGTCTGGTGCTCTTCGTGTCTCACACGTCTCCTCTAAAGACCAACTCGCTGATGCTCTTACGAAACCGTTGTCTCGGCCATGACTCGAACTACTTAATGACAAGATTGGCCTCACTACCGGTGGCTCATCTTGAGGGGGCGTATAAGAGATAAGATGAGATCTATCAATTCTGTTATGTGTATATTAGAGAATATCCTATGTAATCCCCAGTATATAGCTTCTAGAGATTTCTCTTCTCTTGTATATATAGGAACGTATGTACTCAATTCATTATGAAGCAAATACATTCTCTTCTATATCTCTCTATAGAAACGCTTATCAACAACCACGACTTGACCATCATCTTCATTAATTGCATTTATTGTTTCCCATGTCTTTGCAGTTCCGTTCCCAACGCTTAGTAACCATGCAGCGAACTTGGCTTCTGATTGTTGGAGCCTCATGTTTTTTTCTAAGACAAACACATTGCATGAATCCCACAGCAATGACTTGCTTATAGATGCTTGTACTGTGTCGGCTCTTGTTCCATGTTGTATAACGGGTAGTATCTATCTAAAATCTCCTCCTAGAAGCACAGTTTTTCCTCCAAATGGTTTCTCTGCAGCGGATGAGTCTGTTTCTGAGAGCAAGTCTTTTAGGGTTTTGTCTAGCGCCTCGAAAGTGTGTCGATGTGACATTGGTGCTTCGTCCCAGATGATTAGATCGGTTTTGAGTAGTAACTCTGATAGCATTGTCCCTCGCTTAATGTCACAAATAGAATCTTCAGTGACATGTAATGGTATTTTGAATCTTGAATGCGCTGTCCTCCCACCAGGCAGAAGCAAGGCTGCTATACCAGATGAAGCTACAGGTAGTACAACTCTTTCAGTTGATCGTAACTTGGAGATGATTGTCTTGTAAACAAAAGTTTTACCTGTTCCACCAGGTCCGTAAAGAAAGAATAGTTTACCCATTTTTTTGTTAACTGATTCCAAAACTGCATCGTAAACTTTCTTTTGCTCAGTATTGAGAGTAGTAAACATCTTCTCATGATCTTCCTTCTCTTGTTTTACATTGTACTGTAGTTCTTGTTTCCATAAATTGTTCTTTACTTCTTTAAGAATTTTTAAATCAGGCTTAGGCATATCGTTGATCTCCGTTAGTGACCTTTCATGCTGCTGCAAAATTGTTTCAACCTCAAGTAGAGTATATTGCTTTAAGTCGTCGTCATCCAAATTGAACTGTGGGAACCCAAACTCTCTCCGTTTCTGGGCAAGGATTCCTTCTGATAATGATTTCCAGCAGTGTTCCCATAGACGTAATGGGTTAGCCACCTCACAATATATGAGCAAGAGGACAAACAAATGTCGTAACTGATATGGGGTTGCCCATTGATTTGCTCATCCATTGCATGATGCCACTCTTTATCATCGTCTAACAAACCTCTAGCATAACATGCTGTTTTGAAATTTTCTTTTTTCTCTCCGTCAACTGTGAGTATATCATCGTAGCTTTCCGGACCTGGTACCACGTTTAGTAGTATCCTAAGATAGTAAAGCTCGACAGCGGCTGGGTGGATGTTTACTACTCTACCAATCGAGCAGCCCCGTTCTCTTTTATGCCACACTTTGCTGTCTTTGTCCCACACAAAGTGAGCTGGGAATTCGACATATGTCAATTTCTTGGCTTCTTCACAACGTTTATTCATCTCCATCCATTCTGTGAACATAGTTTTCTCAATACCAAATCTAGAGAGGACACGTCCAAGATTGTCTTTATCTTTGTATGTGATTGAGTGTTGTCCTTGTAGATGAATAATAAGCTTCTGAACGGATGGTTTTCTTTTGTGAATGTGGAATGCAAATGTACGCCACATAGCTTCACATGCAGATAAATAACGACAGTCTAGATACTCTTGAATTTCATTCCTCTCTTTTGGCACTGTATCTTCCGTATTTATTTTCTCCTTTTTGCCATTTTCAATCAAAACGGTAGCTTTATCCACTCCCTTTGTAATATACTTGATAGCATTGGATGTGTTGCACCATTCCACGTTTATGTGTGCATGATACTTTTTCAAGATATCAACATTATGAGGGATAACAAATCGATTATCTAACCTTGTTGTTCCTTTGATGACAATGTTCTCCTCGTTGTGACGTCGACGGTAGACAATATAACCTGATTTATCTATCGTTGTGAAATCGTTATATTGATGTGGATATTTTTTGGTGCAAACATTTTTATCCATGCAAGGTGATGATGGCCTATCGTGACCACATGGTCCATGTATCATGTGCTTTTTCACAAGTTCAAACCCAAGTGGGTCTTCTGTTTTGCTGGGTAGTTCGGCTGAGATGATTTTGTTGATTTCATATGGAGTATGGACTTTAGATGCATGATGTAGCCATAAAAGCATATGTGCGTGGGGCAGTCCGCGTTTTTGAAACTCAATTGTGTGGACAACTAAATAAGAACGGAAATAAGTATATTAGTTTTTATTTCCGTTGGTTTTTGAAACATTATTTGCATATAATAGGTGTGGTAACGTACCAGCAATGTATGGGCTGAAAAATTTGTCTTCCTCTAAATCTTTTAGTAATTCTTCGAGCTTTATTTTAAAAACACGGCTTTCAATATCCGGTAGTTCATTTCCTGATGCCCCACCATAGATAGCAAGGTGATCTTTGATTTCCTTCCAGTTTGGATTTGCAGTCATGGTGATGAACAAATTTGGATTCTCATATGTTCGACATATTGCCATTGCGTCATGATATTTTTCAACCATGTACCTTGGTCCTCCTGTAAAACTTGATGGCAAAATTATTCTTTTCCCATGTTTTTTCCGGTCTGTATCACCCTTACCAACCGCGTCGTAGACATTGTTGTATAAATCTGCTCTTAATTGGTCTTGATTGTTTTTGGCCCATCGAAGTCGTTCTTGCTCAATGGCTGTGTATGCATCAACCACATATTGGTGAAATAAACGTCCTCCCTTTATAATTGTCATCCCTTCAGCGAGCCTTGTTTGGATTTGGTAAGCGTAAAACTCCCGTATACTAATAAACGTTCTTTTTCTTTCGCCATCTTGTGTCACTGCATGTGGTATCTCTGTATGAAATCCATATTCACCATAAGGGAACAACAATTGATAAAGTAAACTCATGAACAAAGGGTGGTTATCATTGATTTGTTGCAAGTGGTTTGACTGCAATTGCATGACGACGTCTCTGTATCCAATAGTAGCTGTCAAATCACCTACAATCAGGCCTGCAACTTCTTGCACTTCTGGGAGATCATATTGCTTTTCCTTGCTTTTTTGTCCAACTAACCTGATTGCTAAGTCTTGAACTTCATTTGCTGTGTATCGATCTCTAGCTTTTCGAAAGAATTTACACAAGCAGTTGTGTTCATCCAACATCTTAATCAAGCCCTCAACGATTTCTTCTTCCAGTTTCCTAGCTGAGTTTGTACGCGACATACTGTTTATACGATTGGAGACTTCGTTCTCGGTATCAAAGATATACATTTGTAGAAATTTGGGTGGCTGACCAGGCATGGGAAGCAAGGATCCAATACGATGATAATTGTGTCCATGTATTCTAAAACCAGGAGGTCCTTTTCCATATGTGACACTGCGATCTATATTTGCACCAATTGATGTGAATGCAAGAATGGAATTGTAGATTCGTATTACCATACGAAATGGTAAACTGTTGGCAAGTAGGTCTTCCAGAAAAGTAGGTGGCTTTCTGATTGGTGGTAGTTTGACACGGCCTTGTTGGCAACATATTGTGAATATTGGTGCTCCTGTTCTATCAGTTCCTGATATCTCTGAATACCATACCAATGCATTGCAATGGGTGCATTTTAATATTGGATTTTCCCTGGCCATTGAATCTGTTGTGGATAACGAAAATTTATTAATTCAACATTAGACAATTCTCTATTTTGTAGGCTTGTTTAATTTTTAATCGGTATGTTAAGCGTACCTTTAAATTCCTTTCTCCCTCGTCTCGATAAGTGTTTCCTTGGAGAGACCTGCATAAAGAGTTTGTTGGGTGAGAGTTTTTTCGTATTTCTTTATGAACACGCATGGAAGAATCCGATCTAACCTTTTTTATCCTGCTGTATATATTTGGTAAGGTGTTGTAGTTATCTTTTCAAAAACTGCAAGTGTTATTTGTTTGTCGAATTTTTTTTGGACCTTTTCGAGTTGGCTGTCCTTTTCATTTTGGTTGTTCTGCTGTTAAATATGGTAATGTATTCATTTCTTGGTCGGTGTAGTGTTCTTTAATTGTTGTATTTTTTTCCCTGTAAGTAATTATAGGTTATCAGTTTTGAATCCTAAATTTTTGAACGCCCAAAGAAATTATTAAGAAAAGAGGTTGCATAAATTACCTATTGAAATGTGATGGTAGTTGTTTGCTTTTGTTTTCGATAAAAGTAGTCGCCTGTGACCCCTCTTCTGGTAAACTTATGTGACGATTATTTATAGCATCCTTACTTATGGTATCTTTTTTTAACTTATAGATTACATCATTTGTTGAATTGAATATTATGAGATACTTTTGAGGTGGTAATTTCTGATTTCAATGTTCGGTTTGATTACTTAATATATAAGGAATATATTAATGAGGTTAAATTTTGATTTCTTAGGTTGGTGCGTGATTTTGGCGGAGAATAATATAGAGATTTGGGTACGTAATTATTTGTTTTCTAAAATATGAGGCAGAAAATTACTGGTTGTAGGGGATTATATATGGGAACATATATTGGATACAAACTTGATAGACGTTATTTGAATGAGATTTTAAAATAAACAAACACACTTTAAAGATGGACAGTACCCCCATTAATAAGATTAGCTCGGAACAAAATAAACAAAAAGCAACATCAATTCTTTATGGAAAGCAGCCTTGGACACAATAATCCAAATGACGAACACGAACGACATGAGAAAAAAGTAATTTAAAAAGAAACACAACTTTTGGAAACACAACGCAGGACGAAACAAAATAAATAAAACATGAAGAGATATGAGAGTGCTACTATTAGTTATCGAGACGTGGACGCTTGTCTTTCTTTTTACCGCTGAAATCCACTGTCTCAGAGGACTCTGACTGTGTCTTTGTTGTTGGCATTCCAACTGTGGGTTCACTATTCCCCTCATCGCTGTCTACATTGATGGTTTCAATGCTTGATTTTGTTTGATGGTCGATATTGTCCTCAACTATACGGGACACGGAGAAAGTTTGGCGAGAAGCGCCGCAATTGTATGTTGTGAGCTTGATCTGGAACTTGCAGGTGCGGCCAATGATACTTTTTAGACAGTCAGGCATTGCAGTGCTCATACTTTGGCTTCCGTCATTCTCGGGCACCTTCATAGAAGGTAGAATATGTTGTTCATTTAGTAAGTAAGAATGTGGAAGAAACATTTGACAAAGTATACCTCTTTGGGGTATTTGAAGAAATCTTTGGCGGTTCTTCCAGCAATGTTGTTGCCGTCTTGGTCAAAGAGAACAAATGTTGCGACATCATTGTTTTCATTTCGGACTGAAATTTTGAAACGGTACATGAATATGTAAAATGTAAAGATAGATTATAGAAATAGAGAGGAAACATAAATTTTATAGGTGAGAAAGTAATCCTTTTTGTATGTTATGAAGTGTAGTAACGAACCTGGTTAGACCAATGTTGCTGGTTTTCTTACATTTGGGGCAGTATAATGATGTTTCAAACTTCTCCAATTTTGTTTTGCAGCGGCAAGAGATGTAGTACCAACCCTGTTGTTCTAGTACATCAATAACCGTAGCGAAGCAATAAAAACTGGCCACGTGTTTAGTCAAGTTGTTATATTAGTACAATTTGTGAGATGAGAGTCAAAGTCTGAAGACGTGGTTAGATCGAATATTCATAAATTATACTATTTCAGACAATGTATGAGCCAATCTATTCTAGGGTACTCATAGTGAGAACGAAATAAGGAAAGAAAGAATAATTTATTTCCGTTTATCTGAGAGAGAAAACCATAATACCTGTAGAATTTCAGTATGGAGAAACTCGTGGATCTCTTTAAGAGTTACTGTTTCCAATTTGGTAATAGCAGAACTCGGGCTGGTCACAAGTGGTATGTTTTCACTACGTTCACCTAACTTGTATCATGTATATTAGATAATTACATACATAAAAGGGTAAATGTTGTGGTAATTAGGGTGTGAAGTGATGTCTACATACCATGTGATGAACTCTCTAGTTTTAACAATGTCTGTGTCGAAGAACAGACGAGTAGATGTTGTGGAGCTCAAGGTTACAGCACCTCCAATTATTTTAGGGTTGACAGTTGTGATGAGGAGGACAACTGGTTGATTCTCGCTTTTGTTCCATCGCTCCCGAAATTTTGCGGCAAGTCCCATAGATAAATGCGGATGGTTTCACCACTGGTCGAAGGAATAAATGGAAATTGAAATGGTCGTTAGGCATGTACATTGAATTAGGAATGGAAATCTGAAATTGAGTCAGATATATGTTTTACTCTTTCATAAGCAAGTGCACGAATACTCTGTCTTTAGATCTGTTGCCAACCACTTCGGGCGCTGCCTCCGTTGTTGTTGGAGAATGTAGGTTCTCACCGCTGATGAGGCGAAGCTGTCCAATGACATCTACAATATAGACAACTCTGCTCAGCAAATGTCAATATATGAGAAGTTAAAATAGTTGGTAAAGTAATACATTACCAAATAGGTCGGTGTCTGTGTCGACAATGGCTGTGAAATCATTGAAAGCTCGTAGCCTGAATTTCTGCTGATCTATTTGATGGTTTTCCTCAAGCACCTCGATCATTGTTGTCTGGTCGGTAAAAAAAATGCTCTTGTTGTGGTCAGCCACTTTGTAAAGTCTTTTGCAAGGGTTGACCAGAAACTTGTAGACTGAATTGGCCTTTAGGTTGTCTTGGTGGCGAAACAGCCGGTTTGCTGGTACGGGGTAGCGGTGTGAAAGTTGTGACTAAAAAGGGTGTAGTTTACATACCTCTGAGTCCATGAGCAGTAATTGAAAACCCATGAGTGTGTTTCCTTTTTTGAAATTTCGGGCCTCCCAAAAGTGAACTAACCGAACTATGATTTCGTGGTTGCAGAAATCACCTTGAATTTTGTCGAGTAAGTGGAAACTCTTTGGCTGGGCAGAGAGACAGAGAGATTGGGAAGCCATGATTAGATTTGGTAGACCGGTTGGAAGCGTTTTGGTGGATGATGAGTATTGTAGAGGCCGTGATTTTATAAGCTTCCGGAAGAGAAGTAGTGGGGTGACCATTAAAATCGGGCAATTGAAAGGACTGAGAGGAGAATTAAGATGAGTAAGTGTCGATGTTGGTTTTTTTTTGTGAGAGAGAGGGAGTGACATCGATTATAATCCCAACAACGGAAAGAAGAAGATGAAACGGAAAGAAGAAGATAGGGACGCGTTTTATTTTGTTGCGTATAACTGGCGAGAAACTTTTATTATAAATTGAGTGTATTAAAAATGGAGTAATGGACTGTATAAGTTAATAGAGCCCAAGTTTAGTTTTCATGTTGTTATAGGTTGGGTAAACCTTATTTGGACTTTGTAAATTAATTGATGGCATATTTATACTGAATTTTGTTTGATACAATTTTTTTTTCTTGTTATTGACGATTATATTTTTTTTAACAATTATACTAATTGTAATTTTTTTTTTGTAAGCTATTCTTACGATAAGATTTTTCTGGACAATTATACTATTTTTTTTTTCGTAGCTTATTATTTTTAATACTGAATTTTGTTTGGAACCTTTTTTCTGTTATCGAGGATTATATTTTTTTTTACAATTATACTATTTTTTTTTGTAGGCTATTCTTACGATTAGATTTTTCTGGACAATTATACTAATTGAGGTTTTTTTTTCCGTAGGCTATTATTTTTTGGCTTTCTATTGGATGACATGGGTAAATTTGTTTTCAATGAATATGTGATTACATGTGGCATGTTGTCCTTAATTTTTAAAATGCTGAGGTGGATAGCCTAAGGGGCTTCAAATAGGTGCTTTCATATAATATATAAATGGAACATTTCAAATGCCATTCAGAATCCAACGGATATTATTAGTAAGAAAATGCCAAGAGACCCTTTTCCTGATATTGGAGGTGGGTTGCACACTTTCACTTTAACCCGATATGTCCATGAAACCCGACCAAACTACGAAGGAATGAAGTTGTCCATATCAACTCCGAAAATGAAGGAAATTGTCCATATCAACCCCGAAAAAAGGAGAAATCGATTATGTCGGTCGAGAAGAAAAAGAAAATTGTCCTTATCCATCCGAGAGAAAAAATGAATTCGCCAATTGTTACACCGACTACCACCTATATAAATAGAGAGCTCCCCATTGAGAAGATCCATCCATTATTCACCAAAGATCCACCCATTGAGAAGATCGATCCGGGACATCCCAAGGACGTCGGTGCGACTTGGGAATCCAGTACTCCAGTCCATCAGGCGCGCCACACGCATGAAGCATTGCGTTTACTGTTTCCTTCATAGAATGAGTTGGCCGAACTTGTTATCCACAATGGACTGAACGGTAGTCTCCTGCTCTTACTCCTCTTCATAATGAGCATCCAACTCTTCTTCTTAATCGCCAGACTGAGCATCTGACTCTTCTTCATCAATTAGCTCAGGAATTTTGATTTCCGGACGAGATGAACTGGGTCCAGCTCCATCCTGACGGAAATTACACTCTCGAAGAGCTAATTCCCTATTCGTCGAACTACCCTCGCTTGACGAACTATAAACAAATTCTTAAAGAGTTTATGAACTTCGATCGAGAGACCCTCTCAAGATCATTAACAGATTTGGATGACGAACTAGACTCAATTCGGATTCGGTGCATGTTTTCGAAAAGATCTCAAAAGAAATCAAAGAACAAACGAAGAACATTGATTATTCGTCGGAAAATTCAAATACCTTCATGCAAATTGGAAAAATCACACCGCAAAATGCAAAAGATACGACGGCGGTACGCCAGAAACATCAAGAGAATTTGATGAACAACAAAATAAATTAGAGCTGGGAGTTGGGAGAACGTAGAGAGAGAAGCAATACCTTTTATAACAGAGGAAGTGAGAATCAAGTGAAGGGAAGTCAAAGATAATATATAAACAGATAAACCATTACCGAGGCAAGCAATTATGACGACTCCTCGAATTCTGCAACGGTTGAAGATATTATGAAGATTCGCATATGTTCAAAAAACTCGGCGAGCTAAAATATCGCAGAACTGGTAGTTCTCATAACTTCACCGATCTAAATTCACGTCAAGCTAACGATATTCATGAAATTCGGCGAACTTAAGTAAAGATTGATGAATTGGGAGGGGGGCTTATTGTTGGAGGTGGGATGCGCACCTTCACTTTAGCCCGGTCCGAATCAAGATCAGCCCATTTACTAGTCTAAAAACCCATGAAGCCTGACCAATCAACCCCGGAGAAAAGGGGAATCGATTATGTCGACTGAAAAGAAAAAAGAAATTATCCTTATCAATCCAAGAGAAAAAAAAAGAATTTGCCAATTCTTACACCAACTACCACCTATATAAATAGAGAGCTTCCCATTTAGAAGATTCATCCATTATTCAGCAAAAAGATTAAGGCTCTGATTGAAAAATAAACTTTAAAAACTTTTTTTTAAAAAGTAAAGCCATAAATTACTCAATCAGACTATTGATTTAAGGTTTTTTTTTAAACCAATCCTTTTTTAATAGTCAAAAATCTTTACAGTAAAATCTAAAATAAAAGCCTACAGCCCACCGTCCATACCAAGCAAAGCCCTAAGAGATTACAAGCTCCGAATTTTTCGGCTTCTAGTTTCTTAGATCTTATTTCTGTTTGGTTAGCTCGTTACTTAACTTTCTTTATAATTCGCTGAGTTTTACTTAACAAAACGAGATTCTCCGATCCTTTTTCTAATTTTAGAACTAGTTATTATTCACGTTCAACACGTGAGAAAGAAGATGTCGAAATCTATGACCAAAGTTATCATCATCACTCATCAGTCTTCCTAACATCTTGCAGGGACAAATTTCGACAAAAATAGCAGTTCTTCAATGGGCTATAAAGGAATATGGGGCCTTAAAAAGATTTTTGTTCGTAAAGATTTCAAAAATCCACCTGCTGCCCTACATAGCCTCTACACTCTTTTTACAGCGACTCGGCTCGATGACCCAATACAAGATATAGAGCACAAACGGATCATAAAACCCTAATCCTGATGATGATGATGATTTACCCGAAACTTAACAGTTACACATCAACAGTACTAAAACTATTGAGTTTTGCTGTGAACTCAACCTTTTTGAAGATCTTACTTCTTAATTTGATATATGAGCTTCCTGATTCTCCGAGGATTTATTATAATCAAATGAAAACTCGTTAAAGACATCTAAAGATCATCCAGATTGGCTACTATATCCTCCCATTGTGTTGACGGTTTATCGTTATGATGACAATGAACACAACAATCAAGCATCTAGAGGAAACCAACGAGACTTATTAACACACTCACACAACAATCAAGTCTAAAGAAGGTTTTTGCCTATTGTCACACACCGAATCTACTTGGTTTATTATATATACAAATACATCAATCGCCATTATCATTACCGAAAATGCAAACAAACACTTCACCTTCACTTTACTATCAAATCCTCTAAGTACAGACACTCATGTTACAACCAGAAAGAAAGTCTATAATCTCGAAATCAACAACAGAGCAAAGACCATTTGATTCAAGAGCATAGTCATTATATATAAAACCCATGGCCATAACATGATGATATGTGTTTAAGACATGTACATAAAAAATTTGACACAGTATATAAAAGGGTAAAACCCCTGACTTATATATAAATTACCTGCCCACTCTGTCATCTTTCAAACAGATAACATTCTCCTTCCAGCGAGGGAGCCGTCTCCTCCAATGCCTCCTCCTCCCTCTCTTTAAGAACTTTTCCTTCTCGGGTGAATAACCAACTGAGTTCCTTCGAATAGGTCTGGTAAGTAACTCTCCAGGTCATCTGGTGTGTACTTTATGTACTTTCCCGCATGCCTACCACCTTCTAGCTGAAACTTGTTCCTTCCAAAGAAAGCCCGGTACGCCGGAATCACTTTCTCCGATATAGATATTCTCAGTTCTTCACGAAGTTGAGGATCCGGGACCTTCCAAGCTGTTTGAAGCCTGTACAACTCTTCAAAACTGGCATTAAAACCTCTGAATCTCTCCTTCAAGGCCAACTTCGAGGCACTACTTGAACTGTTGCTTCTTTGCCCATAACCTGGGCTACCAGTGGAGCTTCCACCCATACTTTCGTCCCTCAAAGCAGATAGCACCTTGCTCCAGGAAGCCCTGAGGTAACCAGTAGCATACTGACGTATCTGCCCTCTTCGTTTTCTGACCCAATCATCACCCAAGAGTTTACCGAGCTCAGAATCCTTCACCTTCTGAACCACGTAGTAAATGTTGTTCATCAAGAACACATATTGCAGCCCACCATCCTCATACAACTTTGATTTCTCTTCCAGATTTGATTCTAAAGACGTAATCAGCCTCAGCATCCGTTTAGCAAGAGGAGACGTCTCCTCTGAACACTCATCATTCCCAGATAATTCATCATTCTCCAGAAGCGAATTTAAGGTAGCCGCGTAATCCACAATCAATTTCATGTAGTTCATCACATAACGTATCATCGGATGAACCTCACCATTTGTCGTCGGTCTCTTTGATGTCTCGTTCTTCACGTTATTCTCAAACTCAACAAAAGTACCCCTCGCAGCATCACCTAATGCTTCCAACACCCCTTTGGCCTCATTACACACAAAATAGTCAGTGACCATCACCTCTAGGTTCTGCAACACATTAGCCAACGCATCATACATATCCAGAATCCTAAAAAGCTTCTCCGATGATCTTCTACCAATGGCCACAGCCTCTCCGAAATTCAACAACTGCATCACACAGCTTTTTGTTGTCTCGTTGAAACAGACCTCTTTGCTCGACTCCGAGCCGCAGCTGAAAATCTCGTCGCATAGCTTATTTTCACCAGCCAGAAGAACCCTAACAGTGATCTTCACAGCTTGAATCCACTTCTTCATCTTCTCGTCCATAGACTTCCAATCAATCTTCTGCACTTCTTCTATACTCAGCTTCTCCACACCAAGAATCGTCAAGCATTCGTCCAACGCATCACGCCTCACCGTGCTATACACCTGAACACACTCCTTCTCGTAACCAGCTCGGATCATCCTCTCCGCGATCTCTTTCAAATCTTCCACAGCAGTCGGATTAATCAAGTCCACCCAAAGATCACAACCAATGCTCCTTCCTCTCTCATGGAACAGCCTCCTCCTACTCCCACTACCACTACCCTCTCCATCAGCAACTAATCCAAAATTCTCAAAATCCTCAACGACGTCTCCATCAGCAAAGGACAACGAAACACGCCGCATCGAGCCATAGAGCCGCTCGGCGTCAAGAGGAACGGTGTTACGGATCAATATACGTCGGAATTCATCCTCAAGCTGAGACATAGCCATCTGCAAAGCACTATCAGCTCGGTCCACCATATCAGGCTTGTTCTCAGATGAGAGATCCTCAAGGAGAGAGATAATCTCATCAACAGCTGATAAAAACTCCGTAGCTTCCTCCGGAGATTCGTCGACGGAAAGAGAAAATGAAGAGCAACGGTGGTGGTTACCAGAAGACGAAGACGAGTGGCGATAGGAATCGTTGCCGCCGTCCCAGCGATGGATAACCGTTTCGGCAGCTTCTAATCGAGCCAGGAGAGCGTCGTTCTGGTCGGTCATCACCGTTTTGATATTCGACAAACGGTTATCGAAGCTGGAGAAGATGAGCAGCATATCTTCACGAACCTCTTTCGGTGTGTTTAGACTCTTCACGATCTGTTGCGCCGTCGCGAGAACACGGTCCTCAGCTCCACCACCACCACCGGCTCCTGCTCCGGCGCTGATACTCGCCGCCGTGGTTGTTGTCGCGGCCATCTACCAAAAGGCTTTTACGGAAAAGCGAAATACAAGAATTGGAGGGGGAAAGTGAAATCAAAAAGATGAGGACATGGATTTAGGGTTATGAACAGATCAAGTTTTGGGGGAAAAATTGAAGAAGGGAGAGTGATTTTGTCTAGGGTTTGAGTGGGAACAAGACAGCGAAATGGAAGACTAATGGGGATTTTTGGTCTTCAACGTTTTTGTTGACCCAATCATATTAACGTTTTTTTGTATACCGGTTATTTCCGGTTTACTCCTCATTTTTATTTGACTGACATCCATGTTATATTTTGTTTACTCATTACCCAAACAAATGTCTCAAAATAGATCACAGAAGTGCCTTCCCCTGCGACCATGGATGGACCATTCCATACTTCGTACCAAATTCATGTAATTTTACAAAAAGTATTTCATAGTTCTAATGGTTTTGGACTATGAAAAGAAGTGATGGGTTCAAATACAATTAATTATAATTTATGAGGACCGGCGTTTCATTCTTGAGAGAGCTATTAAAAAATACGATCATGAAATTTCTTGAGAAAACCAAACAATTTGGGACTATGAAACACGATCGCGATGGGGACACATCTGATGCCATGTTGGTGTTGACGATCTTCCAATGCAACAAGATTTTTGTCACATTACAGAACCGGAGATTACGAACGACGCTCTTTTAATTGATTTCCAGAACATGCAACTTGAATATCTACCTGACGACACAGAAGAAGAAGGCGATTCCGATAAGTTTGAAGAGCGTGATGATGATGATGAACCCAATGGAGATATGTCATCAGATGAGTCTAATTGATTTATAATATAATTGCTTTATATGATAAAAAACTATATATTCAAAATCTAAATCGTCGTAAGGTCATCAGGGTACTCAAACCCTATACTCTAAACTACGATACACAAACATTAAGTGTTTAGTGTATATGGTTTGGGTATTCCGACGACTTTACGACATTTTAGATTCAATCGTCGTAAAATTGTTGCAACGTTACGACGATCTTACGACGATTGCATCTCAATTGTCATAATTTACAAAACCAAAATTTTGAATATGATTATAAGGTTGATTATTTGTTGTATATGATTGATTTTTCATCGTTTATCTTGTTTTAGATAAATTATACTCATTGTATACAAAAATTTGAGTTTTCAAAAAAAAATCAATAACATTATATACTTCATACATGTTAAGGATACTTATAAGTATAAAGTTTATACATTATTATGTAAGATAAGAAAGTTTTCAAAAAAATTATATCGAATCGTCGTTATTGAATTTGTTGTTTACTATGACAAGTCTTGGATGCATAAATATAATTCGTTGATACTGTAAAACACTATTTACGCGAAGAAAACATCATTATAAGAAATTTTCAAAAGCTTTGCAACGTAATTATGACGAATCGTCATAAGATCGTTGTTATATTTTTACTATTTTTGTTTCACGGCCGCCAATCGATTTGATTATTTACCGAAGAAATTACAATGTTTCGTCGTAATATCGATGTTACTTACCAACAGAATTACGACAAATCGTCGTAATCAAAATTTTCTATTTTGCCGCGGGTGGGAAAATCCGATTGATTGAATTTTCGGTTGAAATATTACGACAGAATTATATCGGATTTTCCGTAATTTTGATGTAATGTACCATCGAAATTACGCCGACCACACAATCTATATATGTGAGCACCCAAATCCCTTATTCGTCGGTCATTGTATACACTACACACTCTCTCTCTCCGATTTAACACTTCCCAAAAGGTTTTTTTTTTTTAGATTCTTGGAATTTGATATATAGGATTGGAAATTAGATAGTGTTGGAGGTGGGCCTAGCACCCACAATTAGTTAGGCCCATCTTAGGAAAAACGCCTCTTCAGTTCGATCGCCGACCTGAAAGCACCGAGCTCCCGAGGACGCACCTCGGGTCCGCGCTGGCACTTCGCCAAAGCAGAAATGTCAGAAGATCAGAAGGCACGTGGGAGCTGGTAGAACAGTGCCCTACCCGCGTAGAGATACGGCCTCGACTGGACGCCCCACCAACCCTGCGGAGCTGACGAAGGAGAAAAGGACACGTGGAGAAGAGTTGGCAAAACAGTGCGCTGCTCTGCAAGGGTATGGCGCCGAGCTCATCATGACCTCTCGCCTCGAAAGCCGGAACACGTCTCCTAGGCCACCTTATCCGCAAAACAGGCTGAAGACGCCACGTGGCCCCGGAATCCCGGGGAGCAGGAAGTCAATCCCGCTTATATATATCCCTCGATGTCATTAATGAAGGGGACTTGAAAAATTTGGGCACCTCACCTACCACAAATAGACCCGACCTCTCTCTCTTTTTCTCTCGTTTGTAACAAAGCAGCAATTTAGATCCCCGAACTGGACTCCCATCGGAACCAGTTCGTAACTCTAAATTGCTCACGTCCTTCGATCATATATAAAAGAATACGGTCCACGACCTGTTCACCGATATACCCGACCTATCTTAAACCGTGGTTAACTCGCTCTAATTAACGAAAATCTCACCTCTCTCTCCTTAATCAATCTCTTAAACATAATTAGTGATCCCCGGGATCAACAATTGGCGCTAGAAGGAGGGGCAGAGATTCTTCTATACGCAAGGAGCAGTTCAACCACAACCACAACCGCAACCGCAGCAACGATGGCAATTCCGCCCCCAAGAGTGTTGTCAGACCAGGAGACCCCGGCCCAAACAACGGCCCAGGCCCAGACAACGGCCCCGCCGACGACTCAAACAACAGCAACCGCCCCACCGTCAGCCCAGTCGGCCGCCAACCGGCCGATTCCCCGAGAGCAGTTCTTCAGGGCTCCGCCCCCGGCTCCGACGCCCACCCCTTCCGACGGCCCCGCCGCCCACAACGCGCCCCGAGCGTCGGAAGACCAGCCCACGCTGTCCGCCGTAATGCAGACCCTGCTCGCCAGAATAGACGAGCTGACGCGAGCTACCGATCAACGGTTCACCACGCTAGGAGCCTCCCGTGACCGGTCGGACAACACCGGATCCCCCGACGTCCATCTCAGAGAGCCGGCCTCTCGGGAAGAAACCCTGCGCATCCGGATAAGCCGGCCCGGCGACTCACCGTCAGGATCCGAAGGCCCGGGCGGACGTTTCGCCCCGGCCGTAGGAAGCCGCCCGGGCGACGAAGCCCACCATCTCCGATCCAGCTCGGAGCGCTCCAGGGACGCCGAGTTCGAAGCTATGAAGGAGACAATCCGCGCGATGTCCTCCAAAATCCATCAGGCCACCAGCGCGGCCCCAGAAATAGATCGCGTCCTCAGAGAGACGCAAAACACGCCGTTCACCCGCCGGATCGCCTCCGTCCCGCTCCAGCACCTTGGGAAGCTCAAACTCCAGCCCTACGCGGGCACCACCGACCCGGCCCAGTATCTTACGGCGTTCACCATCGCCATGGGCCGCGCCCACTTCTCCACAGATGAGCGCGAAGCCGCCCACTGCCATCTCTTCGTAGAGAACCTCACCGGCCCGGCCCTCACATGGTTCTCTCGGCTGAAGACGCACTCCATAGACAGCTTCAGAGATCTGTCGACTACCTTCCTCGAGCACTACTCCATCTACATCAGGCAGTCCGCATCCAGCGCGGACCTCTGGGCGTTGAACCAAGGAGCGAAGGAGTCGCTCAGGTCCTTTATAGAACGCTTCAAAGCCACGGCCTCACAAAGCAACGTAACGGACGAGTCAGCGCTCCCCGCTCTAAGAAAGGGCCTCCGGGCTGATTCGGCCTTCAAGGACGACATGAAGCTCAACAAGCCGCGCTCGTTGGAAGACGTCCTACACCGCGCTGGACTCTTCGTCGAGCTCGAGGAGGAAAAGGCGGCTGGGTCAAGAAACAGCGCCTCGCACAGGGCCCCGGCCCCGAAGGAGCGGCCCCAAGAAAGATGTCAGGAGCCTCGTCAACACTACGATGACGAATATCAGCGCAGCAAAGGAAAGCAGGCCGCCGCATTCCTCGTCAACGGACCGCCCGCCGGCCTCCGTCTGCGCGACCCCATTTTTCCCCCCAACCCCGCGCCAAAGCTGCCCTGGAACAAGTACGTGCGAGATCCCAACCAGCAGGATCGGCGCCCCGACGAACCAAACGACAGGGACCCCCGACCAGACGAGCAGTATGACAGGTCGGCCTTCTGCGACTTCCACAAGAGAAAGGGGCATCCGACCTCACAATGCCGCGCACTCCAAGAAGTCCTGCTGAACCAATTCCAGAGGGGGGAAATCCGCGTTCCAGAACGACTGCGCCCGCGAGCCTGGGACAGCGATCGACCACCGGGGTCGCGAGGACAGCCGGGCTAGGCCTTACAACCGCGCCCAAAACGACGATCGTCGGCGACGATCCCCCTCGCGAGACCTGGAAACGGGCAGATCGCCTCCCCCGGCCCGGACTCTGATAGGAATGATCATGGAAGGTCTCCTCTCGTGCCGCGATTCAGTGCGGTCCATCAAGCGTCACGAGAGGAGGACCGACGCGTCCCTGAAATGGCACTCCGGCCCGGAGATCGATGCGCAGGACACGAGCAAAAGGGGGATATGTTTCTCCGAGGCCGACGCGATCGGGGTCCACCAGCCCCACAACGACCCCCTCGTCGTACAAGTCCGCGTAGCCGACTGCGACGTCAACCGAATCCTCGTCGATACGGGCAGCTCGGTCGATCTCATCCTCAAGGATACCCTGGCCAGTATGAATCTAAACGGGGTCGCAATCAAGCCGCACTCAATCCCGCTAACCGGCTTTGCCGGAGACACCGTCAACGGAATCGGCACCATCGAATTGCCGGTCTACGTAGGTCGGGTCACGAAAATCGTCAAGTTCGTGGTCTTCGATACCACCCCGATCTACAACATCATCCTCTGAACCCCTTGGCTGCATTCGATGAGGGCAGTCACCTCGACGTACCATCAATGCCTCGAATTCCCCAACCAGGCCGGGACGTATACCCTTAAGAGCAACCAGAGGGTCTCGCGCGCTTGCTTCGCCATTGAGCATAAGCTGCGCCGCGCCGCGCCGGCCTGCTTAACCGTCAGCGCATATCAGCCCGGTGAGACAATCGCTCGGGATCTCCCGGGAGAAGACCTCATCACCCAGGTCAACATCGATCCGAGCGACCCCGCCCGTTGCGTCGGCATCGGAACCGACCTCGACGAGGGCATTAAGAAAGAGCTGGTCGATTTCCTGGGGCAAAACGTCTCCACCTTCGCCTGGTCAACCGGCGATATGCCCGGCATCGACCCAGCGACGTGCAGCCACGAGCTCAACGTGGACCCGACCTCCAGACCAATCAAGCAGAAGCGGCGAAAGTTAGGCCCTGAGCGAGCGCATGCCGTCAATGACGAGGTGGAAAGGCTCACCGCAGCCGGCTCAATCACCGAGGTCAAATACCCGGACTGGCTGGCCAACCCGGTGGTAGTCAAGAAGAAGAGCGGGAAATGGAGGGTTTGCGTGGATTTCACCGACCTGAACAAGGCATGCCCAAAAGACAGCTTTCCCCTCCCCCGAATCGAACGAGTCGTCGAAGCCACGGCCGGGAACGAGCTGCTCTCTTTCATGGACGCCTTCTCGGGGAACAACCAGATCCCCATGCACCAGGAGAAGACCGCGTTCATCACGGACCGAGGCATTTACTGCTACAAGGTAATGCCCTTCGGACTCAAAAACGCCGGAGCCACCTACCAACGGCTCGTCAACCGGATGTTCGCTGATCAAATTGGCCGCACTATGGAAGTATATATAGATGACATGCTGGTGAAATCTCTGGTGGCAACCGACCACGTCACTCATCTCCGATCCAGCTTCCGGACGTTGAACGAATACAACATGAAGCTGAACCCAGCCAAGTGTTCTTTCGGCGTCACGTCTGGCGAATTCCTCGGGTATATCATCACCCAGCGCGGGATCGAGGCCAACCCCAAGCAGATCCGAGCCATCACCGAGCTCAAATCCCCGAAGAGCACGCGTCAAGTACAGCGACTCACCGGGAGAATCGCCGCGCTGAACCGGTTCATCTCCCGCTCTACCGACAGGTGCCTCCCGTTCTACCAACTGCTCCGAGCTAACAAGCGGTTCGAGTGGGACGACAAGTGCGAGGAAGCCCTCCAACAGCTGAAGGAGTACATATCCACTCCTCCCGTCCTGTCCAAACCGGAAGAAGGCGAAACCCTCTACCTCTATATCGCCATCTCTGCATTGGCGGTAAGCGGGGTATTAGTGCGGGAGGACCGGGGCGACCAAAGGCCCATCTCTTACATCAGTAAATCCCTTGACGACGCGGAGAGCAGGTACCCAACTTTGGAGAAGCTCGCCTTGGCGGTAGTCGTCGCAGCCAGAAAGCTCCGGCCTTATTTTCAATCCCACACGATCGCCGTCCTAAGCACCTACCCCCTCAGAACCATCCTCCACAGCCCGAGCCGATCTGGCCGCATAATGAAGTGGGCTGTTGAGCTGAGCGAGTATGAAATCGAGTACCGAGGTCGGACCGCGATCAAATCTCAAGTTCTGGCCGATTTCCTGGTTGAGTTGGTACCCGAGCTATCAGTCGACGAAGTCTCCGAAGTGTGGAGCCTGCATGTCGACGGATCGGCCTCCAAACACGGGTCCGGCGTCGGCATACGCCTCGAGTCCCCGACCAAGGAGATCCTCGAGCAGTCTTTCCGTCTGGCTTTCCCGGCGTCAAATAACGAAGCCGAGTACGAAGCTCTGATTGCCGGCCTGCGCCTGGCCAAGGAGGTCGGCGCGAAGAAAATCCGAGCTTACTGCGACTCCCAGCTCGTCGCCAATCAATTTAGCGGGGAGTATGAGGCCAAGAATGATCGTATGGATGCTTACCTCAAGGTGACACAAGGCTTGGCCGCAGACTTCTCTGAATTCACCCTGACAAAGATCCCCCGCGGCGATAATACTTCCGCAGATGCCCTCGCCGCGCTGGCCTCCACCTCGGCCACAGCCCAACGACGGGTGATCCCGGTCGAGAGTATCGACTTCCCTAGCATCGAACTGCCAAAAGGGGCCTACTTGATCAACCCCCAGGCCGCAGACCCTGACGAAGACGTCCCACCTCCCGAAGTTCTACCGCCACCCCCGGCCGAGCCCGAACTACCAGACTAGCGAGTCGATCTACTGCTGTACATCGCAGACGGCGTTCACCCCCAGACCGGTGGGCCGCTCGCCGGCTAAGGAAGAAGTGCGCCCTATACACGATGCTGGACGGCAATCTGTTCCGGTGGAGCGCCTCGGGAACCCTGCTCGGCTGCCTCCACGGGCAAGAAACCATTGACGTGATGAAAGAAATGCACGAAGGCGCCGACGGAAACCACTCCAGCGGCCGGGCTCTCGCCCTGAGAATACGGAACCAAGGACACTACTGGCCAACGATGCTTCAAGACTGCGAAAAATTCGCAGCCCGGTGCGAGAAGTGCCAGCGTCACGGTCCCCTCATTCACTGTCTTACCGAGCTCCTTACCACTGCGGTAGCACCCTACCCCTTCCCCGATCTCGCCAAAAGCGCTTCATCCTGGTCATGACCGACTTCTTCACCAAGTGGGTCGAAGCCGAAGCTTACGCCAAGATCACGGCAGAGGACGTCCGAAAGTTCGTCTGGAAGTTCATCATCTGCCGGCATGGGCTGCCTTACGAGATCGTCACCGACAACGGTGCCCAGTTCACATCGATCCTCTTCGAAGACTTCTGCGCAAAGTGGAAAATCAGGCTGAGTAAGTCCACCCCGAGATATCCACAAGGAAATGGACAGGCCGAGGCCACCAACAAGACCATCCTCGACGGCCTTAAAAAGCGACTAGATGACAAGAAAGGGTCCTGGGCCGACGAGCTAGATGGAGTTCTCTGGTCCCATCGCACAACGCCGAAGACGTCGACAGGTCGCACACCATTCAGCCTCTCTCACGGCATGGAAGCGATGGCCCCATCCGAAGTCGGGCTCCCCACTCCTCGCCGCGCTATGCTCACCCAGCAACCCGCACTGAACAACGCCGTCCTACTCAGCGAGCTGGATTTCCTTGCGGAGCAGCGGGACCATTCCCTCCTCCGAATCCAGAACTACCAGCAGCTCGCCTCCAAGTACTACAACAAGAGGGTTCGAGGCAGGTTCTTTACCGAAGGCGACCTGGTCCTCCGCAAAGTCTTCGAAAACACCGCCGAACTAAATGCAGGCAAGCTCGGTGCAAATTGGGAGGGCCCCTACCTTATCTCCAAAATCGTGAAGCCCGGCGTCTACGAGCTAGTCACGATGAACGGCGACGCAGTCCCGCGCTCTTGGAACTCAATCAACCTCAAACGCTTCTACTACTGATCACCCGAGATGCGCCTCGCCGTCCACCTCTGTAAGCAAACGAACTACGATTGGCTTGATCCCTTCTACTAAAGGGTATGTAGGCAACCCCTAACCAGGGCTCAGCTATTATTCTAATAAAACCTTTTCAAAAAAAAAAGCCGAGCTCCAACGTTCGCACCTCTACCATGCAAAAAAAGGGGGAGAAGCCGAGCTCCAACGCTCGCACCCAAGCAAAAAAAAAAAAAAAAAAAAAGAGGCCGAGCTCCAATGCTCGCACTCAAGCAAAAAAAAGGGGACCGGGCTCCAATGCCCGCTCTCCCCGGCACACAAGTTATAAGTGCTAAAGCCGAGCTCCAATGCTCGCACTCACATAGTACACAAGCAATAAGTACTAAAGCCGAGCCCAAGGCTCGCACCTCTACCAGACACACAAGCATTAAGTGTCTTAAAGCCGAGCTCGCTACTCGCACCAAAAAAAAGGTACACAAGCTTTAAGTACCTTAAGCCGAGAACACCTCGCAACAACAAAAAAAAAAAATAAAGATACACAAGCATTAAGTATCTAAAGCCGAGTCGTACCTCGCACCCTATACGAAGACACAAGGGCCCGGTCTACGACATGCGCCCACGACATCGCTCAACAGGATACGGTCTACGACCTATTCTACCAGACATGCGAATTCGGAAATACCATTTTTATTCCAAAAAAGCCTCGAAACGGCACTTACATAAACGGCCCACGGCCCGATCGTTACAAAAAAAAAAGAGAAGAGAGAGAGAAAAGTGCAACAACAACAAAATTTTTACAAGGCCACATCGGCCGCTAAGTTCTCACCC
Organism: Eutrema japonicum; assembly: GCA_030161315.1. Classification (NCBI taxonomy): domain Eukaryota; kingdom Viridiplantae; phylum Streptophyta; class Magnoliopsida; order Brassicales; family Brassicaceae; genus Eutrema; species Eutrema japonicum. Next base: position 34,360,461 of record BSQW01000012.1, read on the forward strand.
CCGTCAGCACGGGTACCATTCACATCTTCGGGGCCCCCCATCCCCACCTCCGTACCATGCTCACCAAGGACGGGCGGCTCGGTCCGCTCTTCCCCAACAGCGGCCTCAACAAGCGGCGCAGCAAGCCCGGCTTCTTCAGCACCCGGGGCCGGGTCTTCCACATGCACATCCGCTTGAACGGCCTCAGCAGCTGGCGGAACGTCCAAGGTCAAATCCACCACGGGAGTGTCGGATGGAGCCACGGGCATAAGCCGCTCGAGCTGGACGCCATGAGTGCGGTCCAGAGGGATGTCCAGATCTTCCGGGGTCAAGTCCGGAAAATCCATCTCGTCCAGCTGGGCACCGAACGCCGCCTCGTCCTCGTCCAACTTCTGATATCGGTACCAGGGCACCGACAGACCGTACTCGGCCTCCATCCTCTTGAGGCATGCCTTCACGCAGATCATCTGGTTGTACAGCAGGTGAGGCTCTAAGGCCCGGCTGCGACCGTCGAGATGGGCGCGGATCTTATCCATCTCCGCGGTCCACTTCCGGTTCCGCGCCTCCCACCTGGCCGTTACCCGGTCGCTCTCCGCAGCCACGGCCACCTTCGCCCGGCCTATGGCGGCCTCCAGCCCCTTGACCCTGGAGCGGAGCGTCTCCCTCTCCCCCTTCAGGAGCCCGACCTCCTCCTCCAGAGCAGCCGACCGAGCCCTCTCAGCGGCAGATCGGGCCCTCTCAGCCTCCAGTTTGCCCTGAAGACTGCCCACCTCTACAGCCCGGGCTCGTACCCGCGCCGCCTCTTCCTCCAGTCCCGCTGATCGGGCCCTCTCATCTCTCAGCTTCTTCTCAAGCCCGCAGAGGAGAAGGGACTGGGCCTGCATACCGGCCTCCCGGCGCGCCCTCAGAAAGTCGAGCGACGCGTCCTTCTCGGCGAGCCGCTTCTCATAGGCCTCCGCTAGATAGGCAGTAAGGGCCATCGTCTGCATCAAACCAGCTGTTAGCAAAAACATACGACAAATCCTGATAAAACAGCTATGCACAAAATAAAACCTCACCCGAACTGCGGATCTCGCTGCTGCGCGAAAGGCATCAGACTCCGCCATCTCCAGCGGCAGGAAGTGCGGGTGCTTCTGCCCGAACATCATCGCCTGCGCCAACTCGGCGCACCCATCCTGGTCCACCATGACCTGGGTGCCACCGTCCTCATGGCAGAAGTAGAAGCTGTAGTCCCGAGGCTCGGCATCGGAACCCTCCGAAGCACCGCCCCCGTCAGCACCTCGAGCCTCGGTACCCTCCGAAGCACCCTCCACATCGGCGGGATCCCGCCCTTCCTCCACGATGACGACCGCATCGCCGCCCTCCGTCGCCCGACCAGCGACCTCTTCGACCGCCAGGGTCCGGGACTCCTCGACCCCACCGTCGGCCGGCGCCTCGGCAGAGGGTACCTCTGGCTCGCACCCGGGCAGGTCGGGCCGGACTTCTTCCCGACCTGAAGTCGAGGACCCTCCCACCTCGGTCCTTTTTTTCTTGCCAGCCCTAGCGCCGGCAGCTCCGGCCGCCCTCTTCTTCGAGGGAGCCGCCTCGGAGGACTCCCCCCCAGCCCGTGGTGCCGGGTCTCGCCGGACCGGCACCTCGACTATTGGCGGCGGCGGCCCCACAAACGAGTCCGCGTACAGCGGACTGGCAAACCTAGATCGACCTGCAATAGCGCCACCCCTAAGCTCGGTAAAAAAAAAAAAAAAAAAAAACCGACCTCCGGCCATCGCAGCTTCAATTCTCCCCGAGGTGCTCGCGCACCCACCTGAGCACAGCAACGATACCCGCGTAGTCCGGCAGCTTAAACCTGGAAGAGTGAGGACCTGAAAGCAGAACAAACAACATCAGTCAGACCAAAACTAAGGTAAAAGAAGGACAGTCCGATCTACAAACCCCTACCCGGGGAAAAATTCCAATCCCGGGTGTATCGCGCCAACGGGTCGAGCCCAACCACTTCGGTAGCTCGGATGTAGAAGTAGCTACGAGACCAGTCCTCGACCTTCGACAGCTTGCTAGCCTTAGACCCCGAGCTACTAGCCTCCAGGATGTTCGCCGCAGGCTTGATGGCAGCATAGTAGGTCCCCGGGATCCCAGGATTCGCCTTCTGCTGGGTGAGGGCCTCGAATATGGGCACCGTCACCTCCACGTCGCACTCCTGCCCCAGGGTCAGCAACACGATCATCCCTTGGATCGTGGATGGGTAGACCTGCGAGAAGGCCAAACCCCGCGCCCGGCAGTAGTGGACGAGCAGCTCGGGGAGAGGAAGACGCAGCCCGCACTTCAGGAAGAACCCCTTGTACATGCAGATGAAGCCCGCCGGAGGACTCCACGGACACTCGTCCGGCCTGGGTAGTCTGACCTCGGCACCAGCAGGGAAGTCGCACAACTCCCTCAAAAGCCTAACCGACTCCCGCGTGCTCCAAGTCGACGACCCGCCCTGCTCGTAAAGGACCAGGGGAGTCCTCACCCTGGCCACTCGTACTCCGCCACCACGACCACCCTGATGACCACCCCGGTCGCCCAGACGCCCGGCTCCTCTCCCAACCCGGACGGCACCGCGACCACCAGAAGAGGACCTCACCACCGTCTTCTTTCGGAGATTGGTCCCAGGGAGCAGCGGGGCGGCCCTCGAAGTCGAAGGAGCAGACTGTTCCCCACTGTCTGCGCCTCGACACGGAGAGGAGGCGTGCCCGGAACCGTCGGAAGAAGAGCTCGGAGAATCACTACAATTGTCACGAGATGCCGACTCATCGCTCGATTCAACCCGGATTCCATCTAACATCGGCGCCATTATACAAAGAGGAAGAGGAATCGAAAAACGCAGAAAGGAAGGGAAGGGAGGAATCGAAGAGGTCAGGGAGAAGGAGTTACCTTGAGAGTATGCGCGTAAAGCTTTAACTGAAGAAGGAAGAAGGGTTTAAATAGAGGAAGGGGACAACGAAGCGACGTCTGGACACGTGTCGAAGGGAGCACGGCCCCCCAAAACCTAATGATGACGTCCCCTCGTTATCCCCACGCCAAAAAGCAGGGGACGCCTCGATAGATGTGAAGCGTCGTTTGCACGTCGCGCGTGGGCAGTACGCGCGAAAAAAGGAGGCGCCTTTTTGTTCTCCCACGTGACGGGTACGCGCCAACCATCTACGGATTTTCGGAAAGGTCGACACGTACGAGAACGTGGGACCGTCCTAAGATGTGCCGAACTAACATCAGATCAACTTCGGTATGCTCGCTTCGCCTCGCGATACCGAACGGGGGGGGGGGGGGGGGGGGCTATTGTTGGAGGTGGGCCTAGCACCCCCAATTAGTTAGGCCCATCTTAGGAAAAACGCCTCTTCAGTTCGGTCGCCGACCTGAAAGCACCGAGCTCCCGAGGACGCACCTCGGGTCCGCGCTGGCACTTCGCCAAAGCAGTAATGTCAGAAGAGCAGAAGGCACGTGGGAGCTGGTAGAACAGTGCCCTACCCACGTAGAGATACGGCCTCGACTGGACGCCCCACCAACCCTGCGGAGCTGACGAAGGAGAAAAGGACACGTGGAGAAGAGTTGGCAAATCAGTGCGCTGCTCTGCAAGGGTATGGCGCCGAGCTCATCATGACCTCTCGCCTCGAAAGCCGGAACACGTCTCCTAGGCCACCTTATCCGCAAAACAGGCTGAAGACGCCACGTGGCCCCGGAATCCCGGGGAGTAGGAAGTCAATCCCGCTTATATATATCCCTCGATGTCATTAGTGAAGGGGACTTGAAAAATTTGGGCACCTCACCTACCACAAATAGACCCGACCTCTCTCTCTTTTTCTCTCGTTTGTAACAAAGCAGCAATTTAGATCCCCGAACTGGACTCCCATCGGAACCAGTTCGTAACTCTAAATTGCTCACGTCCTTCGATCATATATAAAAGAATACGGTCCACGACCTGTTCACCGATATACCCGACCTATCTTAAACCGTGGTTAACTCGCTCTAATTAACGAAAATCTCACCTCTCTCTCCTTAATCAATCTCTTAAACATAATTAGTGATCCCCATGATCAACAGATAGGATTGAAAATTATTTTTTAGGATGATTGGAATTAGATATATAGGATTGGAATGCGAATTTTAAGATTCATAAAATTGGATTGAAAACATGATTATATTTTTTAAATTCATTAATCTTGTTATTAATTTTATATAAAGTTTTTTAGATATATATGGCGCCACGTAGATCGCACTATATTCATTTCTTGAGTGAGCGGGGCGAGTCGAGACTGAATGTTACGGCTAGTGGGGTCCTGTCATTTTCTGCCACATATACCGCGGTTTTGGATTCTGCGTGGACTCAGTCCGCACCGCCGCCGCCACCTCCACTTGCACCAACACCAGCACCTCGAGCCGCGTTGCCATATGCACAATACACGGTCGAAGATCTTTTGCAGCAACCGCGTCATTCCGGTTTAAACTGGTTAGATCTGCATCGACTGCCGGTAAATTTTTGGTACGTTATTTCAAAATTAATTTTATTTTGTAATTAATTTTATTTTATTTACTAATAATTTTAGTTTTATTAATTTCTCAGGTCTCGATACTTGTGTCGGACGGAGTGTGTCTGATACCATTAAAGGTTTCTTCATCGAGCCTCACACCAATTGGTCTATGGTTTCGGACGACATTAGCGAGACCTGGTTCAAATGTTTTGTGGTAATTTTTTTAATTTTTTCACAATTAATTATTTTTATTTAACTAACTATTTTTAATCGTTTCTATTTTTTTTTGTTTTTTTCTTATAGCAAAAATGACACTTAGAGCTTGCGATTAATGAGACAGTGAAGACGAAGTTTAAAGGGATGACAAAATTGCAGCTCAATAATACCGTTTCTAATTGGAAGAGGAAGTGGGAGGTGAATGGCAATGACGCGAAGCCCGTTTACCCGGCTTACGAAGTTTGGAACGGCTTGAAACACTACTGGATATATCCGCATGCGCAGAATGTGGCTGCTAAGTGTTTGGCTTCTCAGAACACTGTCGGTCTAGACGGTCTTCCGGCGGTTACGCCACATACTTCCGGTCCAACGCTTTTTGCGGGAAGGAGCCTTTTGATGGTATGAATTGTTAATTTCTATTTTTGTGATTTTTTTATTATAACTATTAACCGTTTAAGTTTTTTGTTTGGTATGTTTTGTTAGGCAAACGGATGCGAACTTCCTCAAATGACCAGAGTTTATGAGGAAATTCACAAAAAAAAAAATGGCGCTTTTGTGGATGTTCGGGCGGAGAAGGTCTACAATGACACAATGACAAATATCGCCGAGCGTCAAACTCAACTCTCTCAGCAGCTATCACCTGGCGGTAGTTCGGTCCAATCCACACCGTCTTTGACCACAACCGAGATGGACCAGATTTTTGAAAAGGTAATATAATTAAATTATATTTTTAAAGAATTAATTTGTATTTTACTTATTATTTAATTATTCGAAGCGACATGTATACGATGCGAAGATCGAAGGATACGACGCACTTTTTGATTTTCTTGCTGCGAGTAACCCCATTTTGGCAAGCAAAATAAGGAAGTGTCAAACGAATCAAGCATCGACATCGGGCTCGAAGAATGAGTAGCCAGATGTGGATGACCATACGGAATTAGAGCGGAGAACCGCATCAACTACAGACGCAGAGATTTTCGGAAATTTCGATATTAACCTTGTAGATAATTAGATATTTTCTATTTTTTATTTGTATTTCAAATTTTATTTTTAATGAAAAAGTTTCAATTATAAATTTTTAATTTTAATTATAATTTTATTAATTATATAATTTATAAAATAAATTAGAAAAATGTTTATAAATAATATTAAAATAATATTGAGAACTGATGGGAAATCATTGTTAAATAACATCGTATTTAAATCGATTTGTTTTACGACGGATTTACATCGATGTGGATTTTACGACAGATCTACATCGATTTGAACTTTACGACGGATTTACATCAAATTGGACTTTACGACCAATTTACATCGAATTTTAGTTTACGACGATTTACCATCGATTTCATTTTTCAACGAATTACCATCGAATCTATTACGATATCGGCTAGCTAGCACGATACAATAAAATCAATTTATCGTCATTAATCCTATGTAATTTTCCAACGACTTACCATCGAACAACAAATTTTCTTTTTATTGCTCGATAGCCATCTTTTCTTAAAAATAATTCAAAGTCCTTCGTTTATTCATATTTATACATTTTGGCTGTTATAATTCTACTAAAGACTTACACATAAAAAAAATAACAAAATTCCATAAAAATACTTCAACTAAATTACGATAAGCTTTTTAATACCCCAACTATTTATGTACCTAGAGAAATACTCCAACTATTTCATTTGCCCATTTTAAATCTTCAAATGGGCAAATACTCCAACTGATTTACGATGGATTTACATCGATGTGGATTTTACGACAGATCTACATCGATTTGAACTTTACGACGGATTTACATCAAATTGGACTTTACGACGAATTTACATCGAATTTTAGTTTACGACGATTTACCATCGATTTCATTTTTCAACGAATTACCATCGAATCTATTACGATGATTTACCATCGGCTAGCTAGCACGATACAATAAAATCAATTTATCATCGTTAATCCGATGTAATTTTCCAATGACTTACCATCGAACAACAAATTTTCTTTTTATTGCTCGATAGCCCTCTTTTCTTAAAAATAATTCAAAGTCCTCCGTTTATTCATATTTATAAATTTTGGCTATTGTAATTCTACTAAAGACTTACACATAAAAAAATAACAAAATTCCATAAAAATACTTCAACTAAATTACGATAAACTTTTTAATACCCCAACTATTTATGTACCTAGAGAAATACTCCAACTATTTCATTTGCCCATTTTAAATCTTCAAATGTGAACCGTGTCCTTATTTTACAACATCAGATGTATACAAAACTATACACAGTTTGAAACAATGTTTAATTTTAATAATAAAATATTAATAAAAAAATTAAATTAAATTTCCAAAAATAAAAATAAAAAAATCCCCAAAAAATTACAAAAAACCGAAAAAATCCGAAAATATTAAGGGGTTGTATTCAATCTAGCATTTGTAGTGATTTGTATTAAAATCACAAATTCTATGTTATTCAAACATGAATTTCCAAAAGTTTGTTCAAATCCCATGTTATTGAACTAGTGAATCTAAATGAACCTTCAAATCCACTGTTATTGGAAATATTTTAAGTCGTGAGTTTTATGAGACTTTTAGTGATTTGGAGATGTTTTGGTGGAGTTTCTTAGTTAAAAAATAAAAATCCAAATCTTATGGTTTTAGGTAAGATTTCATAGTTATTTAAAAGCAAATCATAACAACTTTCCTAATTCATTCAAATCATCTAAAAACTTACTAAAACTCAAATCTTTCAAAATCCTCCTAAATATTAGATCGAATACACCCCAAAACTAAATGTTTCAAAATCCTCCTGAAGTTAAGAAACACTAATTTTAATTTTTCAATAAAATACAATATATTATATTTTTACTTTTGTTCGCTGCTTTTTTACGTCGGTTTCTTGTTCGCTGCTTTTTTATGTTTTTAAAAACTCAAAAATAAAAAATCCAAAAAAATTCTCAAAAATTTCTAAAAACTCAAGAAATAAATAAATTAATAAAGAACACATCACGGTTGAAAGAAAAAAACACAAATTTCTTAAGTGTTTTACCTACGCTATAAAAAATTGTTTTATAATATTATTTAAACATGTCTTTTGTCTTATTTTAATTATCGTTGTGGTTTTGATACAATTATTAGTCTTCGTTAGTTTCTACAAATAAATATTATTGGTTATTATTATTTTTGGTTGATCATATATTTTACATTGTTGTTATATTTATGTTCGGATTATTATCGATAAAAAATATAATAATCTAACTAATATGATTATTTGATGAAATTTCTTGTGCGGACTAAACGCCTGGTATATATATAAAAGAAAATGTTAGACTCTCCACTTTGGTGTTGTGTGATTTTTTTTTTAACTGTTTCTCTCTCCGTTCTAAATTAAATGAAGTTTTAGAGAGTTTTTTTTCCACAATTAAGTTATATTCTCACTAACCAATGCAAAATTAAATGATTTTTTTATTATTTTTGACCAATTACATTTTATAGACTATTTGTTCATTGGTTCAGATGAATAATAAATGAGGTTTTAGTATAGAAAAAAACAAAAATTAATTGTCTCCTTAATTTGTGTGCATACTATTAAAACACCACTTAATTCAGAACAGAGGGAGTATGTGTTATTCATGAATTTTTAAAATATTTTGAAAATTTGTATGGATTTTTGTATTTTTTGAGTTTTTAGAAATTTTTATTTCAAAACTTCAAAAATTTAAATATAATATATTTTATTTAAAATTATTGTTTCTTAACTTTAGATTTTTTATTGGAATTTTGTTGATTTTTTTCGATTTTTTGAATTTTTAAAAAATTTAAAGGTATTTATTATTTATTTATTAATATTTTATTATTAAATATAAATAATGTTTCAAATCGTGTATAGTTCTGTATATATATGTTAACGAGATGTTGTAAAATGAATATACGGTTCATATTTAAAAATTTAAAATGGATAAATAAAATAACGTCAAAAAGGGTAAATAAAATAGTTGGATATTTTTTTGGATACATAACTAGTTAAAAAACTTATCGTTGGGATATTTGTATGAAAATTTTCCAAAAATAACCAATTCAAAAATATTTAGAAGAATACAATTTAGAAGAAATCGTACCTATCAAAATTCTTTTGATTTCTTTACAAACCTAAAATTTAATTAAATCCCCCATCAAATACGTGAAATTCTATTGCTATGTCTTGAATTGAATTCTTTCATATACAAATCTTTGCAATTCCTGTTTTGAAGCAATCGATTTTGCTTCTAGAGAGATTCGCTTAGCTTCACTCTTTCAGATTAGAAGAGATGCGAGCAATTCGCATAGTGACCACGCGATTGAGCTCCTGCTGCTTTAGGCCTATCCTTCTTCTCGACTTGGTTTCGGTTTCTTGTTCGCCGCGCAACTTCTCCATCCCTCGGCGTCGTTTCATCAGCGCAGCGACCAAGCCGGATGGTGGCAGGTCTGGTTCGATCGTGGCTCCGCTTGTGACCCAACAAGACTTCCAAAAGATCGATGTCAATCCTCCTAAAGGAACTCGTGATTTCCCTCCTGAGGATATGCGTCTCCGAAACTGGCTCTTCAACCATTTCAAAGAGGTCCAAAGACTCAAACTTTTGTGACATTCAAACTTCAAAAAGACAAAAAAAAATCTCTTTTTTGCGATTCTTCTTTTGGCTCGATAGTATTTTGAATTCTGTGTTTCAAAAGTTCCAATCTTTTACTTTTGCTTTGAAAGGTATCGAGGTTATTTGGATATGAGGAAATCGATTTTCCGGTGTTGGAAACGGAGGCATTGTTTATCAGAAAAGCAGGAGAAGAGATTAGAGACCAGGTTTAGTCTTTGATTTTTCATTTGCTTCATATTCTTAAGATCCTTATGTTTAAACTGTTGCAAACTTTTTTTTGTGTAGTTGTACTGCTTTGAAGATAGGGGTAATCGTCGTGTAGCATTGAGGCCTGAGCTAACGCCTTCTTTAGCCAGACTTGTGATACAGAAAGGGTAATAAATAAGTTAAAAGCTTAGAATTTTTGTTTGTAAAAACTTTTTTATCCATGTATGGATGTGAGAATGTTGATTCCCATATCTTTTTATCGGTCTAGAAAATCCGTTTCCCTTCCATTGAAGTGGTTTGCAGTTGGACAATGTTGGCGATACGAGAGAATGACAAGAGGAAGGCGACGGGAGCATTACCAGTGGAATATGGATATAATAGGTGTGCCTGAAGTAACAGTATGTATCTCTCACACTTGCAGTCACATTCTTAGGCCTTCTAGTTTCTTGCTATATAAAACCTCATACATGTTTTGTTTTTATGTCTCTATAAGCCGTGCCACTAACTTGGTTCTCAAAACTTTTCTTATAGGCTGAAGCGGAACTAATTTCATCTATTGTCACTTTTTTCAAGCGAGTTGGGATCACTGCGTCAGATGTCGGTTTTAAGGTTTCTAGCCGTAAGGTATATTTGCTTATTTCTTTTTTCGGTTTTAGGATTATTTGATCATCTTGTTTCTTGGTTTTGCACTCTAGATACATAACCAAGGAATTTGATTTTATTTTCCCTTACTTGCAATAGAAACACGATTTGAGATTATTTTGCAGCATCTTGATATCTATTGTAGTTTTCATCTGCCATAACTTCTTCCTTATACAGGTTTTACAAGAATTGCTAAAAAAGTATAGTGTACCCGAAAACCTGTTTGGAAGAGTTTGTATCATTATAGACAAGGTTAGTAGTCTAAATATCAATATTCTGCTGCTTTAAAATGGCTACTTCATCTGCTAAAATCAACAAATACTTCAGCTTTATGATTGTTTCTGCCATTGCTGATTTTTTTTCGCCCTTCTTTTATATGCTGCATACTATATAGATAGAAAAGATACCAATTGATGAGATAAAAAAAGAACTTGGGTTCACGGGAATATCGGAAGATGCTATTGAACAGTTATTGCAGGTGCTTTCTGTGAAGTCTTTGGATGATTTGGAGGGTATTGTCTTTCATTATTTCTATTGAATCCCTTTATAAGAAAATTGCTGGTAATAAGAACTTCTAATTTGTATAAGCAGATACACTTGGTGGAGCAGGAGAAGCCATTGCAGATTTAAAAAATCTCTTCTCACTTGCTGAAAAGTTTGGTTATTCAGAGTGGATACAGTTTGATGCATCTGTTGTGCGCGGTCTTGCTTATTACACTGGTATCGTTTTCGAGGTTAGATTTTATGTCATAATCTTCTCCATACATGGATACTCGGCAAGTTTGTGGTAACAAGTAATATAAATGTTTTGTGACAGGGATTTGATCGGAAAGGAAAGCTGCGAGCTATATGTGGTGGTGGGAGATATGACAGATTACTCTCAACTTATGGAGGTGATGACATTCCTGCTTGTGGTTTTGGTTTCGGCGATGCTGTAATTGTTGAAGTACGTTAAGCCCTTTGCTTCGCTTCGGTAACTGGATTCTATTGTGAAAAAAAGTTCAGTTACAGTATCTGAATCTCTGATCCTTTTTTCTTCTTTTCCATGTAGTTGCTTAAGGAGAAGGGTTTGTTACCAGAGCTGAGACAAGAAGTAGAAAATATTGTGTGTGCTTTGGATAAAGATCTCCAAGGAGCTGCAGCAACTGTTGCCACCGCTCTTAGGGACAAAGGCCAAACGGTTGATTTGGTATTGGAGAGTAAACCGCTGAAATGGGTGTTCAAGAGGGCGGCTCGGGTAAACGCAAGAAGGCTGGTTTTGGTTGGGAAGACAGAGTGGGAAGATGGTTTAGTCAGTGTTAAGGTTTTGTCTTCAGGTGAGCAGTTCCAAGTCAAACTCAATGACTTGGAATAGTATCTAAGGCTTTATTAACATGAACAAGTGTTTCATTGTCTTTATTTTTTTAAAAAGCAATTGAGTTGAGATTGGATTTGTATTTGATCTTGGAAGGTTTATTTAAGAGACTTGCTCATGGATCTTGAATATTTGTTTATTCGTATAATGACGATTACAAGATATACTTTTTTGATGACATGATTAGTTGGAGAAATGGTTCTGAAACTCATGATTCGAAACGGCCAGAGAGACAAAAAGAAAAGAGAAGTGATCGAGCATGGATATCATTTTGTTTCTTTGATTCATAACAAGAAAAGAGAATGTTGAGATTAGTAATGAAGCTCAGGACAAAAGAGCAAGACTTGGAAAAGAAATCTGCAGCTTAAGAGAATATCACTTGACCAAAGATAAAGCAAAAGTATAGTACGGTTTTTTCTCTTGTTCAACAACAAGATAAGGGCAAGTTCATTTAATGTTACTTTGCCCAAAGGAGAAAATTTTGTGGAAGGTGCAAAGCGAACTAGGTCAAGACGTGAGAGAATAAAGAGCTGTATAGATCATTGAGAGATAGACAAGAGTTGGAGAGAGAACATTCACTAAAAGCATAAATTTTGTGTATGTTCTTGGGGAAAACATGGGAAAGAGAGAAACCAAGTGAGGCTTTGGAAAGGGCTGTGGGTTTTGTTAATCTCTTTGTAACCTCTATGATTCTAGTGGATTCCGGAGAGAGATCCTGGTGAGACGTAGCGACCCGGTTTGGACGTGAACTCGTTAAATTATGTGTGTGCTATGTTTTCTGGGTTTTTGTATTCTGTTGCAACACTGTTTTTCTTGTGTTAACAAGTCCGTCTCAGTCTCAGGTTTATTTTCTCTTGGTGTATTGGTGATATAAGAGCATCTCCAACCACACTCTATTTTCTACTTCAAACTCTATTTTGGAGTAAATTTCTCTCCAACCCCACTCAATTTTCCACTCCAAAATGGAGTTTCTCCATATTCTACTCCATATTTGGAGTAACACCATATTCTACTCCATTATGGAGTTTGATTTTTTTAATTGCAAATTGATCCTTTAAATATTAAATATTTATATTTTATAATTTTTTTATTAATTTAGCAATGTATTTGTAGTACATATTATCAACTATCAACATATACGCATGTGACATTATACTAATATTTAAATGCATAAAATGTATTTGACTATCATAATTATTTAAACACTAAAATTTTTATTTAAAAAGGTTGCAAAGTAAAATAAACTTAAAAATGCGTAACAAGTGCTGAAATTAAAGATAAGCAACATAAACAAATTTAACACAACAAATACGATAAATTTAATATTCCCCTAAACCGCTTCCTGGTCCACGGAGATCACTAAAAAATTGTCCAAACGAAGTTGATGGAGGAGGAATTTGTTGATCTTGTTATTGAGCATTCCGCTTTTGTAAAATTTTGGCTTGTTCACCCTGAATATATGCACGAATATTTGGATCCAATATGGGATCCATGTCATAAAATAACATTTTGTTTTCCATCTTCAGCTCTTTCAAAGCATAGTTCTTATGTTGAATCTCCAAATGGTCTTGTCTTTGTGCGCTTGTCTTCTTTAATTGCTCCAAAAGCTGTTTATTTTCTTCTTCAAAAGTTTTGATAAATGGTGTTGTTTGATCAACAAGTTTTCTTTTCATTTTGGATTTCTTGATCCCACTTGGTCGTGAAGAGGGAGATCCGCCACTAAGCTCGTCGCTATTCTCGATGTTTAGAGAAAATGAAAATAAATTCATAATTTATAAAAGTTTTGCAAAAAAATGGGTTAATTTGTAACTTTTAGAAATAAAAGGCATTATTAATAAAATACAAAAAGAATCTATTTAGAATATTCTTTTTTGGAGTAAAAAATGGAGTTATACATTGGAGCAAAACACAACTCCATTTTGGAGTTGCTCCATTTTGGAGTTGCTCCATTTTGGAGTTGCTCCATTTTGGAGTTACTCCATTTTGGAGTAAAAAATGGAGATATACATTGGAGATGGTCTAAGGCAAAAGGAGTCGCCTTTAATCCTCTAGATATCTCCACATATTGGTAGCAGAGCCAGGTTTTGTGGTTCTTTGAGATATTCTGGGTTTAAGAATCATGTCGTCTTCAAGAGAAGAGATGAAGTTTTATGGTCATGGAGATTTCAAGTTGTGGAAAGACAAGATGTTGGCTCATCTGGATCTGATGGGTTTAAGAAAATGCGTAGAGGAAACTGAGACTACTAAGAAAAAGGTTTCAGATCTAGAATATAAAGAAGAAGATGAGAAGGACGCTAAAGAAAATGAAAAATCTTTAGCTGAGAAAAAGAAGAAAGCAAGAAGCACAATCGTCCTTAGTGTTACAGATAGGGTTCTAAGGAAGATTAGGAAGAATGATACTGATGCAGGAATGATAGAAGTTTTGGACAAGGTTTATTTGGCTAAGGCTCTGCCGAATCGAATCTATCTGAAAAAAAGGCTTTATAGTTTCAAGATGTTTGAAAGCTCATCTATTGAAGGCAATATCGATGACTTTCTACATTTGATTGGAGATTTGGAAAACACTGATGTCATTGTGTCTTATGAAGATCAAGCGATCTTACTGCTTATGTCTCCCCCAAGACAGTTTGATCAACTCAGAGATACGTTGAAATATGGGTCAAGGAGAACAACGTTAACTCTAGATGAAATAGTTTTAGATATTTATGCAAAGGAACTAGAGTTTGGTTCAAGCTCAAAGGGTTCTAAAACTCAAGGAGAAGGTATGTATGTCAGGGATAAGGGAGAACAAAGGGGAAGAACATAACAACAGGAAAAGGGTTCAAAACAGAACAAGAGGTCAAAATCTAAGCACAAGAAAGGTTATTGGATCCGCAGAAAGGAAATACATTTCAAGAGCTCATGTCCTAGCAAGAACAAGTTCTAGAACAAGCCTAAGGACCATAGCAGTAGTAGAGGTGAAGCTGCGATGGTGAAAGGAAACAAGAGTGATGCTGCAGGTTTATATGTGTCGAAAGCTCTACATTCTACATATATAAATCTAGAAGATGCAGCTATCATATGACACATAAAAGGTAGTGGTTTGAAGATCTTAAGGAAAACATTGGAGTATCAATTTGAATGGGAAACAAAACAACATCAAGGTCAGAGGTATTGGAAATGTCAGAATCAAAAATGATGATGGAACAACGTGTTGCTGACACATGTGAGGTATATTCCTGATATGGACATAAATATGCTCTCTATGGGTACAATGGAGGAGCATGAATGTAGTTTTGAGTCGAAGGATGGGATCTTGCTCGTCAAAGATAGAACCATAACTCTCTTGACATGAAAAAGGCATGAAAAACTGTACATACTTCAAGGAAAGCCTGAACGTGGTCAGTCTTTGGTTGTACAAAGGAGATCCGATGACACAGTCATGTGGCATAGAAGACTAGGCCATATGAGTAAGAACAACATGGACTTATTGGTGAAGATGGATCTTCTGGATAGGAAGAAAATCTCAACACTAGAGATGATGAGGTCATCAAACCAAGCACCAACTATGTGAAATCTCATGGAACTACTACCACCTCAGGGAGGGACTGTACTGTGTGTACGCAAGCTTAGATCCTGATCCTATTGGCGACAACATGACCTTTCTTGTTGTTGGGACAGTTGCTCATAAGCTATTATCGCCCAACACTCATCAAATAAACGAGGGTGCATCTCTTGAAGGATTCTGGCCAAACCAAGAGGAATTCAGCTCCAAACTGAATTGTTCTATAATCTTGATCCATCTGTGGAGCGCTTCGTAGTGGAATCATTGCAATCGGAGTTCAGACGAAGGAGTTATTCAGTTTACAAATCGGGTGATCCCCAACATACCCGATTTGGACAAACACGCTTTAATTGGAGGTTTCCGACCAAATCAGAAGGAATTAAGCTACAAACCGACATGATCTGGAATCTTTATCCATTAGAGACAAATATAGAATTAGATTCACCTCAACACCGGTTAAGAATTGGAAGTTATTGACTTTACAAGTCAGTGGATATGTTCGAGGCCCAATTACGCGTCTAGGCCAAAGATTATCAAACACAGCCAAACTCAGCCACGATCTCGACACAAAACCACTTGGAGAATATTAATGGATCTCTTACGGTTCCAACAAGCCAAAGATCCGAATAAATGCCCATCGGATCCTCAAGATATTCAACATTTTCCAAAATGGGTCGACTTAGTTCTTTACATGGAAAGTTCTAGAGCTCATTGGTTTAGGAGTTTTCAGACTTATGTGTTGCGACCAGGAGACATTCTTAATCCACTAGAGACTCTTCAAGACGTCCTTAGACTCACCAAAATGCATAGGATCAGCCGGAGTTGCACTTGGACCGACTCTCCTTATTTGGATCCGAGTGAATTCAAAGCGTTCACACTCAGCGTCTTAACTCTCCAACGTCTATATATTTACTACCCCGACTTGAACACTTCCTCAATGAACCTGGACATCCCAAGGTCGCACCACTTCCAGCCCAAGCTTTCAAGATACAAGCTAACAACTATTTTCCTTATTTGGACAAATTTTTACTCAATTTTCATCAATGCTCCAACTGCTAGTTTCTCATTTAATTTTGCGATTTTATTCTTGTTTTAGACCTTAGAGATTATGTATGTCGAGCCTATATAAGCTCAGTTCATTTCTCATTGTAAATCATCCTTGATCATAGTTTAATACAAAGCATTACGTTTTCTTTTAAAGACTGAGTCTCTTTGAGTTGTTCTTGTCTTTAGGTTCTAAGTGTACGAGACACTTATAATCTATTTTACTGCGGATTAAACTTGTTTGTGTGATTCAAGCACGTTTGTTCGCCCATTTGATTGAGTGAGTCAAGCACTTCCCTTCCATATCTACCTTCAATCTACCTTCTACTAGTCAAGGCTTGGAACCTCTCGATCATTGAGTGATCTTAGTATTGGAGTGATTCCGATCCTATATCAAGAGATGTGTGAAAGATTGTGTTTATGGAAAGGCAAAGAAGATCAGTTTTGCAATTGCTACTCATGACATTAAGGATAAGTTGGATTATATCCATTCTGATTTGTGGAGAGCTCATAGTGTTCCACTGTCTTTAGGGAAGTGTCAGTATTTCATCTCGTACATAAATGATTACTCAAGAAAGACGTGAGTTTATTTTCTAAGGCATAAGGATGAAGTTGTTGGAACATTTATTGAATGGAGCGTCATGGTAGAGAATCAAGTAGAGAGGAAGATCAAGATCTTAAGGACTGATAATGGCTTTGAGTTCTGCAATCATCAATTTAATTAATACTGCAAGGAGAAGGGTATTGTGAGGCACATGACATGTGCTTACACACCCCAACAGAACAGCGTTGTAGAAAGAAAGAACCGAACCATAATGGAAAAGGTGAGAAGCATGTTAAGCGATTCTGGTTTGCCAAAGGCATTCTGGGCAGAAGCTACATGTATTGCAGTGATTCTCATCAACAAAACACCCTCATATGCTATAAACTTTGAGATTCCATATAGGAAGTGGTCGGGAAGGCCACCAATTTATAGTTACTTAAGGAGATTTGGGTCTGTGCCATTTTGTTCAATCAGATGATGGAAATTTGGTGCCTAGGGCAAAGAAAGGAGTTCTTCTAGGTTACCCTACAGGAGTGAAAGGATACAAGGTCTGGTTATTGGAAGAGAAGAAATGCATGATAAGCACGAATGTGATTTTTCAGGAGAATGCAGTCTATAAAGACGTAATTCAGAGAGGAAAGGAGCTTTTAAGTGATCAAGGTGAATCATCTGAAATGCTTCTAGATATTGACCTTGAACAGAGCAATGATATGAGCTTAGCTGGGAATCTCTTATATGAAACAGAGGAACGAAGAGATCAAACAACAACTGAAGGTTCTCATCAGTCAGAAAAAGACCAAAATATTGATGATGATATAGCTAAAACACCGAAAAGCTATCATCTGGCTCGAGACAGAACAAGAAGAGAGATGAGAGCACCAAATAGGTTTGATGTAGAGGGATACTTTAGTGAAGAATGTGAACAGGAGTCATAAGAAGATTTCTTTGATGCTAAAGCTCTCTCACAATAGTTGATGGTGATACTCAAGAACCTGCAAACTATCAAGAAGCTCGGAGTGATAGTGATTGAGAATTTTGCAACGGTGGTATGGATGAAGAAATGGAATATCTCATTATGAATCACACATGTACTGTTATTACCAGGCCTAAGGGACAACGAGTCATTGGTTGCAAGTGGATTTACAAACGTAAGCTTGGGTTTTGAGGATCAGTTCAAGCCATGACAAGTATGTTTACTGAATAAGTCTCTCTACAATCTGAAGCAGTCACCGAGGAAGTGGAATCAGAAGTTTGACAGTTTTATGACAGAGATTGGTTTTGAGAAAAACATGCGTGATAATTGTGCTTACATCAAGACACTAGGTGATGGAATAAGGATATATATGCTCATCTATGTAGATGACATGTTAGTAGCTGCTAAAGACAAAAGGGTTATCTCAGAATTGAAGCAACAACTCAATATCAAGTTAGAGATGAATGATCTCGGTGCATCAAAAAAAATTCTCGGGATGGAAATCACTAGGGACAGAGCTAAGAGAGTGTTGAGGTTGTCATAAGAAGTATATTTGGGTAAGGTTATGGAACTGTAGAAAATGGAGCAAGCAAATGAGGTGCTAACACCACTTGGGGCTCATTTGAAGATGTGTGCAGCTACTGAATAACATCTACTCAATGACAAGGAAAACATGAGGTCAGTTCTGTACTCAAACGCAGTTGGAAGCATCATGTATTCTATTGTTGGAACAAGACCAGATCTGTCATATCCAGTGGGTATCATAAGTAGGTTTATGAGCAAACCGATCAAAGAACATTAGTTGGGAATGAAGTGTGTGCTCAAATACATTAAGGGAACCTTGAAGACGAAGTTGTGTTACAACAAAGGATCATAATTCATTCTGAAAGGGTATTGCGATTCAGATTATGCTACAGATGTTGATAGAAGAAGATCCATCAGTGGAATGGTCTTCACTCTAGGAGGAAACACAATCAGTTGGAGGTCAGCTCTTTAGAAGATGGTAGCTTTGTCAACTAGCGAAGTTGAGTATATGTCTTTAAATGAAGCTGTGAAAGAGGCAATATAGCTTAAAGGACTATTGGAAAACTTAGGCTACAAGCAGAAAAGTGTGGAAATTTTTTGTGATTCACAAAGTGCCATAGTTTTTTCAAAGAACAATGTGCACCACGAGAGGACGAAGCACATTGCAGTAAAGTACCACAAGATCAAAGACACAATCGCTGATGGAGTTGGGAGGTGTTGAAGATATATACTCTGAATAATCTAGCAGATATCTTCACCAAAATCTTTAGCAAGTTTCAAGATGCGCTGACCTTGCTGCATGTCAAGGCTGAGTAGTAAGACTTAGGAACCGGGATTGGAATCCAGAAACTAGAAGAAGATTGTTTATCTAAGGTCATGTAAGCTTACATGTTTTTTTGACTATTTGATCTCTCATTACTAGGTGGAGTTTTGTTGAGATTAGTAATGAAGATCAAGACAAAAGATCAAGACTTGGATAAAAAGTCTGCAGCTCAAGAGAATATCACATGACCAAGGATTTGCAGGACCACTTAAAGGAGCCGTTTATGTACTGCCATAAAGCAAAGACATAGTACGATTTTATCTCTTGTTCAACAACAAGATAAGGACACGTTCATTTAATGTTACTTTTCCCAAATGAGGAAATTTCGTGGAAGGTGCACAGAGAACTAAGTCAAGACGTGAGTATAAAGAGTTGTATAGATCATTGAGAGATAGACAAGAGTTGGAGAGAGAACATTCACTAAAAGCATAAATTTTGTGTATGTTCTTGGGGAAAACATGGGAAAGAGAGAAACCAAGTGAGGCTTTGTAAAGGATGTGGGTTTTTTTAATCTCTTTGTAACCTCTGTGATTCTAGTGGATTCCGGAAGTAAGATCTCGACGAGACGTATCGGCCCGGTTTAGGCGTGAACTCGTTAAACTATATGTGTGCTCTGTTTTTTAGGTTTCTGTATTTTGTTGCAACACTGTTTTATTTGTGTTAACAAGTCCGTCTCAGTCTCAGATTTATTTGCTATTGGTGTGTTGGTGATATAAGGCAAAATGAGTCGCCTTTAAGCCTCCGAATATCTCCATAGAGAAGCTAAGCTCACACTGTAGATAATTTATTGCGCTCAAATCACTTTCTCTCTTTTTAGTTGTGTTCGATCATGCAACTATTATCGGCTCATATGGGGCAGCCATGTACTCGAAGAATTATACAAACGTAATCCAGCCGCCAGTTTGCGGTACGGATGTGGAAAGTGCATCCATCAAGCGACTTAACTCTTGTCTACCTTGACTTTTCAAGTTATGTTTTAGATTAGTATTAGTTTTGTTGATTTGGATTTGCTTGTCGAAGCCTGGTTGAGTCTCAGGTTATGGATACAAATGGGTCAATGTAATTCTGACGGGTCTAAATGAACATCCATCATAGACTTCAAAAACTAAATGGGTTTAACGTGTTTGGAGTCTAAATAAGATAGTATATAAATGGTGCAATGAGTTGGGTCCATCCATTTTAACATCTCTAGTGTCAACTAACGATTTATTATTATTCTGACCATGATGATTACGATATATGTAACATCCTTATCCCATGCTACTGAAAGAACCAGAGACCTCAAACATGTTAGGTCGGCGGACTAACCTATTTCGGTTAAGTCGCCCAGTTTAATCCCTTAGTGAGTGCCACATGATCGTCAGGAAAACGCCCAGGTCACAATTAACAATATAAAACATTTTTGATCACGCTAACCTGTACGAAACAAAGGGAAGAGCAGGGGTGAGTAATGGGGATTACTCAGTGAGGATGAGCCTTATAGGGACTCACTGTTCACTTTCAGACATTACGCAAGTTACTATCATGAAACTCTAATCCTAAGACAAGCACAAACAATTCATCAATCAAGCACACACATTCACCATGATCACCACCACTTCCACTTAACACACCACAATTGGTCCACGCCCATCACGAGCCCATTACTCCACCATTTATCACACTTGTGACACCCGATCCCGCTTTTTCGAAGAAACGACGAACCGGCCTGCCCCCACACATGTGTCACACATACTTTCTTGAGGTTCGCCATAACCTCCCAACATTGAAAACTGATGCCCCGTTAGGCGCCCCATCAGCCCCATCAAACAATATCCGTACCACAAGCGTCCCTCTCGCCATGTGACGGACACCTCACAATTCTAATTAACGACACCAAGTAATACTGGATTACATCTTATCCTTTTAATACACTCTAGGTTCAAGACTCCAAACATGACTCATACCAAGTTGTAACAATGGTTGTTATCTTCACAATCAATTTACCAAGTTATTAAGGTTCCATTGTTGTTAAGTCAGATTCAGTTAACGTGTGGATCAGGCAACAAGCAATAATAGTAAAACCCTAAGACAGATCAATCAATATATAATAGTAGATCTAAGAATATGGTTGTATATATAATATAGTCAATTGACAAACAACATGAAACACCAAACGAATCATATAGCTTGCTTAGTGGAAAGCTACGGTTTAAGAAAAGACTTATCAAAAACTATAAAACGAGTTTTGAAAGAAAATGTGGGCAACGAGTCCTCGCCTTGGCATAAATGGAGGAGATATGGGTGAAGATGTAAGACTCGGATTCTACCAAGTGCTCACTCACGAGAATCAAGTCTCAAAGTTACAGATGTTCGATGGTAAGATGGAGAGTAACTGGTTGTTGCTTGATTCCACAAACAACGGGGCATGAGGCTGAATCCCAAGGGTTATTCCTCGTGAGGGAGACAAGTCTCTACATGAAATCTAGAAAGACTTAACCTCACAATCTACCTATAACTCGCACGAACACAAGAGAACAAGGATTACACCTATGAACTCCAATGAACAAAACACAAAGACAAGCTTTGCAAAGAGAAACTTCTCGTTTATATTTTCTAAAAGATTGGGTGATTTTTACAATGAGACAAATGAGCCTTTTATAGATCTTACACGATGATCTCTACATTAATTACATTGAAAGAAATTCAAATTAAAATTAAAAACAAAATAGATAAATTAGACGATCAAAAGAGTTAATCGTAAGGGATGTGAATGAGCTGATTATGGAAATTTTGACCACGCCTTTATGCTCTTGATAGCTCAAATCTTCCAGCTGATATGGAGGCTTAAGAGGTGGGCATTATTTATGGGACGCTGATTAAACGGAAAGAACCGATGTGAAGAACGCGACTAGATTCATTTGACTCCGTTAAGGCAAGTTGCGTTTGATTGATATCTTCGGGATAAATCAATGGCTATGGATGGATCACGTGATTTTAATGCATGAGAAGACTCTAGAGGCGTTGAATCTTTGATGATACACTTGTTGGTCCAAGATAATGTCGAAGATTCCATAAACGGCACCTCGTGGACCCGTTTAATGAATTTGATGGCATCATGTGGATCCGAGTCGATCCGGTTCGGAGCTCCAATGTTTTGGGCCCATGAAAGACTCACTAGTACAGACCATGATGATTCATAAGTGGGCCGCATCATTCATGGGTTGTAGATTTTCGTTTTGGGCTAAAATGCTTTCTCAGGTAGAATAGGATCCAGTGGGGCCATCTCTTTGATTATGCTTGCATTGGGGTGAATTTATTGAGTCTCCACAAGTCTTGACATAACTTCATCTTCAAGAAAATATGATGTTAGCTCGTTATCTCGACGACCTAACTATCCTTGTATTCGGCGAGCTTGACTTTAATAAACAAGATTCTTTGATCCCCTTTCTATTTTTATATTTAGTTGATATCCACGTTCAATAATTAGTGCCATCTATGGTGATCGCCACTGGATTAAAAGTCACCTATGTTTAGATGTAAGAACCTCAATTTCTATAACAAGACAACTAATATATATACTAGAAAAGTATCCGCATATATGCGAGTTTGTAATTTAATATTTTATAACCTGTGAAAAAAAATAAAGACGAAATTTTTCTAAAAAAAATTGGATCACCCGTGTAAGCTTAGAAACAAATTTTTCTAAATACATAAACTTAGAAACAAATTATACGATTAAATAAATATATATCTTGAAAGAAAAATTTGGTGAAAAGATGCAGTAAATAGTTTGGATACGATTATTGGATTTTTAATTTTTTGGTGTGTAATCGACATACTACCAAATTGTGGTTTATATAGAGGTGAGAAATTAGAATTCTTTTTATTTTATGATTAATTTCCTTAATCTAAATGGAAGAGCTAAGGAATGTTTTTTCCCTTTTTATATTAATTTTGCCATTTAGGATAAATTTTTTTTTTTAACTTTTATTTATTTTTAGTAACTTTACATTTTAAGATTATGAATCCGTTATTAAATTTTTAGAATTTTTAAGTTTTTTTTATTAATTGATTTTAATTTTTTCCAACTTTGAGTTAACAAGTGTCGCGATCATGTGAATTAGGAATTTTGTAACATTTTGTTTTATATAATAACTAGATAAGTACCCGCATATATGCAGATTTGTAATTTAATATTTTATAATCCGTGAAAAAAATAGAAAATAAAATTAGATCACTTGTTAAAATTTATAATACATAAATTTAGATACCAAATTTCTGATGAAATAAAAATATACCTTAACGAAAATATTTGGTGAAGTAGATGCACTAAATAGCTTTGTATACCATTATTAAATTTTTATTTTTTTGGTGTGTAATTGACATAATATTAAATGGTGGTTTATATGTAATGAAAAATTAGTGTTCTTTTCTTTATAGGATTAATTTCTTTAATCTAAATGGAAAAACTAAAATATATATATATATTTTTTTATATTATTTTTGCCTTTTAGGATAAATTTATTTTCTTAAAAAATAATAATTTAGTAACTTTACTTTTTAAAATTATGAATCGGTTATTAATCGATCATTGATCATTGTTTGATTCTGAATTTTTTTTTTTATTAATCGATTTTAAAATTTTCAAACTTTGACTTGACATGTTTCGCGATCAGGTGATTTAACAACTTTGAAACATTAAGATTTATATAATAAAATTTTCTTATTCTAAACTGAAATATGGTTTTTCCTTTTTAAAATTGTTTTGGCCTTTGTTCCTTTTCTTTTTAGGATTGTTATGTATAGTTTAATTTTCTTATTCTTATATGTGATATAGGTTTTCCTTTTTTAAAAAACTTTGGCTATTATTTATAATTTTTGTTTAATTTCCTTAATTTAAACATAACTAATATTTTTCTTTTCCTTTTACCTTTAAAGATTAGGAATCGATTATAATATTTTTGTTTTTTCCTTTTACCTTTTACAATTAAGAATCAATTATAAATTTTAATTTTATTGTTAATATTATGTGTTAAAATATAATTAGAAATTTATTAAACACCTATCTATCTATCTATCTATATATATAAAGGAGAATGATTCAAAGTTAGTAACTCGCAAGATCGCGACACATGTCGAGTTAATCCATTAGATTTTGACACGTGTAAAAAAATTACCAATTAGATTTTGACATATAATGATAACAATAAAGAAAAAAATATAATCAAGAATTAATCCTAGAAGTAAAGTTATCACAAAATAAGGAAAATAAAAGTTACTTTTAGATTAAAGAAATTTATCTTATAGTTTTTTTTATTTAACAATAAAAGAAACAAATATAATTTAGACTTAATCCTAAAAGTAAAGTTAACAAAAAAGGAAAATAAAAATTGATTTTAGATTAAAAATATTAAATAATAGATTGACATCCTAAAAAGGAAAGTAAACAAAGAAAAATTAAATCAACAAATATCGTAAAAGCTAAAGTTAAAAAAATGCTAAAAACTAAAGTTATAACAAAGGAGATACACAAAACATTATTGTGATCAAGGAAATTAAAAAAAAGGAATACAATCCTATAAGACTATGTACAATGGAAAAAAAATTCAACACCCTGTTTTCACTTTTTAACACTCCATATCATCTTCTCTCACTTCCACCTAATCATTCAACACTCATTCAATTTTCACACTCTACAATGGTTTTGTTTAATAAAATTCAACACCTTACCCCACTATTTTTATTTCACAGATTTGTTTTCTTTTATGTTTTTGTTTTTGTGATTACATATTAATAATAATTATCGATTGAAATTAAATTAAAATGATTAAGATTTAAATGATTTTTTCAATAATTTTTTTTCTTTCTTATTTTATATTCTTAATTATAAAAAAATTTGCAAGTACTAAAGACGAGAAATAGAGAGAGTCATCATTAAAACAAATAAAATTACGAAAAACTTAAAAATGCAATACAATACACTAATAAGCACACAACACAACTAATAAAACACACATAACTTAATTATTACAATAGACTCAACTCACAAACTTAAAAATCTCTTAATCACGAAACATTCCAAATCTTGTCCATATGTGTTTGACTAGATTTGCTTGATTTTTGGGGTTGGTTGGAAGATTGATTTTGAAATGGATAATTGTTGGGATTTGAGTAGTTAAAAAGGTAATTAGAAGAATTTTGGGTGTTAGAAATATTATTCTTGGGATCCATTTCACAACACAGAGAGGAAGAGATAAAAACAAGAGTTAATGAGAGGCTAAATAGAAAATTATTGTTAAAAAGATGATTTTTTTTTCTGTATCAAAATCTAATGAAACAAGTGTCTATTTATAGAGTATGAAAAATGATGAATTTTGGTATAAAGAAATTTTAAAATTATATAATTTACTATAAAATAATTGATCTCTAATAATGTAGATGGAAAAAAAAAAAAAAAATCTCAGAACCCATTCTCTCCAAAACGGGTGTCCACTCTTGGTATTGTTATCACCAATTTTTTTTTTGTATCCAATGGTTGTGTGCCATGTGTCAAGATGAGCTTCCTCTCTCCTAGTTTTAATTTGTTGAATTTATTCAACAAATATTAATCCACGTAAGTTTCAACCCATTATTCAACATATCATTAGAGACATTCAACAGTTGAATAAAAGATTCAACAAGCCCGTTGTAAATGGTCTAAGAAAAATGAATTCTAATTCCTCACCTCTATATAACTAATTTGATAGATTCTCAATTTTACAACAAACAAACTTCGTTATATACACCCGCTACACTTAAGCTACACCCAAGGTAATATTATGTGTAATTGAAATTATGATGTATGTTATGAAATATCTTCGTTATATACCACAGTATAGCGAACCAGACATAACTTCCCAACAAATCGACCATAATACGGGTCAACAAGATGAATATAATGGACTGACATGCTATATTGATGGTTCGTGGAAGGAAACGGATAGCTATTCTGGTCTAGGATGGTTCTGCTTTCAGGAGGGAGTCGAAGGAGTAATTATGGGGTCCCGTAATCTGCGAACAAGTTTATCCCCGTTGCACGTAGAATTAGAAGTGCTCATCTGGGCGATGCATTGCATGATTGCAAAATCACAAGACGGCGATAGCCTTTGCAACGGACTGCTCAGAGTTGGTGAAGATGGTGTCTACACCCAAGGAGTGGCCGGCTTTTACACTACATTTGGAGGAGTTCAAGAGGAGCAAGGAGGTATTCACCTTTTTCTCTATTACACACATCCCACGCGCGAGCAACACAGTGCCAGACAAGTTAGCACGAGGTGCTCACGTCTACCCATCAGATTTCACTTATGTAAACTCGATACCCCCGATTTGGTTCACCAAATCGGAATAGGTATTAAGGCTGTTGACAAAAAAAAATAAAAAAATAAAATACCACCGTTTCACATATCTTCGTTATTTATACCCGAAATTATGATGTACGTTATCTAAAATAAAACCTAAATTATGATGTACGCTCTCGCAAATATGTTAGAGGAAAATATGCTTCTTTATGTACATAAGCAAGACTAATAGAAATCAAATAGATTATTACGTATTAATCGCTTCATTAAGGTTGTGATCTCTGTTCAAGCATAATGGCGCGGTTAAAGTAAATATGAGTTTGATCATTTTCCAAAATTTGACAATGTTCCTTGGTTTGGTGAGATTAAACTGGAAGTCAACGACGCTTTAAGTAAATCGGGCCAAGTCGCAATGTTGACTTTATTAAACCATTTCGGTTTAGGGTCATAATTAAGTCAAACATTTCAATTTCTTGGTTAAATTGATTTTAATTTCGTGTACGTTTGTTTGGTATAAAAAACCGTTTAATCTGATTTAATTCTTAAACCAGATTTGTTTTCAAATTTCAATTTGGTTTATTCAGTTTTTTATTTAATTCAATTTGACTTTGGTTAAGGTTGGATTTAGGGTTTGACTTTGGTCAAAATTAATTTGGTTCAGTTTATTGTAAACTATTTAATTAAATAGTTTAGTTTGATTTGATTTAGCTAAGTTGGTTTATTTGATCAATGTTTGACTAACAAAATCATATCTTATTATGTTTTATTTAATAAATTTTCAATTATATTTTGATACGTGTTTAATAAATTTATAATTATATTTAACACATAATATTAACAATAAAAGTAAAATTTGCAATTGATTCCTAATCTAAAAAGTAAAAAAGAAAAAAAAAGTAATAGTTATGTTTAGATTAAGAAAATTAAACAAAAATTATAAATGAAAACCAAAGTTGTAAAAAAAAACATATTTCACATTAGAATATAGAAATTAAACAATAGATAACAATACTAAAAAGAAAATGAATAAAAGCCAATTTTTAAAAAAAAAGAATGATCGATATTTCAGTTTAGAATAAAGAAAATTTAGTATATAAATGTGAATGTTTCAGTTTTGATCAAGTTTTATTTTTCATTTTTTTCATGGGTAATAAAATATTAAATGACAAACCCGCATATATGCGGGTACTTATCTAGTTATAATATAATTGGAAATTTATTGAACATATGTCAAAATCTGATCAGTTAATTTAACACGTGTCACGATCATGCGAGTTATAAACTTTGAAACATTCTGATTTATATAATAAGATATTTCATTATTCTAAACTGAAATATGGGTTTTCCTCTTTTTTTAATAAATTTTGGTTTTTTTATTGATGGTTATCTATTGTTTAATTTCCTTATTCTAATCTGAAATATGATTTTTCCTTCTTATTTTTTTAACTTTGGTTTTTATTTAATTTTCAAAATCTAAACATAACTACTATTTTTTTCCTTTTAGCTTTTAGGATTATGAATCGATTATAAATTTTACTTTTATTGTTAATATCATGTGTTAAAATATAATTGGAAATTTATTAAATACGTGTAAAAATATAATTGTAAATTTATTAAACACATATCAAAATCTAATCCATTGACTTAACACGTATCGCGATATTGCGATTACTAACTTTGAAATATTCTGCTTTAAATAATAAGACTAGATAAGAACCTGCACATATGCGTGTTTGTAATTTAGTATTTTATAACCCGTGAAAAACAAATTAAAGGTAAAAAAATGGAAAAAAAAATTAGATCACCCGTGAAAATTTATAATACATAAATTTAGAAACAACGTTTACGATGAAATAAATATATAGCTTGAAAGAAAAATTTGGTGAATAGATGAAGTAAATAGCTTTGGATACGATTATTGGACTTTTAATGTTTTGGTGTGTAATTGACATATTACCAAATTATGGTTTATATAGAGGTAAGAAAATTTTTTTTTCTTCCTTTTATTATTAATTTCCTTAATCTAAATGGAAATATTGAGGAATGCTTTTTCTTTTATTTTTTATAATAATTTTGCCTTTTATTATAAATTTAATTTTTTAACTTTAAATTGTTTTTGTTAGTAACTTTATCTTTTAAGATTAATTGTTTATTAATTTTTTTAAATTTTTAAGTTTTTTTTATTAATCGATTTATTTTTTTTCCAACTTTGACTTGACACGTGTCACGATTAGGTTAATTAGTAACTTTGAAACATTCAGTTTTATATAATAAGATTTACTTATTATAAACTGAAATATGGTAATTCCTTTAAATTTTTTTTTTTTGGCTTTTATTCTTTTTCTTTTTATGATTGTTATATATTATTTAATTTCCTTATTCTAATCTGAAATATGGTTTTTCCTATCAACTTTTTTTTTTTGCTTTTTATTTATAGTTTTTGTTTAATTTCCTTAATCTAATCATAACAACTATGTTTTTTTTTACATTTTAGGATTAGGAATCGATTATAAATTTTATTTTTATTTTTAATTAATATTATGCGTTAAAATATAATTGGAAATTTATTAAACATCTGTCAAAATATAATTAAAAATTTATTAAACACATCTCATAATCTAATCCATTAACTTAACACGTGTCGCGATCATGCGAGTTACTAACTTTGAATTATTTACCTTTATATATATAGATATTATGTGTCAAAATCTAATTGGTAATTTTTTTACACGTGTCAAAATCTAATGGATTAACTCTAAAAAAACTTTAAGATAAATTTTCTTAATTTAAAAGCAACTTTTATTTTCCTTATTTGTTTTGCTAACTTTACTTTAATTTTAGGATTAAGTCTATATTATATTTTTTTCCTTTATTGTTAAATAAAAAAAATTTTAAGATAAATTTCTTTAATGTAAAAGCAATTTTTTTTTGTGCTAACTTTACTTTTAGGATTAAGTCTAGATTATATTTTTTTTCTTTATTGATAATATTATGTGTCAAAATCTAATTGGTAATTTTTTTACACGAGTCAAAATCTAATTGATTAACTCGACACGTGTCGCGATCTTCCGAGTTAATAATTTTCAATCATTCTCCTTTATAATTTTCCTTATTTGTTTTTGCTAACTTTACTTTTAGGATTAAGTCTATATTATATTTTTTTAACCTAAATAAAATCTAGAAATACTATATAAATAATATATATATATATATATATATTAATGTATATACTATATAAATAATATATGTAGAAACAAGATTGTATTTTATTTGGGGTTTTAGTTATCTAAAGACCAATCCATATAATCCAAACCCAAATTAGTAAAAATTATTAGATCCAAATAGGTTTTTATAGAAACTCATATCCAAACTAATTGAAGGATTTTGGATTGGATTGGGTTGGATTGGAGTTGCTTAGATTGGCCACCCCTAATTTCGTCTATGGTTCTGATGAGTTGTCGTGAGGATTTTGGTGATTCCCCGTGACGATGGTCATTCCTTTCTTTCCAAATGTGGGAGATCGTGGTTTGAAACACATATCGTAACATAAAGTGTTCTATGTACGAACCAGGTGGTGTTGAGGTAATAGAGAGAGTGGAGTCCCAATCTGAAGTGTATAGTTTCCCCGAAGAAGCCCCCAACGAGATTCCTCCAAATTTCTCGAGAATACGAACATGAGAAAAAAAGATGATTTCGAGATTCTAGTTGGGCCGTACACAGTAGACATCCTGCCAAATGTCCCGAGTCCCAAATTCTCATTATATCACCCTTTGTCAATCTGTTTTGGATGCCAAGGCAAGTGATGAAACCGAACTTTGGAGTTCTGTGCGTGAACCATACTCTTTTAGGCCATTGCACCTTTTGATGTTCAACTCGGATCTGCTTCCAGGTCTCTTTGGAGTAGAATTTAGGCTTGTAAGTCCCGTTCTTTAACCGCCAAAGTGGACGATCTTCTTCACTTGATTTTCGCTCTTTCATCAATTGGATTTCATGCTCAATTTGATTTAATAACTCTCCCTGGCGCTTCCTACTTCGATGAGTTTCTAAAACTGTGGAGACCTTTGCATAAGCAAAAATCCCCAAATCGATGATTCCTCTTACACCAGTAAGGTCCATCAATGGTCCTAAAGGAAGCCAATTGTCGAACCAAAACAGAGTCGAAGTGCCACTCCTAGCGTCAATCTTATAGAATTTTCTCGCTTCATCTCTATACTTGAGTAATTTGCGCCAGATCCACGAACCTGAATTCACAGCTTGATTGTCTCGCATCTACCAAAAAGAGCCCTTACGAATGAGATGATTTTTGATCCATTTCAACCAAAGAGACTTGTCCGTCGATTCAAGCCTCCAAATCAGCTTTAAACAACAAACAATATTCACTTCCTTTAGCCGTCTTATTCCTAGGCTCCCTTCATCTTTTGGTCTACAAACTTCACTCCAAGTTATTTTTGATTTTCGAGTGCTCAGCTCAGGTGCAGACCACAAAAAAGCGAGCAAAGACTTTGTGGTAGACGAAAAGCGGAAAGGCAAAAATTTATGAGGCTTGTTATTACTGAACTGATGAGTTGAACTCTTCCGACATACGATAAGAATCTAGCTGTCCAAGTACCAATTCTAGTTCTGATTTTTTCTAACAGTGGGGCATAATC
This sequence comes from Eutrema japonicum, assembly GCA_030161315.1. NCBI lineage: Eukaryota > Viridiplantae > Streptophyta > Magnoliopsida > Brassicales > Brassicaceae > Eutrema > Eutrema japonicum. Next base: position 34,391,402 of record BSQW01000012.1, read on the forward strand.
TGATTTCGACATTCTCTTGGTTTGCAAAGGGAGGCCCATATATCTTACCGGCAAGCTTCCTGAGGCAAATGGAAATTGAGCTTCCATGTGTTCTTTCCTGCGTCGGAACTCTTCCTAAATATATTGTCGATTTTTCAATGCTGATTTCCAGCCCTGGAAATTTTGCAAAGCCATCAAAAACCTTCATGATTACTTCTATCGATCTCAACTTTCCATCCGTAAACACCATTAGATCATCCGCAAAACAGAGGTGTGTTAGCTGAAGGTTTTTGCATTTGGGGTGATATCCAAATTTCCGAGACGCTCCTGCTCGATCCAACAACTTTGACAATCCAATCTCAACTCAATTGCTTTTTTTAAAAGGACAATGAAACACTTGTTTATGTTAATAAAGACTTAGATACTATTCCAAGTCATTGAGTTTGACTTGGAATTGCTCACCTGAAGACAAAACCTAACACTGACTAAACCATATTCCCACTCTGTCTTCCCAACCAGAACCAGCCTTCTTGCATTTACCCGAGCCGCCCTCTTGAACACCCATTTCAGCGGTTTACTCTTCAATACCAAATCAACGGTTTGGCCTTCGTCTCTGAGAGCGGTTGCAACAGTTGCCGCAGCTCCTTGGAGACCTTTGCCTATAATATTCGTACAAATATTAACTTTCTACCATCTCAACTGAATTAATGCTCGAGCAAAAGCTTCTCCATACTCCAAAATCTTATACTTCATTACATGATCCTTCAAAACATCATCATGACACTCTTCTGAAACTTCTGAAGCAATATAGTCGACAACTTTTTCATCTCTTCCTTGTCGATGTTCTCCAAATAAGAATCCGGAGACCGAGTAGAAGCTGTACAACAATTAATATCAAGATTCAAAATACATATGTCCTTTGAGTATAAGCAGCTTAACGATCAAGAATAAGATTCATTAAGCTTTCACCTTTATTGATAATGCTAAAAGAATCAGAAGCAAGAATAGAAACCCTTACATGATCACACTATTTCCCTGTGTTATACATATATCTTTGTCAAAGAACGATGAGAGTTTGCCGTTGTTGCCTAACCCAAAACAAAGAAAATGGACTTCTGATTCACCAATATCCTCCACAAGAACACTTTCCTTCTTTGAAATGATGGAACCTGCTCGCGTCTCTCACTACCATCTCTCTTCCTGTAACCAAAGATATGAACTCAACCACCTTGTGACAATCTTTGCAAATCCTATGGTTCTGAGTTATCTGCAACGGATTCCATTCCGGCGTATTCACCAATCCATAAGCTATCGCAAGCTTCTCGCTGTGATATCTCACTAGTCGTTGCTCTTCATTCTCATCCACGTCCGGTAGAAGGTTTTTCTCCTCCGCCGAGTACCCATACTCTGAAATTTCTTCCATTAGTTCATCAACTTTTTGGTATATTTTCCTGTTTCATCATTTAGATTCCCACATTTCAGGTAATGAGTGAAATTAAGACAAATAAAAGATATACTATCGTCACATAAGTTACCTTTTAACCGTCTCACTGTAAGAATCACACTTGTCTCCTGAAAGAAAACTGTGAGTCTGATCTCCAACCTCGACCCAAGTACAGGCCGGCATCATTCTCAAACCTTTGCTCTCCAATAAATCCAAAACTCTTGCAGCTTCTGCAGTTTTTCCCATACTGTTGTACACATTATACATCACAACGTAGTTTCCAAGCTTCTCAGGTTCCATTCCATAGAGTTTCTCAGCAACCACTCTTCCGAGCTCTAAGTTTCCATGCATCCTACAGGCATTCAAGAGTGCTGCCCACATATTAACCGTCGGTTTCAAGGGAGCTCTTCTGATGAAAGCAATGGCTTCATCTAATAAACCGTCTCTTCCCAACAGGTCAATCATGCAGGCATAGTGCATTGCCCTTGGTTTGATCCCGTGAACCTCACCCATCGATAGAAAAATATCCCATCCCCGTTCAGATAAACCTGAATAGGCACAGGCTGATAGAACTGCAAGGAACGTGACATGGTTTGGAGCGACTTTTGCAGTAAGCATTTTCTCATACAAGTTAATCGCATCCGCTCCTCTACCATGATTTGCATATCCACCCATCAAAGCGTTCCATAAGATTATATTTTTCCTCGGCAATTTATCAAAGACATATTTAGCGGTATCTACTCTACCCCATTTGCTATAAAAATCCACAAGAGCTGTGTTTGCGACGATTTCAGATTCAAAACCACTCCGGATCAATCGAGCGTGTGCTTGTTTAGTGAGCTCAAGCTTTGCAAGCCTTGTAGAAATTCTTATCATTATCGAAAGTGTGAACTGATCAATAGACGCACCAGAGTCTCGCATCTCATACAACAAACACAGAGCTTCCTCGCTGAAACCATGGAGCGCATAACCTGCTATGATGTTATTCCAAGCAACTGTAGTCTTCCCAATCATACCAACGAAAACGCATCGAGCATCTTCAATGTCCCCGCACTTGCTATACATATCGATCAATCCGCACGAAACAAACGTGTTATCAACAGCTCCTAATTTCAACGCACAGACGTGCAGTTGTTTCCCCACATAAACAGACCCTAACCCAGCCGACGCACGGAGTATCACCGCGAACGTGTGGGTCTCACAATCGCAAAGCTCTTCCCACATCATCTTAAACAGCTTTATAGCCTCTAGATAGTTACCAAAGTTGACAAACCCAGAGATAATCAAGTTATAAGAAAACAAGTTCCTCTCAGGCATTTCGTCGAACAATCTACGTGCGTCTATAATCATCCCGCATTTCACATTCATCATCAAGATTCTGTTCTTCATGTATTGCTCCGGCTCAAACCTATTGCTCATCATGTAACCAAAAACCCTTTTGACACACCGAATCGATCTCAAACGAATACAAGCTTCAACCAAAGCATCGTACGTACTAACCCCAACACGAACACTACCTCGAATCTCCAAAACCTCAAACAATTCAAAAGCCTCCCTGAACCTATTACACAAGACAAACTTCTCAATCTGACTACATAACCCGACGGCAGATTTCGTGATCTGGGTATCATCCAAAACCGGATCTTTCAATCCCTCGTCGTCGCCGTCGGTTTCTCTGATTGGGTCCGGTTTGAGCCTCGGCTTTGGTTTCAGCCCTTGCGCTAGAGAAGAACAAGTGATTCTCGCAAATGGGTTCTTCCATCTTCTTCGACGGAGCGAGAAATCGTATCCAGAAAATCGCGGGAAATCGAAAACCTTGGGATTGGAATAATCATAAGACTCTCGGCTATTACTCTGGTTTTCGTCTAACCTTAAGCTCTGATAAAACGCGTGTGGAATCTCCATGATTGGAGGGAATGTGATCAATAAGAGAGAAACCAGACCATTGTGATCGGATTACTAAAACTCTGAGGAATCACCGAAGAAAGATCCTTAGAACGATGGATTTGTTGATTCGTTTTGTTGCAGAAAAGAAGAAAATGAATATTTGAAAACAGAGTGAAGAACAATCACAGCATTGGGAGCTCCGCTAGTGGCAGTTGGGGAAGGTGTAGACTTTGAAGAGAGAGAGAAGCTGGTTGTAATGAAGCGACGTCGTTTTCGCAATCACCAGATCTAATCACGCGCCTCTGTTTTATGTTCTTGCGTGTTCCATTCGCAAAAGTTTCCGAGTTAATTTAGGTGGAAAACGGCTTCGCATTTCGGTTTAATTTCGGGTTTGGTTCGGTTTCGTTTCAATTCGATTGATTCGGGTTGAATAAAATTCTAGTCAAACTTAACCGTAATAAGTTTGATTCGGTTGTAATTTAGTTTGATTTTTAAAAAATCAACTTATAAAAACAAGAATCCTTAAAAGTAAACGTAAACAAAACGAAGGAATAAAAAAAAAATTCTTAAAAGTCTAAAATCAAATTGAAATTATCTCACTTAATCAAAAAAAAAAAATGAAGAACCGAAGATCATGTCATATGTGTTTATATTTTTAATATTATTAATTAACTAATTAACAAAAACACATTGGTTTATCGGTTTGATTTGGTTTTAAAACCGAACCAAACCGAACCGATTGGATTATATATAGAATATGGTTTGCTTTGGTCCGGTTCGGTTTTTTTGCCCACCTTTATGGAAATCGTCTGATTAAAAATATGTTTATGATATTAGTTGGGGAAATTGACCAAAATAACATATTTTATATTTTTTGTTTGTTTTAAATTTAGCATTATTAGTTTAAAATGACAATAATAACACAAATTTAATATTAAAATGACCTAAAAATCTTTTCATAATGGGAAAAACTAAACCTTAAATTGGAAATAATAAACTCAAACATAATGTTTAATTTTATTTGAAATTTATTTTGGATAAACAATTTTTTTTACATAATTATTTGTGCTATTTTCAGAATTTTAAATTTATGATCCTAATTTTGAAAAAAAAAATTGTGCTATTTTAGGGTATTTCTCTATTAGTTGTATGTATCAAAGTAAAAATATGAAATGATCACAATTCAACGTTTACGACCATAACTGTAGTAAAAAAACATTTCAAATTAATAAACTATTTGATCTCAAAAACTAAGGCTTAATGAAACTAGTTTTTTGCTTTAAAAAATATGGTTTGTTTTTTGGGTGAATTTCATGAATATTATGTTTGGAAAACTTAATTAGGTGACTATCACCTAAAAGCAGTCAATTAATAAAATAGCAATAATCAACTGTTCTGAGGGAGGGGAAATGTCAAAAAAAACCCTTGTTTTCTTATTCTCAACATCTACTTTTTCCTGATATGATGTGACATCTCATATTACAAAAGTTTCAGACACTACCTTCTACCTTTGGTTAGTAACAAAGAATCATTTGCAACCCCTAATCTACTTTTTTTTATTTCTCTTACACATCACATTCTCTCTCCTTTCCTTTCTTATACACTCCCACCTTTTAACCATTATTTAAAAAATAAAAAAAAAAGACTTTTTCTAGCTTTTCTCTTTACACATTTATCGTATCTTTCTTTTCTCTACGTTTTCTCCTCCCTAAAAAACTCTATTGCTATCTTTGGCTTTTCTCCTCATTTTAGGTAACTACTTTGTGCGATAGTTCATGTACATGTGTGTGAATGTAGTTGACTATTTGTTTCAGTGGTGTTTATTAAATGAGTAGTTAACTACTTTGTGTGATATATCATGTACATGGGTGTGAATGTAGTTGACTATTTGTTTCAGTGGTGTTTACTAAATGAGTAGTTAACTATTTTGTGCGATAGTTCCTGTACATGTGTGTGAATGTAGTTGACCATTTGTTTCAGTGGTGTTTACTAAATGAGTAGTTAACTACTTTGTGCGATAGTTCCTGTACATATGTGTGAATGTAGTTGACTATTTGTTTTAGTGGTGTTTACTAAATAAGTAGTTAACTACTTTGTGCGATAGTTCATGTACATGTGTGTGAATGTAGTTGACTATATGTTTCAGTGGTGTTTACTAAATGAGTAGTTAACTACTGTGTGCGATAGTTCATGTACATGTGTGTGAATGTACATGGACTATCACACAAAGTAGTTAACTACTCATTTAGTAAACACCACTGAAACAAATAGTCAACTACATTCACACACATGTACATGAACTATCGCACAAAGTAGTTACCTACTCATTTAGTATGGGAAGGAGAAAAGCCAAAGAGAGCAATAAAGTTTTTCAGGGAGGAGAATACGTGGAGAGAGGAAAGAGAAGATAAATGTGTAAAGAGAAAAGCAGAGAAATTTTTTATTTATTTATTTTTTATTTAAATAATTGTTAAAATGTGGGAGTGTGTAAGAAATGAGAGGAGAGAGAATGTGATGTGTAAGAGAAATAAAAAAATAGATGAGGGTTTGCAAAGTTTTTTTAGCAGGGATTGCTTTTGTATATTATATTAATTTTTTATTTACTTAATTTTGACCCACAAACATGTTACCACAACTAGTTTCCCTTGTTTTTTGGTATTTGTTGCAATCTATTAAGATAGTCGGTTTATGTAAACCGTGTAATTTAGTCTGATACAATCTATAAACCAGAATCCTCAGTCTACATTAGAGAAACATATGTAATTGGTTAACGTTTGATGAATAACATAATTTAATTTTTCAATACAACGATTTTTTTTCTTCGATATTGTTGTTCATCTAACATGGTATCAGAGCATTTAGATCAATCTCAACAATTCCGATATTTGTTTTCTTTCGTTTCATTGATCTAGTTTGATTGGAAATCTCTATAATATAATTTAAGAAAACATTTATGAAAATAAACTTTATTTTTTAAATTATTACATAAAATGTCATTACAAATAATAAAGAATATTTGAAATAGGAAATGATATAATATTCTTTTAAAATTATTGATTAGAATAAAGAAAGTATTTATTTTACATTAAAAAGGTTATTTATTATTTAATTTCTTAATTATTTTTGATACTATATATTTTAAAATAATAATCAATCCATATATATTCAAAGAAAAAAATATATTCAAATCTTGCTATATTTTTCACTATAATTTATTATATTTTATTTGAATATATAAAAAAACAAATGTTGAAAAATATTTTACTAATTTTATAAAACTTTAGACACAAGAAAACTATTTTTTTAAGAGTTCGTAGACTAACCATAAAAATCCGAGTCATTTAACGGTGCATATTATAGTTATGTTTTCAAGATTATAGGTTCTTGTGGGTTAACCCGAATAATATTTTAGTTCACTACAAAACGGGTAAAATAGATAAATTATTACAAATTGACAGCTTTATCAATAATCATTAGTTAGCCATATTGTAAAATTCTGATAAAAGAAATTTTCTTAAATTTCAAAACAATTTCTTTAAAAAAATTACCCCGCGCTAGGGAAATTGGCTTTTTCATACCTCAACTATTCAAAAATGTTAATTTCAGACCCGAATTTATAACCGGTACTAAAACATACGTCAACTTCGGAAATTTGGCTTTTTCTGACCTGAATTTGTAACCGGTGCTAAAATATACATCAACTTCTTAATAATTTGAATCTCATATTTAAAATTTTAATTTCGTACTATAATATACATGAGATCAAACGCTATTAAGGAGCCGTGATGCAGTCATCAAACCAAAATATGAAGAATACGAGCCCAAGATGATGTAGCTCAACTGGAATATATTCTCACCTCAACTAGAGCAGTCCTCGAAGTGGAATCAGTTCAATCCGAGTTCAGATGAAGAAGTTATTCAACGTCCAAGTCAAGTGATTCCCAGCATACGCGATTCAGACATACGTGCGTTCAAAGAATTCTTCCAACCAAACCCGAAGGAATCAAGCTACAAACCAAATTGTTATGGAATCTTTATTCATCAGAGCAGCCAGGAAAATTGGATTCACAACAACACCGATTCAGAGTTGAGAGATATGAATTTTACAAGTCAACCAATCTGCTTTATGCTCTACTGTGCATGATCGGTTGACTTGTAAAATTCATATCTCTCAACTCTGAATCGGTGTTGTTGTGAATCCACTTTTTCTGGTTGCTCTGATGAATAACGATTACAGAACAATTTGGTTTGTAGCTTGATTCGTTCGGGTTTGGTTGGAAGAATTATTTGAACGCACGTATGTCCGAATCACGTATGCTGGAAATCACTTGACTTAGACGTTGAATAACTTCTTCATCTGAACTCGGATTGGACTGATTGCACTTCGAAGACTGCTCTAGTTGAGGTGAGAATATAGTCCAGTTGAGCTGCATCATCTTGGAACAAGAAGCAGTTTGTAATCTGGTTGTTGGATTCAATTTAGTGATTCAATTAAGTCATTCAATCTGGTTGTTGGAACAAGAAGCGGTTTGTAATCAACAAAATTCGGAGAAGTCGATTAAAAGGTTTTGACATTAGAGTTATAAACACCATTAATATTTTTTTCTTTTCAAATCAAACCCAGATCCATAGAAACCATTAGAAATTAAAAAAAAACATAAAATCAGAATCCAGAAAAAGAAGAATGAAGAGAAAAACCCAAATCAGTGGAAAATTTCTGATGGTTATCAGATGAAAATGGAAAAGCTCAGAGAGGCAAGTAAAAAAGAAGAAGAAGAAGAAGAGGAGAGGGAGAGCAGAGGTGGATTTGCAGATTTTTATATATTAAGGAGATAATCGTCGATTTGCAGATTTTTAGATTTTAGGATTTTTAATTTTTGGGATTGTAATCGGGTGGGTGGAACTTATTTGGGTTAATCGGCTATATTGGGTTTTTGGTTTAATTTTGGATTTATTTAGTTAACGTTAGATTGATATATAGTAAACCAAAATTAATTGTGGTTTGTGTGCAATTTGGTTTCGAACTTTCATTTCGTGGATAATAAGTTTCGATCTTTTATTCGGTGGGGAAATAAGTTTTAAACTTTCAAATCAGGGGGATCTGTGTCGAGGTCGAAACTTTGGGTGGATCTGCACCTATATGATACTTCTGAGGGGAAAATACGTCGTTTTCCTAACTTGTTTGATAAATTTCGTAACAACAAATCTTATTATATAAAGCTGAATCGTTCAACGTGGACGTGATACGTAAGATAATTATAGGGTAACTAGGTGGAGTGACACGATTATGTGTCAAAATTAACTAAATAAAAAGCAATATAATAATCAAAAGTAACTCAGGGTAAAAGACACTGCAACCCCTCGTCTATTTTACCCAATTTTCAGAAACCGCAACACTAACAACTACTTTTTTTCTTTTCTTTTGACAACTACTTTATCTATTTCTCTTTAATATACACATGTTACTTTCTTCATCTCTTCCTCCTCACCCAAACACTGCATTTCAATCGCTCCAAAAATACATCCACTAATCCGGCTTCCTCGCCGCCGACTTCATCACCGACATACTCCACCGTCGTCTTTGTCACCGCCGTCATCCTCACCTCCGTCATCCTCACCTCCGTCTTCCTCACCGTCGTCTTCTTCACAGTATCCATCCGTCTTCCTCACCGTGTTTCCTCCATCTAACATGTTTTCTAGCATGCATTTTTTCTGAGATTGAGTTTCATTGAATCTCAAGTTCAATCGTTCGATATAGTTGATTATTCTATTTTAAAAATAGATCTGTATCTCAGATATATAGTTGACTATTCTATTTTATCTATAGCTGTATTTGAGTAATGGAGTACCCTAGTTTCATAGGTTCAATCTGGTGTTGTTTATAATAGTTGAATATTTTTCAACACAAGCTGTCTGTCTACGATGTTTACATTTTGTTTGCTACAAATTTATGCATATAGTTGACTACGATAGTTGGCTTTGCGTAATGGACTATTTTATTATCATAGTTTGAATCTTGGTGTATTTAGAATAGTTGTTTATTTATGTAGTTTTTATCCTTTATATATAATTGACTATTTTATTATCATAGTTCCAAGCTAGTCAAATATAAATACAATAGTCAAATATATCTGTTGTGTAGTTATTCTAATTGATTATATCCCTGACTATATAATTCTGTAGCAACATGGACAATGATCGACGGTATGCCACCCCCAGCCAAATAATGTGTTTCACCAAATATGCGATGTACTCGTTGATGTGCTCGTAAGGGTGGGAAGAGAATCTGCAAAGGACGCTTGTCGCTTAGGATGTGCGTGTAAGCTGCTAAGAAACATTGAAGGAACCATCATTGTTGTCATGAGGTTTGTGAACAAAAATATACGACAATTTCCACGTGGACAAAACCCAATACTACAGAAATAAGATATATATATTCAAATATCAAGAGTTGTCTATCCGCACTTAGTAGTTAATTATACAAAACATGTGAGAAGTGAATATACTCAATTGCTTTCACTATTAACCCCCAAAATTTATAGATGAATACTTTCAATATAGTCAGTCAAATAAATAGGTGAGTACTCCATACGGTTATATCCCCAACGCAGCAAATTAAAGATAAGGACTCATACATAAATAATTAAATAACCAACTATTTAGAAAAAATAAACGATTCAACTACAAGTAAAAGTAGTCAAAACTATTTTTTTTTTCCGGCAAATCAAATATATTGATATCATAAGAAGAGTACAAGACATAGAAACATTGTCAATACAACCGTTAACGTAAATAAAGGAAATTGAAACAATTTCGATGAAGGGGTGGAGAGTAACCATGCTTTCCTTTCGGAAGTCTTATAGGCTAACAGATAAAATCGGTTATGTCCCCCCTTCATAAAACTTTTGTTGGCTATCATCTCTTGGATGAAACTCCAAAATACACTTGGCATTACCTTGATAAATAAGGCTAAACTAAATGTTATTGGTGATGAATCTGAAACTTGTCTCCTCGTTGAAATCAAAATACTTAATAATTCCGGTAAAGTCTCTTTGTGTTTATGTTGGAGGATACGTTGATTTCGTACGGAGAGAAGAAACAGAAAATACCGGTAGTAATCAAAACAATGAAGCATCTTCTCTCCTCTCTTTGGCCATACCTGTTTTCTTCTCATCGAACAATCCTTAACACTAGAAACCTTTGCCCCTGGATCCCAGATCCGTGCTTGAAATCCTCTTCTCAATTTGGAGAGATTCAAATTAGAGTCACGGATTCTTCGATAAAAGAATCGAAATATTTCAAAGATGAACTGACGGAAGCCAATCGGAAAATTCCCGAATGGAATGAAACCAACACAAATACTCCTGGGCCGTTGCCGGATTATGGTCGGAAAGAGACTCTCCCGGAAAGAGAGAAAGAGAACGAGACTTTGAAATTGAAACTTCAAAATCATCGATCTAGTTTTATGTGAGAAATAAAAACCTAACTACAAACAAACAAAAGAAAAAAAGAGTACGACCGACGCCGGAGCCGACGTCGGCCGGTGATTGTGTCAAAGAGAAGAAAACGGTTTGTCTACGTAAGGGGATCGCCCTTGTGGGAGAGAAGAGAGAAAACGGTTCGTAGTAGTCAAAACTAATTACTCACACAAATAGACGACTATTTTCACATGGATAAAACCCAATACTACAGAAACAAGATACATATTCAAATATCAAGAGTTGTCTATCCGCACTTAGTAGTTAACTAGACAAAACATGTGAGAAGTCAATATACTCAACTGCTTTCACTATTAACCCCCCCCCCCCCCCCCCCCCAATTTATAGATGAATACTTTCAATATAGTCAGTCAAATAAATACTTGACTACTCCATACAGTTATACCCCCAACGCATCAAACTAAAGATAAAGACTCATATATAAATAATTAAATAACCAACTATTTAGCAAAAATAAACGATTAAACTACAAATAAGAGTAGTTAAAACTAATTACTCATACAACTAAACGATTATTTTCACGTGGACAAAACCCAATACTACATAAACAAGATATATATTCAAATAACAAGAGTTGTGTATCGATATATAAAGAGGAAGAGGAAATAGAAGAGAAAAAGAGAAAGAGAAACGTTAGTCTCTTTAACTTCAACGGAAAGAGAAGAGAAGGAAAAGAGGAACATGAAAGAGAAAGAGAGAAAGAGAGAAAGAGAGAAAGAGAAGGAAAAGACGAATAGGAAAGAGAAGAGAAACGTATGTAGTTTTGGTGTCAGCCAAAAAGCATTGTCCAGAATAAGGGAGCAATGGGGTTTTCGACAATTCTCCTTATTCTAAACAGTTGACTATTGCTAGAAAGTTAATTGACTGCATTGCTATGGTAGTCACCTAATAGCTCTCACAAACATAATATTCATGTAATTCACCCATAATTATAGCTCAATAAATCATGACATGTGTCATTATTAATTTAGATCGTGACATGTGTCAATGTAATAATATAATTTTTTCTATTGTTAGTTAGTTACTTTTTATAAATGACAAAATAGCAAAAAAAAGGGAGCAAGGGTATTTTATATTGTTAGTTAATTACTTTTTTGTAAATGTCCAGAATAAGGGAGCAAGGGTGTTTTCGACAATTCCCCTTATTCTAAACAGTTGACTATTGCTAGAAAGTTAATTGACTGCATTGCTATCGTAGTCACCTAATAGCTCTCACAAACATAATATTCATGCAATTCACCCATAATTATAGCTCAATAAATCATGACATGTGTCATTATTAATTTAGATCGTGACATGTGTCAATGTAATAATATAAATTTTTCTATTGTTAGTTAATTATTTTTTATAAATGACAAAATAGCAAAAAAAAAAAAAAATTGTTTTTGTTTTAATGGAAATTAATAAAATTGAAAAAATAAAGTAAGCAAATAAATAGAAACTAAAAAATAAAAAGTGTTAAATATAAAAAAATATTCATATAAATAAAATTAAAAAATATAAGTGGAAATTAATAAAATTAAAAAATAAAGTAAGCGAATAAATAAAAACTACAAAATAAAAAGTGTTAAATATAAAAAAAATATAATATTCATAATAAATAAAATTAAAAAATAAAGTTTGTTACCGTGTGTTTGATAATCATGGAGCCCATTCATTCATTTAGAAGGATTGTTTGGATAATATAGATAAATTTTGAATTTTCTTAATTGCAAATTACAAAACGTAATTTCTGGATAATTAAACGGGATCTTAATTTAGAATTTAATTATACGGGTTTCAAAATGGTGAAGAATAAATTGATCTATTTTGTTCATAAATGAGTATTCACGACGAGACCAAACAAAGCTTTGACTAAAGGAAAACACCAAAATTTTGATAGATAAACTTTTGAGGATAACATGTGAGTGTAGTAAACTATTCGCAACTCTCATATAATATTATAGTAGTTCTTACTTATGTTTTTAATTCTATAAACCAATAAATTTAAAATTAAACGCTATTTTAGCGGAAAGTTTAAGAAAAGAAAATACCAAGCTTTTATAAGAACCTCCTTAGATCGTCACAAAGAAGCTGGTTTCGATTTAGACAGAGACAGAAGTGTTGTGGAATACTTCTGGTTTTGAGAGAGAGACAGCGATGAAGATGTTGCACAGCAGCAACGAATCGCACACTAGATAAGAGAGATAGGTGAGAATCGAAAAGATGTTGCATAAGCAACAATCGATCTCAAGAGAAGATGAAGAGTTTCTGTCGCCAAAGGTTTATTTGAGAGAGAAAGATTAATAATTTTGATGACCTAAACCAAGGTGAGTTGCAACAAAGGAGAACAAGGGTTTTTAAATGAAAACAACAAAAGGAAAAACCCTAAAACAGGTGGGCTTTGCATAAAAACGAAAATAAGGTAATGGGCCTTGCTTTATGGTCGAAATCTGAGGTGATGGGCCTTTCTGGGCTTGAGGAAGATCACAAGATGGGTCAATAAGATTGTGGATCATTTGGCCTCGTTAAAAACCTATCTTCGTAAAATCCAGTGGGACAAAAATGAAGATAGGGAAAAAGAGCACACAAATGATTCACAAACCCACCTAGTGATTTCTTTAGGCCTGAATCATAACCGGTGTGGTTAGATGTGTCTTTGAATCGCCAATGCCTTCTCGTTCGGGATTTCCCTCGGATCCCTCGGTTAGATTTCCCTCGGACCCCTCGGATCCTTCAGTTACAAGCTTTCTTACACGTTCATGCTCTGCTACAAGCTCCGGTTCCGGTGGCTTCTTCTTGATGATGCTTAGTATCACATCATCCTCCCCCAGTTGAAAAAGATTTGTCTTCAAATCTGCCAAGAACAAAGCTAAGTTAGAATTATCAGATCGTAGAGACAACGAATACTTACCTTGCAAGCGTCTCTTTTTGGTTTTGGAAATGATTTCTGCTGGAGTTGGGAGTGTGCCGTGCTCTTTAGCATCTGTAGAGTCAGAAGGATCAAATGCCACGAATTGAGAAGGTTCTTTAGCCTTTATTCCTGCTCCTTGTCCGATTTGATCTCCGTTGGATCCGTCTTGTTGTTTTTGAAGCAAAACAGTACATGTATGTTTAAACAACAAAGGAGGACGAACATTAGTCTTAAAATTCATATTAGAACGAGAAAACTTACCTTTTTTAGCAGTATTTTGGTTGTTTAGAAGCTCATTTAGCTCAAGACTCTTGTTTTTGAAGATAAGGCCTTCGGATGGATTTTTCAAAGGAAAAACGCAATCTACTTGTCCAAAATAGAATCTGCTACGATTACTCTCTTCTAGAGGTGCAGGTTGTTGAAAAAAATAATCTCCTTCAATTAAAATTCGATGCATTTGCTCAGCTCTCATCCTTTGCAAATAATTCACTGTTTTTGGCTTAGAAAGCAAGGATATATCGTTCTGATGCTGCTGGTGCTCTTTGCCTTTGATGAGAAGCAATTCCTTTGGATTTTATCTAGAATATTCATCCCTGTAATCCTGCAAAACAAGGGATCTTCCACTCGGCAGCTCCGGTGTAGTATTAGATAAACTCAAAAGAGTTTTGTTAAAAACAGATTTATGATTAAATGATTGAGAGAATAGAGTTCTTGGGATATTACCAGCCTTAGCAAGAAAGTTTGATTGCTTGTAGTGTGTGTTCTCAGCCTGCTTTCCTTTCTTCTTTTGATCCTGGTAAATATGGAATGGTGTCAATGGCACAAGAGTGTGTTTTCTGCCCTTGAACTCGAAAGAATACTTGTCGGTGGAGCCGTCATGAGTAACGTGTCTATCATACTGCCACGGTCTTCCCAACAGAATGTGACTTGCTCCCATAGGCAGAATGTCACACAGCACTTCATCTTCATATTTCCCAATGGTTATGGGGACCATTACTTGGCTGCTCACACGCATTTCACCTTCATCATTGAGCCAATGCAGATTGTATGGCTTTGGATGCTTCTTGACTGTCATTCTGAGCTTGTTAACCATGTACTCACTAGCTACATTGGTGCAGCTTCCTCCATCGATTATAAGGCTGCACACCTTGTCTTGCACATGACATCTAGTGTGAAACAGGTTCTCTCTTTGTGCTTCTTCTTCTGTCTTAGCTTGCACATTTAGAATCTTCTTCATCATTAAGAGTTCTCCTTTCGCAGCATACTCTTCATGTTCTTCTGTCGAATATGAGAGCTCCTTCTCATCTTCTGATTCGTACTCACCATTGTCTAAGAGAATCAGAACTCTCCGGTTGGGACAAGCACTAGCAATGTGCGCTCTTCCTTGACACTTGAAGCAGATAATTTCACGTTCTCTAGTAGTTGTAGGAGCTTCTATTTTGACCTTGAAATCTGAACTAGTAGGGAATGATTTAGGAAACGCCTTAGGCTCAGCAATAGCCTTTTCTTCCTTAGTATAGCTCGGCCTAGCAGTAGATGAACTAGTTCCAAAATTTGTTGTCCGAGATCCCCTTCTTTTGAGCTGTTGTTCGACCAAAATAGATTTGTGATATATCTCCTCTAGATCAGCATAGCTTTGCATCTCCACTCTGTCTTGAATTTCTCGATTCAGCCCACTCAAGAACCTAGCAATCATTGCTTCAATGTCTTCATCAATACCAGCCTTGATCATTAGAGATTCCATCTCTTGAAAATAATCTTCTACATTGCTGTTCCCTTGAGTCAAGCGCCTTAGCTTCTGGTGCAGCTCTCTATGATAGTGAGTAGGGACAAAACGCTTCCTCATGAGTGCTTTCAACTCATCCCAAGTATCAACAGATGGTTCTCTGTTGCGTTTGCGGGTTGTTGTGATTTGATCCCACCAGTTGATAGCGTATCCATAAAATTCAGTAGCTGCTAGCTTAACCATCTTGTAATCAAAATACTCTTGACACTCAAAGATCATGTCAATCTTCTTCTCCCATTCCAGGTATGCATTTGGATCATTCTTGCCATAAAAAGGAAAAACTTTCAGCTTCATACCTCTCATGTCATCATCAGCACGTTCTCTTGCTCCTCCATCACGCCGTGGACTGCCTTGAGAAGAAGTATCATCACCATCATTGTTTCTGGGCTGTCTTTGCTGATTACAAACGGGATTGGCATTTGTTTCTTGAGCTCTCCTCGGGTTGGCATCTCCTTGTAGTTGATCGATCCTCTGGTGTAGTTCTTTTCCTTGCTGTTTCATCATTTGCTCAAAACGAGCTACCATTGCTTCCATAAACAACTTATTGATGTCATTGCTGTTTTCTCCTTGTTCATTCATCTTGTACCTGAGAACAAAATAGCAAACAGAAACAAGTAACTAGTCCTCACAACAATAAAGCTCACACATGAAACAAAAGAGACAAGATTTTTAACAATAGAAAAGAATCAACAGCCACACAACACACTGAAATAACACAAACAATAGAAACTTAACAAGCTGAAACAAACTGAACTAGAACAAACACCTATCGAACAAGAATAGAACAAGCTTGACACAAAACTAGAGCAAACTGACTCAAAGATTCGAAACAGAAACTAAAAGAGACTCAACACACAAACTGCAGTAATACAAGCTGCTAATCAACCTGCAACTAGAACAGAAACAATTCGAATAGAAACAAACAAGAGACACAAACTGATAATGAACCTGCAATTATAACAATCACAAATCGAACAGAACTGAAGAGACCAACTAAAATTTCGACCAGAAAGTAATACACACTGAAAATCGACCTCTAACACTTCTAAAGCTTAGCAAATCACGCCAAATACTAGACAAAACTGAAACAACAACAAGCAGAATGAGCAGATCGACACAACACACTTAGAAACCTAAATTTTTTTTTTTTTGATTTTTTTTTGATTTTTTTGAATATCTAAACTCGACAACACACACTAAACAGACTACTAAACACGAAAATTACACAGAAAAAAAGAGGAATAATTTCGACAATCAACAAAAGATGAACAGTCATAAAATCACCAAAACACAAGATGAACAGAATCGATTAGATTAGGAACGAGATTACCAAAGCTTCGATGTGGTTGCTCTGATACCACTTAATAAGAACCTCCTTAGATCGTCACAAAGAAGCTGGTTTCGATTTAGACAGAGACAGAAGTATTGTGGAATACTTCTGGTTTTGAGAGAGAGACAGCGATGAAGATGTTGCACAGCAGCAACGAATCGCACACGAGATAAGAGATATAGGTGAGAATCGAAAAGATGTTGCATAAGCAGCAATCGATCTCAAGAGAAGATGAAGAGTTTATGTCGCCAAAGGTTTATTTGAGAGAGAAAGATTAATAATTTTGATGACCTAAACCAAGGTTAGTTGCAACAACGGAGAACAAGGGTTTTTAAATGAAAACAACAAAAGGAAAAACCCTAAAACAGGTGGGCTTTGCATAAAAACGAAAATAAGGTAATGGGCCTTGCTTTATGGTCGAAATCTGAGGTGATGGGCCTTGCTGGGCTTGAGAAAGATCACAAGATAGGTCAATAAGATTGTGGATCATTTGGCCTCGTTAAAAACATATCTTCGTAAAATCCAGTGGGACAAAAACGAAGATAGGGAAAAAGAGCACACAAATGATTCACAAACCCACCTAGTGATTTCTTTGGGCCTGAATCATAACCGGTGTGGTTAGATGTGTCTTTGAATCACCAATGCCTTCTCGTTCAGGATTTCCCTTAGATCCCTCGGTTAGATTTCCCTCGGACCCCTCAGATCCTTCAGTTACAAGCTTTCTTACACGTTCATGCTCTGCTACAAGCTCCGGTTCCGGTGGCTTCTTCTTGATGATGCTTAGTATCACATCAAGCTTTCTTACTAAAATCTCCAATTCTATGTAAGGAGAATGATTAAGATTTGTTACTATTAACTAATTTGTTAGACTAAAGATATATTTTAATAAAAGAAACCTGCATGTATACGCACATATTCATCTAGTTAGAATAACGAATAAAAGAAAAGTCAGGTCACAACTTCAAACCTCGCATTAATTACATTTGTGTTTATTTTTAGGGTATTAGTAATGCAGGACCTTCAAAACTTGCAAAATTAGTTTTGTTAAATCGTCACTGTTTATCACAACTGCTGGCATACAAAAAGTCGATTTAGTCCCTATATTATAACTAAAAATAAGTAGGGTTGATAGAGAGAGATAACGTCACTTTCTTTGT
The DNA here is from genome assembly GCA_030161315.1 of Eutrema japonicum. Lineage (NCBI taxonomy): Eukaryota > Viridiplantae > Streptophyta > Magnoliopsida > Brassicales > Brassicaceae > Eutrema > Eutrema japonicum. The sequence goes on from BSQW01000012.1 coordinate 34,409,377, forward strand.
TGGTGTCAGAGGGAAATCTGGATTTGGATTTTTTTTTGTTTTTTCAAAAGTGGAGAGAGAGACAGAAGTCACCCCCAAAAAAAAACCAAATGGCGACCATTCGTTAACCCTCTAGGGTTTTCTTCATCATCCGCACTTCACCTTTTTTTTCAGTTTGACAATAATTTGCAGTTATTGAAGCAACTTCAACGAGATACGAAACATAAATCCGTCTTGCAAATCTCGATTATCACCGATTTTTGTCCCAGTAAACACAAATCCATCTGAATCACGATTTTGAAGGTAAAAGTAGAATCAATTTCTTGATTTCATTTTTTCTGATTATGTGCGATTATGTCTCAAATTAAAGAACTAACACTTATAATTTTTTTCAAAACGATTCGCCGATGTTTGATTTCTTCAATTGTTCTCCAGATGACATATATAGAACTTCCCAAGCGTATGTTCACCATCTGAATCACCGATTTATTTTTGGGACCATAAATTCCAGCATGGTGGGCTAGCTGAAACTCTGGAATTTAATATGGGGTCCATTGCTCTACATGCAAAGAGACTTGTTACTGCGCTCATGGATCATTACGCATAATTATTTTACTTCACAACTGTGTGGTTAGTGACTCTCATATTAGCAGTCTATTTTCAGATGACAATGTTCCTTCCGCTTTCATCGGATAACACTGTCTTGTTATATTTATGTTAACTTTTTTGTTGATTAGATTTCGATGTTATGGGGAACTCTCTTATCTTTTTTTTCTAAAGTTTTTGAGTTTTCGAATTTTCTTCTCACCTATCGTCATTGCATCCTCCTATATAAAATTGTTATCCGCATATCGTCTACATATATATGTTATCTGCATATCTTTCCTCGTAATGTTGGCTTTAAGGAACACATTGGCTTAAAGGAATACTATACGGTTTAGGGGGGGGGGGGTATTGGGGTTTAAATCTATGATATAACATTTTTTCAATTCAACAATAGTTTCTCTTATTGTTTCAAATTAAACGAGATAACAAAGTTAGCAGTTACTTTTCCATTAGAAAACACAAGGGATTTAATGAAAACTATATGGTTAAAGGTTTATTCTTTAGGAATTAGGACTTAGGGTTTAGGTTTTAGGATTTAGGGTTTGGGGTTTTGGATGATGCTCCAATTATCTGGGTAATGTAGGTATCCACATATAGATAACAAAGTTATCACTTACTTTTTCATTATATAGTTATTTGTACCCGATACTTTTTCTGAGATATGGGGTTTTGGGTTCAGGGTTTAGGGTTTATCGTTTCCAGACATTTTCCAATTCAACAATAGTTTCTCTTATTGTTGCAAGTTAAACGAGATAACAAAGTTAGCAGTTACTTTTCCATTGAAAAGCACTAGGGAATTAAAACATATGGTTAAAAGTTTATTCTTTAGGAGTTATGACTTAGGGTATAAGATTTAGTATTTAGGGTTTAGGGTTTAGGATTTAGGGTTTAGGGTTTAGGTTTTAGGATTTAGGATTTAGGATAACGCTCCAATTATCTAGGTAATGTAGTTATCCACATACATATAACAAAGTTATCACTTACTTTTTCATTATATAGTTATCTGTAAACCCGATACTTTTTCTGAGATATGGGGTTTTGGGTTTAGGGTTTAGTGTTTAGGGTTGATGGTTCAGGGGTTAGGGTTTAGGTCAATTTAGAACCGAAGAATTATCTGGGTAATTTAGTATCCACATCCAGATAACAAAGTGATTTACTTTTGCGTTGAATAACACTTGGGATTTAATGAAATCTATATAGTTTAGTGTTTATGATTTACGGTTTAGGGTTTAAGGGTTATGATTTAGGTTTTAGAAAAAAGTACCAGAATATATGGCTAATGTAGTTATCCCGATATAGATAACAAAGTTATTTTTATATTTCTCATTGAAGATCACATGGTATGTAGTGAGAAGTCAAAACATTTCCCATTACAGTCTAAGTTTGGAAAGTTAATTTAAATGGAATTTTTAAACATAATATTTCACAATCAAAATGTCATACAAACGATTACATTGTCATTGCAGCAAAGACAATAACTTGTTAGAAGATAACCAAGTTTCCCAGATAAGGGGATAACTACTTAAAGACAACATGTGGGTTCATATGTTTAAACAATTCTTATCCACATAATTTATTATCTTAGGGTTACCTGGATCCCACCTCCTTATACAATGTGAATAATAATTCTTATCCACATAATTTACTCTTTATTAATTATTAAAATAAACCTTTAGCTAAATCTTTGCAAGATCTATCTCCCGCCAGCGAAAGATTGAGATGTCAATACTTGCATTAAACGCTGTGTCACCTGCTTTTTATGTTTTTGTGAGTTGTAGGGGCAAAATCGTCTGAATAAAAAATAACCTTTTCTAATACTAATTTTGACTTATGTTTCGAGACTTACTTAATTTTTCAACTATATGAGGCTATACACCTCATTCACCCTTATTTTTACCACTAATTGACCACTCATAATTGCATTTTACTTAATTCAATTTTTATTTTGTTTTCTTTGTTTATTTTTTTTTGTCATCTGGAGTTTTTTTTTTTTTTTTGGTTAAAGGGCTTTCATTAAAATAAAAAGTCATACAAAGAAACAAACAAGAACCAATAACCATTGAAAGAGAAAGAAACCATAACATGGAAAAGGACAGCAATTGCACAAGCACAACTGCTTACTCAGAAGAGAGAAGAGGTGGGTAGAGAAAAAACAACACCGGGATGGGACCAGAATCTGAAAACATGTCAACTTGAAGACCAGATACGAAGAAGACGGGGACCATAAACCAAACCTAAATTCCTCAAAGCCAAAGCTTTGTTCTTTACAACCAACAACACTATCTTCAAAATAAACTGAGGAGGAAGAGTGTTACCTAGATGATACCTTCAGTTTCTTTCCGTCCAGATCTCGTACATACAGACCTGCCAGCCTTAAAGGAGAGCTAAGGTACGATCTGATGAAGAGCTCGCATCAGGGAGCCAAGCGACAATTTAAACCCAAGACAAATGGAGGGTAGGGAGATGAGAATTGTTAAGCATACCAGTCCAAATTAAAGCTGAAAAGCCACATTCAAATAAAAATGGTTTCTAGATTCTTGAGCCAAACCGTAGAGGAGACAAGTGCTCTCTACATCCACACACCAAGAGACTAATCTGTCTAGAGTAGGGTTACGATATAGTATGAATAACTAGGAAATAGTGGAGTGTTTAGGGATGGCAGCTTTGAACCAAATCAGCTTGTGCCAAACAACCATTAGAGAATTGCATTATCTTGGATTACTTCAATCAGAGCCACCAATTACATTATCTTGGGCTACTTCAAAGGTCGTTCTGGCCTTCGTCAAGGAGACCCTTTGTCACGGATTCTCTTTGTGATGGCCATGAATTTTTTATCTCTTATGTTAAATAAAGCAGCAGCTGATGAAATCTTCAGGTATCATCCATGTTGTGAAACACTTCGTTTGACTCATCTTTCCTTCACGGATGATCTCCTGATTTTTGTGAAAGGCTCTACTGAATCTGTTGCAGGGGTCTTCAAGGTTCTGCCCAATTTGAAAAAATGCCAGGTCTCGGGGTGAATATGAGCAAAATGTCGTTTTCTGTTCAAGGGCTGCTGTGGAGGTGTTGAATCATTTAAAAAGCAGATTTTCCCTTAGCCATGGCTTTCTCCCCATCAGGTACTTGGGCTTCCCTTTATGTACGAAAAAGCTATCCATTGCGGACTGCGATTCTCTATTACAGAAAATCAGAGCTAATATGAATGGATGGTTGCATAGGCTTTTGAGTCTGGCAGGTCGTTTAAGGCTGTTGAAGACAGTTATCACCGGTATAATTGGGTTCTGGACAAATGCTTTCTTCCTACCTAAGAAGGTAATCTAGAAAATAAACTCCTAGTGTGGAGCCTTCTTGTGGCATGGAAAATTGGATGGATCCACTTCGGCAAAAGTATATTGGTCAGCGGTTACTACTCCTAAGATCGAGGGTGGTTTGGGTATGAGATCAATCCTGAGTTGGAACAAAACTTGCGGTTTGAAGATGATATAGAAGCTATGCTTTCGTGCTGGTTCCATTTTGGTGGGGTGGATAAGATCCACTTATCTTTCTACAACTTGCTTTTGGTTGTTGAATGAGAATAATAATGCTTTCACTTGGATGTTTCGTAAGATTCTAAAACTTTGTCATAAGGCAGTTTCCTTTCTTCGTATCAAGCTGGGTTGTGGGGATGAAACTTTCTTTTGGTGGGATCCGTGGACACCTTTCGGGCCGTTGATTCACTTTTTAGGGCCATCAGGTCCAACTTCTCTAGGCATCCCGCTTAATGCGCTAGTAAAGGATTATCGCTCTATCGATGGCTGGATGTTACCTTCGGCAAGATCGAATGTGCAATTTCAGTTGCTAACTTACATTATCTCAATGCATGTGTCTTTCGATGCAAACTCTACACTTCTTAAAGCGATCCGGTGCAAGGAAGCATTGCACAATGGCAGTCAAAACGGATATGAGCAAAGCCTATGATCGCTTAGAGTGGAATTTCATTAAAAAGGTTCTCTAAAGATTTGGATTCCACCCAAAGTGGATCTTGTAGATAATGCAATGTATTACTACTATTTCATACTCCTACCATGTTAACGGATCCGCACAAGGCCAAGTAGTCCCGCATATAGGAATACGACAAGGAGATCCTCTTTCGCCATATCTCTTCATCCTTTGTAGTGAAGTCTTATCCGGGCTATGCAAGCAAGCGCAAGACAAAGGCCATCTCTCGGGTATTTGTGTTGCAAAAGGAAGCCAAAGAATAAACCATATACTCTTTGCCGACTATACCATTTTCTTTTGCGAAACAAAACCCCGTTGTTGCGAAGAGTTAATGAAGATTATGAGTTTGTATGAGCAGGCATCCAACCAGAAGATTAATCCCTTGAAATCGTCAGTTACCTTCTCCCGAAAAACTCAAGTGGAAGTAAGAGAAACAGTCAAACAAACTCTAGGGATTTCTAAGGAGGGAGGCCAAGGTAACTACTTGGGGCTTCCAAAACACTTTGGTCGACGGAAAAAGATTTATTTACACTCATCGTCGATCGTGTCCGAGAACGAGAAATCAGCTATTCCTCAAGGTTCTTGTCGAGCGCGGGGAAAGTTACCTTGCTGAAATCAGTACTCTCGTCCATCCCGACTTATTCTATGTCGTGTTTCAAACTCCTGGCGAGCCTTTGTAAAAGAATCTAGTCCACTTTAACTATATTCTTGTGGGATTCAAATCCGGAGAAGAAGAAAATGTGCTGGGTTGATTGGTCAAAACTCACAAAGGCAAAACAGAATGGTTGCCTTGGCTTTCGCAAAATTCAGAGCTTCAATGATGCTCTGCTTGCAAAGCTCAGCTGGCGAATTCTCCAAAACCCGAATTACCTCCTCACGCAAGTATTAACAGGAAGATATTGCAATAAGGAAAGTTTCTTAAAGGCTACAACACCAGCATCTGCCTCACACGGATGGAGGGGAATCATGATTGGACGGGAACTCCTAGTAACACAACTTGGAAAAGCCATTGGTAACGACAGAGACACAAAAATCTGGACGGATCCTTGGTTGTCGCTATCTACGCCGATGAGACCATATAGACCACCATCAATGTCGACCACGAATCTGAGTGTTTCAGACCTCTTGATGGATAACACAAAGGAATGGAATAGAGATAAAATCGAGGAGCTGCTACCGGAACTAGTTCCAATTATTCTTTGCATCAAACCGAGCAAAAAGGGAGGCGAAGACAAACATATTTGGTTACCAAAAAAATCTAGAATCTACTCTACAAAGTCAGGCTATCATTCAGTGGTGGAGAAAAACCAAATTGGAGATGAAGGCCCTGTCATGGAGCACATCATCAATTGGTTAAGGGATGTGTGGTATGCCAAATGCTCCCCAAAACAGAAAGTTTTTATCTGGAAAATTTCTCAGGGAACTCTCCCAATTGGTGAAAATCTACTTAAAAGAGGACTAGTGGCTGGTGCTAACTGTCCCCATTGTGGCGAGCTTGAACCTACAACACATCTGCTGTTTCACTGTAACTTTGCTCAGGAAGTGTGGCGTAACGTCCCTTTTAAAGAAACAGTTCTCTCCTCTTTGATATCTGGCTTTCCCTCTGGAATTTTGGTTGGGAAAACTATGACTTGCCTGCCTCCAACGGGAATATTGGCTGGACCGCTCTTTCCATGGTTGTGCTGGTATGTCTGGACATCATGAAATCTCCTTCTCTTCGAAAGCAGAGTAATATTTGTTGATGAAACAATCAACAAAGCCTTAGTTGCTAGACGAGAATGGCAATAAGCGCAACAAGCTGAAACTATCGATCTTGCTCAGCATGATACCAACCAGAACACTCAGAACACGGATGTTACAAAGGTCACGACAGAGCCAGTCATGTGCAACACAGATGGCGCCTGGAAAGAAGACATCAAGTATGCAGGGTTAGGCTGGGTGTTTAGGGATCATTCCAATGTCCTTGCTAAAGGAAGTAACTCATAAACTTTTGTCAGCTCACCTCTTGCCGCTGAAGCTTTAGCGATTCGATCTGCCTTGGAAAATGCTCTGGACCTTGGCTTTCAAAATCTCAGTTTAAAATCGGACTCAAAGGAGCTCATTCGCATCATCAACTCCGACGAATGGACCTCGAAGATCTTCGGGATTCTCCACGATATTAAAACTCTATCTTTGCTTTTGGCTTTCATTTCCTTTTCGTATATTCCTCGCAAAGGCATCTCTGCTGAGACTTTGTTCTGATGTTGCTATGCAAGACGCCTAAGTTTAATTAATGAAGGTTGTTCAAAAAAAGAAAAGGATATGAGCTTTTCAAGCTCTGATACCAATGATGTAAGACTCAGAATCCACCTTGGCTTATGATCTCCTGGTGATCAAAACGCTAATAAGCTTATGCAGAAGTGGGCGATGATAGAGATGAAGTCATGAGCAAGGTTCTTATACCCGAGCTCAAAGAAAAAGGTCCACCAAGTCTTCAAGAATTCATGAGCAAGGTTCTCACACTCGAGCTCAAGGACCAACCAAGGAGTTCCACTACTCCTTCTCTCCCCGCCTAAAAAGGTTTGAAATGTCAAGCTTAGTGACGTTAAACAAGCGCTCTTGGGAGGCATTCCCATGACTATCCTTGTATATTTTCGTTTTTTTTTCTAGTACCTTTTGATGTTTTTGGTTCATGTCTATAGGTATCATGGGTCTCAAGGTCGTGGTGTTTGATGCATGGATGGGTTAAGCTATGAAACGCCACCCTTCTCTCCTCGTTAGCATGGTTCCACCAATCCTTCTCCCCCAATTCAAAGTTATGATCCAAAGTACCTTTCATTGTATACACCTTCTTGCATATTTTTACCTTCTCCTTAACTTTTGTTGCACCGGGACGGTGCAATTCAAGTTCGGAGGAGGGATTTGTGTCTTTTGACCTTGTGTTTTGTGTTTTTGTTTTCAAATTTGCATACTTGAGTCTCATGCATACATTAAGTGCATAGAAAAGCCATAAAAATTGAAAAAACATTGAAAATTGAACTCAAAAAGAAAGCATGTAGTTGCATTTTGCATGATTAAGACTGAGTCTAGATGCATATAGGGTTGCATTCACTTGCATTGGGAGGGATGCATATAGGGTTGCATTCACTTGCATTGGGAGGATTGTCCATAGAGAATATTAACTTAAGAGCTTGATTTAATGCCCTCGATAGGAGTTCTTTGATGCATTTGAACGATCACAAAGTTAAGGATGATCCATGCTTTGATCTCGCGGTTTGAATGTCTTTGTCTTGTTTGAAGCATGATTTGATTTGAATCCAACTCTATTTATTGAACTTTAATCTTGACTTGAAATTATCATGCTTGTACATTGAAAAGTTGAACTCATGGATACAATATACATATTTGAGTTATCTTCTCTCTTTTACCACTCTCTTGTTAGCTAAAATAGCCGATTCCCATCTTTGGAATGGTTAACCATATCCTAAACTAAGCCTTCCTTCAAGCCTTCATCTCTTGTGTGTGTCGTGAGGCCTAATTTCGAATGAACTAAGAAAAAGTGTTGAGTTTAGAATGACAAGTAGAAGCTTCCATGTAGAACTAGCTCAAACATCAAAGAGCAAGACATATGCTAGGTTAGATAGGTTGGGAGTTTGGGTGTTGATTGAAAGAAAAGAGAATGTGGAGAAAGGAAAAGATTGGGAAAAAGGATATGGGATAACAAAAAGTTTGGATTGGTTGTCATGAAAGTAAGAAATAGGTCTAAGTAATGAAATGTATAAGTCTCTAGTGTAAAAGAAAAGAAGAGCTTAAGGAAAATAAAAGATGAGAACCCAAACCAATCGAATTTTGAGAAGAAGAAAAGAATCCCCTACGTGTGAAAAGAAAAAGAAAAGTGATGGAAAGTGTGGGTTTAAGAAGGCAAAAATGCTTTGTGATATGGGTAGCTTAGGAATGAGACTTGATGGGTTTAGAAATAGGAATGAAGTTCATATTGGGGCATTGGGTAGATGGAAGTCATCCTTGTACGAATCAATTGTTCTTTACTCTTAGCATTTTATCGAAGTTCATTCTTTCGTGAGAGATCCCCTTGCATTGGAATACCCACATGATTGAGATCATTTTTTTTTATCACAAAACCTTTTCAATAAGCCAAATGAGCTCACTTGATTTGTATAAGACATGATTCACCATTGCACTTAATGAATGTCAAAGAGCTGGAGGAAATGAATATTTGTGAATGCTAAGGCTTAGACCAAATTCGTGTAGCAACGAGTATCGCTAAATCTTTTGAAGTAGAGGTTGTTTGTGCATCACATAACTACTCGCAAGGACATTGATTTGAATTCTTTTGTTAATATTCTCGGATATGATCTCCCGCATTCCTACCTCTTCTTCGAATTGTTCTTGTTTATTTGCTTGCAGACAAGAAAAATGCAAGTTCGGGGGAGTTGATAGTTGCATTATTTGTCCCATTTAAGCATCCATTTAAGTTAGTTTTTACATCCTTATAGCATTCATTTCATTGTTTTGGTCTAGTTTGCATCCATTTTAGAGTTAATGAGTCATAGGTTAGTTCTTGCATGTGTTTGTGCACTATGAAGACTTTTAGGTACCATTTGGAGCTTATGAAAGCATTGAGGATCTTGGAGGAAGATCATGGGGCAAAATGAACCAATTTGGATCAAGAGCTATGCCCAAAAATCAAGGAAAATGTAGAGACCATCCTAAGTGTTTTAAAGATCAACTCAGATGAAGGATTTAAATTTGGATTTAGCTTCTACGATCCTCATGAAAGTCGTATATAATTGAGTTATAATTCGTTTGGAGGTATTTTCAAGTTATTCCGATAAGTGGTTCAAGAGATACATCAAATTCAATGAGCATATGTCCATCTGGCGCACATACGGACCACCATAGGGATAAGCCATATTCCGGGAAATGGCTCTGATTGGGTGTGATGATTGCCCTAACTATTGTAAAAGGTTTTGACCGGCCTTTACACTTGATCTTATATTCAACCATACCATTTTCAAATCTTCATGGTGTCAAGGTCATAGTGGCGGGCTTGGGGAAAAACGGATCCAACCTCATTGGGCTTGCTTGGTTCGCCTTTGACAATGGTGGGAGGGTAGGTATCAATGGGTTTCTTCATCTTGGCCTTAGTGCCTTTACCCTTCTTTTGAACCTTGCTACTTTCAATCTCATTATCCATTGTGGTATGTAAAAGAGATTCCAAGCAATCACCATCCAATGCGAAAGCTTCTTCAGCATTACCATAACCCAAAGCTTTCTCTACATCAAAGTCGTTCTTCTTTTCGCAAGCTTTTTGGGGTGAAGCTAATTTCTTTTCCTCACAATTATCATTCTCCTTAATCTCCAATGAGGGAAGGAAGAAAGAGTTTATGCATATTTCATCGAGAGAAAGTGCATCTTCGATAGTGTTTCCAAAAGTCGTTTCCCCTTTATTCTCCTCTAAATCATTATTTTCTTCATAAACCCGTTTGGTGGAGTCTAAACCATAGCTTGGAGCTTTTCTCACGTGTCTAACCTCATCTTCTTGCTTGGGGTCTCCAATTCGTCCATTAAAACTCTTGGGAGTTTTCTCCGCATCAATCTCAACATCAACAATTGATGAAATGACATAGCTCGAATCCTTTGGTTTTTCGGATGGCAAAGAGAGTTGGACCAATTTGGATTCTATTGTTTCCAAATGTGAGGCTAATTGCTCAATCTTAAAGGTTAACTCATGATGTAAGCCCTTAGTCTTGTCATCCATTGCTCCCATCATCTTGCGAAACTCAATATCATTCCTTTGTTGACCCTCTAAGATTTGATGGAGTACCTTTCTTTGTTCCTCCTCTTGGGTAGAGATTTGAGAATCCTCATGGTTCTCTTGGTAACCTTGTTGAATTCCTTAAACTTTATGGTTAGACCATTGATTGAGAAACTTACTTCCTCTTGGTGTTGCTCATGAACCAAACAAACTCCTCTTTGTTGCACCCTTATGAGCTTTTCCATTTTATCCAATTTATCGTGCAAGTTTTTCCACTCGGAGTCTTCATATGATTCTTGTAGAGGTGTTTGATCATTTCTCTCACTAAAGCCTTCATCAATTTTAGCCAAGTTCTCAACAAGTAGCTCTCCTTGTTCCACGGTGAGATTTGCAAAACGCCCTTTTCTAGCTACATCCAATGTCCAGTTGTGCTCCTTATCAACTCCCAAATAGAAAATGCTAAGGATAACTTCTTTCTTGAACCCGTGATGGGGACAATCTCGAGTGTATCCTCTAAGTCTCTCCCATGCCTCATGAAAGGTCTCATAGATACCTTGTTTGAAGCTCAAGATGTCATTCCTAATATGTACCGTTTTTTGTTTGTGATAGAACCTTATAAGGAAGATCCTCTTGCAATCATCCCAAGAATTGACCAAGTGAGATGGTAGAGTTCTCTCCCATTGGCTTGCTTTTCCTCCAAGAGAAAATGGGAACAACATGAGCTTGGCACTATCTTCGGGCACACCTCCAATCCTAAACGTGTAACACAACCTTTCAAAGGAGGCCAAATGATCATAAGGATTCTCCATTCCAATCCCCACAAACTTGCCTTGATTCCATAGGCGTCGACTTTTATTAGAGGATGATGAATTCCATACCTCAACCCAAGACAATGAGGGGTATCAACACTCCCAATTTTTGATGTGTTCCCTTGAGATTGGGGCGGGATTGGTACCAACTCTTGAGGTTGTGAAGCTTGAAGAATGCTTATTTGATTGTCCTTCTCCAACACCTCAAATGATCTTGTCTTTCTATTTCTCTTCTTTTGGTTTTTGTACCTTTGAAAGCACAAGAGAATCAAGGAAGATAAGTTAGTGACAACGAATAAGAGAAAATTCAGCATCTTAACGAGATGCATGCACTTAGTGATTTGCATTAACATAATGTAAACAAAGACTTAGTCTAAAAAAGAGTCATAATCTCGATGGCTATTGCTAAACCTCCCCGGCAACGGCGCCAAATTTATAACAGAACTTTTGCAAGTTGAAAATCATCTGCTTAAGCATGCTCATGTCATTGCAATACTTAATGATCAATCCAAGGAGGCACGAGAACAACACACGAGAATACGAGACACTAATTGAGCTAAACGATTCAAATAAGTTTTTATCTAAAATTCCTATGGGATTAAAGACAAGACAAGAAATAACTAAGCATATAACAAAGGCAATGAAAAGACTAACAAGTTTAAAACTAAAACGAAACGAAAATGATTTAGACAAGATAAAGCAAACGAACTTCGGATAATGGCAATCGACTTAGACATTCTCTAGCTAAATCATGACACTCAAAGAATCAATCAAAGCTAATCCTTAGGCCTTAGATCACTAATCTTGGTTAATCCACTTCCATGGCATTAGTCACTTCACTAATTACTTAATTGAGAACAAACTATAATTTGCAATTAAATGATCAATAAGCATTAATCTCAAGTCTAAATAGCCATTAAACACTCTAGACATCCATTCCATAGGTGAGGAATGTAAAACATTTATTAGGTTTGGTTGGAGAATTTTATCGAACATCTTCTGGGCGAGAAATTCTCTAAATTCTAAACCAACCTAATCAAGGCTAATCTAATATTAATCACAACCAACAAGTAAGGATTCTTCATAAACTAAATCCTAAGCATCATGATTTACCAAGAAAACATCTTAATCTACCATACCCAAAGTTATAAATTAAGAAACTACTCACAAACCATGATAATCTCAACAAATCCTATGTAGGAGGTGTTTAGATTCATGGTTAGATGATTAGAAATAGATAGATATATGAAAACAAACAATAACTTGCATTAAACACAAAAGGATCTCTTACAAATCTCCAATGAGAAATCAGTTTACAAAGCAAAAATAGATAAAAATACTTTTTTAAAACAAAAAATGGTCACTTAGTACCTATAGAAAAACGGGTATGCGCAGCTGGCATCGGGTTGTTGCAAGTTGCAACTGTCCGATGCGGTTTGTCTGAGTATCCTGTGCAGCTGGCATCGGGTTGCTGCAGGTTGCAACTGTCCGATGCAGCTGTCCAATGCGGTTTGTCCGAGTGTCCTGGCAAGGCTGCATTGGACTACATCAGTCCGATGCAACTGTCCGATATGGCTTATCCCTATGGTGGTCCGTATGTGAACCAGACAGATATGTGCTCATTAAATTTGATGTATCTCTTGAACCATATATCGGAATGACTTATAACAACCTCTAAACGAAAGCTAACTAAATTATCTACGACTTTCATGAAGATGGCTGAAGCTAAATCCAAACGTAAATCCTTCATCTGAGTCGATCTTTAAAACACTTAGGATGGTTTCCTTGATTTTTGGGCATAATTCTTGCTCCAAATTGGTTCCTTTTGCCCCATGATCTTCCTCCAAGATCCTCAATGCTTTCATAATCTCCAAATGGTACCTAAAAGACTTCATAGTGCACAAACACATGCAAAAACTAACCTAAGACTCATTAACTCTAAAATAGATGGAAACTAGACCAAAACAATGAAATAAATGCTATAGGGATGTACAAACTAACTTAAATGGATGCTTAAATGGGACAAATAATACAACTATCAACACACCAGGTAAATATCTCTAGAATCATATCCATCTACACGAACAAAAACACAAATTAAACAGCCTTTTAGCATGGAAGAAGAACAATAAGCACAAACGATGTAATTTAAAAGAGATAAGAATCAACAAAGAAGTAGACCATTAAATCAAGAGAAAGGTCAAAAGCAAGTGAAAGAATCGCATAGAGACTAAAGAAGTACAAAGCTAAAGGAAAAAAAATGCAAACTCGCAAACGTGAAACAAACAAAAGGTATACCTCGACAGAACACAAAGGATGAACATTCCGGGAAAATATGTCTAGAATCAGAGCCACCTACACACACAAAAACCAAAATTAGTCAATCCATTAGAGATGAAGAACAACAAACAACACTCAAAAACCAAGCTAAGAGGCAAGAACAAATATTTTTTTAAAAAAGGCAAACATAGCAAGGGTTTTCGAGTAGACACCTACACACAATAAGAACTCTAAACAACAATCAGTTACATCGAGATGAAAATAACCATACATGTACAGTTCGAAGAACATCGACCCAAAACTATATTTTTTTTTAAAACATACAAAGCAAGAAAGAACGACTAAACCTAACAAAAAATGTATATGAAACACAGAAAGAAGAATAAGAGGACGTGATATTTATAGCCACTACACATGCTAGGTTTTTGAGATTTTGTTTAATTAAGATAAGTACAAATATTATATACGAAAATAAGATAAATACAAATATTCGATACGAAAATCAGAAAAATAGACACTTTTACATTTTTAATATATACGACAAAGATTAGATACGAAGATTGGAAAAAATATACACTTTTACTTTTTTTTAATATATACGATACCGACTAATTACGAATACAATTAAACGTAGGTTAGGATTTTCTAATTACTGGGCCAGCGATCTCGATTTTTGCAAATACAGTATGTCAAATATTTGTGAATGTTTCACACTCAAAACTATAACCCATCACGAAAATATGAATAACCAAATACAGCAAATTCAAAAAAAAACATTAGATGAATTTTCAAAAATTTAAAAACCAAAAAATCGATAATTTTGTTTTATGACAATTTTGAAGACCAAAATTTAAAAACGGGTTTTTAGTGACAACATCAAAAATAAAATTTAAAAAATGCAAATCCATATATGATTTGAAGCCCACTATTATGAAACACCATAAATTAAAAGCCCAAAAATCGATAATAGGTACGACAAATTATGAATTCTAAACAAAACTAAATTTAAACCGATATAAATGGTACTAACCGAGTTATATGATTTAGAGTGAATGAGAGAGCTTCATTCCGAAAATTTACTTCGCTTTTACTATATACTAGGTTTTGCACCCACGCTACACGTGAGTATTATTTTTAATACTATTTTGACAAAAACATCATATGCGAGCAATTATATTTATTGAGATATTATTGTGTATAATGGTGATTGTAATAATATATATTAAAAATATTGCAGTTTTAATCTCAGTAATTATATATAGTTTGTGAGGTTTCAACGGTCTTGTTTTGAATCTATATATGTCCCATTTGAAAAACGTATTATATGGTCGAACATTTATAAGTTAGTATATCAAAACCAACTAAAAGTGTAACAAAGTAATCAAATGCTATTTAGTAACCATTATATTGACACGAAGATAAAATATTATACATTACTTCTTTAAATCAAGAAAATAAGTTTTTTTAATCATTTTCAGTTTAATCTTCGTTATATATGTTTTCTATGCTAACAACAAAAAATTTATAAAGTTATTCCCTTTCCTTAGCTAATTTAACCAATACTAATTTCTAATTTAATCTACTAAATTGGAAAAAACTAATAAACACAACTCTTACTTTCACATTCATGACAACTTTAATTTTGAAACTAAGACAACAGATGAATGTGAAATGAATTTTGAAACTAATTTAAAATCACAAAAGATCGACATTTTTTTGTCAATTTTATCTTAAAGATGTAAAGACCGGACTTTTGTCTGGTAGCATATTGGTTGTGGTAACTTTTAAATAATTTTTCAATGATTGTACCTTCTTCCAATCAAGTGAATAAGTTTTTTCATCATATTCAATTTCATTCTCGTTATATCTATTTTCTATAAAAACAACAAAAAAGGCAAAAAGTCAAAAAATTATTTTCCTTCCTTAAATATTTTAATCAATACAAAATTTCAATTTAATATACAAATCTAAAAGCAATGTAATAAATACAACTCTTGCTCTCGTATTTCTGGAAAACAATCAATTTTTAAACCAAAAAATATATGAATATGATATGAACTTTGAAACAAATTTATAATAACAAAAAACCGACAAATTAAATATAATTTTTGTAAATTTTACTTTGGAGAGATTGAAGCAGAAATTTTGTCTGGTGACATATTGGTTGTGGTAACTTTTCAATAGTTCTTCGATGAGATCATAAACATAAGCGATGAGGATTTAATTCTCATACTTAGGGGTCATTGCAAATAATATTGAAATAACAAAAATTATTTTTATATCTGAGAAGATTGGTTTACACATAGTCTTTTTTCTTTCATTATAGTCGTTTTCCCAATCCATGGGTGAATTCTTTCTCATGTTATTTTTTATTCCATCATAGCATAGTTTTGATCAAGAAGACAATTAAGTAGGCAAAATCAATACCGTTAGAGGCATATAGCATCAAATATTATTAGTAACTAGACATACGTATCCGCGTATATGCGGGTTAGTAATTTAATATTTTATAACCCGTGAAAAAACTAAAAATGGAAAAATGAAAAACAAAATTAGATAAACCATGAAAATATATAATACATTAATTTAGAAACAAAGTCTTCGATGAAATAAATATATACCTTGAAAGAAAAATTTGGTGAAGCATATGCAATAAATAGTTTTGGATACGATTATTGAACTTTTGATTTTTTTGGTGTGTAATTGACATACTACCAAATTATGGTTTATATAGAGGTGAGCAATTAGAATTTTTTTCCTTTTATAATTAATAATTAATTGTTTTCTTAATATAAATGGAAAAATTAAAGATTTGTTTCCTTGATTTTTTGAAATTCTTGACATTATTTAAAATTTAATTAAAATATTGATTTGGCGTATATTAACTGACTGTTTAAAATCCTATGTAGACACCTTTAAATGCTTATAGCATCAACTTTTATTAGTAATAATAGATGATTGCCAACAACGGTGGGATTCGCCATGTGATCTAGTTGTTTTCTTTTAATTAAGTTATTGTATTTCTTTTTTAATTCAAAATATTAATATTAAATTAGATTTCATTAAGGGTAAAATGAGATTTTCATAAAAAAGGAAGGAAGGAACAATATGTAGAATAAATGAGAGTAAGGTTGAAAAAAATTAGATCATTAATGATATTTAAGCATTAAATCCCTTGAACATGTCTCGTCAACCGAATTTTTCATCTCATATTTTACTGGAATACTGTGGATAATATTTTTCAATATTGAAATTACTGGAATACTGTGGATAATATTTCTCATCCCATATTCTATTGGGTATACTTTGGATAATATTTTAAATATGTGAACTATCCGTTCGTGATTCTTATCATTCTATTGGCTATCATTCAAATAATATATTTTCTGAATAATTTGTTCATCTTTTGTATATCTGCTCAATCAACAACTTAGTCGTTGTAGTATAGTCGTAAGTATTCCGACCTGTCACGCGGGTGACCCGGGTTCGATCCCCGGCAACGGCACTTATTTTTTTATAAGGAAATGAAATTATTTTGTTAAAATAAAAAACAATAATAATGGCTTCGCCCGTGTTCGAATCGGAGACCTTCAGTGTGTTAGACTGACGTGATAACCAACTACACCATGAAACCCTTGGAAGTACTCTCCATTGCACACCAAGTCTTTCCGAAGTTGTCTCTTGAGAATTCCTTGCATGTTGTCATTTGATGAAGCATTGTCCACTGTAATTGTAAAAACTCTCTTCTCTAATCCCCATCCTTTCAACAACTCCATAATCTTCATGGCTATAGCGGCGGTGGTGAAGATTATGCATTCGATCGTGCGACCTTATTCGCTATTTTTCAACAACTCCATAATCTTCAATGCTCATGCATTCGATCGTGCGACCTTATTCGTTATTTTTCATCTCGATATCGAAATAGACAGTCCTTAGATTAAAGTAAGCAGATGATAGGGACACAAAACAAATATTTGAAAGAAAAAAAATGCAATTATGAATGATACGTACTTTAGAGATAAAAACACATATCAAGCGAGGTTTGGCATGGAGACCTGACTACTCTGTATATATGCTTATGATTTCATCATATACATTTTCTTACAACCAAAACTAAACAAAGAAAAGTAAAAAGTGAAATGTGAAAAGTGAAAAGTGAAAAGTGAAAAGTGAAAAGTGAGCAACTCGGATGAAGCATCTTGGAATCCTTGTCGTTGGAGACTTATGCTTGTCATTTTTCTTTAGTTGTTGCTATGTTTTTGGTTTGAAGAAATTCTTGTTTTTTTTCCTTTACGATTAATGAAACTCCAGATGACATCTTGTGTACGGTGAAAAGCTCATTCTGTCATTTTTTGGGGCAGTACTGATACTAAGACTTTTGAGTTTTAAAGAGGTATCAATAACTCTAAATACAAGTAATATAAGAGGTTATCAATCCGTATTAGGAGATGACTTTAAGCATTAAAAATGCAAGGAACCTATGTAAGTTAAGCTAATTAAAAGGAGTTTTGTGATTAAGTATCCAAATTAAAACAAGTAAAGTAACTAAGCAAGATGTAAATCAATAGACAAAAGTGGATTTAAAGATGGGATTATGGATATAAGATAACCCAAATTCAATTCATGATGTTCATTTACTCAAACAAGCTAATCCCTAGGCTTAAGACCCTTAACTTGACTAACTCTCTTTCAAGCAATTAATCACTATGCTAATCACCTAATCCATTAACAAACTCTCATTTGTGGATCATTGATTAGCAATCATTAAGTTTAAATAAGCAAGATCAACCAAAAATATACCCTATACAACTATTATCATAGGCTAGGAGTATAAGTCTCTTGTTTAGTTCATCAAGGCATTTCATCAAACACTTGGTGTGCATGAAATGCCTTATGATCTACACCTACTTTTTCAAGCTAGATCTAGCCTTAAGAATACTAAACAAGAAGGGATATAAGGATATCTAACCCTAAACACCATGAATCAAGCCTTGGATCATCCTAATCTACCCCATCTCTAAACCCTAAAAGACTACTCAAGACCCATTAGGAACCAACCAAAATCGATGGTGATAGAGATTGAATCTATGGATGAATGTTGAATAATCAAGATAGAAAGAAGATAGATGGAAGAGATTGATAGAAATAAAGACTAGATTGCATAAAAAAGGATCCTTCTTACAAATCTCAAGCTCTCTTTCAAAGGTAAGGGTTTAAGACTTAAGAAAAAGCATAGAAAATGAAATTAGGTTTAGATTGTCTTTAAATAAGAAAGTGGGCGACCGGGTCAACCCGGAATAAACCGGATATTGATCCGGTCGGATTTTGGGTCATGTTTTATGTACCGGCCGAAACAGTTCCGGTATGCAAGGCTGGTATGAAGCTCCGAAAGTCGAAGAGTGATGCAGGGCCGATCGGAGCCGGTGCGCGCAGCCGGCAAAGTTCCTGCCGAGGAGAAAGTTCCATGCCGGGCCAAGTGAGCTTCCTCGTGTCGGGGCGGTGCGTGCAGCTTCGAGGGGATGCTGCATCTTCATACCGGGCCAAGTGGAGCCGGGATGTGCAGCTGGCAAAGTCCCTGCCCGGGTAAAAGTTTGGTACCGGGCCGGTGTGTGAGAAATCGGTGAGAGGTTCTACGCCGGGGGAAACGGAGCCGGGATGCGCGTCCGACAAAGTCCCTGGTGGGATGAAAGCTCCATGCCGGGCGAGGGAACCTTCTTGTGCCGGGATGGTATGATCTTTTCATCGAGGAGGCAACTTCTTCACGCCGGGGGAAATGGAGCCGGGATACGCGTCCGACAATCTCCCTAGTGGGATGAAAGCTCTATGCCGGGCGAGGGAACCTTCTTGTGCCGGGCCGGTATGGTGAGAGCGAGGGTGAGTGAAGAAAGAGACTCCAAAACATGCAAGACTCTCTAGGACTTAGTATGAAATCCCTAGACTCTAAATGAGACAAAACAAACAAGAAATGCAATGAAACTATATGCGTATGAGATAAAACCTAAGCTAAATGAATGCATAGAAGAGACAAAATATGGGAATATCAACTCCCCCAAACTTACTCCTTTGCTTGCCCTCAAGCAAACAAATAAGAAAAAGTAGGGAGAGAGGTTTGAAGGTGGGAACTCAAATCCACAAGTAGCACAAAAAGAAATCATGTTCAACGTCCAAGTAACGTAGTTCTAAAATGCACAAGTGAGTTTACTCCAAAGGAGTTAGCCATTCCTACTTCATCATGTATCAAATCCAAACCCCAATCTACACAAGCAATCATATTCCCCAACCCCTTAACATTCATTAGTGGTGTAACCATGAATCATGTTTATGCAAGGTCAAATCGAATTCGTTTGGCTAAGGGTTCGGTTATGAGATGAAGGTGATCTCAATATCATGCATGGGTAATCAAGTACAAGGATCTCTCATGGAATGAACAAACTTTAGGAAAATCCTAAAGGTAAAAGGCAACCTATGCATACAAGGGAGAATTCTCATCTATCCAAATGCCTAGAGTGTCTCTAACCTAAAGCTTTCTAACCCGTTATGCTCACAACTTAAGCTACACTTTTCATCCCAAGGCATTTTGCCTTCTCACACCCACACATGTTTCTTGTGTCTTCGCTTCACCTTCTTCTCTCATTGGGGATCGACTTCTTCTTCCTTGATGTCATGGTTTGGTGCTTCCTTGTTTTGACTTAGCTCTTCGTTTCTTCATTTTTGTTCACACCTCTTCTCATCTTTGATGCTTGGCCTTTTCGGCCTTCTTTTTTTTCCTTGAATCTTTTAGGCTATCTTATTCTTAGAGCTAGTCTTATGATTTTATATTTGCACCAACCAATCTATATAAATCTGATCCCCTTTTCCTTTCCCCCTTTTCATCTTTTCCAAACCACATTACCATTCCACACATTCCCGATCACTAAGTTTCAAAACCGTTTCCCCCAAACTTGAACCAATACCCATCACCCTAACCAGCCTACTCCTAGATTAACTCCGTGATGATTGAGCTAAGTCTACACGAGAATTCCTTTTTTTCGCCCTAAACCTAACACGTTTTGCCAAGTTTGTTCGAAAGAAAGGCCTCACAATTCACACACTAATAACAATGGCTAGAAAGAAGGTTGAGGTTAAGGTAGGGGAAACCATTCTAATGATGCGATATGGCTACTTGGATAAACAAGAGTGGTAAAAAGGAAAAAAGATTATCCAAATATGTATATGTGATCCACGAATTCATTCAAAAAAATGCATAAACATAATATTTACAAGTTAAGATTAGGGTTATCACTTAAATGGGTTGGATGCAACTCAAGCATGCTTCAATCAAGGCAAGTATGATGATACATGAGACCTAAGAATGGTGCATCTTTACTTTCATGCTCACTTAAATGCATCGAACAACTACGAACGAGGGAATTGAATTAATCTCTTAAAGTGCTACTCTACAAGGAAGATTCATCATTGTTCCCATGCATATGCAATGAATCCTAAGTATGCAATCCTAGACTCAATGTACAAGTGAAAATGCATCATAAGTGACAACCTAAATGACTTCTTTTTGTGTTTTAATTTTCAAAAGCTTCAAAATTTTTTTTGTTTTTTATATGCCTTAGATGAATGCATGAGACTCCAAATAGAAGAAACTAAATAACACAAAATAAATGATATTAGATACCGGTCCCTCCCCCAAACTTAAATTGCACCGTCCCGGTATGAGATAAATCAAAGGAAGGGACCCCAAAATAAAACAATAAAATGCTAGACTCAAGTAAAAGAACAATTATTTACAAGGTTTTGGAGTGATACCTCAAAAGCTTTCGGATGGGGAAGAAGACCCCATTGAGTATGAAGGATTGTTAGAGCATGGAGACGGTGTCTTCATTACCTTCCTCTTGGCTGCTTTCACCTCGTAGGAGGATGGAACGTACTTGTCGTCGTGAATCACCAACTCTCCTCCATGTAGTTGAGGACGTTGGTCCAACGATGTAGAACATTCTCCAATCTCCTCTTGCTCCGCCGTGCTCGGCTCTCCTTGGCCGCGAGAGGATATAGCCTCTCCTTTCTTTCACGTGAGCTCTCTAACCGTGCCCTTCAAATCCTTGACCGCCTTTACCAACTTCCGGATTGTCTTATCTTGCCACTTGCACCAACGTTGAAGTAACCTCGTTTGATGGTGTGCATGTCTAGTGGCAACCTCCGGCATCCTACTATCATAAGGGTTAAAGCAATACCTCTCACTTCTGTACTTGGGACAAGTGGGAATCGAGTGTGCATCTTCTTCTTCATCCTCATGGCCATTGGGTGATTCAACACCTTCTCTCGGTATTTTCTTCCCCTTCTTTTTTCGAAAGAAAATCCTCTCTAGTGGTGGGTCCGTGGCCGGGTTGTAGAAGTGATCAATGGGGGGGATAGAAATAGATCTCTTTCCTCCCTCGGAGTGTGGTGAGAAGAGTGTTAGGCAAAAAGACTTTGACCGTGTTGGTCTCGGTGAGCTTTAGGTTGTAGGTGAAAGTTTTGCCTATCTTGCCTTCGAAGAACTTGGTCCTTGAGAGATAGGCCTTATCCATAAACTCCACGTTCTTAGTCTCATCCACCAACTTAATCCCTTTAGCCTTGAGGATTGAAGTTACCAAACGGCCTATGAAGATTTTAGGCTCATTGCTCTTTGTAGTGAGAGCCCAATTTTTGTAGTCAAGCAAGTGGTTCACTAGAACGGCGGCTAGGCACGGGCGTGCACTATCTCCAATGAAACGCCGCTTGTCTTGAGGTGTGTCAGGAAACGGTGTCAAGCCTAAAACAAGCAACTCCATATCTTCTTCCAAAACCGTTCCAAACTCTTTCTTGGCAAAGAAGGTGTAAGCAAGGATCTTGTGGGCATAACGAATGGCGGGGTGGCGGATGCATGTGCCTTTGATGGACCCGGTATTATATTATCCCATACCAATGACTTTCCACAAGTAAGTCAAGTCGTTCTTCCCATAGAGAAATTTGAGGCCTCTCTTGGTTCCTTCTTCTTTGAACCCAAACACTTGACTTAGCTCATGGAATGTCATCTTGTATGCTTCTCTACCCACCTTAAACTCAATGAAACCGTGGCCACCATCCTCATTGGCGTCTTTATCCCCTTTTTCATAGAACATAGCTTCCAGTGATGCAAGAAATTGGCAAGCTTGGTCTTTATGAGAGGGGTTAGCCACGCCAAAGATTCCTCCAAAACCCATGTTGGTGAAAATCGATTTCACATCCTCAAAGATCCCCATCTTCTCAAGTACGACATTGTCCGGGAATTTTGTCTCCTCGAATTTCACCGCCTTGAGCTTCTTGGCATACTCACTATAGGTAGGGTCTCTTTGCTTGGGTTTGGGGACTCTCTTCTTCTTTTTCACTTGCACCACGTCTTCCACAACGTTTTCTTCCTCATTAGCAAGTGCCGCTTTTCTCCTCTTTTCTAGGCCTTTAGTGTTTGCATCTAATGCTAACTCTCTCTTTCTAGTTGGTGGACCTTTCACTTTGATTGGGTATTTTGTTATCGTCATGGTACCTACATTGTCTCAAAGAATGTATAAGTTCCAAGAAACCAAGATACAACCTTTGTCATTACCAAGCAAAGGCAAACATGAGACAAAGAGGATAGTGCTCAATTTGCAAAAAGACAATCAATTTCTCATTGGCAAAATTGAGTATGCCAATTAAGTGCTCCAAGAACTCATTCAAATCTCCAAGGTTGCAACTTTTAGCACAATACACAAAAATCGATTTTCTTGGTTTAAAAATCCAAAATTTCTCAAGTGCATCACAAATTATCATAAGAACTACCAAGCCTAGCCATTTTGAACATAGCCGGTATACAGAGCCGGGATTGCATGTATGCAAGCTTTCATACCGGGGGAATTACATCAGGCACGCCGAGCCGGGAAACTCCCTGTCCGAGGAAAATTTCCACACCGGACCTTCTCACTTCTGTGTACCGGGCCGGTATCGAGGGAAAAACATTTCTTCCCGGGGGAAATGGATCCGGCACGCCGAGCCGGTAAACTCCCTATCCTTCGGAAATTTTCACACCGGGCCGGTATCAACTGAGATGCCAAGCCGGTATTGCTCTTTTTAGGACCTATTTTCCACGCCGACTTTACGTACCGGTTCCGTCTTGGCCGGTGTGAGTGCTTGTTCACGTTTTGACCATTCCTTTGCAAGGCT
The DNA here is from genome assembly GCA_030161315.1 of Eutrema japonicum. Classification (NCBI taxonomy): domain Eukaryota; kingdom Viridiplantae; phylum Streptophyta; class Magnoliopsida; order Brassicales; family Brassicaceae; genus Eutrema; species Eutrema japonicum. The sequence continues at coordinate 34,432,975 of BSQW01000012.1, forward strand.
TCACCATTGCGGACACCAAATTCCCTATGAAAAACTTAACAACAAGATCAAAAAGTACTAGCAAAGCATGAAATAGAGAAGATTAAAAGTATATACAAGGATAAACTTGGGGTGTCTCCCAAAAGCACTTTATTTTACGTCACTAAGTTCGACGTTGGTTATTGCATTTAAGCGAGGGGAACATCATCGAGAGGAATCGAGCCTCCCTCTTCAATGATTTCCTTAGCATGGTATGGTTTAAGTCTTTGGCCGTTTGCGATGAATTCTTGGCCACTCTTGTTCACAAGTACCACAGCTTCCTGGGAAAAAGCTTCAACCGGGAGTTGAACAATAGCACTAAGTGTCCAACTTTGAAGTCCTTACGCAAGATCTTCTTGTAATGGAACGCCTTGGTCCGTTCCTTGTAGATCCTTGAGCTCTCATAGGCCTCTAGCCTAATCTCATCTAACTCTTGGAGTTGAATCAACCGCCTCTCTTGTGCGGTCTTTAGATCAAAGTTGAGAAGTTTCACCGCCCACAAGGCCTTGTATTACAACTCAACTGGCAAGTGACAAGCTTTCCCATAGAGAAGGTTAAATGGGGTAGTCCCTATCGGTTTCTTGAAAGCTGTTCGATAAGCCCACAATGCGTCATCAAGCTTCATGGACCAATCTTTTCTTGAGCTCCCAACGGTCTTCTCAAGTATCGCCTTGATTTGCTGGTTAGAAACCTCCACTTGGCCACTCGTTTGAGGATGGTATGGCGTGGCCATCTTGTGCTTCACTCCGTGTTTCCTAAGCAAGCTTTCGAAGACTTTGTTGATGAAGTGCGAACCTCCATCACTTATCACAACCCATGGTACGCCAAATCTAGGGAAGATTATTGACTTGAACATCTTAAAAACGACTTTTGCATCGTTTGTGAGACTCGCAATCGTTTCTACCCATTTGGACACATAGTCAACCGCCACTAGAATGTATTGGTTCCCATGTGAAGAAGGGAACGGTCCCATGAATTATATCCCCTACACGTCAAAGAGTTCCACTTCAAGAATCGGGTTTTGAGGCATCTCATCTCTTCTACCTATGTTCCCATTTCTTTGGCAAGCGTCACAAGCGGAAACAAAAGCATGTGCATCCTTGAATAGGCTCGGCCACCAAAAACCCGATTGGAGAACTCTTGTACCCGTCTTGTACGAAGCAAAGTGTCCACCATAGGCCGATCCATGACAATGGAATAACACACCTTCGATACAAACCATCCGAACACAACTTGTACAAGAATGGCTCATCCCAATAGTATCTTGTGACGTCATGAAAGAACTTTTTCTTCTTATACCCATCCAAGTTTGGGGGTTCTTTCCCACAAACTAAGTAGTTCACCAAATCCGCGAACCACGGTAGCTTCTCATCTTGCAAACCGCTTGCACTCTCAAGACCCCTCACGGCCTCTACTCCTTTCTTCAACACACTCACCACCATAAGACTCTCCTCGGGGAGTTTGTCATCAATCGGAACAAGATACTCAATCCTCAATCTAGATAAGTGGTCCGCGACCCCATTCTCTATACCTTTCTTGTCCACAATCTCCATGTCAAACTCTTGTAAGAGCAAGATCCATCGGAGTAGTCTTGGCTTTGTGTCCTTCTTGGCATGGATATACCTTAAGGCCGCATGATCCGTGTAAACAATAACCTTTGAACCCACAACATAAGACCGAAACTTTTCCATGGCAAAAACCACCGCTAGCAATTCTTTCTCCGTGGTAGCATATCGGGCTTGAGTATCATATAAAATTCTACTTGCGTAGTAGATGATGTTGGTCTTCTTGTCCTTCTTTTGGCCTAAGACGGCTCCAACCGCGAAATCACTCGCGTCACACATAATTTTGAAAGGAAGATCCCAATCTGAGGCTTGGACAATGGGAGCACTAACCAACGCTTTCTTAATCTCTAAGAACGCCACCATACACTCTTCATCAAGGTTGAATTCAACATCTTTGCAAAGTAGCCTAGTGAGAGGCCTTGTGATCTTTGAGAAGTCCTTGATGAAACGGCGATAGAAACTCGCGTGACCCAAAAAGCTTCGGATATCCTTAACCGTCCTTGGCGGTTCCATGCTAACCATGACCTCTATCTTGGCCTTGTCTACCTCAATCCCCTTCTCGGAGATCTTATGCCCAAGCACGATGCCTTTTCGTACCATGAAATGGCACTTCTCCCAATTGAGTACCAAATTCACTTTCTCACATCGTTGCAAGACCCTACAAAGATTAGACAAGCAAACACCAAACGAAGAGTCATACACGGAGAAATCATCCATAAAGACTTCTACCATTTCCTCAATAAGATTCGAGAAAATGGACATCATGCCACGTTGGAATATCGCGGGTGTATTACACAACCCAAATAGAATCCTTCGATATGCGAAGGTGCCATAAGGGCATGTGAAAGTCGTTTTTTCTTGGTCATTCAGGTGTATGGGAATTAGAAAGAAACCCGAATAACCGTCTAGAAAGCAATAAAATGGACGATTAGCTAGACGTTCAAGCATTTGATCTATGAAAGGTAACGGAAAGTGATCCTTACGAGTAGATGAATTTAGCTTCCTATAGTCAATGCACATCCTATGCCCGGTTATCGTCCTAGTAGGTATCATTTCATCCTTTTCATTTTTAACAACCGTTATCCCCCCCCCCTTTCTTAGGCACACAATGAACCGGTGAGACCCAAGTACTATCCGATATTGGGAAGATAATACCCGCGTCTAGAAGCTTAAGAATCTCTCTCTTTACAACTTCCTTCAAATTAGGATTCAACCTTCTTTGATGTTCAATAGAGGTCCTTGATTCGTCTTCTAGATGGATTCTATGTGTGCATAAAGTAGAGGAAATACCTTTGATGTCATCCAAAGAATAACCAATGGCTTTCCTATACTTCCTAAGTTCAACTAAGAGGGAGGATAGCTCATTCTCATTCAAACTATCAATTACAATAACCGGGTATGACTTGTTGGGACCTAGAAACGCGTACCTTAGCCCAACGGGAAGTTGATTTAGGTCCACCTTAGGGACTTTGAGCTCGCTCCAATCGTTGATATATCATGGTTTTTACCCCTTTTAGGCTATGATATAAGTCCGTTTTATAGAGTCTTTCTACTATTTTGTAGTGGTTTAGAGTCTTTTATAGGTTTTAGCACGTTTGGAGCATAATTGGAAATATTGGAGCTTTTTGGAGCATTTTGGATCAAAACAGAAGGTCGTGTAGCTGAGTACCCGATTGGAAGTCTCAGTGTCGATCGATACTGCTTAGTATTGGTCGACACTCATCGAAGCAGACACGACCCGCGAGTTTAATGAAGAGTTAAAGAATTGAAAAATTGCCAAGAAGTCTTTATTATTTACAAGAAGCCCCAAAACGTGATTTAGGTTATTTAATAAGATTTTACAGCCACTTTCATGGCTATGCATTATTTTATTCTGGTTTTGTGAGAAAGCTTTTGAAGGGAGACAAGTCTGAAACTCTGTTAAGATTTCGAACCCTCTTGTTGCTCTTTCTATTTTATTTGATGATTTATTCAAACATGTTTATTGCTTCAATTTCCATGTCTGAGTAGATCTCTTGTTAGGTTTAGGGTTCTCATAAGGGTTTTCTCTGAATGCTAGGTTGATTAGTTATTAGGATTCACCATCTGAATTAGTTCTTCACCATAGGTTGTTTCCACAGCTAATTCTAGATTGATCACCTAGAACTTAGATCTTAGGATGATTGATTAGGCACGAGAGTGCGATTAATTACCTGACAGAACCTAGGGTGAGCAAAATAACTATTCGCAAAGAGATTTGGTTTAGTTGTTTTGTGAACAAATCAAACTTGAACTAAAAGCTGGTTTAGACTTTAGAATTCGCAAAGAGATTTGGAATTCTAGGATTTAGACTTAGATAGTTTTCGCAACGAGAGTTGGTTGATTATACCTTAGTGATTTGAGTTCAAGAACCGCGCTAAATCTGAATCCTGTTAGTTAGTTTATCTGCATTCATTGATTTCTTGAGAAATACCCTGAGCCTATCTTTCTCCAATTGAATTTACAACCGTTTTAATTTACGTTCTGTTTTCTATATCATTGATCGCTTAGCTTAATTCTCATCTTTATAATCTATTGTGTGTCTCTGTGAGTCCTTGTGTTCGACCCCTACTTTAATGCAACTACTACTTAGTACTTTTAGGGTATTAATTTGAGCATACCAAATTTGGCGCCGTTGCCGGGGACTCAATTCGCCATTAGATTTTAGTTTGAGAATTTCGACTAAGTTTGTCTGTATCGATCGATACTACCTAGTATCGGTCGATACTCGTCGTCTTCTTTTTGTTGATATCGATCGACACCACCCAGTGTCGGTCGATACGCATCGTATTTTTTTAGTTACTTACGTGCCTTGCCTAGTGTTTTTCAGGTGTATGCCTATTCGTGAAACCAGAAGGAACAAGAGCACTCAGCTAGTTGAACTGTCATTGGAGCAGCTAGAACTTGTGGAACGCACAAACAGAAGAGCAAAGAAGCCAGCAGAGATGAACAACAATCCATTGGTTTTGGTTCGAGATGAAGCTGGTGCTTACAGAGACCAAGATGGTTAGTTGTGCAATGAGAGAGGACAACGTCTGGATGGAGAGGGGAACATCATTCCACCTGCTCCTGTTATAAAGGAGATTGTCGTTGCGAACGTCGTTGGGAACGTTGTGGTCAATCGTGGTAGAACGATTGGTGAGTACAACAGGCCTGATCAATTTTATGCAAATCGGTCAGCGATTCGTCCTCCTGCTTTTCAGAGGAATGACTTTGAGCTGAAACCTGCATACTTCACTATTGTGGGACAACACCCTTTTCATGGTCTTTCCAGCGAACATCCCATGGACCATATTGAGAGCTTTGAGGATTTGGTCACTAGCATCAAGATCAATGGGGTATCCTATGATTGCCTCTTCTGCAAGCTCTTCCCATACTCTCTTGGTGGAGACGCAACTTACTGGCTGAAGCACTTACCTCCTGGATCACTGACCACTTGGGAAGAGACTAAGACTGCCTTCCTGAACAACTTCTATGATGATGCACGATCCGAGGATCTGAGGAACAAGATCTCCCAGTTTACTCAAGGACCTACTGAGGCGTTCAAGGCTGCTTGGACGAGATTCAGATCATACCAGAGAGATTGCCCACATCACGGGTACTCTGATGTTCAGCTGATGCGTTTCTTCTTCAGAGGGATTGATTGGAGGTATCAGATGGCTTTGGATGCTTCAAGCAATGGAAATTTCAACACCAGGTATCCTGATGATGCCTATGTACTGATTGATAATTTGGCGTCTAGCAATAGCACCAAAAATGCAAACTTTGAGCGAAAGAGATAGAATGGGAACATGGATGGATCGCAGATTGCTGATGTTCAAGCCAAGCTAGATTTTCTGATCGGGAAGTCGAAGAAAACTGTACACTTTGCTGATGGAGTCAATAATATTGATGAAGATGAAGTGGAGTATGTTAACTACGTTGGTGATTATGGTTTTCAGGGTCAGCGATTTGGGTACAACAACAACCGAAACTTCAACAACAACACTCAGCAAGGTGGGTACAAGTTTGAGGGAAACCAATCTTGCTTTGGAGCAAAACAATTTGCTCAGAAACCACTCCAGAGCAACGATTTCACTCGCGCTTATGGGAACTCTTCGTACCAACTCATCTCTCCAAAGTCCACAGAGAGTAAGATGGAATCCATGCTTGAACAGATCCTTCAGGTACAGCAGAAGTTGCAAGAGGATTTCAATGGGAAGATTGACTCTATGTACACTGATCTGAATGGGAAAATTGAAGCTATCAATCTTTCTCAGAGGAAGCTGGAAACTCAGGTTGCTCAGACTACAGCAGCTGTGCAGAGGCAGGAAGGTTTTCTTCCAGGGAAAACTAAGAATCCAAGAGCACACGTCAATGCAATCACCTTAGGAAGTGTTGAAGAAGCCACTAAAGTGGTAGAAAAGGGTTTGGATGCAGGAATTTTCGACGATCCTATAGATGACGACTGGGATTCTGAAAATCCCCGTGTATCGATCGATACCAGCCAGTGTCGATCGATACCAGCCCAGACACCTGCACGTGATCCAAAATCCCGTGTATCGATCGATACTACTTCTGTGTCGGTCGATACGTAGGCGCAGGTCGAGAAAGAACCAGAGATTGTCAAGGAGAGGGTGTACAAACCCAAAATACCTTATCCTATGCCTCGTAAGATGAAAAAGAAGGAATGGGAGGATGCCAGAAGCAAAACTATGCTGGATAAGTTGGTTGTGGAGTATCCTTTTGTTGATGATATATCTGATGATGATATTTCGGACACCACTCTTGTGTCGACCGATACTCCCTTGTATCGATCGACACACGTCCAAAGTTCTGCCAGGGACGATTCCATATCGAAAGCATCGATCGACACCACTCCTGTATCGGTCGATACCAGTTCAGTTGCTGAAACGAAACTCGAGTTGAGTGCAGAAAGGGTTTTCAAACCTAAGGAGTCATACCCCATGCCACCCTGACACCTCAGAGATCCCATCTCTCCAAATCAGCTGCTTGGCTTTGAGAAGATGGTACGAAGGATTCCCCACACACTGACTTTTGAAGAAGCTCTAGAGTACCGCCCTCTGCTGAGTCACTTCCGAGATTACAGAGAAACTCTGGAAGAGATCGAAGTACTCTTTATCAAGGCAAGAAGCAAGTCACTACCGCTGAGACAGTTGACTAAGAGGGAAGACCCATGAATATTCTCAGTTCCATGCTCTATCTCTGGAGTTGAATTCAAAGAGTCTCTCGTTGACTCGGGGGCTAGCGTCAATGTCATGTCAAGGGCAATTGCAGAGAGAATGGGAGCTGATATTCGATCTCCCAAGACATCTATCACATTCGCGAACTCTTCCACATCGATTCCATACGGTACAATCCCTGATTTGATGGTTAAAGTAGGAGACTGTCTGGTTCCTACCGATTTTGTGGTTGTGGAGATGAGTGCAAGATCTAATACGCAATTGATTCTTGGAAGACCGTTCATGGCTACGTTTGGTGTCATTATGGACACACCCAGCAAGCAAATCTCGTTCTCATACATTGACAAGGAGGTGTACTACAAAGCCATTCCTACTAGAGGTAATCCCACACATATCTCTTGCATCACCATTGTTACAGGAGAGACGTTGGCAGTTGATCTTTTGGAAGAACCTCCTGACGAGCCAACTGTCATAGACCTTCTAGACAGTCCTCCTATCATCACAAAGGAAGTAATCAAAAAGACTAAGGCAAAGAAAGAGGTGAAGAACAGAAGAGTCGAGAGTGCTACACATGTAACCTTAATCCCTCAGAAGTATGATGGGGATTCGATTGAACACAAGGTGAAGTGCAAAGGAACTTCGAAACCATTCCCTAAGGCTAGAGTTCTTCTTACTTCGGAGCTGAAAGAGAAAGGACATGAGTTTGTGGCAAGCATGATGCGCATAACTCTAAAGCTGGCGATGTCAAATTGTGGAGCTTGTTTCGGCGCAAGTTCTCATTCTTCTCCTGACTGATCGTCCGTACAGTCAAGCTACTGACTTAAAACGAGCGCTTGGTGGGAGGCAACCCACTGGTGAGTTTGTTTTTGAGTCTTTTTATTTTTCGTTTTGTGTTTTGTGTCAGGATGAACAAGAAGCAAAAACACGAAATCGGCCGAAGTATCGATCGATAACCTATTGGTATTGGTCGACACCCTACGCGAATGAGAAGGGTTCATCATGTCGACCAATACTTGGTATCGATCGATACCAAGTTGGGTGTCGGTCGACACTCGTACCCCAGTACGGTAACTTCTTGTTTTTCACAGTTCCACTTAGTTCTTTTGCTTTCTTTCACCAACTCTAGGTTAGATAACACTGGAGACAATGTTGTTCAAGTCTGGGGGAGGTAGTCGCTGACATTGTACCTTAGCCCAACGGGAAGTTGCTTTAGGTCCACCTTAGGGACTTTGAGCTCGCTCCAATCGTCATCCTCAAAACTAAGCTTACCCTTGCTAGTTTCTTCCACGACCAACGCAAAGATCTCTTGAGCCGCACCCATACTTGACCCAACTCCAAACCTTGTCACTCGGTAACCCAACTCTAAAAATGGCGTCTCTCTTTCAACCGGCTTGTGCAAGTCCATGAGTAGCTCATATCCTTGGCTTTCTTCATCCAAGAATCCATGCACACCCTGCTCTTGTGTCAAAACCACTTGCAAACCGTCTTCAATACTCAACTATTCAAGCAATTCATCCGCGAGTTCATAAATTGTCTCTATGTAGAAACATTGCCCATTTATGGTGGGCTTCTTCATCTCGTTGTTAATGTTGAACTCGAGGACTTTATCTTTTCCCAAGTGCAAGTTAATCTTCTCACGTCAATAATGGCTCCCGCGGTTGCCAAGAACGGTCTTCCAAAGATAATTGGATCCTTTGGCTCCTCATCCATTTCGAGAACAACAAAGTCCGTGGAGACGATGAAATCTTTAACCATTATTGGGAGATCTTCAAGCAAATCAATGGGTACCCTCACACTCCTATCCGCTAATATCAACGAGATGTTGCAAGCTTTGTACCTCGTGAAACCCAACCTCTTTGCAACAGAGAACGGCATAAGACTAACGCTTGCTCCAAGATCACAAAGACAATTATCGAAGGCTAAAGGTCCAAGTGCACACGGAAGGGTGAATGAACCGGGATCTCCAAGTTTTGTTGATATCACCTTCATTTGGATGATGGCACTACACTATTGGGTCAAGATTACCATGGATTCCATTTCCTTGGCTCTTTCCTTCACGGCATCCTTGAGGAATTTTGCGTATTGGGGTACAAGTAGAAAATCATCAACCAACGGCATTGTAAGCTCGACCTTCTCCATTTGCTTGTCGAAGATCGCCTTGTACTTGTCCATGAGTTATTTCTTGAAACGCCCCGGGAACGGTAACTTAGGCACATAGGGTTTTGGCACAAATACACTCTCTTTCTTCTTAGACGCTTCTTGAACCACGGCATTGGTCTTCACCTCTTCAACCCGTTTTCCCTTGTCTTGACCTCTCACTACCACATCCTCAACCACGTCTTCATCTTCTTGAAGTTCCACCCCCCCCCCACTTTGGTTCTCAACGTCCATGGTGAGACCGTGCCACTCCTTAGGGTGATAGCGTTCACATATTCCTTGGGGTTTGGTACGGGTTTACCGGGAAAAGTGCCTTGAGTATGTGTAGAAGATGAGGCGTCCTTGGTCTCCATGTATTTGACCTTGGAGTTTAAAGCCTCTATCTTGTTGTTGAGGTCGGTGTAGGAGCAATATACCCGTGTATTGATCTCCGGGCTTCTCTTAAGTAATTGTTGGAACATGGAGTTCAAGTCAAGCTCTTGCGTTTTAGACGTAGTTGCTTGACCTTGTGGGACAAACCCTTGTTGGTGTCCTTGAAAACCGGGTGGATTTTTGGGTTGGAATCCACTTTGGTTCCCTTGGAATTGGTTCCTTTGGACATAACCTTGTTGGTTGGTGCTAGAAGTTTGACCTTGAGGTTGGAATTGCTTTTGTGGAACTCCTTGAGCTTGATTAGATTGTGGAGGGTAGACTTGGTCTTGTGGGTTCTCCACATTTGTGTTCCGGTAAGAGAAGTTGGGGTGGTTCCTATAGTTTTGGTTGAACCCTTGTCTTTGGTAGTTTCCTTGGTTCCCCACGTAATTCACCTCTTCTTGGGTGTTCATGTCCGCGTTCTCCTCTTGATAGCAACCTTGATTCTCATCATAAGCATCCACAAAGCTAACCGACTTTTGAGAAGACACTAGGAGTTTATCAATCAAATTGGCTTGCTTGTCCACCTTGTCATTAAGCGCTTTCATGTCCTTGGCCCGCTTGTTCTCATCAAAGTCGCTAGTGGTCCTTTTGGCGCGGTCATAGTCGTCGTCATAGGTCCCGTCACTTTGGGCCAAGTTCTCTACTAGCTTCATTGCTTCCTCAACATCTTTAGACAAGAAGTTACCGTTAGATGCCATGTCAAGTAACATTCGGATCTTAGGCAAGGCACCTCGGTAGAGAGTGCTAAGTAGAGAGGCGTTGCTAAAGCCGTGATGAGGGCATTGAGAAGTGTAGCTTCTAAATATCTCCCAAACCTCGTTGAAAGACTCATTGGACCGTTGTGTGAAGCTTGAGATCTCGTTGCGAAGCTTGGCGGTTCTAGCCGGTGAAAAGAATTTGGCAAGAAACGCACGTTTGCAATCTTCCCACGAGGTGATAGATCCTTGGGGTAGGTTCTTTTCCCATTGGTGAGCCTTGTCACCTAAAGAGAACGGGAAGAGACGAAGCTTGAAACCATCTTCGGAGACCCCATTGATCTTAGTGAGACCACATATCCGGTCAAATTGGTCTATGTGGTCTAATGGATCCTCCATTGACAAACCGTGAAATTTGTTGGCTTGAACCATATTGATCACCCCCGGTTTCACTTCAAAGTTATTGTTTTCCACCGGTGGAGCTTGAATGCCTTGCCGGTTTTGGTGAGCATTAGCGGCATCACCTTCTCCAACAACGTGTCTAGCTCTTGGTGGATGGTTGGGACGGTTTGGTTGGTGATGGTTTCCATTGCCACCACCTCCTTGGTTGTTCCCATTCCCACTATTCCTTTGGTGGGGGATGTTTTCATGAATGTTCCCAAGTGGAATATCATGAAGATCTTCCATATCGTTACCAACTTCTTCTTGTACTTTCACTCGGTTTCGTCTTTCTCTTGAACCCCTATCAAGTTGATCTATGTCATCCCTCGGTTCTACTAGGTTAGTATTGCCACGGGAACGGGTATGCATGCACCTATAGAGAGAAAGAGCAATAGGAGGTAAAGAAGATTAGTAACTTTGGTAGAAAATAAAACTTAATCTCACAAACAGCCTAAATTTCTAAGTTAAAATCAAATCCCAATATGGCAACAACGCCAAATTGATACTAAGACTTTTGAGTCTTAAAGAGGTATCAATAACTCTAAATACAAGTAGTATAAGAGGTTATCAATCCGTATTAGGAGATGACTTTAAGCATTAAGAATGCAAGAAACCTATGTTAGTAAGCTAATTAAAAGGGATTTTGTGATTAAGTATCCAAATTAAAACAAGTAAAGTAACTAAGCAAGATGTAAATCAATAGACAAAAGCGGATTCCAAGATGGGATTATGGATATAAGATAACCCAAGTTTAATTCATGATGTTCATTTACTCAAACAAGCTAATCCCTAGGCTTAAGATCCTTAACTTGACTAACTCTCTTTCAAGCAATTAATCACTATACTAATCACCTAATCCATTAACAAACTCTCATTTGTGAATCATTGATTAGCAAGCATTAAGTTTAAATAAGCAAGATCAACCAAAAATATACCCTATACAACTATTATCATAGGCTAGGAGTATAAGTCTCTTGTTTAGTTCATCAACGCATTTCATCAAACACTTGGTGTGCATGAAATGCTTTATGATCTAGACCTACTTTTTCAAGCTATATCTAGCCTTAAGAACACTAAACAATAAGGGATATAAGGATATCTAACCCTAAACACAATGAATCAAGCCTTGGATCATCCTAATCTACCCCATCTCTAAACCCTAAAAGACTACTCAAGACCCATTAGGAACCAACCAAAATCGATGGTGATAGAGATTGAATCCATGAATGAATGTTGAATAATCAAGATAGAAAGAAGATAGATGGAAGAGATTGATAGAAATAAACTCTAGATTGCATAAAACAAATGATCCTTCTTACAAATCTCAAGCTCTCTTTCAAAGGTACGGGTTTTAGACTTAAGAAAAAGCATAGAAAATGAAATTAGGTTTAGATTGTCTTTAAATAAGAAAGTGGGCGACCGGGTCAACCCGGAACAAACCGGGTATTGACCCGGTCGGATTTTGGGTCATGTTTTCTGTACCGGCCGAAACAGTTCTGGTATGCAAGGCCGGTATGAAGCTCCAAAAGTCGAATGGTGATGCCGGGCCGATCGGAGCCGGTGTACGCAGCCGGCAAAGTTCTTGCCGAGGAGAAAGTTCCATGCCGGGCCAAGTGAGCTTCCTCGTGCCGGGTCAGTGCGTGCAGCTTTGAGGGGATGATGCGTCTTCATGCCGGGCCAAGTGGAGCCGGGACGTGTAGCCGGCAAAGTCCCTGCCCGGGTAAAAGTTTGGTACCGGGCCGGTGTGTGAGAAATCGGTGAGAGGTTCTACGCCGGGGGAAACGGAGTCGGGATGCGCGTCCAGCAAAGTCCCTGGTGGGATGAAAGCTCCATTCCTGGCGAGGGAACCTTCTTGTGCCGGGCCGGTATGATCTTTTCATCGAGGAAGAAACTTCTTCACGCCGGGAGAAATGGAGCCGGAATACGCGTCCGGCAATCTCTCAGGTGGGATGAAAGCTCTATGCCGGGCGAGGGAACCTTCTTGTGCCGGGCCGATATGGTGAGAGCGAGGATGAGTGAAGAAATCCTTTGAAGTACCTAAAAGATACTCCAAAACATGCAACACTCTCTAGGACTTAGTATGAAATCCCTAGACTCTAAATGAGACAAAACAAACAAGAAATGCAATGAAACTATATGCGTATGAGATAAAACCTAAGCTAAATGAATGCATATAAGAGACAAAATATGGGAATATCAAGTACCTTGAAAGGCTTGTATCGGAGAGATGTTCTTCAGTGCATCAATCTATTCCCTATGCCCCTGTTTTACAAGAATCTATCAAGTCATCCCTTTTTAAAATGCCTATGAACAAGACGCCCAGTCCTGATGGGTTTCCTGTGGAATTCTGTAAAACATCTTGGGATATTATTGGCCGATATGTGATTTTAGCAACATGAGTTCTTCCAGACAGCATTTATGACACCGTCTATGAATACAACTTCCCTGGTACTTATCCCTAAAATAAGTGGTGCAGATGATTTGAAGGACTTCAGGCCCATCTCATGTTTAAATACTGCGTACAAGCTAGTCATGAAACTGCTGTCAGATAGGTTGAAAAAGGTTTTATCAGCTGATGTAAGACTCGGAATCCACCTTGTCTTATGATCTCATGGTGATCAAAACGCTAATAAGCTTGTGCGGAAGTGGGCGTTGATAGAGATGAAGAATGGGAAATTTGATTGAATCTCTCAATCCTTGATCGAACAAGCTATTTGAATCACACAAATAACTCAATTCGAGATTTCTAAGAATAATGTGAATCACACACGTTATTCAATAGAAAGAACAATTCCTCAAAGAAACACACCTTGAAAGAAACGAAAATATTTTTTTTTTTATAAATGAAGACTAAGATGAGCTTATATACTGCTCTAAGACAAATGGTCTAAAACCTAGACAAGAAACAAATCTTAAACACATCAAAAACTAGTCGTTGGGCTATTATGGCAAGAATCGGCCAAATCAAGGAAATTGATGTCGTCTTTGTATTTGGACGGTTTAAGGGGATATGTGAGCTTCCTTTGAACATTCTGGTTGTCATAGAAGTCTCCTAAAACGTGGTGGTTTCAAAAATATAGTCGTTGGATATTTATGGCTCTAAGTGTGAATGCGACCATAAAAAGAAAGTAGCCTTGCAAGGGGATCCGCCTGATCATGTGGATGATGGTGCATGGTAAGGTGTTTGTAAGCTCCCTTAATTTTCTAAGAATATCTCCAGGTCTCCAAACTCTTCTAGATAAAGAATTAAACACGTTGGAGCTCGGACTTGCCATAAACGGAACCAAGTCAATCCGTATTGGGAAAAAGGTATAACTTGTGGATCCGATGGGCATTTCTTTGGATCTTAGGCTTGTTGGATCCAGGAGAGACGCAATAATATTCTCCCATTGGTTTTGGGTCAAGATCGTTGCTGAGTTAGGCTGTGTAGCATGATCTTGGGCCTAGTCGCGGGATTGAGTTCGAAACAGGTCTGAACCATTTCGAATCGATAACTTCCAAGTCTGAACCGTTTTTGAGATGAATATAATTCTCAGTTTTTCTTTGATGGATCAAGATTCCAGACCAAGTCAATTTGTAGTTTAATTCCTCCTGGTTTGGTCGAAAACCTCCAATTAATGCGTGTATGTCCAAATTGGATAAGTCGGGGGATCACCCAATTTGTAAAATGATTATCTCCTTCATTTGAACTCCGATTGGGATGATTCTACTTCGAGGCACTCCTCTGATGGGTCAAGATTACAGAACAACTCAGCTTGTGGCTGCAATCTTCTTGGTTTGGCCAGAATCCTTCAAGGGATGCACATTCTTTCATTTGATGAGTGTTGGGCGATAGTAGCGTAGGAGCAACTGCCCCAACAAAAAGAGAGGTCCTGATGTCGCCAATATGATCAGGATCTAAGCTTGTCGTACGCACAATACAGTCCGTCTCTGAGGTGGTAGTAGTTCCATGTGCTTTCACATAGACAAATGAAGCATCGACAATCGTCTCTTCTTTGACATCGGCTATGATATCTTCTTCTGTGTGCATCTTCTCCTCGCAATGGTCTATCTCGGTTTTGATGTCCTTACCATACCCTCCCCCTTGGAAAGGTTTCATCCTCGAAACTTCTTGACCAGCACCAAGATAGAGCAAGTTAGTATCTCAACAAATATGTGAGTCTAGAGATTTACCTCGGGGAATTTTTTTTGTTGTGATTCAGGTGGGATTGATGTTGAGCATCTGGTGGTTCTTCTTTGATCAACAAAGAGGCAATGGCTCCTCTCCAAGGTGTGTTTCTGGCTTTCTTGGGTATCACGGTAGTCGCTTTAGTGAACTCTACTTTTTCACTTTCGATGTCGCCATTGTACTACAAGAAAGCTGTCCATTCCAGACGGCCAAATCCGCCGGTATTCCGTCGGAAACAGCCATTCCCGATGGATTTCCGATGGATTTGAGCCGTCAGATCTATCTCCTCGGAAATCGAAATCCGTCGGAAATTCTTCGGAATTTTCCGACGGATTTCTGAGGGCTAAATTACCCAACGGATTTCCGAGGACCAGTCCGTCCGGGATAATCCCGAGGGATTACAGATGACCATTCCGAGGGATTTCCGAGGACTAGTCCGTCCAGGTATTTTTGAGGGATTTCAGAGGACCAGTCCGTCCGGATAATTCCGACGGATTTCTGAGGGTCAACATACCAGACGGATTAAGTTTCTCCGGCTAAAACTGAAACCCCCGGCTAAACTTAATCTGTCGGAATCCTTTGGAAATCCCTCGGAAATGCCTCGGCTAAAACTATATATTTACTAACATTCCCCCAGCTAAACTTTATCCGTCGGAAATCACTTAGAAATTCCTCGGCTAAAACTATATCATTACTGACATTCCCCCAGCTAAAATTAATACGTCGGAAATCCCTCAGAAATTTCCGACGGATATAAGAAAATCGATATTTTTAAAAAATTTATAATTTATTTTATTTATTAACTAAATTATTGAATTATTCATTTTAAAATAATTTATAAAAACGAAAATAAAAATTAATTAATATTTAAAAATCTTATAAAATTATAAAATATTATTAAAAGTCTTAGAAATTGTTGGAAAATTACCAAAAAAAAACTAAATCAAAATAAATCAGGCGAAAAATCATCGAACTTCTATCTAAAGTAATCCGCCAATTTTCTGCTCTTCGTTTTCTGAGTCGAGAGCTTGTCCTCCAAAGCCGTGACCTTCTACTTGAGCTATTCGTTTTGCCGGATAATGTCTTCATCCATCGAGAAACCGGCCGAAAAAGATGCTCGTTGTGTCGCAATCTTACCCAACCCTGGCCGACGACCTTTTTTAACAGGTACCTCCTACACAAACAATACAAAAACATTAGATCTTTTATTAACAAATAATTATCTAAATTGAAATGATAATCTATAATTTTTACATACCCCGAGCACTGGGTCGTTGATCTCGATCCGAGTGAGGTCGTGGGAATCGAAAATGCCGTCCTGCGATCTTTGGATCAGGATATCATTTGCGCTTTCATCACCTTTTCGACGATCTCCTTGACGGCAGGATCTTGAATTTGGCCGGTTTTCTTGTTGGTGTGCGTCCTCACCATCACTTTCAGATGATCGGGAGCTTCGCCGTCTTTCTCTGTCTACAAAATAACTAAAACCTTTAGTTACTAATAAATATATTAAAAACAATATTTGAAAATAACTAAAAACATCAAAATACTTACCATTTCGATTTCGGTTTTTTTGAACCTCTTCGCCCCGTTGTTGTGGACAGCGGGTCCCTTCCCTTCTCGGGGACTCTTCCGGTTCTTGGAGTTAGTCTGAGAGAGAGCTTCGGTGTCGGGCTCTCCCCAATACGGGATGTAGTCATTCCACACCTCCGCATTCAAGCCTTTTGGCTTATCTCCACCCTTTCTCCAAACTTGCTTCCACTCGTATATGTTGCGCGAGAATTGCGTGGAGGCCTCCCTGAAAAATTCCGTCTCCACCATTTTCGTGATGGTAGACCTCCAATTAAATTCTTGTTACAAGAGAAATAGAATTAAAGATGTTAAAAATCTCAAAATATATAACAAAAATTAAATAAATTATAAATTACCACAAACGTTCGAAACTAAAGGTTTTTTCGTCTGATGAAACGTCCGAAAATTTCTTGTGCGGTTTGTCGAGGATGGAGTGCAACATCTTCAAAATCGACTTGCTAATGCCATTCCCGGATATTCCAAACCTATAAAAATCAAATTAAGAATCGGTAATTAAAAAAATTATTAATTAAGAAAAAACAAATATTACCAAGTAGCTCTTGGAATGCAGAGGTCCGGATCGAGAACTGTGAGTAATTCTCGTCCCGGCTGTTGGAATAGCTCTGCAACGGTCATGATCGGAGAAGGAGCTTCACTGTGACTGTCCAGTATAGGAGGCGCATGAGGCGGAAAAATACTCGGGTTCGGAGTTGCGGAAGTGCTCCTCCGCCCCGATTGCCTCGAACCGCCAGAACGGTCTTGATCGAATTGACCGTAAGACTTACAAAAATAAAAACAGAAAAACCGAATCATTTCAAAAAACATCTAAATAATCATAAATATTTTCCTAAAAATTCGATAATTGTTTAAAAAACAAAATACATTTATAAAAATGTTTTAGAAAAAATACATTTAAAAATGATATTTTTTAAATAGAATTTTTAAAAACGTTTTACAAAATAGATTTATAAAAAAACATTTATTAAAATATATTTATAAAAACGTTTTATAAAATAATATTTATAAATATATTATCAAAAAATGTTTTTTATAAATATAATCACAAATTCAACAAAATATAACAACCTAATTAACCTAATTAAATCTAAAAATTCTAAAAATTTCAACAAAATCTAATCTAAAATCTAATCACAAATTCAACATAATCCAGATAAAAAATCCACAAATCCACAAAAATCAAGATAATCTAACAAACTAATCTAATATAATTCCACAAAATCCAGAAATTTCACAACCTAATCTAACAACAACAACAAAATTGTGAATTACATTTGTGGTGGTGGGCTGCAATCGGTGGCGGCGGCGGGCTGCGGTCGGCGGTGGGCGAGCTCCGGTGAGAAAAAGAAAAGAAGAAGAAAAAAGAGAGTTGAGAGAGAAGATCAGAGAAGAAGAAAAGAAGAGAGAAGATCGGAGAAGAAAATGAGAGAGAAGGTCGGAGAAAAAGAGGTCGATTCGATATTTATAAAGGTTTCCGACGGACCATTTTCCTCGGGAATCCGTTGGAAATCAAATGTAATTAACCGCCTCGATTTTGAGCAATTTTCGTTTGGCGGTTTCAATTTGCGGGTAAATTTCGGAATCCTTACCAACTTGGTATGGAATCTCGATCCCTCAGAGATAAATCTAGAATTGGATTCATCTCAAAAACGATTCAGACTTGGAAGTTATCGGTTTTACAAATCGATGGACTTGTTTTGAACTCAATCACGCGACTAGGCCCAAGATCATGTTACACAGCCCAACTCAGCAACAATCTCGACCCAAAACCAATTGGATAATATTATTGGGTATCTCCTGGATCCAACAAGCCCAACATCCAAATAAATGCCCATCGGATCTACATGTTATACCCTTTTTCCCAATACGGGTTTACTTGGTTCCGTGTATGGCAAGTCCGAGCTCCAACGGGTTTAATTCTTTATCTACAAGAGTTTGGCGACCTGGAGATATTCTTAGACAACTAAGGGAGCTTACAAACACCTTCCAAAGAATCAGCATCCACATGATCAGGCGGATCCCCTTGCAAGTCTACTTTCCTTTTATGGCCACATTAACACTTAGAGCCATAAATATCCAACAACTATATTTTTGAAACCATCACGTTTTAGGAGACTTCTATGAAGACCATAATGTTCAAAGGAAGCTCACCTATCCCTTTAAACTGTACATATACAAAGACGACATCACTTTCCTTGATTGGGCCGATACTCACCATAATAGCCCAACAACTATTTTTTGATGTGTTTACAATTTGTTTCTTGTTTAGGTTTTTAGACCATTTGTCTTAGAGCAGTTTATAAGCTCAGCTTAGTCTTCATTTGTAAATCACCTTTCAATCTAAAAATTTTATAAAAAGTATTTTCGTTTTTTTTCAAAGTGTATCTCTTTGAGGAATTGTTCTTTCTATTGAATAACGTGTGCGATTCACATTATTCTTAGAAATCTCGGATTAAGTTATTTATGTGATTCAAATATCTTGTTCGATCAAGGATTGAGAGAGTCAATCAAATTTCTCATTCTTCATCTCTATCAACGCCCACTTCTACACAAGCTTATTACCATTTTGATCACCGGGAGATCATAAGACAAGGTGGATTCCGAGTCTTACATCATTGGTATCAGAGCTTGAAAAGCTCATATCCTTCTTTTTTTGAACAACCTTCATTAATTAAACTTAGGCGTCTTGCACAGCAGCATCAGAGCAAAGTCTCACCAGCGATCCCTTTTCGAGGCAATCAGCTGACATGTTTTCCCCTCTAGGGATATACGAAAAGGAAATGAAAGCAAAAAGCAAATATAGAGTTTTAATATCCTGGAGAATCCCGAAGATCTCCAAAGGTCCATTCGCCGGAGTTGATGATGCGAATGAGCTCCTTTGAGTCCAATTTTAAACTGAGATTTTGAAAGCCAAGGTCCAGAGCATTTTCCAAGGCAGATAGAATCGCTAAAGCTTCAGCGGCAAGAGGTGAGCTGACAAAAGTTTATGAGTTACTTCCTTTAGCAAGGACATTGGAATGATCCCTAAACACCCAGCCTAACCCTGCATACTTGATGTCTTCTTTCCAGGCGGCATCTGTGTTGCACATGACTGGTTCTGTCGTGACCTCCGTAGCATCCGTGTTCTGGTTGGTATCATGCTGAGCAAGATCGATAGTTTCAGCTTGTTGCGCTTGTTGCCAATCTCGTCCATCAACTAAGGCTTTGTTGATTATTTCATCAACAAAAATTACTATGCTTTCGAAGAGAAGGAGATTTCGTGATGTTCAGATATACCATCACATCCATGGGAAGAGCAGTCCATCTCCAATTCTCGTTGGAGACATGCAAGTCATGGTTTTCCCAGCCATAATTTCCGAGGGAAAACCAGAGATCAAAGAGGAGAGAACTGTTTCTTTAAAAGGGGCGTTACGCCACATTTCCTTAGCGAATTTACAGTAAAACAGCAGATGTGTTGTAGTTTCAAGCTCGCCACAATGGGGACAGTTAGCACGAGCCACTAGTTATCTTTTGAGTAGATTTTCACCAATTGGGAGAGTTCCCTGAGCAATTTTCCAGATAAAAACTTTCAGTTTTGGGGAGCATTTGGCGTACCACACATCCCTTAACCAATTGATGCTCTTCTCCATGACAGGGCCTTCATCTCCAATTTGGTTTTTCTCCACCGCTGCATGATAGCCTGACTTTGTTAAAACATAGTGTTTGGACCAGGGTTGTGTCGAAAGTCTGTCCAGCAGTGTTGATAGTTGGGTGGTGTGTTCTGTTAGAAATAACGGCGGTACAAGAGGTGTTTGAGGCTGGTATGTTTAAACAGAGAAAATTCAGGAATTGTTTCAGGTTTGAAGCATGTATGATTCAGAGTTTGCTGCACATAAAGTTCAAGGAGTTTGATTCAAGATTCAATGTGCATGAATCAAAAGGCTAGTAAGGGAATCAAGTTGCAGAGAAACAAAGACAAAGAAAGCTATGAAGGAATCAGTGTTGAGTTGAGCTTGAAACAGGATGTGTAGCAGCTCGTGTTACAACTCAAGAAGACATATGTTAAGAAGATCAAAGTGCCAAGTCTAGAGCCAAAAGTCAAAGGTTCTAAGAGGCAATTCACAAGGAGGCTTCAAGCTGAGCTCAAGGTGGAGATCTCAGAAGAAACAATCAGGAAGAAAGGCAAAGGGATCATGAGTTACGGAGAAGTTGAGAATTGTCTGTGAATCTGAAGGTGGAGATTGTGAGATATCGGACTTCAATCAACATACGACTTGTGCCAGTAATTGGGCCTTAAAAATTTTCTATGGTTTATTGATTATAAATACATGTGTACAACTCAAGGAATACCTAATCCTGAGTCTCGAGGATTTCGAGCGCCGTAGAGGCGGCTCGTAAAGCGTGAGTGATCTTCTTGTAAACCACATCGGAGGTGTTTTCCGATTCTTCATGGTAGATGTTGTGGATCCCGAATCCACCTCAGACGTAGTGGTTAGAGGCCGTGAACTGTGTGAACAATTCTTGTGTTTTTAAATTCGTAAATCAAAGATAGATTAAAAGTAGGATTAAAGTTTAAATCCTAACATTTACATATTGAGCTAGGCGATGGAGGGAATAGATAGGGCTTGAAAATCTGAATGGAGTAGACACAAATATCGTTCAAATCCATAAAAAAAATGAGAAAGTTATGGTTTTTTGAAAATCAAAGATCAAAAATATTCTCTGATGGAGTGTTTGAAAAAAAAATGAAAGAGATCAATGAAGATGGAAACACTTTATGTTGAAATGATAAAAAAAAATATCTGAAAATTAAATAATAGCTAGATCCGACCTGATTATAGCGGATTTCGACTTCACCTGATCCAAATCGTGGTTGGATATGTAATTATGGAGACTTTGATTGGGTTTTTGAATTTTGCACCACTTTATCGAATTAAAAAAAAATTCAAAAAGAGATTGATTATTACATGAAAAATATTTTAGAATATAGTTTAACAAAAAGAGCATTTCAACGTTAAGTCCTATGTTCAGGATTATACAAAGTATACCATCCAATAAAATAGGGGAAGCGAAGTTTGGACAACGAGATGGGTTTGGAAAATGTTGGTAGCTAGTCACAACCCAAACTCTCACTAATTTGAATAAATGTCAACTTCGTGACAAGAATTTTGAGTAATTTTCTCGAGATTTTTTAAAAAATATTGAATAATTTTTTTAAGTTTAAATACTCAAATGGGCAATTCATGTACTCATCTCATATCTGACATTGATATCAAATGAAATAAATTAAATTGTACGAAACAATAACAGATAATTATTTCAACGGAAATGAATATGAGAAATTTGTGATGTATCAAGAAAACACTTCCTGACATTGGACAACACTAATCTATTGCACGTGGTTTGCATCAAGAAAGTTTAGGTTTTATGAGTTTTTTTATTGTGAAATCTCAACTAGTCATCTTTAAAACAAAACAGATAGTTTACGAGTTTACGTTCCAAACTAGAAGAAGATCTTGGTTACACAAACAGACTAATAACTCTATCTTTTACGCTTAACTTTACACGGGTTTCCGAAAGATTCAGATATCATACGTTACAACAGAGATGACATGCGACAGATCTCTCTGCACACTACACAAATTACAATCCAAAAACAACAACAAAAAACACTTCAAACAATCAACAATTGAGTCTCTCTCTTCTTCGTTGGACCTACATAATGTTTTTTGAGAGGATACTATTTGTTCACATTCGAAAAGATCACAAGTTACAATTTCAAAAACAGTTCTACAGAACCAAAGCAGAGAACATACTTACAAAGCCAATCAAAGGCGGAGTTTGAAACCAGCTTCTGATTTAACACACACTTGGTAGATAAGTTTCATCTGTTTGCTATCCGAGGCCTTGAAAAATGTGGAGCGAGTTTCTTCTCGAGCTCAACCAAGCTAGACGTTATGTAAAAGGCACATGAATATAACAATTAATGAAAATTACATAAGTTTCTGTTTATTACATAAGAGAGTTTTGAGAATCCCGACTTACATCTCAAATCTGCGTTTAGCTTCTTTCTGTTTTGTACGGTAGAGGTCACTGTCTTTTGGTATGTTGCTCATGGGATCAGCTACAAATTTTGTACCCAAGATTAAGAATGACAACAGATCACTAACAAAACACGATAAAATTCTTCGAGTGAAGACAGTCTTCAAGGAAAAAAATTAGGAATAAATCACCCGAACACATTAGTGAGCGAGAGATGATGGATCCGCATAGATAAAATAAAATTTGTATCCAAAGAGTGTCACTAAATGCCCACTACGCTATGGAATTAACTCCAACCGAAACATTTTCAACATGGAGAGCAGGAAAGTTTTGCATTTTGGTATTAAGGAACTCGGATCAAGAGGAAATAGCGTTACCAGAAAGCGTAGCTGCGTGTTTCTCGCCAAATTCTTTGTGAACTTCCATAGCAGTTGCTCTGCTCAGCCGAATTAATCCCTAATTCAGAAGCAAGTTAATATCAACCTAAGAACGAATAAAAACTCGTAAAGATACACTATGTGCCATTGTAAGACCAAAAACTAAGTAGACAGTTCCAAGAAATGAATCAAGAAGAAAAAGCTGAATGTGTGTTCCCTTTTACCTTCTTCTCCTTCCTTTTAAGTATCTTGAGATGACATTTCTTGACATAATGAGTCAAATGATAACGAGAATGCCTCGAAGAGAGCTCTTCTTTAACCTCTGGATTCGCATCAAGCCATTCAGAGATATCCTTTGATTTAACCAACTCTCCATTATCCAATGACTCTAACCACGAATAAATCGGTAACCACTGGTCAGTCCTCTGAAACCGAGCTGGATGCTGATCTGCTTGATTCTCTTCCGCGTTTTGCTGTGCGAAATCAAATCTTCAACACAAGATTTTCGGATTTTTTTTCAAGAATCAAACGAGACGTACCTCGTTGTGGTCTGATGGTGTTGGTCTCATGTAATGTTGCATAGAGAGGAGGCGATCGACGAGCTCGGAGCGAGGTCTGTGGCGGAGATCCGCCGGCAAGGAGTCGAAGTTGGAGCCGATCCAGGTCTCCACTTCGCTGACGCTTACGACGGCTTTGGCGTCGGGGAAGGCGGTGATCCAGGCTCGAGCCATTGTCTCCCATTCCTGAGACGGCTCCGTTCGCTGGTTCGCGTTAGTGATTTTGTCATCGAATTGCCCCTTTTCATCTTCTAGGGTTTCGTTTGTCGAATTCGACATTTTTTGTTTCTCTGAGATTTGTATCTGATTTTTGGTGTTTTGGTAATTACAAGTTCCTTTTTAAACAAAATACCTTCTTTTTTTTCCGTCTAAATTGTAATGTAATAAACAAGTTGGAAGGAAAACTTTCACGAAACCGAATTTGTTTGGGTTATAAAAAGATCTCAATAAATCTCAAATCAGTTCCCCTTCAATCCAAGAGTTAAATCCACGTGTCCTTATGATCTTTGCAAAGTTTCAGGTCGATCCAATTTGATTTGTCTATCCAAACAACTCAATTCACTAGACTAATCTAATCTATGCGCTGAACAGAACAGTTTCGGTAAAACTAACATAACTTCTAAACCACAAGGTAGAACACTGAGATATTTCACAGAGACATAGATCTAAGCGTAATATACATCCTTACGAAATATCATCGTGATCGGATAACTAACAAACCTCCTGATCGGTTTCTCCTATCACTGATCGTAGATCTGGACTGAACAAATCATGTTTGGGAAAACATCCATAACTTTCATCTCACAACTCCGGATAATGATCTGCTATCGGCGTTGGATATATTGGAGAGTCAAAAATGTACTCACCAAGTTTCAGATTGTTTGGATCTGGTTTGCCCACTTCTTTATCCTTTCTACAAGAACTTGTCTGATATGTCCTCCTTTTGCTTTCAGGTGGTTGTGATGGCTTCTCTTTCAAGGTGATTCGACGGTGGTTGCTTGATAACACTGTGTTTTTACCCATTTCACCTTCAATTTTAGAGCACTTTAACAAGTGTTATACTCATTTTTATATGTTTTTATTACAATTTTTGTATATTTGTAGTGTCAAAACACTTTTCAGGTTATTTAGGCAAAAGCGATGCAAATTGGAGAAAAACCATATTTCCATCTCAGAGTCAAACCGTCAGAAGTTCAACCACCAAATAAGATTTTCTCACCGTCTGATCCAGCCCAAATTTGGAGACATTGAAAAAGGACCGGCCAGCTTTCCATTCCGCTTGATTTGAGGACAATCCAACGGGTCAATCAAAAGTTACATGAAGATCAAGAAGTCCCGTCAACCAGTCTAAAGAGCCGAAGCAGAGGAGCACAACAGCTCCTGGCCGCAGCCAGAATGCACGCACCCGCGGCCAGAAGACACGCATCCGCGGCCAGAAGACACGCATCCGCGGCCAGATCCAATCCGTCTTGAGAAGCCCATTTCAAACTCGTTCAACTTTATCTTCGGAAAAACCCTAAGGATGACCAAACAAGAGCAGAAGACCTATAAATACATGTTTTAAGAATCCTAATTTGTGTGTCGCGTGTGCCACACAATTGTCTTAGTGTGATAAACACCACCACCAAAATTCTTAGCTTTTACTCTTTTCCTTGTTCTTAGATCTCTTTGTTAAACCCTACTTTTCTACTTAGTTAATTTGATTATGCATTAATTTACCCTGTTTTTGCTTTCTTTAATTATGTATGAGTAGATTAGTAATTGGGTTTAAGAGATCATCAAAGGGGATCGATTATGTTCGATAGGGATTACACGAGATAGCTTAGCTATATTCTAGAACTCTTTTTTGTAGGTATGTTATTACTGCATGGATCTAGTGTCGCGAACTAGAAATTGATCTTAGGTAAATTAGAACCATGAAAGTGCTGAATCTAAATGCCAAAACTAATATTTTGGGAGCGCAATTTCGCTATAAGATACGAAAACATATTTATAGAGTATTGTAAACATTAATGGACTTGACTTTATTGCATGATTTTCGGCGTGGGTACCAACGAAAATTGAGTAGTTAAGTTGTTTAATCATAGGTGTGTAGTACTACGACAGTAGGCTAGTGTTCGAGTTTGTGGAGTCAGCTAGTATCATCTATTGAGCTTTGTACCGTGATTTGAATTGAACATACCCGGGAGATATCCCCGTCGACCCAACATCCGTTTTTATTGCTTACAACCAAATTTTACTTTTCTCTTTTGCACTCTTTACAATTTTTAACACCCAAACAAGCTTTAAACCCCTTTTTGTCTTACATTTCCTTACTAATTCTTTGTCCAAAGTTTTTGCATGAAAACGAGTATTCCCTGTGGATCGACACCCTAAGTACTACATCACACTACTGTGCACTTGAAGATGCCTAGGGTTATAAAATTTATTACATGAAGCTGACAACAACCTGGTGATGTGCGTGGATTGTTATCCTAGCTTCAGGTTTTAAATTGGAAAATTGTTCGTTAGCTACACGAACTATACGAGAATGCATGACTACACATCTGAACTAAAATAATGTGTTGATAACTACATCATCTATTGATATAGCATAGATACACATCCGAACTAATATGAGTCATGTGCCCAACACCATGACCATCACTTTCTTTACTTTTCTGGTGTACTGGTCAACGGACTCCGGCGCTGACCCGCATTAACTCATTAAATCCGACCCAAATTAAATAAAAATTTTAAAATGAAAACATAAAAAAATGACCTCCTCAGCTTCTTCTTCCTCGTCAATTCTGATTTACAGATAGGATTTTGATTCAGTAGGTTCTCTCAATTTCATTGAATTCGATTCTTTCGTTCGTTTAATTTATGAGTATTGATGAACATCAAAATAGTGGGTGATTAGGGTTTACGAAATTCCCAAAATAGTTTGCTAATTTGGGTGATAGGCGAATTAAGAAAATTCAATCCAAGCGAACCGCCATGAGCCCTTCCTGTCATTCACAATCATCTCTCGAACTCTCTTCTTCTCTTTCTCTCCGTCCCAGAAACTTTCTGGTTTAAATTTTCCTAAAATCTACATGAATTTCTTGGACGAATCGATCTGAAATCTCTTAACTAAAGATGTACTCGTCCTCCTCTTCTTCCAATTTTCTTTAATTTCCATCGGCGAGGCATATCTTAACCACCACCATACCCACTGCATCTACATTCATGCTACGCCGTAGCTCCTACAGCGTCGGTGTGTTTCACAGGAAGCGTGCTCGTTTTAGACGACATAGTCGGAGCTTGGGTCTAGAGAGCAAACCACTGAACTCTTTTTTTTTCTTTTGCGTATAAGTAACGATCTGATCTTTGGGAAACCGTTTGAGATGTATTGTGGAACTGGTGGTGGTGGTGCTGATGCGGTAGCTGTTTCCGGTGAGAATTGATCGGAGCTTGGTAAAATTTCCGGTGAGAATTGATCGGAGCTTTCTCAAAACATTCGCTTTAGACCCTCATTATAAGCGAAACATTTCGCTTGCCCCTCTTGAAATCGTTGGTGGTCTTCTTCGCCGGAGAAGATGAAGCAGAGAACATGGCCATGTAGATCTAAAGGATCTTGATCTCCATGGCAAGCTCTATTGGCGGATGTGTATTTTGATTTCAATCGAGATTTCTGGAATCAAGCTTGTGAAATTGTTGACCCGAAGAACGAGGTGAACGAGATTTAGGATGTTGATAGTGACTAGAGAGAAAGAGTCAGAGAATTTGTTGCTAAGATCAAGTTCTTGAAGAGAATCTATGGTTTTGAAGGAATTTGAGATTTGACCAGAAAAGTATGAATTTTTGTTGAAGAAAAAATAATAATGAGTCAACGAGGGTCAACGCCGGAGTCAGTCGACCAGTATACCGGAAAATTAAAGAAAGTGATGGTCATGGAGTTGGGCACATGACTCATGTTAGTTCGGATGTGTGTCTATACTATATCAATAGATGATGTAGTTATCAACACATTGTTTTAGTTCGGATGTGTAGTCATGCGTTCTCGTATAGTTCGTGTAGCTAACGAACAACTTTCCTTTTAAATTTGTAAACCCTAATGTATGCAAGTGCACATATGTGCGTTGTAGGACTTTAGGTATCAATCCACACGGAGAAATATTTTTCTGTGAGACCTTAGAAAGAGAGTTAGTAAGAAAGTCTAAAACGAAATAGGGTTTGTGTAAGGATTTTGTGTCAAAAATTATAGTGCGTAAAAAGTAAAGATTGCTTGAAAAGTAAAGAATGAAATCGATGGCATAAACTAAAATAGAAAATCAGTTTGTAAACTATAATAAAACGATGTTGGATCGACAGGGAAATCTCCGAAGAATGTTCGAGTCAAACACGGTACCTAAGCTCTTAGTGAAATCGATTCTAGTAACCTCCACGAACTGGAACACTATAGTGTGTGTAGCCTACTCTCGTAAATCCTACGCACCTACAACTTATATACTCGACCAGTAGCTTTTGTCTCTGGCCGAAAAGTTATGATGACACAAGCAAGTTCATAAACATTCACGGTGCTCTATAAGTATACTTTCGAAATCTTATAGGGCAATACACTCCATATAGATTAATGGTTCGCGTGATCAGATTCAACACTTTTGGTGGTTCTTACTACATCTAGGGATCAGTCTCTAGTTTATGACGCTAGATCCATGCTTTAACAATAATCTATAGGAAAGAGTTCTAGAATACGTCTAGGTTTACCTTGTGAAATCCTTATCGAACATGTGAATCCCCTTCGATAATCCCTTTAAACCCAACGACCAAACTACTCGGACATAATTGAAGAAAGCAAAGACATAATTAAATAAAGAACAAGAGATTGAAGAAGACGCTTCTCGATTTTAAGACCAAAGTCGGGAGAAAACTTCTCTACAAATCTCGAAAGTAAAAGCAAAAACTAATCTAAAATGGCACTCAAAAGGGGCACACGAAAATAGGGTTCCTAAAATACATATTTATAGGTTTTCTCTCTTATTTTTGTCGATCTTTAGGGTTTCTCCAAAGTTAGACTTGATGGGATTCGAACGGGCTTGCAAATGGGCTTACGAGACGAAACAAGAGCTGGCCGCAAGTCCATGGTCTCTGACCGCGGTGACCCCACTCCTTGGCCGCGGGTGGAGAGCTTCTACCCGCGGTGAACTGCCTCTTGGCCGTGGGTGGAGCTGCTACGCGAGTGGCCGAATGGGACGTCTTGATTTTCATGTATCTTTTGATTAAAATGTTGGATTGTCCTCCAATCAAATGGAATGGAAGGGTAGCTGGGCCTTCTTGAATATCTCAAAAATTGGGATGGGTCAGACGGTGAGTAGAACCTATTTGGCAGTTGAACTTCTGACGGTTTGATTCTGAGACGAAAATCTGGCTTTTCTCCAATTTGCAATGATTTTGCCTAAGTAACTTAAAAAGAGTTTTGAAACTAAAAACATGCAAAAACCACAGTAAAACATATAAAAGCGAGTAAAACACTTATTAAAGTGTTCTACAAACATAGGTAAAATGGGTAAAAATACGGTGTTATCAACTCCCTCAGAATTAGACTTTGTTTGTCCTCAAACAAAACAAAACCAAAGCTCGGAAAGATCAAACTAAAATCATAGGGAACTCGAAATCTTGGAGACTGTCCTTCTAAACCATGACCATCGAACTACATCAAACCCAACCTAGCCTAGAAAATTCTCACTAGAAGTTTCTGTAACACTAGTCCACGGTATCCGTCATACGAAATCCAAACTTTCAAGATCCAAAATTCCGGATGCGTCTAAGCAGCCATTAGAAAAAGGATTTAGAGATGGAATATCGCCTATATCAGCTGTAATCAGGTTGATGACTATAAAGACGTATTTCAACTTAGGCGAGGATTGTGTCGATGGTATAGTTGATTTTGTGAGAGATATCTTACATGAAGATAATATTTCACCGGCTTTATACTACGAGATTCAGAAACTTTTAGCTGGTCTTGGATTGTCGTATCAGATGATAGATGTGTGCATCGATAAATGTATGATCTATTGGAAAAAGGACGAAAATCGGTTGAAGTATCATGAATTTATATTTTTTTAAATAAATCAATTATTTTTTATTCCTCGAAAATCCGTCAGGAATTTTACCTTCGGAAATCCGTCGGGAATTTTTCCCTAGGAAATACGTCGGGAATTTTTCCCTCGAAAATCCGTCGGGATATTCCGGATGGATATGTGGTCTTCGGAAATCCGTCGGGTATTTTGTCCCTCCGGAATCAGTAATAAATTCCTGAGGAATTTTCAACGGATTTCGATTTCCGATGAGATAGTTGCGACGATTCAAATCCGACGGAAATCGGTCTGGAATGTCCGTTTCCGACGGTTTCGACCGTCTGAAATAGCATGTTTTCTTGTAGTGTATATATAAGTGCTTTAGTTCAGATTCCATCTAAACTTATAATGTGATAGAAACTTTTTATTGCTTAAAAGGTGTAAAATAGTGTATATAATAAGTATTTTGGTTCAGATTCCGTCTAAACTTCTTCATTTTTTAATTGCCGTCTAAACTTATAATGTGATAGAAACTTTTATTTCTTAAAAGTAGTTTTCTTAAAAGTAGTGTTCTAAAAAGCGGTTTAGTCGGTCGTCTAGGTGGTGCCTAGGTTCTATAAGCGTCCATAGACCGTAGCGCTTACCTCCAATGCGTTGGCATTAAACATTATTGTTATTAAGCAGTTCTAGGCGGTCCTAGGCGGCTCTAGGCGGTCCTAGGCGGTTGTAGGCGGTTCATCAAAAAATTTAGTCAATTAATATTTTTTTTTTCGGTGCAGTTATTAAATTTTTAACTATATTTAATTAGATCTATAAGTTTTGATTTCATAAATACATATTATAAAAATTTATATATTTTTTTTATGAATATAGTGAATTTTTTTCTCTAATTTGTATTTATGATTTAATATTTTTGATTTTACAAATGGATGTTTTTATCTAATTCGAATTTATAATAATTTATAATGTTTTAGATTTGATTTTTATAAGATTTCTTTTGGTTTTTGTGTGTAATTTGAACTTTGAATCTATGTTTAAGATTTATAATATTTAAAGTTTATTATTTATGAACTAACCATATTATTTTATATGAAGAATTCTATAAATATATATATATATATAATATATTGATTTATTTTGTAAACGCTTAAAACGCCTAAAAATCGCCTAGGCTCTGACTATACATTCTAGGCGCTAGACATTGTATAGTTGATATTCGTCTATTTTATCACATTCGAGTCCCATATTTTCCTTTGTTTCTTTGTGTTTCACCATGTTTTCTTTGTATTTTTATTGCATTTAGGTCCCAAATGAGTCTCATGTCATGTTAGACGTCCTAGGTTGTTTTGTGTTGTTTTTGGCTTGTTGGAGCTTTTTTCAGGTGCTTGGTAGTGGCTTGGATCAAAGGAGACGCTTGGAAATTGAAGGAAGGTCGAAAAAGAGCAAAATGAGCAAAATGGACTTCCGATCGGTTTGAAACTGATCTACCAAACCGATCAAGATCCTCTGATCAGGACGATGTGTCTGAAAGCTTCAATCGGATGAAAGTCTTTCCCTTTGAATTAGATTGGGAGATCTTAATGAAAGTTATACGAAATTGAGTTAGATTTCCATTAGAAGTAGTGTCATGTCATTCGCATCAGCATTTCAAGAGATGTGTTTGTTTTGCTGAAGACATGTCATTACCGGAGAAGGTAGTGGCAATCCAAAGTGGCTAAAAGCTCATGTCAGATGGAAGCCTTTCCGTACCCAGTTTAATCTCAAATTTGGACACAAGATATAAAATTGAGTCAACTTCGCTTGAGAGTTGGATTTGTGTCATTCAGGGCTGTGTTTGAAAAGATACTATCGATTTACTGAAGACATCTCAAACAGATCGGGTTCACACCTTCATCAAACCTACTTTCACCAAACCTTTGTTAGTCAAAAATGGAGGTAGTAAAAAATGGAAGCTTGATTTGTCAACAATGGAAGCTCAACAACCCCTCCCATCTTCTATAAATACCAATGTAATGGGAAGAACTAAAATCATCAACTCATAATACAATACACCTCTCTTACTAAAAGCTTAAACTCTCTCTCTTTTCTTTATTTTCGTTTTTCTCTGTATGCTTATCTAGGATTGCTCATCCTTTTTCATATAGTCGATATTCCTTCTAAAAACTCTTCTCTTTTCATTTTTATTTAATTATGTCTTCTATTTCTATTGCTTATCTTTGTTATTGCACTATGTGTGAGTAGTTCCATCGTGGGTTAAGGGTTTGGTAGTTTTAATATGTGTGGTTAAAAGGTTGAAGGTGTTTAAAACTAGAATTTAATTTATCCTCATGTTTTGAAAATAATCTTAACGCTCGAAGTGAGTTGGAAAACCATTTCTTGATTTTAGACAAATCGCTACCCGGAAGATGTTTGCGATTTGCCTTGTAATTTTCATCTCATGCAATTTATTCTTAACCAATGGGAATTGAAGTCTAAGATAAATTGTGAATAAAATGATATTGTGTTCATATTTTATAAATTATTTATTTACAATTGGGAAATTAGCTTAAATAAATGATTTGTAAAAGGATTAGTATCATGGGAATGAACTAGTTTTATTTAAGTGATCATGATCTAGGAATTGAATTAAATTAAATGTTTTAAGCATCATCTCTTAATTATCTTTCATCTAAAACGAAATACCAAACCCCAAAAACTCATGTATTAATTTCTTGAATCAATCTCAATTTTTATTTTGTGCTTTGGATAATTCTTAATCTTGTGTTTACATCCTTTATTTGTTTATTAAAATGAAGAAACCAAAAAATCGATTTGCTTAGCTTATAGAGTTTCTTGAATTCTTAGTGAGTTATTCTCATCCTTGTGGTTCGACTTCACTACTACCACTTGTACCTTGCACTTGGGGTTTAGTATTGGGATTCAAATTTGTACTCATCAAGTTTTTGGCGCCGTTGCCGGGGAGATTGCAATAGCCATTAGGATTTGGAATCTATCTAAGCCTAAGTATTTTTCTACTTTGTTACTAAACTACTTTGTTTTGCGTGCTCTGTTTTTGAAGGTGTATGCACACAAGAAATCAAGGATTAGTATAATGATATTGTGTTCATAGTTTATAAATCATTTATTTGCAATTGGAAAATTAGCCTAAATAAATGATTTGTAAAAGGATTAGTATCATGGGAATGAACTAGTTTTATTTAAGTGATCATGATCTAGGAAATAAATTAAATTAAATGTTTTAAGCATCATCTCTCAATTATCTTTCATCTAAAATGAAATACCAAACCCAAAAAACCCCGGCAACGGCGCCAAAAAAAAAGTACAAATTTTAATCCCAATACTAAACCCCAAGTGCAAGGTACAAGTTGTAGTAGTGAAGAGTATCAAACCACAAGGAGGAGAATAGCTCACTAACTATTCAAGAAACTCTTTAAGCTAAGCAAATCGGTTTTTTTTTGTTTCTTCGTTTTAATAAACAAATAAAGGATGTAAACACAAGATTAAGAATTATCAAAAGCACAAAATAAAAATTGAGATTGATTCAAGAAATTAAGACATGGGTTTTTCGGGTTTGGTATTTTGTTTTAGATAAAAGATAATTGAGAGATGATGCTTAAAACATTTAATTTAATTCAATTCCTAGATCATGATCACTTAAATAAAACTAGTTCATTCCCATGATACTAATCCTTTTACAAATCATTTATTTAGGCTGATTTCCCAATTGCAAATAAATGATTTATAAACTATTAACACAATATCATTTTATTCACAATTTATCTTAGACTTCAATTCCCATTGGTTAAGAATAAATTGCATGATATGAAAATTACAAGGCAAATCGCAAACATCTTCCAGGTAGCGATTTGTCTAAAATCAAGAAATGGTTTTCCAACTCACTTCTAGCGTTAAGATTATTTTCAAAACATGAGGATAAATTAAATTCTAGTTTTAAACACCTTCAACCTTTTAACCACACATCTTAAAACTACCAAACCCTTAACCCATGATGGAACTACTCACACATAGTGCAATAACAAAGATAAGCAATAGAAATAGAAGACATAATTAAATAAAAATGAAAAGAGAAGAGTTTTTAGAAGGAATATTGACTATATGAAAAAGGATGAGCAATCCTAGATAAGCATACAGAGAAAAACGAAAATAAAGAAAAGAGAGAGAGTTTAAGCTTTTAGTAAGAGAGGTGTATTGTATTATGAGTTGATGATTTTAGTTCTTCCCATTACATTGGTATTTATAGAAGATGGGAGGGGTTGTTGAGCTTCCATTGTTGACAAATCAAGCTTCCATTTTTTACTACCTCCATTTTTGACTAACAAAGGTTTGGTGAAAGTGGGTTTGGTGAAGGTGTGAACCCGATCTGCTTGACATGTATTCAGTAAATCGATAGTATCTTTTGAAACACAGCCCTGAATGATACGAATCCAATGCTCAAGCGAAGCTGACTCAATTTTATATTTTGTATCCAAATTTGAGATTAAACTGGGTACGGGAAGGCTTCCATCTGACATGAGATTTTAGCCGCTTCGGATTGCCGCTACCTTCTCCGGTAATGACATGTCTTCAGTAAAACAAACACATCTCTTGGACTGCTGATGCGAATGACATGACACTACTTACAGTGGATCTAACTCAATTTCGTATAATTTTCATTAAGATCTCCCAATCTAATTCAAAGGGAAAGACTTTCATCCGATTGAAGCTTTCAGACACATCGTCCTGATCAGAGGATCTTGATCGGTTTGGTAGATCGGTTTCAAACCGATCGGAAGTCCATTTTGCTCCTTTTGCTCTTCTTTCGACCTTCCTTCAAGTTCCAAGCATGATCTCCTTGATCCAAGCCACTCCCAAGCACCTGAAAAAGGCTCCAACATCCCAAAAACAACACAAAACAACCTAGGACATCTAACATGACATGAGACTCATTTGGGACCTAAATGCAATAAAAACACAAAGAAAACTTGGTGAAACACAAAGAAACAAAGGAAAATATGGGACTCAAATGTGATAAAAATAGGCGAATATCAACTCCCCCAGACTTGTCTTTTGCTTGTCCTCAAGTGAATAATGCACATTAAGCCAAGAAGAGAGGTTTGAAGGCGGGGACTCATAACCAAAAGAAGACACGTGAAACTTTCAACTCATTATCCTTAGGTAAAAATATCATGGTGCTAAAATTGCTTCTACTCTCACGAACTTCTCCATACCTATCGGAACTTGAATCTTTTATTCTAGTGCCTAAAACTTAAGAATCCACAAGAATTCCTATCAACCAACTCTTTGACATTCATTAATTTTGGTATAAGCGCGGTCTCGCAAAGGAAATCTCAATCATTCTCAATCGGTTTGGACGAAAAGGTTTGAAAGCATAATGCATGAGGAGGTTCAAGCTTTTTTTTGGGTAACTTACTCTCAAGAAAACGTAATGCATGACAAAACGAAAAAACAAGGAAGGAATGGAACAAAGATGCAATAAAGAATATCTTCCATCCTAGCCTAGCTTTCTAATCTCTCGTCTTAAGCCCATTGTCTTGCATCTCTTGTCCCATTAATAAAACCCAAAGCCCTTTTGGCTAAATATATACATTGTACACAACCTCATTTCTTTTCCTTTTATCAACACTCTAGGTGAACTTCTTCTCTTAGTCTAAACTCTTATTCTCTTTTTTTTTTTTTAGTAAGAGAATAAGGTTGATGAGTTTAGACCAAGTGGATGTGTCAAACCGTCAAATCAAGGCTATTTTGGAGAAGACGGTTGGAAATACAAAGAAGGATTGGGCGACAAAGCTAGATGACGCTCTATGGGCGTATAGAACCGCCTATAAGACACCAATTGGGACAACCCCTTTCAACCTACTCTACGGGAAATCATGTCATCTACCGGTCGAACTAGAGTACAAGGCTCTCTGAGCTACCAGACTTCTCAACTTTTACCTCAAGACAGCCACTGAGAAAAAGTTGATTCAACTAGAAGAACTTGAGGAAATTCGTCACGGTGCTTACGAGAGTTCAAAAATCTACAAGGAACGAACCAAGGCATTCCACGACAAGAAAATCATAACACATTAATTCAAAACCGGGGACCAAGTCCTGCTGTTCAACTCAAGGTTGAAATTGTTTCCCGGGAAGTTGAAGTCAAGATGGTCAGGGCCATTCACAATCAAAGAAGTTCGCCCTTATGGAGCAATTTTTTTGTGGAACAAGTCTGGGGGAGATTTTACAGTTAACGGTCAGAGGTGCAAGCCATACATGGCAGACGTGACGATTGAGGAAAACATCACGGTTTCTCTTTCAGACCCCCAAGACGCATGATTTCCTCAACAACGTCAAGCTTAGTGACGAAAACAAGCGCACTTGGGAGGCAATCTCATGTTATCTTTTTGTGATTTTTTTTATATTTGTTTTGATTTGGATTTTTATTTGTTTTAGAGGACGATGAGGAGACCGAGACCGACGACTAGCATGAGCTGCGAACCAAGCACCACGAGGATTGCCCAAGCTCATCCCACCAAGTCTAGGAAAAACAAAACAAAATTGTGAGATATTCTATTTTTAGACATTTTTTCTTTTTATTCTTCATTTTATTTTTCTTTTGTTGGGATTTCTTGAATTTGTGATACACCGAGACGGTGTAAATCAAGTCCGGGGGAGGAGACTAACAAATTATTCGAGTAGGTATGGAGAAGTTCGTGAGAGTAGAAGCAATTTTAGCACCATGATATTTTTACCTAAGGATAATGAGTTGAAAGTTTCACGTGTCTTCTTTTGGTTATGAGTCCCCGCCTTCAAACCTCTCTTCTTGGCTTAATGTGCATTATTCACTTGAGGACAAGCAAAAGGCAAGTCTGGGGGAGTTGATATTCGCCTATTTTTATCACATTTGAGTCCCATATTTTCCTTTGTTTCTTTGTGTTTCACCAAGTTTTCTTTGTGTTTTTATTGCATTTAGGTCCCAAATGAGTCTCATGTCATGTTAGATGTCCTAGGTTGTTTTGTGTTGTTTTTGGGATGTTGGAGCCTTTTTCAGGTGCTTGGGAGTGGCTTGGATCAAGGAGATCATGCTTGGAACTTGAAGGAAGGTCGAAAGAAGAGAAAAAGGAGCAAAATGGACTTCCGATCGGTTTGAAATTGATCTACCAAACCGATCAAGATCCTCTGATCAAGACGATGTGTCTGAAATCTTCAATCGGATGAAAGTCTTTCTCTTTGAATTAGATTGGGAGATCTTAATGAAAGTTATACAAAATTGAGTTAGATCCACTGGAAGTAGTGTCATGTCATTCGCATCAGCAGTTCAAGAGATGCGTTTGTTTTACTGAAGACATGTCATTACCGGAGAAAGTAGTGGCAATCCGAAGCGGCTAAAATCTCATGTCAGATGGAAACCTTCCCGTACCCAGTTTAATCTCAAATTTGGCACAAGATATAAAATCGAGTCAGCTTCGCTTGTGCGTTGGATTCGTGTCATTCAGAGCTGTGTTTCAAAAGATACTATTGATTTACTGAAAACATGTCAAGCAGATCGGGTTCACACCTTCACCAAACCCACTTTCACCAAACCTTTGTTAGTCAAAAATGGAGGTAGTAAAAAATGGAAGCTTGATTTGTCAACAATGGAAGCTCAACAACCCCTCCCATCTTCTATAAATACCAATGTAATGGGAAGAACTAAAATCATCAACTCATAATACAATACACCTCTCTTACTAAAAGCTTAAACTCTCTATCTCTTTTCTTTATTTTCGTTTTTCTCCTTATGCTTATCTAGGATTGCTCATCCTTTTTCATATAGTGAAGATTCCTTTTAAAAACTCTTCCTCTTTTCATTTTTATTTAATTATGTGTTCTATTTCTATTGCTTATCTTTGTTATTGCACTATGTGTGAGTAGTTCCATCATGGGTTAAGTGTTTGGTAGTTTTAAGATGTGTGGTTAAAAGGTTGAAGGTGTTTAAAACTAGAATTTAATTTATCCTCATGTTTTGAAAATAATCTTAAAGCTAGAAGTGAGTTGGAAAACCATTTCTTGATTTTAGACAAATCGCTACCCAGAAGATGTTTGCGATTTGCCTTGTAATTTTCATCTCATGCAATTTATTCTTAATCAATGGGAATTGAAGTCTAAGATAAATTGTGAATAAAATGATATTGCGTTCATAGTTTATAAATCATTTATTTGCAATTGGAAAATCAGCCTAAATAAATGATTTGTAAAAGGATTAGTATCATGGGAATGAACTAGTTTTATTTAAGTGATCATGATCTAGGAATTGAATTAAATTAAATGTTTTAAGCATCATCTCTCAATTATCTTTTATCTAAAACAAAATACCAAACCCGAAAAACCCATGTCTTAATTTCTTGAATCAATCTCAATTTTTATTTTGTGCTTTTGATAATTCTTAATCTTGTGTTTACATCCTTTATTTGTTTATTAAAAGGAAGAAACAAAAAAATTGATTTGCTTAGCTTAAAGAGTTTTTTGAATTCTTAGTGAGCTATTCTCCTCCTTGTGGGTCGATACTCTTCACTATTACAACTTGTACCTTGCACTTGGGGTTTAGTATTGGGATTAAAATTTGTACTCATCAATAAATGTACGCTTAACGTCTAACGCTTTCTTGAACACTGCTTAAAAAGTGTAAAATATTGGTGTGTGTGTATTCTATAGAAGTAACTTGACGTCTCTCTGACTCTCTCTATCTACTCAACTGACTCTCTCTTTTTAGATAGAGAGAGTCGGAGAGACGTCATGTGTTTATTCACTCGATTTCCAGGAGAGTGATGTAAAGCCAAAGAAACATATAAGTTGCTGCCTCTCAAGATTCATAATTTAATCCTATATTGTTAGCACATACAAAAAGTTGAGTTGGATTTAGATTGCATGGTCAAACAAATCTGATAGCACATACATACCAATATCGTAGAGCTCACGTAACAAGATGTGTCTTCTCAATTTCAATGATAGTTTGGCATAACGTTATAGTTTAAGATATAATGCATGGATTTATACATCCAGGTTATATTTCTAATATACTCAAAAGTTGAGACAACACTCATCACACATTGTGGAGAAGTCGTCGATCGAGTGTAATAATTAAAAGTCCAACTAAATTCTAAAGCCCGTGGCCCAGCGTTTTCTTAGGGTTTCTGAGTCTTCAACTATTTATGTATAGCCAATCGACTCTACCTTCCACAATAAATCAGAGGAAAACAATCACAACTTGAAACCATATGACAACAACGATGATCTCCAATCTTCCAAGGGATTTGATGGAAGATATTGTCTCTAGGGTTCCCCTGAAATCTATGAGAGCGGTGCGATTAACTTGCAGAGAGTGGAACACTTTATCGAAAAGTCGGAGCTTTACAAAGTTGCACTTTGCTAAAACATCAGCCACAACAAAGGAAGGGGAGTCTCGGATGATCTTGATAATGAATCACAATCTTTATTTAGTGAGCGTCTTTGTCAACGATGCCGATCCATCTACAGAGCTTAAAGGTAAGCTTACTTACCTTAACGAACAAGTCAAGATATCTCATATCTTTCACTGTGATGGGTTATTGTTATGCATCTTGAAAGAAGATGATACTAAGTTGTGGTTTGGAATCCGTATTGGGGACAAACAAAGTGGATCGAAACAAGATATTCCCTCATCCCTGAACGCGGAGGGATTGACAGGTTCAGTTACGCTCTCGGATACGAGAATAAGAAATCTCGTCGTAGCCACAAATTATTGAGGTTTATAGATGATTGCTTATTTGAATACGAAAACGAACTTGTATGGTATGAAATATACGATTTTGACTCTGATTTATGGACGACTCTTGAATTCACTCCATACTGGCGTATACACTGGGGTAAAAATTCCGCTTCTATCAAGGGAAACACTTACTTCTTTGCTAAAAAAAAAACTCAGCATGGGGTCGTGAATGGGAGGACTTAAGGTCCGACCACATCATCTGTTTTGATTTTACAAGAGAGACATTTGGGCCGCTTCTGCATCTTCCGTGTCCCTGTTATCACTCGGAGGATGACCTTGTGACTCTATCTTGTGTTAGAGAAGAGAAGCTTGCGGCTGTATGTCAGAACCGAGGTAATCCACATTCGTTTGAGATGTGGATTACGACTATGATTGAGGCCGAAAAGGTGTCGTGGAGCAAGTTCTTGATAATTTCTCGATCATACCCTTCTAGTACACTTTCACATGGGAATTTCTCTATTGATGAGGTGAAGAAAGTCGCCATGATTTTTGAAATAAAGTGGAATCGCTACATAGTTAAGATCATTGGAGAGTCTGGATACGTTAGACAAGTGGATCTCGAAGAAGCTATAGAGGAAAGCTGGTGGCCACGTGTGTGCTCTTATGTTCCAAGTTTAGTGGAAATCAAGCAACCTAAGGGAGGCCAAAGGAAAGAGCAAAGCATTTTAGAAAAGCGTCTATATGATCAACACATGTTGAGACTTTCGATCTTTAAACGGAGGTGCATAAAGATCGCTGATTTACGTCGGAAAAAACAACGTGTGGGAAGATGACAACAATCCGTATTAAATTTCAGTTTTTCTTTAGTTTGATTAGACTATATATTGTTTGGTTTAGTTAGGTTCGTTTGACTTAATGGTACCATATATATAATAATACATCCCTGTCCACGGGATCTTCTCAAATGAGCGGTAATGCTTGGATAATCCTCGAACGGGGGTTCAAGGCGGTGGAATCGTAGCTTCGGAGATGTGAAACCGGCTCGAAGGCGTGAGACTCCTCTCAATGCTCCTTCCAGCACACAGCTCGCTTGCGGACACCTCTTTGACGACGATCGTTTGAATGGTCACCCACAAAGAGAGATGGATATCTCTTTGATAAAACCGAATCGAAAATCCTTAGAAATCCACTAAAGAGAATCGAAAATTAGAAAGAGAATTTTATTACTTGATTGTTGAGAGATCAACAATGATCTCAATTTGTTTAAATAGAAAGGGGAGTCCAAGAGACTAAGTCTTCCTCGAAAATACAAGGAGGAAAACTCGAAAATGACAAAAAGAAATAAAAGAGTTTTGACTTGACTTTGACTAATGATATGCGAAAATGACCCTTGGACTTCTTGAGGGATTTTTTTGTTGCGGGATTTGTTGAGGGATTTGGGCTTGGGGAAGAAGTGCCAAGGCCTCGTTAAAAACCTTGTCACGGAAAATCTAATGGGTAAAAACCGTGACTAATGAAAAGAGCACACTTGGACTTGAATCAAAACCAATGCGGTTTGAAACACATCTTCCTTAGCACCCAAATATAGTGAATGGTCTTGTACTCGGTGAATGAGTCCTCCTAGTGCTTCCTTGAGCTTCCTCGCCTTAGCTCTCGTCATAGGTCCTTCCGGAACATGCAAAGCTTCCTCGGGTTCAAGCTCCTTCTCGGCAAAAGTCTCCTCGGCAAGCTCCTCCTCGGCAAGCTTCTCCTCGGCTAGGTGATTAACCTCCATTGAGCCGTCTAGGATCATATCATGCCCCTCCGCTTCAAAAGGATTTGTCCTCAAATCTGGACTATCTGCAACAAAAAGGATCAAGTCAGAAACATTGAAACTCGAACTAATAGCGGAGTGAACAGAATGATTATAAGCAAATTCGACATGCGGCAAACAATCTTCCCATGTCCTAATATTCTTTTTAATAACAGCACGCAAGAGAGTGGACAAAGTTCTATTCACTACTTTCGTTTGCCCGTCAGTTTGCGGGTGAAAAGTAGTAGAAAACAAGAGTTTAGTGCCTAACTTAGACCACAACGTTTTCCAAAAATAACTTAAGAACTTAGTGTCACGGTCGGAAACTATAGTCCTAGGCATGCCATGCAAACGAATTACTTCCCTAAAGAACAATTCCGCAACTAATGATGCATCATCCGTTTTATGACAAGGGATAAAGTCAGCCATCTTAGAAAATCTATCAACTACGACAAAGATGGAATCTCGACCCTTCCTAGTTCTAGGCAATCCAAGAACGAAATCCATAGACACATCAACCCACGGAACAGTAGGAATAGGTAAGGGAGATTACAAACCTTGCGACTGTACCTTAGACTTGGCTTGTTTGCAAGTGACACACCTACCGAAAATTCTCTCCACATCTCTCTTCATATGCGGCCAATAGAAATGTGCTTGCAACGTGCTTAGCGTTTTGGCGACTCCAAAGTGTCCCATAAGTCCTCCTCCATGTGATTCCCTAACAAACAATTCTCGTAAAGAATAGTGAGGCACACAATGGCGGTTTTCAAAGAAAAGAAATCCATCATTTCGAAAAAATTTCCCGAAGGTAAATTTTTCGGTTGCGTGATAAGCTTCTCTAAAATCGGAATCAGTTGCATAATAATTCTTAATTTGTTCAAAACCCAGCAACTTAGTTTCAAGAGTAGAGATAAGAACATACCTCCTTGACAATGCATATGCAACTACATTGTCCTTACCTTGTTTATACCGAATGACGTATGGAAAGGTTTCGATGAATTCAACCCATTGGGCATGACGTTTGTTCAGCTTTTGTTGTCCTTTGAGATGCTTGAGAGACTCATGATCAGTGTGAATCACGAACTCCTTAGGCCAAAGGTAGTGTTGCCACGTTTGCAAAGCTCGCACCAACGCGTAGAGCTCCTTATCGTACGTCGGGTAATTCAAGGTGGCTCCTCCGAGTTTTTTGCTAAAGTAAGCGATTGGTATCTTCTCCTGCATAAGAACAGCACCGATACCTATACCAGAGGCATTACATTCAATCTCAAAAAAGTTCAAAAAATTAGGTAAGGAAAGAAGTGATGCGTTTGTGAGCTTGTCTTTCAACGCTTGGAAAGCGGTTTCTTGTGCTTCTTCCCACTTGAATCCAACATCTTTCTTGATAACTTCGGTAAGAGGTGCGGCCAAGGTATTGAAATCCTTCACGAAACGTCGATAAAATCCCACAAGTCCATGGAAACTCCTCACTTCGCCAACGGACTTCGGACTAGGCCAATCGCGGATGGCCTTCACCTTTTCTTCATCGACTTTGATTCCCTGGGCACTTACAATAAAACCTATAAAAACCAAGTTATCTATGCAAAAGGTGCATTTCTTCAAATTTGCATAAAGCTTTTCTTTCCTAAGAACATCCAAAACGGCCCTAACATGCGTAACATGCTCGTCTATGTTCTTGCTATATACTAGGATATCATCAAAGTATACAACGACAAAGACTCCTATAAATGATCGCAAAATATGGTTCATTAGCCTCATGAATGTACTAGGTGCATTATTTAACCCGAAAGGCATCACTAACCATTCATACAACTCATGCGTAGTTTTAAATTCCGTTTTCCACTCATCCCCCTCTTTCATCCTAATTTGATGATATCCACTTTTAAGATCAATTTTAGAAAATATGCAAGACCCATAAAGTTCATCTAGCATGTCATCTAAACGAGGAATAGGATGGCGATACTTTACAGTGATATTATTTATGGCGCGGCAATCGACGCACATACGCCACGTTCCGTCCTTCTTCGGAACAAGCAAAACCGGCACCGCACAAGGACTCATGCTTTCGCGGATATGTCTTTTCTCCATAAGCTCTGTGACCTGCCTTTGAAGTTCCTTAGTCTCCACGGGATTAGTCATATATGCTGGTCGGTTCGGAAGAGCAGCCCCGAGCACAAAATCGATTTGATGTTCAATTCCCCGGACGGGGGGTAAACCGTGCGGATTATCGTCGGGAAAAACATCTTCAAAATCCTGTAAAACTGAAATCATCTTGCTCAGGAGCTCCGGCTCAAGGTCAGTATAACTCATAAGAGTTTCTCTAAACATAAGAACAATGAAAGATTTTTTTGTAAACAAAGCTTGCTTGATCTCACTAGATCTTGCAAAAAGAGTAGAGTTTCTTACGGTTTTTGGCTCCACGGTTTTCTTTGGAATCGTGCTCAAACTCATACCTTCTTTAGCGTGTGGATTACTGGAATTTGTGTCGCCTTTAGCCTCAGATTCCTTCTTCTTATCACGGACTTTCTGATCTTGATAAATTTCGAGAGGTAACATAGGAACTAAGACCACATTTTTCCCCTTGTATGCGAAAGAGTGCTTATTCGTAAGGCCGTCATGAGTAACCTTGCGGTCAAATTACCAAGGTCGTCCCAATAGTATATGCCCAGCCTCCATAGGTAGCACGTCGCAAAGAACTTCATCCACGTGTCTTCCTATAGACAAAGGAACCAAAACTTGTTTCGTTACCTTTAAGTGCCCCTCGTTGTTCAACCATTGAAGATAATATGCCTTCGGATGCTTTGTCACTTCTAAACCCAGCTTCTCCACAAGTGTAGTACTCGCCACATTCGTGCAACTACCCCCATCAATGATAAGGCTACACACTTTCCCCTTGACGCGGCATCTCGTATGAAACAGATTTTCCCGTTGCTCCTCTTCTTTAGGTCGGTCTTGTATAAGCAAAGTTCGTCTCGCCACTAGTAAATCTCCATACTCAACTTCTTCCGCGGCCTCTTCAATCACTTGTGAGACGTCA
The DNA here is from genome assembly GCA_030161315.1 of Eutrema japonicum. Lineage (NCBI taxonomy): Eukaryota > Viridiplantae > Streptophyta > Magnoliopsida > Brassicales > Brassicaceae > Eutrema > Eutrema japonicum. The sequence goes on from BSQW01000012.1 coordinate 34,476,770, forward strand.
CAAACTTCTTCCACATCCGATTCTATCTCACTGTCTCCTCTAAGTATCATCGTCCTTTTGTTCGGACAATCCTTTGCCATATGCCTTCGGCCTTGGCATTTGAAACATCGGAGATCGGGACTCTTGACTTGAGAACTCTCGGCTTTCTCATTGGGATTCCTGACATAAGTTGGAGTGAATGGCTTTGAATCCGTTCCCGGCCTTACATCCGTTCTCGGTCGAAATGCGGACCTATCGTTGACCGGGTTAGGTCGTAGGTTAGAACCGTAGGAAGTTTTGGCGGCATTCTTCCTCTTGAGTTGTCTTTTGATGATGTTTGCCTTTTGCAGCATCTCCTCGAGATCCCCATAGTACTGAAGTTCCAGCTAGTCTTGAATCTCACGGTTAAGACCTCCTAAGAACCGTGACATAGTAACTTCACTATCTTCCTCCAAACGAGCGCGGGTCATAAGCATTTCCAACTCTTGGTAATATTCCTCAACACACCGTGCTCCTTGAACAAGTCTCCTCAATCGGTTGTGTAGATCACGTTGGTGATGACTAGGGACGAACCTTTTGCGCATGACAGCTTTCAATCGTCTCCAAGTCTCAATCGAGTCCTCGTCATTACGTCTCCGCGACGTCACCAATTGTTCCCACCAACTAAGTGCATAATCATAAAACTCCGTTACCGCAGCACGCACTCTTTGAGCTTCCGTAGACTCATTGCAATCAAACACCAGCTCAACCTTAATTTCCCACGCCAAATACGCATCTGGATCGTTCTTTCCGTGGAAAGGAGGGATTTTTGCAATAACACCTCTCGTGTTTTCTCGTCTCGGCCTCCTTTGGTAATTACCGGATGAATGACCCTCGGATTCATGCTGTATCCTTGCGTTTCTACCTCGGCGCGGTCTACCTTGATCTTCATCATGGGAAAAATCACCATAATAGTCATCGTTGTTCAAAGGCCGGTTTTGATCATCCCCCACGGGCATGTTTATAGGCTGCCTTTGTGCCCTTAGTGCTCGATTCAGCTTGTCATTCATTTCTTGCATTTCAGCGACCATCATACGTCTCATGTTGTCCATGACCACTTGTAGTTGAGCGTCACTTAACCCGGCTTGGTTAAGAGCGACGTTTGGATTTTGTTGGTCATCTCCTTGATTGTGATTAGAACCATCTTGTGCCATGATTTCTGAAATAAACAAGAGCAAGTTAGTAAAAGAAACAAAATTTAAAACGTGAATTCAAAACAAGCAAAGGGAAAGGAATCGCTTAGTCGGTTTTGTCGAATTTTCTCGGAAATTGGATCCCTCGGCTAGACCCCTCGGTTTTGAATTTTCCCCGGATAAATCTCTCGGATTTATGTTCCCGAAAAGAAAAATCCCACGGATTGGAATTCCCCGGAAATACCTCGGACTTGTTTTTCCCGGAAAGTCCCTCGGACTTGTTTTCCCCGGAAAGTCCCTCGGACTTGATTTCCCCGGAAAGTCCCTCGGACTTTTGAAATTTCGAAATTGCTGATCTTTGAGTTCCTTGCAAATTTTTTTTTAAATTCCACACAAACAAGAACTTAGGTATATCTAGGAATTAAACACAATCAAACCAATATATATATATATATATTTATATTTATATATATTATTTTTTTTGAATGAAGATGAACGATTTTTTTTTTTTTTTTGATTTACGATGGAACTAAACAATCTAACAATGATCTAAATGCATTAATTAAATTAAAACAGAACTTGATTCAACCCAGAAAATTGATGAACTACTCGATGAACACAAAAAGAAGATGAACGGTCAAAAATGAAAATTATGCAATGAAATGAAACGAAACAAAATGAAATGATAAGATGATAGATGAAACGATATTACCGGGTCCTTGAGTTGCTCTGATACCACTTAATACACCCCTGTCCACGGGATCTTCTCAAAGAAGCGGTAATGCTTGGATAATCCTCGAACGGAGGTTCAAGGCGGTGGAATCATAGCTTCGGAGATGTGGAACCGGTTCGAAGGCGTGAGACTCCTCTCAATGCTCCTTCCAGCACACAGCTCGCTTGCGGACACCTCTTTGACGACGATCGTTTGAATGGTCACCCACAAAGAGAGATGGAAATCTCTTTGATAAAACCGAATAGAAAATCCTTAGAAATCCACTAAAGAGAATCGAAAATTAGAAAGAGAATTTTATTACTTAATTGTTGAGAGAGTTTTGACTTGACTTTGACTAATGATATGCGAAAATGACCCTTGGACTTCTTGAGGGATTTTTTTGTTGCGGGATTTGTTGAGGGATTTGGGCTTGGGGAAGAAGTGCCAAGGCCTCGTTAAAAACCTTGTCACGTAAAACCCAATAGGTAAAAATCGTGACTAAGGAAAAGAGCACACTTGGGCTTGAATCAAAACCAATGCGGTTTGAAACACCTCTTCCTTAGCACCCAAATATAGTGAACGGTATTGTTCTCGGTGAATGAGTCCTCCTAGTGCTTCCTTGAGCTTCCTCGCCTTAACTCTCGTCATAGGTCCTTCCGGAACATGCAAATCTTCCTCGGGTTCAAGCTCCTTCTCGGCAAAAGTCTCCTCGGCAAACTCTTCCTCGACAAGCTTCTCCTCGGCTAGGTGATTAATCTCCATTGAACCGTCTAGGATCATATCATATAAGTAATTTGGTTCAGATTCCGTCCAAAACTTTTACTATTGCTTAAAAGGGGGAAAAACACACGATACATTTGAGACTATTTCATATACAAAATTATAATCTGAGGCTCTTTCTTCTATTGATTCACACACTGTGTGTCTGTGTCACTCCCACACCATCACAGTTCATGAGTGGCCAAAAAAATGAAATTGGAAAAAGTATCCAAAAATTGGATTTCTATAATTACACTGTACAATTCAACCAGAAGAATAGAACAATTCAAGTTTGTAAGAGAAAAGAAATGTGCTTTTACTTATTCATCTTCTGCTATGAAATTTGGCTCTTCGCCTCTGCATAGGTACTCGTCGCACATAGAAGACGTTCCCCAATCTTTCCTTAGCCTCAAGATATCCTCTGTAAAAGTCGATCCAGAGGCTCCTATAAAGACGCTGGACATGGCGCATATCGTTTTGTCCAGCATTGCATCCACCTACACATTGCAAAAGAAGACCGGTCTATATATGACTCGTGAAAATATTATTATACCAAGCCTTGTTTGATCATCAGGCCATGGCATTAACAGTGATTCAATACAATTAGGATTATATCCGTAAGATTTTATTTCTATTGAAGAGCAATCACATGTCAGATTCTTACCTGAGAGTCATCCTCTATACCATGTCGATATAACAATGCGTCCCACTTTTCAGCTGAATTACGTGGTGGACGTTTGACAAGGGGCACCATTTTTCCATCTACCACAACAAGTGACTGAAGCAGACTTGTTTCACTCTCTGCAGCATCAGTTGAAAGATAGATCACTGCACCGTTGGATCTTTCCACTATCCGAGCGATGCACTCTGCAGCTTGTGGAATCGGATAGAAGCAACTTGGCGTTTTTGCGTTGCTGGCATGAGAAGAAACAAAAACCTCCATTTTAAGAAAACTACAAGTCTAACCTGGTCCCTAGCTTTGTCTTTAGAACATCAATCTTAGTGCAGTACCTACGTAATGCGAATGTCATACTAACGGAACAGACTCACAAACAAGAATCGTGGACTGTCGCTTTGTTAATCACAATCCATGGAGTACGAGCTACACTATGAAATTCATAGTAATGTACACTAGAAAGCCAGATGAAAAAGCCATACCAGAATTTGAGGAACCCATGTCTACGGAAATGAAGCGCGATGAAGTTCTTTCCCAAGAAGGTCTGGATGAACCGCTGGGCGGTCAACAAAATCAGCTTACTCGGTTCGATCAGCGTCTTGCACTTGTGGTTAATAGGTCCACCAGGCTGCATCACCCAATCATGCTCCATATCAGCATAGAAAACATCCCCGATGGCAATCACATCATCATCAGACTTGAAACTTCTCTGCACCTCTTCCACGGTTCTCTTGCTCGGCTTCTTTATATCTTCACTCCAAGGAGCCTCAAGCTTCCCATCAATGGAAATCCCCAAACCTTTCAGCTTCTTGATATGCTCCTCGTCCACATAGCAAAGCTGCGGCGATGAGAAGTAACATATGAAACGGTCAATGCGAGGACGGTTCTTTTTCGCCTTCTCCTTGAACTGATCAAACGAAACAACAACGTTTCTTCCCAAGCAGGTGTTAATCCGCTCAATGTCTATCACTCTATCATACTGGTAATCAAACTTGGCGCTTGGGATCACAAGAACTCGATCCAACAATGCGGCGAAGAACATATGTTTCTCTAAGCAAATCAAATGGTTGCTCATTTGGCCTGAGAGACATATAGCGAAAAGAAACTTGTCTGATCTCGGCTTCCACTCTACCGTTTTCCGATCTGACAAATTCTGATCCACTTTTCTACATCTATCATAGGAGTAATCACCGGAATCGGATTCAGCGCCGGAGTAATTCCCGGTCCTGTGTGGTGACAGAAGCACTTCTTGGATCTCCTTATTCAATGAAATCTGCTTCGAAACAGCAGATTTCACATCCTTAATTGGATTCACCAACGTACCATTCCAAAGAGAGAGAAGCGCGAGCTGTTGCTGCCTCAGAAGATACAGAGCGCGAAGCTCGGATTCCTTGACACGACTCGACAGTGGATCCAGCTTGCAACTGGAGAGATTCGCCGAGAATAGCTGAGGAGGATCAGTGAATAAGAAGATGAGACCGATTGAGATAGTTAGTGAGACGGCGGCGAGGACGTAGCGTTTGTTGAGCGAGATCTTCCTACGCGACAGAATGTCCTCGATCTGGAACGCCGATCTCGGAGTCCCGCCGGTGGTGGTGGAGGAAAGCGGATCTTGGCGGTGGCGACTGCGAGTGTCGTTCTGTGGGATCAAATGCTGGTGGTCTTCTTCGTCGTCTGATGAGTTTCGCTCCATCGGGAAAGAGAGAAGAATGAGCTCGCGAAATCAAACAGTAAGATTCTCCTGAAGTTTCTTAGAATCGGAAGCTCCGCATGAAAAATTCGAAATCTCTCTGGGGAATTAACTACATTGAGTAATGAGGAGGAAGAAGAAGAATAATAATTTCTTCGGAAACTAACCAGAAGTCAGTGAGATGGTGACAGTTGGGGAACAATTGCTGGATGCCACTTTTTTTTTTTTAGTTTGTTCTCGGATGCCACCATCTAATAATTAATTTTATTTTGATTTTGTTTTAATACCAAAAATAAAGGAAATACGTTGTTTCTCCTCTCATATCTACAATATTACCAACCCAACTACAATTTACCCACCCATCCTATCCAAATCCAAAGACCCGACCAAACCCATATATTTTATCTCCAAATAATTACATTATAAACAAAAAAAAATCTCTAGCTTCTCTCTCATATGTGTCGTCGTATTTTCACAATTTTTCCGAGACTCATCACCACCAAATAGCCAATTCTCACCTTCTCTCCCGATCTATCGCCATCGCATCTTCGAAATCGGTTTCTCTCCCGATCTATCTGGTCGCTATCCCCAGGAACATCCCGTGTTCCACCACTCTGGGCAATCTCAGTATAGCCTCGCTCGTCGCCTCTAAATCTCCGATGTCTCTCTCCAAGTACAGATCCACAACGAAATTCCCGTTATCCGTCACAGCCGCCGTCTCGCCGCCGTTTCGCCGCCGTCTCACCGCCGCTAGACCCGATCTTCACCCTAAGCTTCGTCTTGCATCTCGCTTCTCGGAAAAGCTCTTCCAGTTTCCCCCTCGTGAAATTGCAGCAGAACGGCACGACCTCCACGGGAACGGCGAGGCCGCTTCCCCCAATATGCTTAACGAGCTTGGATTCGTCGACTATGACCACAAACTTTCTAGACGCTCCTTCCACCATCTTCTCCCTCAATAGCGATCCGCCGCGTCCTTTAACGAGATTGAGAGCGGGATCGACTTTGTCGGCGCCATCGATCGATAGATCCACGACCGGGTGCGAATCTAGATCGGATAACGGTATCCCCAGAGAAACCGCCTGCTCGGAAGAATGTTTGAGCGACGAGACTTGGGATCTACATTCGTCGTTTTGCTTGAGAAGAGTTTTTGGGTTTCACGATGATGAGCTTATGTCTGTGAGAATGGACATGTCTCTAGTGCTTGGACAAATTTACCTCTCTACATTTGAGAGATAATAAAAAAAAGGTCTTTGATTCTTCTTCTCAAGTCTTTTATGATAATATGTATCTTTACCAAATTGTCGTGAATTGTTTGATGTTTGTAGGAAATGTGATCATTTGTGTTTTGTTTCTGGTTAATGTTTTTGTCAAACAAATCTCCTTCGTTAGTTGACATTTTCCATTTTATAGGAGAGGCAAGACATGGAGGAGAAAGAAGAGTCGGTGACATTTAGCTATTTTACAGGAGGTGTGAGATGTTTCAGTTGTGTTGGCTTTTTCTCATTTTGGATTCAGAAGAAATGTACATGATTCGCAGATTGGCTAAAGAGAAATTCAGGGTCTTGATGATGTATTTTGGTGTGAATACTAGTTTTTATATGATTTATTTATACTAGTTTGACAAACAGAATGATTTATTATATAAAATATTTCATTAGAACGTTTGATTGTAAATTTTATTATAATTAATCATATAGATTTTTGTGTTTATTAAATTTTTGTTGTTCGGTACAACTGGATTTATTAGGTTCAACTAAACTTATTATATTGTGTAAGTTATTCGGTACAACTACATACAACTATTATAACTATATAAGGTACGATTACAGTTAAAATATATTAAAAATATGATTAATAATTAAAAAAAATTATAGTAAAAAATAAAAGAAAAAGGAGATTGCCAAAATTAAAAAAAAATTAAAAATAAAATGAACCAATTGGGAAAAAGAAGGAATATTTTAAATATTAAAAGTATTAAAATCATCCCCACGTGTGTAATAGTATACGTTTTGACGGCTAGATATTTATTAAAGTTGGTGTGGTTTAAGCATAGTTGTCCCCTAAATGTACAGTTGTACATCAAACATCATAGTTGTACTTTTGGTGATATTTGTGTATTTTAAGTTGGACCTTAATATAAATTATTACGTTGTAGTTGTCCACGTGATTTCTCACAGTTATGTACCATTTATGAGGTTTTCATAAGACAATTTGCCCGAAATCGTATTTTTCACCTCTTTCCCATCATAAGAGGTGAATATTAACAAAATCTTCCTTATACTATAAGGAGTATTTCATGTGAGAACAAGCATATGTATTAGAAAAATGTTTAATTCGTTTTTATTGATTAATAATCGTTTCTTTATGTATTAAGAATCCTTTTTACACCTTAATTTACCATTTTTAATATTAGTTGGATATTATATTAATAATTTTGATTGTATAATTATTTTGATCGTAGTTGTACTAGTTGAACTCGGTTGTACAAATCTGAGAAATAAAACAACATACATGTTCTTAGTTGTACTAATTGAACCCGGTTTTACAAATCCGAGAAATACAGCAACATACATGTTCTTATTTGTACGTAGTTGAACCTGGTTGTACAAATCCAAGAAATACTGATACATACATGTTCTTAGTTGTACTAGTTGAACCCGGTTCTTCAAATCCGAGAAATACAACAACATACATGTTTATCGGCTTTTCATTGATATGCTCGTTATATTGTTCTGATATTTCGTCAGCTCTGCAAATAGTAAGGATTCCAACATTATCTGCATCATCAATTCTCCCATTTGAAGCCGACTCCCCATAATTCTTACCAAATGAACTTTCTCGCCCACTCTTGAAATTTGATCGATCCACTGACTTTTTTCCAAATCAGCATTTGATAACTCCACATGCATAACATGTCGAAGTCCCTTTTCATATGATGTCGTCAGATAAACAAAAACGTCGTCGTCATCTACAATATATGACTCTCTCGCAGCATTAGATACGCTATAACTCAATTTCAGCTTCCTCGGGGTTTCATCTAACGAAATATTCATGCATATTTTATCTACTAACATCAAATAAGTTATCTCTTCCATAGATGCGGTCTTAAACGATATAGCGTATACGGAATTTATTGAAACCCATTCATGTTTTACTGTATAGTACCCTTTATAGTCAAAATGAACGTATGTGTGCCTCTTCCTCATCATCGCCTCTTGGAAATAAGATAAAAAAAACACAAATTACGAATTACACAATTTGTCAAAGTTATTCCATTTCTTCTTGTTGTCCTAATATCTCTCAATTATATACCATTTGAACCAATTGTCTTACTATCTCTCAGTTATACCATTTGAACCAGATGTCCTACTATCTCTCAGTTGTACCATTTGTTCCAGTTGTCCTATGTCTGCAGATTTCCAGATTTGGGATCGATTCTAAAATTCCTCTAGATTTACCACAATTCAACAGCTAAATTCGATAAATAATCTATGGAAATAGTTATTCTTCCCATTAAACATGATTACAAACCAAATGTGGTACCAAAACAACCAAATTTAATTTCAAATCCCTAAATCTAACAAATCCTCAAATCCCTTATCAATGAACTCACCAAACCCGATGGAGAAAGGAGAAGAAACCGATGACAACAAGAACGAAGAACTCGCCGGAGGGGACGGCGAACGTGGTTGAAAGACCTCGGTTTTAGCAACAATGGCATCTCGGAGGAGAAGGAGCTCACGGGAGGAAGGTGAGTCACGATTTTTTTTTTCTTTTCTTATCTATGGTTTTTTTTTTTTTAAGAAATTTAAACAAATATCATTAAGGGTAAAATTGACATTATACATACTGAGTGGTATGTAGATTAGTACGTGGCATGCCAGAATTTTTTTTTAATTAAAGTGGCATATGAGAACTTCCCTCGACAGTGGGTGGAGGAGAATGACTTGGTACGAGTCATACCGGGTTGTATTAAATAATCAATTTCAAATTAAAAGGATTGACCAAACCGGTTTTAAGTAGCAGGTTAGATAACTTAGATTTATTGCATGTTTGGACCGCTGGATAAAATATAAAAATATTTAGATTCTAAATTGATAACCCACTTAATTATAATCTAAATAATTAAATTTTAAAATTAAAATCTTCCTTTTGTTATTTAAATTTTATTTTTTATACTTTACTTTTTTTTGTGAAAATGACTTACGTTGATGTAACTATCCGGAATTGGATGTGCGATTATGAATTATTCAGAAATCATAAACCTACATAAATATTCAGATATTTACAAACTAAATTTGATTTTAAAATTTTGATTAATATATTATGTAATTGTTTTCTAAATATTGTATATATATATAATTACATCAAGTAGATATAAAAACTATTAAACACTATAAATATTAAAATTTGATTATTTTTTTACTTTGTGAAATATCATCGAGTTTTTTTTTAACTATATCAATAAACACAACACAGATCAACCACTAGTTGAAATATAGTTAATAATAGATCTCACATATTTTTACCAAATTTATACTTCTTGAGAACTTATAATGCAAATTATTCATTTATCACATATAACAATAAAATAAATTTGTAGATTTAAAAGAAACTGAAACAAGAAAAATATAGAGCAATACTTTAAAATAGCACAAATTTTATTTTATTTATTCCAAATCTAGCACACCAAATTTAAAATTCCAAAAATAGCACAAATGATTATGTGAAAATACATGTTTATCCAAAATAAATTCAAAATAAAATTAAAACATTAGGTTTGGGTTCACTATTTCCTTAAGGTTTAGCTTTTTCCCTATTAGAAAATGATTTTGGGTCATTTTAATATTAAATTTGTGTTATTATTGTCACTTTTAACTAGTGGTGCTAAATTTGGAACACATTTTTTTAAAATGTGCTATTTTGAACAATCGCTCAAAAATATAAGTAATACTCCTGAATTAAGTGGTGTTTTATTAGTATGCACACAAATTAAGGAAACATTTAATTTTAGTTTTTTCTATACTAAAACCTCATTTATTATTCATCTGAACCAATGAACAAATAATCTATAAAATGTAATTGGTCAAAAATAATAAAAAATCATTTAATTTTGCATTGGTTAGTGAGAACATCACTTAATTGTGGAAAAAAAAAACTCTAAAACTTCATTTAATTTAGAAAGGAGGGAGTAGTTAATTTTGGGTTTGTAAAGGAGAATATCACACTATGCTTTACCTGACAATGATTTAGTTGTAAGTTTAAACTGAGGGAAGAGACAAAGATTGAAGAACATAACACTAAACCATCATCTATACCACCATTTTCTTCTAGCTAGATGGCAAACAAACATTTAGCCTCCCTGCTGCTTTACATAGTAGTTAAGCTATATATTATATATATGTAATTTCAAATTCCATTACAAACTCAATGTAACTGATTTTTGTAAGAAAGGGTGAGAACAAAAGACACTACTTAGTATTGAGAGTGAGAGAGCAAAGATAAACAGATTTTACCAGATTGATTTTGCAGTTATGTTGCGCTGCGTTTGCACCTAATCACAGTTGAAGCAAAGGCAACGCCATTAAGACTCCAACAATCGATACTAGCAACACTATTATCCAACCTGGTAATACTTCTTTCTTGTTCCTTCTCCTCTTGTTCAATCCCACTTCTTCCGTGTCTTCCTTTCTGAGACCAACGCTTTTCTCTGATTCGTCTTTCGCGTTGTCCTTCTCAAGAGATGCCTCAGGTGTAGTCTGTTGCGTGGCTGCTTCTTCTTCATCTTCATCTACTTGTTGCTGGCTATACTTCTCTAAATACTCGGGAAATAGTTTTCGGAAAGTTGCACTGCCACAAACAGTTTGAACAAAAAAAAGTGAAAAACACGTAAAGCAATATTTGTTCTCTAACCAAATTCTGAGATTATCCTAAACTCAAACAGTAACAGTTTTTTGGTGGGAATGAAACTTACTTTTTACAATTGAAAGCAAGAGATGACTTCGCCAACCGTTGTTTCTCGGCTACAGTAGTGTTCACGCTTCCAGTTGTGGGACTGTTATCCATCTGAGTACCACAAGATTGTAATGCAGAAACTAAGTTTAATGAACGTAAGAATTGATTGGAGCTATAAAGCTAAAAACAAGGGATAAAATGAGAGGTTCTTCAAGAAGCAAAACTCTAGAAACAACAATGATCTTACCATAAATGAGAGAAGTCCTGTAAGTATGCTGCGTTTAGGAAAGCGAATTGGTCAAATAAGGATCCATTACTCTCTTTATTTGAATAACTTGAAAACCTTTTGAATGTACATCAGATCATATACCTTGACACTGACCACATTGGATTCCAGCTTTCTGGATGAACTGTATATGCCAGCCATGGTAAAGCTAATCAGATAACAAACAAGCTTATTGAAGTTAAGAAAGAAAAAAAAAACGAAAAAGCAGAATGTGCTTACAATCACTCATAGACAAGCAGATTTTCTTTTGTGTCACAAATCGACCGTTTGGTGTTGTCATTCTGCAGCCACAAAAAAATATTGGTTCATTTAGAAAGCATGACTAAAACATAGGAGAGTGACAATATTAAGATGGAATACTGAAGAAACAAAGAGCGCACGTAATTCCGGGTGGCTTGTAAGGATATTCTGGAGGGAATTTGATCTTCCCATAGTATAAACCACCTATCCAAGAGAGAATTCAAAATATTAGAATCAGATGTTCCTTTGGAATGCAGAAGATCACACTTAAACATGCAAGTTAACAAAGAAGATTCAAACCTGCGAAAGGAGTTCCATCACTGCCTTCCAACACATAATCTGTAAGATTAAGAAACACACTTTAAGTTTTCTTTTATGGTTTTATAAACACAACAAGTCTTAGTCATTTCTTATTATTGGTATCCATGAAAATCTGATACCATTACTGTTTCCCTCACCCTAATATCATAATTCTTTGTATATGCGTAACGAAGAAACATATGTTCGGTATCTATATACACCTCCCCATTGCCAAACTTTCAATATAATACCTAGAAAGCAGAAAATCAAGGGAGAACAAAAAAAGACAAGAAAGACTTACGCCACTCGAGAATATCAATTGGGGAAGGACGAGCAACAACATGGGAGACTGGTTCCTAGCAGCCCATAATATAACATGTCAAATAGACTCCCAAAGTAATGTATATAAGATCAAAACCATGAAAAGCTTGCATAAGCAGAGAAACCACATTTGAAATGTTTTTATCGAAATTTTTTGATGGGCACAAATCAATAGAGAAGAAACTATACCTTGCAAAGTGCTCTGTATTCTTTTTGAAGACGCTTTATACAAGCTTTGTCTGCCATCTAAGTGCTTCACGGAGTTACTGTTAATCAAAACAACGAAATTGTAAACTGCAAAGAAAATGGAGCTCATAAAAACTAAACAAGTAAGGATGCAAGATTATTATCAAGAACTTGATTTTTAAGCATTTGAAGGTTAAAGAAAGAAATAACAAGTCTAAACTGTAATCTACAAGACACATACAGAGAGGCAACAACTCCTTAATGATCTGTTTGAAAATACGAATTGACCAAATGATACCAAAAAGAAAGAAAAAAAACATCTTTTAATAAAATTGTCTAAACCCATGAGAATTGTGAAGAACTCTAAAAGTCTAATAAAAAGAACAAAAAAAACATCCAGACAAATCAGTCGACACCGAATCAGAAATCCGATCGAAGTCGTAGAAATTGAAAGAATATTCTCTAAAGATTCCTAAAAAACACCTCCATGACTCGAGAATTCAATTGAGGAGGATATAAAGAAAGAAAGAAAGAAAAAAGAAACTCATCGGCGTGTACCAATTGCTATTGAATCACAGCAAAGAAGATTCAGCGAAGTGATTTGGTGACAAAGATCCAAATGTGAAAAAATCGGAATAGATCAAGAGCTGGAGAACGGAGACGCGGCAGAAGAGGAAAGAGAGAGAAGGAAGGAGGTGGTTTTACTTTAACCGAAAAACAATTAAGCACACGTGCTTGCTCGGTTCTGTGTGGTTTAGCCTTTTAACCCAATCAAATTAATTAATTGTATACGGATAGAGGAGAAGTATTTTGGTCAAGACAAAAAAAAATTAAGTGTTAAGTTTGTAAGGAAAATTGAGTTAAATGTCAATTTATGTAAATATGTTTTTTTTTTGGCTGTTTTTAATCATTCATGCCCGAGTAATTTGCTTGTTAAATTATAAATAGTCAATGAATTCATCGATTGATCAGGAAGAATTTTTTATTATTTTCCTCAGAAGAATACAATCGCTCATCTAAGTGACTAAATTCTTAGATGAAAGAACTAGGGGTGGATGTTTCGGTTTGGTTTTCTTGGTTTTATAAAAAGTGAAATCATATAAGTTATATTTGCATATTTAAGTATTTTTTTTAAGTTTCATAAGTTTTCTAATACTTTTCTGAACTGTTAAAAAAGTTTGGTACTTTTTTGATGAAATTATCTATTAATGCTACGCATCGTATTGTAAATGGTTAAAATTGTGAAGAATAGTTGAAAAAATACTAAAAATTACTATACAAATGTTAAAAAACTTAATTTTTTTTTTAAAGTGTAAATATACAAAACTCTCATCATATAAAAACATATACAATTCGGTTTGATACAGTTTAATTTTCTTTGGTTTACCATTTATAGGTTTTCTAAAAATCAAAACATTTTGGGTTTTTGGTTTATTCCATACTTTTCAAAAACAAAAAAATAACTTTGTTGCATAACATGAACACATTTACTTTCGATAAATAACATTCTCTGCACTATTAAAAATAGACAATCAGAGTAAATGAATGTTAATACATCATCTATATTATTAAAAGAGGTATACATTTTAAATTCAAACATGAAAACCTTCGTATTAGGTTATTTTTCATTTAGATAACTATAATTCATATTATCAAATATATCAATAAAATATTAATAAAAATATTTTTTGTTTTTGTTAGAGAACAAACGTTGCTATCATTTAAAGTTACAAAAATCACATAATCATAAAAATTTTCATTAAAATCAAAATTAAACTATTTTCGTTAAAATCACACAATTCTACAACCTGGGCATAAAAACCAGAACCAAAAACCCGAACCGGAACCGACCCAAAATAATCGGAACTGATCGGTTTTGGTTATGCCCAAATACCCGATGGTTCCTCCTCATTGATATCCGTGGGTATCAGATAATACCCAGAACCGAACCGATACCCGATCGGGTACCCGAATTATAATTATATACCAAAAAATATTAAATATACTACGGATTTTCAGATATATTTTTGATATTTCGGATATATTTTTGATATTTCGGATATATTTTCTTTGTTTTTTTTTGGTTTTCGGGTATATTTTCAGGTTTACCGGTATATTTTCTGGTTTACAAGTATATTTTCAAGTTTACATGTATATTTTCGGGTTTTCGGATAATAAATACCCGAAACCGATTAAGATCCAAAACGTTTCGGATATTTTTCGGTTCTTAAATCTCGGAACCGAACCGACCCGGTACCGAACCGGAACCGAAAACATTTTGGTACCTATATGGATCATAAACCTCCCTACCCGAAACCGATCGATTTCTACCCGAAACTGAACCGAATACCCATGGCTAATTCTACTCATCAAGAATTTTTGTTCCAATTGCCACGAAAATGCAATAATGCAAATGACAAAAAGGCCCACATATATTTTACATATTTTATCTGAAAAGAATAAAAGAACAACAATTGACATAAATAAAGAGGAAAGGAAGTAGGTACCATTTTGACAAATCTCAACTTGATGAACTATATAATCAATTTCTTTTAAGAGTCATAAACAAAACAAAATGCTTAGTAAGTAAATCGTCCTAAGATCAAATCACATGACTCTCTAATCTACATACAATCTGTGTACGCAAGTCGTTTGATTTTCTTAGGTTTAGCGTGTCCATCTTATGAAGTGATACAAAATGACAAGGGTTGCGATCATACCGGCGTATTTGATCCAGGTGTCCACACGATTACGCCTCTCAATGAGCCTCAGTACCGAGTTTGAGAGCCCTACCGTGTTCAGAACATCCAAAGCTTTACGCTGTGCCCTCTGAGAATCAAAACAAACCAATGTTAGAAACCGTTCCAAGCTTGTGCCCTGTATATTGATGCAGATTATACTTGTGGCTTCGGTTAGAATTTACCTTCAAACGATCCCTTTGTTCAGCATACTTGGAGAGTATAGCTACTCCACTTGAAAATGAATCTTCTAGCATTCTCTTTGAATTCTTCACAGAGTTCATTGCTTGAGCCTCCTCATCAAATATTTGCAGAATGTGGGCTCCCTCTCCGCTCGCTCTGCCTAACAAATCCGCCTTCTCTGATTCGTCGACATGTATTTTTCCAGACTTTGGTTCAAATACTCCGCCTTCTCTCCCACTTGTTCAGTCTTTCTGCAATAATGCTTGCAATTTCAACATAACAGAGAACGTTTAACCACTACTTAAGAAGTTGATAAACCAAAGAGGGAGTATGTATTCAGCCATTTGGATGATCTATGAAAATGTGTGTAAACTTGGAACTTTCCAGGCATCTCAGATCACCAATGGTTAACTTCAATCTCTTGAAAAACCAAGATTTAAGAAGAATCAAATCAAGAATTCAAAATACGGACCTTCTCCAGAGATCACGTTGGGATTTAACAGGGATTGAGCGCCAGAGAGCGTCCATGTTGGAGCAGAGAGATTGGACCTCAGTAATGTCTCGTTTCACGGAAGAAACAAGATCGGGAGAATCCATTGGAGCTGACTCGAACCGCTCGATTCCGTAGCGAGTCCTAAGACGCCATTATACCACCACCAGAAGACGACCAAGAAACTGCTGTAATCGAAACCAGATGATCAAGAATCAAGTCTAGCCATTTAAGGAAATAAAAAATGCCATTGACCTATTACCTCAAGACCAACTACAACTCCTTACAAGATCAAGTAAAACTTGAATCAAAAGCAACACTCAACAAAACTGCCTAAACCCATGAGATTGTGACAAACAGTACACATCCACACAAATCACTCGAAAGAGAATCCGCAATTCGATCAAATTCCTAGAAATTTCGAAGATCCCCCTTAAGAAATACTCAGAGATTCAATTGATTTAATCGGCTAAGTGAATGACGAAACCATAAAAATCAATAGCAATCGCATTGAGGCAAAATATAAGGAAAGCCAAAGAAACCCATCCGCGTACCAGTTCGATGGAAGCGATTACAGCTACGCTTTGGGTGACGAAGCTAAGCAAAATGCAGCGAAGGGGTGATTATCTATCTCGTTTCTTACAGAGGAAAGAGAGACGATTGCGATCACGCGCTTGTCGGTCCTCTCGGTTATGTATAAATTATCCCGGTTCGGTATCTATTTGTAATACCCACAGAATTGAGCGCCATTCTGATATACCACTTTTGTTAAGAAAAAATTATACCATGCTTACTAATCTACATGCCACCAAATATGTATAATGTCAATTTTATTTTTAATTATATTTGTTAAAAAAGAAAAAAAAACAGAGATAATAAAGAAAAAAAAAAACTAAACGCGACTCACCTCCGTGACCTTCCTTCCTCCTCCCCGAGACGTTATTGTTGCTCAAACCGAAGTCATTCAACCACGTCCGCCGTCTCTTCCGGCGAGTTCTTCGTTCTTGTTGTTGTCGGTTTCTTCTCCTTTCTCCATCGGATTTGGTAAAAAATTTGGAGATTTGGAGATTTGTTAGATTTAGGGATTTGAAAAAAAATTTGGTTTTTTGGTAGCACATTCAGTTTGTAATCATGTTTAATGGTAAGAATAGCTATTTCCATAGGTTATTTATCGAATTTAGCTGTTGAATAGTGGTAAATCTAGAGGAAACCCCGATTTAGAATCGATCCCAAATCTGAAAATCTACAGACGTATGACAACTGGAACAAATGGTATAACTGAGAGATAGTAGGACAACTGGTTCAAATGGTATATAACTGAGATATATTAGGACAACTGGAACAAATGGAATAACTTTGACAAATTGTGTAATTCGTAATTTGTGTTTTTATCTTATTTCCAGGAGACGATTAGGAAAAGGCACACAAACGTTCATTTTGACTATGGAGGGTACTATACATAAGAGCATGAATGGGTTTCAATAAATTATGTATACGCTATATCGTTTAAGACCGCATCTATGGAAGAGATAATTTATTCGATGTTAGTAGAGAAAATATGAAGGAAGATTGCGTTAGATGAAACCCCGAGGAAGCTGAAATTGAGTTATAGCGTATCTAATGCTGCGAGAGAGTCATATATTGTAGATGACGAGGACGTTTTTGTTTATCTGACGACATCGGATGAAAAGGGACTTCGACATGTTATGCATCGAATGATGATTTGGAAAAAAGTCAGTGGGTCGATCAACTTTCAAGAGCGGGGCGAGGAAGTTCATTTGGTAAGAATTATGGGGAGCCAACTTCAAATGGGAGAGTTGATGATGCAGATAATGCTGGAATCCTTACTATTTGCAGAGCTGGCGAAATATCAGAACAAAATAACGAGCATATCAATGAAGAGCCGATGAATGATGGTAATGAAGGTTGTGAGAATGATTCACGTAACGATTTTGAGGCTGTGGATAACCATGTGGATGACGGTTTGGATGGTAGGCATGAATATGTTGAGCTGCAACCTCCTGTACAATATAGTCAGTATGTTGAAAAATGGGAAGATGGTACGGGTCCTGAAAAGGGTCAAGAATTTAGTTCAAAGGAGGCAGTGCAAGAATTGGTTCAAAGAGCTGCAAATTTGAACTGTTTTGGGATTCGTACGGTTAAGTCGGATACAGAGCGACTTATGCTACGATGTGGTCAAGCTGCACAAGGTTGCAAATGGTATTTACGAGCTGCGAGAATTTTTCAGTGTCAGAGTACACAGAAAGATGCATACTTGCTCTCGGGCTGTTGCGAGCACAAGCAGTTGTAAACAGAAAGGCACACCAGGAATGGTAGCATCTCTTTTGCATGAAGACTATCCAGGTCTATTAGACACCCCAACTCCTAAAAATATCATGAGTATTGTTCAAGGAAGACTCAGTTTGCATTTGTCTTACTCTACGGCCTGGAGAGGAAAAAAACAGCATGTAAGTGATGTGCGGGGGAGTCCTGAAAAAAGCTACAAGATGTTGTATTCCTATCTGTACATGTTAGAGAAGGTCAATCCTGGATCAGTAACAGCTGTGGAATTGGATGCAGAGAAAAGGTTCAAGTACCTATTCATTGCTTTGGGAGCTAGCATTGAAGGGTTTAGGGCTATGAGGAAAGTGATAGTTGTGGATGCAACTTTTCTTAAGTCTGTATATGGTGGTATGTTGGTTTTCGCAACAGCTCAGGATCTCAATCATCACCATTACCCCCATTGCGTTTGGTGTAATTGATAGTGAGAAAGATGCTAGCTGGACCTGATTTTTAAAAATGCTGAAAACCGTTATACCGGATGTTCCTGGAATGGTTTTTATAAGCGACAGACATGCAAGCATCATCAAGGCAGTCTTTGAGGTGTACCCGAGCGCACATCATGGACATTGTATCTGGTATTTGTCTCAAAACGTGAGAGGAAAGGTGAAGAAACAACACAAGGATCAAGTAGCAATGAAATTCAGGGATTGTGCTCATATTTATACGGAGAGTGATTTCAACCAAGAGTATGCTGATTTTAAGAGTAGGTTTTCTAAAGTCGCCGAATATCTCGATAAGAGCATAGAGTTGGATAAATGGGCAAGGTGCAAATTCCCAGGAGACAAGTACAACATAGACACTATCAATTCCGCAGAGTCAATGAACAGTGTGTTTAGGGAAGCAAGGAAGTACTCTCTATTACCTATGATTGATGCGATTCTTGAAAAAATTTCTGAATGGTTTAACAAACATAGGAAAGAAGCTGGTGCTGCATCGGACCACAAGAGAGTGTTGCCTTATGTGGAAAACGAGCTACACACACGATGTGCAATTGCATCAAAATTAGTGGTAATTGAGCTAAACGGATTCCAGCTTGAATACAACGTTATTGGACGCGATGGGAAGAGTTATTTGGTGGACCTGAAAATGAAAAGTTGTTCTTGCAGATGTTTTGATATAGACAAGTATCCGTGTGTCCACGCAATAGCCGCAACGAAAAACCTCATGAGGAAGAATGGGAGAACCGCGAATATCTAAATCTATGATCTCTGTTCCCAATATTAATTGATTGATACATGGGCGTTGGCATATTACAGAGCGATTTATGTCGTCTCGCGTGAGTCTAATTGGATGGTTCCTGCTGAAATAGAAGAATTGTTCGCCTTACCGCCGCAATACACCAAACGATCTGGAAGAAATCAGGAAACGCGGTTTCCATCTACCGAATAAGGTAGCCGGAAGAGGAGAAATAAGTCTGTCCCTGGCATTAACTTGGAGAGGTCGTTGCAGCCGTAAAGTCCTGATGAGTAAACATATTTTCTTCTTTATAATTCTCGGATTTAACTAAGAACATGTCTATTACTAAGTACTACTAAGAACATGTTTGTTGCTGTATTTCTCGGATTTTGATAACCATGTTTAACTAAGTACTACTAAGAACATGTATGTTGCTATATGGCATCGGATTTGTACAACAAGGTTTAACTAAGTACAAATAAGAACATGTCTGTTCAGCATTTCTCGGATTTGTACAACCAGGTTAAACTAAGTACAGATAAGAACATGTCTGTTCTCGGATTTGTACAACCGGATTCAACTAGTACAACTACGAACAAAATAATTATACAATCATAATTATTAATATATTATCCAACTAATATTAAAATGGTAAATTAAGTTGTAAAAGGATTCGTAATACCTAAAGAAATGATTATTAATCAATAAAAAACGAATTAAACATTTTCCTAATACATATGCTTGTTCTGACATCAAGTACTCCTTATAGTATAAGAAAGACTTTGTTAATATTCACCTCTTACGATGGAAAAGAGTTGAAAATTTTGATTTCGTGCAAATTGTCTTATGAAAACCTCCTAAATGGTACATAACTGTGGGAAGTCACGTGGACAACTACAACATAATCATTTATATTAAGGTCCAACTTAAAATACGCAAATATCGCCAAAAACACAACTATGATGTTTGGTGAACAACTGTACATCTAAGGGACAACTATGTTTAAACCACACCAACTTTAATAAATACATTTCTCACTCATTTCAGAACTTCCCTCTTTCTTTTTTCGGAACTTCCCTCCTTCTTTTCCCCAATTGGTTCATTTTATTTTTAATTTTTTTTAATCAATATACCGCCTTTTTGCCTTTTTGTCGACACACTGTCACTCATTTCTCACCATGTTTTGTTTCTTCCTTTTAGAGAGGGAGAGAGAGGAGAGCGATTTCTAGGGTTTGAGAGGAAAAGGGGAAAGTTCTGAAATTTCTGGATTTGGAAGGTGGAGTTCAACAATCGACAAAGGTAAGTCTCGATTTCTCCTTAGCAATTAAGGAGAATGGGAATTCTCGATTTTCGATTCTCGATTTCGCAATTTCTGGGTATATGATATGAGGTTTCGAAATGAATTGGTTTATGGTATTTCGTTTTGATTTCTGGGTATATGGTATGAGGTTTCGATTTCTGGGTTTATGATATGAGGTTTCGATTTCTGGGTATATGGGGTTTCGATGTCTCTATAACTATTTATGTTTTTCCCGTTACAGTGACAATGCCAATAACTGCAAGAGAGACTGATTCCTCAGAAGAAAGTTACGAGGATCTCTACGCAAGATAGGACGCTAATTTTGGTATTCCTTCAAAGTGTTGATGCGGTAAACAAGTGAGAGTCGACGTGGCTAAAACTCCGGGGGATGAAGGAAGAAGATACTACCATTGCACAGCGAGTGACGTAAGTATATCTAACCTTTGTTATGGTGGAGAGCACCTTTTTAAGTGGTGGGATCATGCAATCCAAGAGTAGTTTACAAGAGTAGAGCTCCGACTAGATGAGCAGAGAGCTTCGTCTCACGGTGCTTTCAAACTCCATTGTGAGATGCGTATGGCCGTTGAGCAAATGCGTCAAGAAATTGATGATATCAAGGAAAGCTTAGCCAAGAAGGACCACGAGATCCATAAGCTGAGGGAGAAACTTTCGGGGAGAAGGAAGTGACTTTAGTTTATGTTTACGTTTCATAATATGCGGCTTAATATCCTTTAGTATTTGTTTTTCCGAAGGATCTTATGTTTCTGTTGCTTTATAAGACTTGAAAACATCTACCTGTTTCTGTTGCTTTGTAAGACAATCTTATGTTTCTTTGTTATAAGTTGCTTTCTAAGACTCCCAATTGTATCAGCTATACCCAGTTGTTCCGCGAAACATAATTAAGTTGAACCTATATAAACCAGTTGTTCCGCAAAACATAATTAAGTTGAACCTATATAAACCAGTTGTTCCGCGAAACATAAAAAACTGAAATACATACAAACGATAAGTTGTGTGTACCGACCAACCAGTTCATAACAACCAAAATACCAAAGTATAAAAAACGAAAGACCAAAGTACTAGATGCTAAACACCAAAGACCCAAACTACTACAAACACCTACTTCTTTCTCTGCTTCTTCTCGGGCTTCTTCGCAGGCTTCTTCTCGGACTTCTTCTCAAGCTTCTTCTCCTCAACCCACGGTGGCCTTAGATACTCAGACTCTCCCCTTCTTCTCTTCACTCCGGTTGGTATTGGAGTGACACTGGGATCCTTCGCCTTCCTCTTGTTATTCTATTTCTTTCCTTTTCCTTTCTTCTCTTTCTGACCCTCTACCTCAGCTGCATAAAAAAAATAAACAAAGTTAAACACAACAAGGAAATCACCAAGTCCCTCACCCCAAACCCAAAAAACTCACTTATATCCTCGATGATGGGTGGAGTTGGGTCAGGGACTCCATTGAAAAGAACCACACCACCTGCATATGGCGTTGCCAAACCTCCACCAGATGGCTGATAGGATGGAGTCTCATAAGCTCGACTCTCTCGATGTGTTGAGACAAAATTCTCAAGCTCTTTCAGTCTCGCATCCATCGCTTTCTCCATGTCCATAACCTTCTCTGTTATCTTCTCTGTGATCTTCTCAAACTCTTTCTCCATCGCTTTCTCAATGTCCATAACTGATATCATCATATTTTGCATCATTTTAGCATCCGTTTCACTTAAGTTTCGAGTCATTTGAATATAGTTCATGTTATCTCTTTAGCATTTTAATCATTTTTAGGAGTCTAATGTGTCCACATCTAGTCCTAGAGAGTCCTTGCATGTTTTGGATCGTATTTCAGGTGCTAAAGAGGAGATTCGAGACCCGAGGAGAGAAGACAGAGACTGTACCGACGTCACTGGTCGGTATTGGTCCTCGGTGTTGGAGGCAGAAAGGTTGCACCGAGGTCACTGCTCGGTGCAACTGGTCGGTATAGAAGACGGAGGAAAACAGCCTCAATACCGATGTGCAACACCGAGGAGTGACGTCGGTATCGAAGCTTCAGGGGATTGTACCGAGGTCACTGCTCGGTGCAACTGATCGGTGCTGCTGAAGGAGGAAACCCGGGGGAAAAATCCCTTAATACCAAGCAACGATACCGAGGAGTGACCTCGGTATCCATCGAAGGAACATCAAGCATCTCCCCTCAATACCGACGTCACTGCTTGGTACCCCTCGTCGGTGCACAAACCCAGGCTCAATACCGAGGTGTTGTACCGACGAGTGACCTCGGTATTGGCCTAAAAAGAACTTTTTATCCATCTAAACTGGGTTGGTACCCGGTTTGTCCCGGGTCGACCCGGTTCGTTACTATTCACTATTTATGCCCAAAAACCTAATTTGGATGGGCTAAGTCTTTTTCTTAAGCAAAAACCCTTCCTAAGAGTGATTTGTAAGAGATTGATCATTTTGATTTATGCAATTTGAGTATTGTTTTCTTGATTGAATCCATCTATCTTCTACTTTCTAATCATTCAATCATCTTGATCATGAGTTTTAACTCTTCTTCTCTAGGATTTGTTGAACTCATGATGATTAGTGAGTAGTCTTTAGGATCTTGAGATAGGGTAGATTAGGGTGATCCAAGGTTTTATTAGTGGTGTTTAAGGTTAGATAATCTTGTATTCCTTCTTGTCTAGTGTCCGTAATGCTATATTCAGCTTGAAAGAGTGGATCTAGATCATAGGGCATTTCATGAACACCAAGTGTTTGATGAAATACCTTGATGAACTAGGCAAGAGATTTATGCTCCTAACCTAAGACATTAGTTGCTTAGGGCTTATCTTTGGTTGATCTTGTTATGATTCTTAATGCTTACTAGTTGTTAACTCCCAAATGATGATTTGCTAATGGTCTTGATAATTAGCATAGTGATTAGTTGCTTGAAAGAGACTAATCAAGTTTAGAGATCTTTTGCCTAGGAATTCGCTTCTTGAGTGAATGAACATCACTAATTGGATTTGGATCACCTTGTATCAATAACCTCATCTCTAGTTTCGCTTTTGTTTATTGATTTACTATCTTGTTTAGTGCTTTTGCTTGCTTAATTAGAATTGGATACTTAACAACAACCACACTTGTTTAGCTTAACTTACTTTAAGTACCTTGCATTCTTAGTGATTAGGATAAATCCCGATAAGGTTCGATTACCTCTTATGCTACAATTGCATTTAGAGAATTGACTCTAGAGATACCAAAATATCTTGTATCAATTTGGCGTCGTTGCCATATTGGGATTTGTTTTAACATTGAGATTTAGGCTCTTTGTGAGATTATGCTTTATTTGCTACAAAGTTACTAATCTTGTTTGTTTTTCATTGCTCTCTCTAAACCTATAGGTGCATGCATACGCGATCTCGAGGCAATGACAATCTAGTTGAACCAAAAGATGACATACATCGCTCATACCGAGGGGTTAGAACAAGGGAAGCACGTGTGAGACAACAAGACGTTGAGAACGACATGGATCACTATGAAAATGTTCCACTTGGGGACATTCAAGACAATGTGGACAACCTTCCACATCATCCACAAGGTGGTAATGGAAACCACCACGCCCAAGGAGGCCACGCACACAATGCCCCACATCCACCTGGCCGGCCAATGGGAGGTCCCAACCATCCACCAAGAGCTAGAAACGTTGTTGGAGAGGGTGACATCGCTAATGCTCACCAAAACTGCCAAGGCATTCAAGCTCCACCGGTGGAGAACAACAACTTCGAAGTGAAGCCGGGGGTTATCAACATGGTTCAAGCCAACAAGTTTCACGGTTTGTCCATGGAGATCCCTTAGACCACATTGACCAATTTGACCGGATATGTGGTCTCACGAAGATCAATGGAGTCTCCGAAGATGGGTTCAAGCTTTGTCTCTTTCCATTCTCTTTGGGTGACAAGGCTCACCAATGGGAAAAGACCTTACCCCAAGGATCTATTACCTCGTGGGATGATTGCAAACGTGCGTTTCTCGCCAAATTCTTTTCATCGGCTAGAACCGCCAAGCTTCGCAACGAGATCTCAAGCTTCACAAAACGGTCCAATGAGTCTTTCAACAAGGCTTGGGAGAGATTTAAAAGCTACACTTCTCAATGCCCACATCACGACTTTAGCAACGCTTCTCTACTTAGCACCCTCTACCGAGGTGCTTTGCCTAGGATCTGTATGCTACTAGACATGGCATCGAACGGTAACTTCTTGGCTAAGGACGTTGAGGATGCAATGGAGCTTGTCGAGAACTTAGCCCAAAGTGACGGTACCTATGGCGATGACTATGACCGTGCCACAAGGACCACTAGCGACTTTGATGAGAACAAGCGGGCCAAAGACATGAAAGCTCTTAATGACAAGTTGGAAGCAAGCCAATTTGATTGATAAACTTCTTGTGTCTTCTCAAAAGACGGTTAACTTTGTGGATGCTTATGATGAGAACCAAGGTTACTATCAAGAAGAGAACGTAGACATGAACACCCAAGAGGACGTGAACTACGTGGGGAACCAAGGGAACTACCAAAACCAAGGGAACTACCAAAGACAAGGGTTCAACCAAAACTATAGGAACCACCCCAACTTCTCTTACTGGAACACAAATGTGGAGAATCCACAAGATCAAGTCTACCCTCCGCAACCTAATCAAGCTCAAGGAGCCCCACAAAAGCAATTTCAACCTCAAGGCCAAGTTTTTAATACCAACCAACATGGCTTTGTCCCAAGGAACCAATTCCAAGGGAACCAAGGTGGCTTTCAACCCAAAGTTCCACCCGGTTTTCAAGGGCAACAACAAGGGTTTGTGCCCCAAGGTCAAGCAATTACGTCTAAACCGCAAGAGCTTGATTTGAGCTCCATGTTCCAACAATTACTCAAGGGACAAGCGGAGATCAATACGCGGGTGGATTGCTCTTACAACGACCTCAACACAAATATTGAGGCTTTGAACTCCAAGGTAAAACACATGGAGAACAAAGGTGTTGCTTCTTCTTCCAGACCACAAGGTCAACTCCCGGGCAAATCCGAAGCTAATCCTAAGGAGTATGTAAACGCCATCACCTTGAGAAGTGGCACGGTTTTGCCTCCAAGAGAAGCTCCTTCTACTCTCAATGAGGACATTGAGAAGCAAAGTGGGGGGGGGGGGGTGGAACTTCAAGAAGATGACGAGTTGGTTGAAGATGAGGTAGTGATAGAGCAAGACAAGGTTGAAAAAGTTGAGAAGGTCAAGCCTAGGGTTGTTATTGCTCAAGAGAAGCCAAAGAAGAATGTTTTTTGTCCCTAAGCCATACGTTCCTAAACTATCGTTCCCCGGGCGGTTCAAGAAGCAACTTATGGACAAGTATAAAGCCATCTTTGATAGGCAAATGGAGAAGGTAGAACTCACAATGCCTTTGGTTGATGCCTTCTTGCTTGTCCCTCAATACGCCAAATTCTTGAAAGATGTCGTGAATGAGAGAGCTAAGAAAATGGAGTCCATGGTCATTCTAACGCACGAGTGTAGTGCCATCATACAAAGGAAGATAGTCCCAAAAAAGCTAGGAGATCAGGGATCATTCACTCTACCTTGTGCACTTGCTCCTCTAGCTTTCAACCATTGTTTGTGTGATCTTGGTGCAAGTGTAAGCCTCATGCCATTCTCGGTAGCCAAGAGACTAGGCTTCAAACGCTACAAGGCATGCAACATCTCCCTAATATTGGCGGATAGGAGCGTGAGGGTTCCTATTGGTTTGCTTGAGGATCTTCCTATCGTGGTGAAAGATTTCATTGTCCCCACGGATTTCGTGGTACTTGAGATGGATGAAGAACCAAAAGACCCTTTTATCTTTGGTAGGCCATTCCTAGCAAGGCGATAATCGATGTGAGGAAAGGTAAAATAGACCTTCACTTGGGTAAAGGAGAAGTCCTTGAGTTTGATATCAACAAGGTAATGAAGAAACCCACCATAGATGGCCAATGTTTCTACATAGAGACCAAGGATGAACTAGCCGACTAATTGCTTGAGGAAATGAGAGTAGAAGACGGTTTGGAAGTGGTTTTGACTAAGGAGCGTGGTGATCATGGGTTCTTGAGCAAAGTGAGTCAAGGGTATGAGCTACTCATAGATTTGCACAAGCCGGTTGAAAGGGATACGCCATTTGTTGAGTTGGGTGTTCGTAGTACCGAGGTTCAAGATGGTTTAAGGGTTGGCACGGTTCAAGAGGAGTTTGTTCTAGCCATTGAAGAGACTACCAAGGGTAAGTCTAGTCTTGAGGAGGACGATTGGAGCGAACTCAAAGCCCCAAAGGTGGACCTAAAGCAACTTCCCGCGGGACTAAGGTATGCATTCTTAGATCCCAACGAGTCTTACCCAGTTATTGTGAATGAGAGTCTAGATGAGAACGAACTATCCTCTCTTCTTGTTGAACTTAGGAAATATAGGAAATCCATTAGCTATTCTTTGGATGATATCAAGGTATTTCCCCTAGCTTATGCACTCATAGAATCCATCTAGAGGATGAATCAAGGACCTCTATTGAACATCAAAGAATGTTGAATCCTAATTTGAAAGATGTTGTAAAGAGAGAGATTCTTAAGCTTTTGGATGCGGGTATTATCTATCCAATATCGGATAGTACTTGGGTCTCACTGGTTCATTGTGTGCCTAAGAAAGGGGGGGGGGGGGGGGGATTACGGTAGTTAAAAATGAGAAGGACGAAATGATACCTACTAGAACAATAACCGGGCATAGAATGTGCATTGACTATAGGAAGTTAAATCCATCTACTCGTAAGGATCACTTTCCGTTACCTTTCACAGACCAAATGCTTGAACGTTTAGCTAATCATCCATTTTATTGCTTTCTAGACGGTTATTCGGGTTTCTTTCAAATTCACATACACCCGAATGACCAAGAGAAAACGACATTCACGTGCCCTTACGGCACCTTCGCATATCGAAGGTTGCCGTTTGGGTTGTGTAATGCACCCGCGACATTCCAACGTTGCATGATGTCCATTTTCTCTGACCTTACATAATATATGGTAGAAGTCTTTATGGACGACTTCTCCGTATATGGTTCTTCTTTTTGTGTTTGCTTGGCTAACCTTTGTAGGGTCTTGCAACGGTGCGAAGAAGCAAACTTGGTGCTAAATTGGGAGAAATGCCACTTCATGGTGCGAGAAGGAATCGTGCTTGGGCATAAGATCTCCGAGAAAGGGATTAAGGTAGACAAGGCCAAGATCGAGGTGATGGTTAGCTTGGAGCCGCCTAAGTCGGTCAAGGACATCCGGTCTTTCTTGGGTCATGCAGGGTTCTACCGAAGATTCGTCAAAGACTTCTCAAGGATCACGAGGCCTCTTACAAGGCTACTTTGCAAGGAGGTTGAGTTCGTGTTTGATGAGGAATGTATGGTAGCGTTTCTAGAGATCAAGAAAGCGTTGGTTAGTGCCCCTATTGTCCAAGCACCGGATTGGGATCTTCCTTTCGAGATCATGTGTGATGCTAGTGACTACGCAGTTGGAGCGGTTTTGGGCCAAAGGAAGGACAAGAGAACCAATGTCATCTATTATGCAAGTAGGACCTTAGATGACATTCAAGCCCGGTATGCCAAAACAAAAAAGGAGTTGCTAGCAGTGGTTTTTGCAATGGAGAAATTTAGGTCTTATGTTGTGGGATCAAAGGTGATTGTCTACACCGATCACGCGGCCCTAAGATACATTCATGCAAAGAAAGACACAAAGCCAAGGCTAGTCCGTTGGATCTTGCTTCTACAAGAGTTTGACTTGGAGATAGTTGACAAGAAGGGGATAGAGAACGGAGTCGCAGATCACTTGTTTAGAATGAGGATTGAAGACCTTGTCCTGATTGATGATAAGCTCCCCAAGGAGAGTCTCATGGCTGTTGGTGTCTTGAAGAAAGGGGTTGAAGTCGTGCGAGGACTAGAGAGTGTCAATGGGTTACAAGACGAGAAACTACCATGGTTTGCAGACCTAGTAAACTACTTAGTGTGCGGGAAGGAACCGCTTTTGGATGGGTATAAGAAGAAGAAGAAGAAGAAGTTCTTCCACGACGTGACGAGATACTATTGGGACGAGCTCTACTTATACAAGTTGTGCTCGGATGGTTTGTATAGGAAATGCGTGGCGGAAGAAGAAATCCAAGGGATCCTACTCCATTGTCACGAGTCAAGCTATGGTGGGCATCATGCATCCTACAAAACCGCTACAAAGATCTTGCAATCCGGTTTTTGGTGGCTTTCATTATTCAAAGATGCACACCTCTTTGTCTCCACATGTGATGCGTGCCAAAGGAAAGGGAACATTGGGAGGAGAGATGAGATGCCCCAAAACCCAATCTTTGTGGTGGAGATGTTTGATGTATGGGGTATCGATTTTATGGGACCTTTCCCGTCATCATATGGTAACCACTACATATTGGTGGGGGTTGATTACGTCTCTAAATGGGTGGAAGCCGTTGCAAGCCCGAGCAATGATGCTAAGGTCATTCTAAAACTGTTCAAGTCCGTTATCTTCCCAAGGTTCGGAGTTCCAAGGGTGGTCATTAGTGATGGGGGTAGTCATTTCATCAACAAGGTGTTTGAAAGTCTACTTAAGAAGCATGACGTGAGGCATAAGGTAACAACACCCTACCATCCTCAAACGAGTGGCCAAGTAGAAGTTTCCAACCGGCAAATCAAAGCCATACTAGAAAGGACAGTTGGGAGTTCAAGAAAGGATTGGGATAACAAGTTAGATGATGCTTTGTGAGCATACCGGACCGCTTTTAAGACTCCTATAGGGACTACACCATTCAACTTGCTCTATGGGAAGTCATGCCATCTACCGGTTGAGTTGGAATACAAGGCCTTGTGGGCGGTGAAGCTTCTTAATTTCGACAACAAAACCGCACAAGAGAAGAGGTTAATTCAACTTCATGAGTTAGAGGAGACTAGGCTTGAAGTCTATGAGAGCTCGAGGATCTACAAGGAACGGACCAAAGCCTTCCATGACAAGAAGATATTGCGTAAGGAATTCAAGGTTGGAGACTTGGTGCTATTGTTTAACTCCCGGTTGAAACTTTTTCCCGGGAAGCTCAAGTCAAGGTGGTCGGGTCCGTTTGAGGTTAAAGAAGTAAGGCCATATGGAGCCGTGGTGCTTGTTAACAAGGAGGGCCAAGATTTTATTTCAAATGGCCAAAGGCTCAAACTCTACCGAGCAAATCAAATCGTCGAAAAGGGAGGCTCGATCCCCCTCGATGATGTCCCTCTAGCTTGAGAACGGTAACAAACGTCAAACTTAGTGACGTTAAACAAAGTGCTCTTGGGAGACACCCCAAGCTTATCATTGTATATATTTGCTTTTTGTTTATCTCTTTTTCTATCTTTGGTAGATCTTTTTGATGTTTTTGTTAAGTGTACATAGGGGTTCCAAAGTCAAGAGTCAATACCAAGCAGTGATACCGACGAATGACCTCGGTATGGACTCGCCGAGGGATAATACCGACGTCACAGATCGGTACAACACGTCGGTATGGAAACAGGAGGAAAATCCCTTAGCACCGACGTGTGGTTCCGACGAGTGACCTCGGTATGTCAATACCGATGTGTTGCACCGAGGAATGACCTCGGTATGGTAATACCGATGCCGAACACCGAGGAGACAATACCGACGTCACAGATCGGTACAACCGTCGGTATGGAAACAGGAGGAAAATCTCCTTAACACCGATGTGTTGCACCGAGGAGTGACCTCGGTATATCAATACCGATGACCAATGCCGAGGAGTGACGTCGGTATTCACCGAAATGTTTTAAAAATCAGTCAATACCGAGGTGTGGTACCGACGAGTGACCTCGGTATTTACCATTTATTTTAAAAACAATTTCGGTACCCACCCAGTTAAGATCCGACCCGACCCAGATAAGTCTCCTTCTTCTTCCTCTTCCACGCGACATTAGCCCCATTTCTTCACCCCATTTTCGCGATTCAAGAGCAAATTTTTCCCCATCTCCCTCTTTTCTCAACCAAATTTCGTGATTTCAAGCCCTATAATCTCGATTTTCACTGCTCTTTTTGGATTTATCATCATTTCAAGCAACTAATCCAAATTCCCCAAGGTATTATTCATTTAAATTTTCGAAAACCATGGTTTTGTTCTTGAAGATATAATGCTTGAATATGGTTTGATATTGTCTTTCACTGGTGCAAATACCTTGGGGATGGTTCATATATGCTTAAACTGGATGATTCATGTGCAATTGTTGATTGTTTGATGAAAAAGAGAAATTGGGATTTTGAGAATTAGGGATTGTGAATTGGAATAATTTGCTTGATATGTGTGAATTGTCACCTTGGTTCATTGCTCTTAGCTCATCTTTTGGTGAACCCTTGTTGATTTGAAAGAGATTATACCTATGCTCACAAATTGTCTCAAGGATATTTGTAGGTACAATGTCTGACAAGGGCGCTCCATCGACACGTGCACGAACCAAGGTTTCGACAGTCGGGAAAGGAAAATGAATTGCCCAAGCTACGGCCGCGGAAAAGGGAAAAGGGATTGCCAAAGGTAGTACCAAGGTAAAGGCTAAAACCGCAGCTACGAGCTCTAAGGCCAAGAAAACGACCAAGGGAAATGGCAAGAGAGTCGAAGAAGAGGTCGAGAGTGAGAACTCAAGTGGAGAAGTCCCGGTAGTGCCACGGGCAAAGCCAACCGAGCAAGACTACTTCGACAAATTTGGCCAAATGAAGTTCGAGCAAGGCAAATTTGTCAATGCGGAGACGATGGATAGGATGGGGATAAGTGACGAAGTGTGGACTCTTTTTGAGAATATGGGACTAAGAAAGTTCATGAGCATGAAACATGAAGCTTTGAAGGCACTCACTGGCAAGTTCCTAGCCACCCTTCGAGCTAAGTTATACGAAACGGAAGATGCAAATTCTGGGTTTGGAGTTTTAAAGTTCGGACTCATGGGCACCACCTACACCGTCACTTTCCCCGAGCTTTGCGAGATATTCGGGTTTAGAGAAGAAGGTACATACAGCGGGCAATACTTTGATTATCCGAGACTCGAGCTCCGAAATCTTTGGGCAACGATTGCAACCGGAGAATTTAGAGCCGGTGACTTTAAGAGTGAAAGCATACGGCACCCGGCTCTCCGGTACGCACACAAGGCGTTGGTCCACAATTTCTACCACAAGGTGGAGATCGACACGGTTACTACGGAGGAGATGGAGTTGTTGGGGCTTGGTTTAAAGCCCATTCTCCCCGTTCTCGGAAACGGTAAGGCATTCGAGGGGGCGGAGAGACTTCCTTATCTCGCAACACTCCTGGTGAGACACTTGTTCGCTTACCGGGATTGGGCTTGGAAGACAAAGTCAAATAATGCCGCGATTTGCATCGGATGAATCATAACGCATATTCTCATGGCAAAGGGCATCAAAGTTTCACTTGGCCACTATGACTGTAAATCTTTGGATGCGGCCTACCTTTCAAAGACTAAGTTCTTCAAGGGATATATCAAAGGCAAGATGGCTTACAACCTCCAACTCACCTAGACATCCGTGGTACAAGTCCTTTTGCCTAATCCCGCGCTCACCAACTTCCATGACACGAGGAACGTCATGTTTATTCCTCTCCAAGAGTACCTCTACAACTCCACCATCGATCCGCCTATGCAAGCCTTCCTCAAAAGAGCACAACGGAGAACCGCTACCGAGGAATCTCTCGATCTCGACGAAGAAGTGCCAAATGAGTCGTCACCCGAGACCGTGTACGGTAGTGAGCGCTACCACTTTGACCCTTATGATGGGGCAATCACTAACGCCGCTACAAGACACGCTCACCACCAAACTCGTCTCCTCCAACGCATGTGTAAGTGGCAAAACAAAAACATGAAGAAGATGGTCAAGACGATCAAGTCTTTGAAGAAGACGGTTAAAGCCATGGGTCGAACCATCAATGAGCTCAAAGACGGAGGTTGCGGAGCGAGTTCATCAAGGGCCGGTGAAGGAGGGGATGTTGTCATGGACATAAACCTCACGCCTCCAGGAGAGGATTGGGCGTTGGCATTGAGTACTAGCCGACCCACGGCCCGACCGGATAAAGCAACAAAGAGGAGAGCGATGCGGTCCCCGTCTCCCGTCTCAAGTAATCCATCTTACTCAATGGGGTCTTTATCCCTATCTCAAAGCTTCTAGGTACGAATCCAAAACTCTTGTATATATTTTTCTTTTAAGTCTTGCATTGTATAGTTATCTCTTGTTTTTGGTCCTTTCCTTAGGCTTATTTCACACCGAGACGGTGTGATTTAAGTTTGGGGGAGGGGCCGGTATCTAATAACATTTGCTTTGTCTTATTTTGAATTTGCATCTTGAGTCTCATGCATACATCTAAGGCATAGAAAAACCAAACAAATTTGAAAATTTTTGAAAATGAAAAGACAAAAAGAAGTCATTTAGGAAGCATTTGCACTTCATGTAGGATTGAGTCTAGATGCATATCACTTAGATAATGCATTGCATGTGCATTAGGAGCTAGAATTATTCCTCCTTGTGAAGTGTCGCTTTAAGAATTTAATTCCTATGCTCTAGATCTTGTGTGCGAAATCAAGGTCGAACCATGTTTGGATCTCAGGACTCATTACTTAGGTCTTAGCCGAAGCAAGTTTCGATTTGAATCCAATCCTATCTAAGTGAGAATCTTAACTTTGACACATTAATTGTTGTGTTCATGCATAGCATAATAAACTCATGGATTTCGCATACATACTTGGGTCATCTTATTCATTTTTACCACTCTTGTTGACCCAAGTAGCCAATTCCCATCTTTGGAATGGTTAACCCCACCTTGAATCCGACCTTCTTTCAAGTCTACATGTTTAGTGAGCATTGTGAGGCCTTATTTTTGAATGAACTTAGCAAAAAGTGTTGGGTCTAGAGCGACAAGGAAAGGCTTCCGTGTAGAACTATCTCGCGCATCATGAGCTAGATTAGGCTAAGTTAGATAGGATGGTATTTGGGACGAGGGGAATGGATGGAAAGGAAAGAAAAGAAAGATTTTTTGGGATTGGAAAAGTGGAAAGAAAGGAAGAGATTCGGAAGGATGACTAGGGGAAGCAATAAGGTTGTAATGGTTGGCAAGAATATAAGTGGTTTAGCTCTAAAGTGTTGAAAAGATAGTCTCTAGTTGTGAAAAGAAAGAAAATAAACCAAAATGGCTAAGGCAAAGCAATGAGAAAAATGAGAGAGACTAAAGAATCTAAAAGAGGAGCTAAGCCACAGAAAGTGAACAAAGCCAAACCATTTGTTGAAGAAGAATCCCCTAAATTCTTATGAAAAAGGAAAGATGAGGAATAAGAAGGCAAAAGTGCCTTGAGAAGGGTAGCTATGATTGGTTCCTTATGGGTTTAGAATTAGGGTCCAATTTGCGTTGGGACATTGGGTAGATGGAAGTCTAGCCTTGTATGCATCGATTGCTTTTCACCCTTAGCATTTTGCCAAAGTCCATTCCTTCAATGAGAGATCCCTTGTTCGGAAACCACCTCATGCATTGAGATCATCTTTGTCTCAAAACCGTATCCTTAGCCAAATGAGTTTATTTGCATTGCATGAACATGATCCACTAGAAACCGCTAATGGAATGTCAAAGGATTGGATGATAGGAAGGCTTGTGTAGGTTGAGGCTTAAGCTTGATTCATGTATGGATGGACATGGCTAGCCCCTTTTGAGTAGACATTTTTGATCGTACCTTAGAGTTTGCACTTGGACTTGAACTCTTTTAGTTATGCTTTTGCTTGAGGACAAGCAAAAAAGTAAGTTTGGGGGAATTGATATCATCATATTTTGCATCATTTTAGCATCCGTTTCACTTAAGTTTCGAGTCATTTGCATATAGTTCATGTTATCTTTTTATCATTTTAATCATTTTTAGGAGTGTCCACATCTAGTCCTAGAGAGTCCTTGCATGTTTTGGATCGTATTTCAGGTGCTAAAGAGGAGATTAGAGATCCGAGGAGAGAAGACAGAGACTGTACCGACGTCACTGGTCGGTATTGGTCCTCGGTGTTGAAGGGAGAAGGGTTGCACCGAGGTCACTGCTCGGTGCAACTGGTCGGTATAGAAGACGGAGGAAAACAGCCTCAATACCGACGTGCAACACCGAGGAGTGACGTCGGTATCGAAGCTTCAGGGGATTGTACCGAGGTCACTGTTCGGTGCAACTGATCGGTGCTGCTGAAGGAGGAAACCCGGGGGAAAAATCCCTTAATACCAAGCAATGATACCGAGGAGTGACCTCGGTATCCATCGAAGGAACATCAAGCATCTTCCCTCAATACCGACGTCACTGCTCGGTACCCCTCGTCGGTGCACAAACCCAGGTTCAATACCGAGTTGTTGTACCGACGAGTGACCTCGGTATTGGCCTAAAAAGAACTTTTTATCCATCTAAACCGGGTTGGTACCCGGTTTGTCCCGGGTCGACCCGGTTCGTTACTATTCACTATTTATGCCCAAAAACCTAATTTGGATGGGATAAGTTTTTTTCTTAAGCAAAACCCCTCTCTAAGAGTGATTTGTAAGAGATTGATCCTTTTGATTTATGCAATTTGAGTATTGTTTTCTTGATTGAATTCATCTATCTTCTACTTTCTAATCATTCAATCATCTTGATCATGAGTTTTAACTCTTCTTCTCTAGGATTTGTTGAACTCATGATGATTAGTGAGTAGTCTTTAGGATCTTGAGATAGGGTAGATTAGAGTGATCCAAGGTTTGATTAGTGGTGTTTAGGGTTAGATAATCTTGTATTCCTTCTTGTCTAGTGTCCCTAATGCTAGATTCAACTTGAAAGAGTGGATCTAGATCATACGGCAGTTCATGAACACCAAGTGTTTGATGAAATGCCTTGATGAACTAGGCAAGAGATTTATGGTCCTAACCTAAGACATTAGTTGTTTAGGGCTTATCTTTGGTTGATATTGTTATGATTCTTAATGCTTGATAGTTGTTAACCCACAAATGATGATTTGCTAATGGTCTTGATAATTAGCATAGTGATTAGTTGCTTGAAAGAGAACTAATCAAGTTTAGAGATCTTTTGCCTAGGAATTAGCTTCTTGAGTGAATGAACATCACTAATTGGATTTGGATCACCTTGTATCAATAACCTCATCTCTAGTTCCGCTTTTGTTTATTGATTTACTATCTTGCTTAGTGCTTTTGCTTGCTTACTTAGAATTGGCTACTTAACAACAACCACACTTGTTTAGCTTAACTTGTTTTAAGTACCTTGCATTCTTAGTGCTTAGGATAAATCCCGATAAGGTTCGATAACCTCTTATGCCACAATTGCATTTAGAGAATCGACTCTAGAGATACCAAAATATCTTGTATCAATAACCTTCTCTTTTACCTTCTCCGTGATCTTCTCAATCCATTTCTCTATCGCTTTTTCCATCTATTTCTTCAGGTTCCTCTCCAAGGCTTCTCCAGACTGTGCAGGTACATGTCCATGTACCTGAGAAACTTTGTCAGGGCCAACATCAACTCTCGCAGTCTCAGGGACTGCATCACTCCGCGAAGCCACGTCCAAATCAAAGAGATCCCTCAAAAATATCTTCTTCTTCTGAACGGTTAGACGCTCTCTCCAACTTTCAACGATGGGATCGATGAAACATATCCCATCGTCATAGTCATCGTCTATGATCCGCTCCAACAGATCATTCTCCTCTGAATCTTGTTCCAAGATCCTAGAGATGTCCTGTAAAGATCAATAATTCGAACATCAAATGAAACCCTAAAATATTACAAATATTACTAACTAATTATGTTCACAAACTCTTACCTTGCTGAGACCGACCGCTTCATTGATGTCATCCAAAGGATGACCTTTCATTAAGTTTTCTGAGAATTTACTTTTACAACACCTTGGACATTCCTGCTCTGAGGTACACCTTCCCGAAATCTGCGTCCAAGATTTGGAATCGCCTCATATGCCATAATATACACATATCGTTACATTATCTCAGTGTTAAAATCTTTAAACTAATATTTATAATCATAAATTACTCGTAAATATTTACCTCTAGAGGAAGAACAAAGCCACCAAACGCCGCTTGCTGTTTTGGTTTCACGACGCCTTTGAAACTTTTAACAAAGCGTCGCATCTCTTTCATGGTTTCGTCGAATGTAAAACGACCCCAAGTAAATGTCTCACATGCGTGGACATCATCAACAACACTCAGCAGCCACGAATATATGTTACCATCAACCTTAGACTTGGCTTTTACTACCTTGCATAAGAAATACAAGATAGTGAGCTTCAACCTGTCTGCCAAGGTCTTTCTCACTACTGAGGTCTTCTTCTTGACTCCTCCGGTCTTCTTCTTAAGTTCCTAAATCTTCTCCTCCACATCTCTGATTGTTACCTTCGGGTCCTTACCAAACATCCGCTCAGCAAACTCCAAATCCCCCAACGCCTTATATTTGTTGGGGTAATCGTGGCAGTCCAATCCAGTAAGGAGGGCGTGCTCTCTCAAAGAGTACCTGATAGGCACTCCGTTCACCACAAATCATGACTCTCTCTCCTTCTCCGTAGATGCTGTCTGAAGGAGAAGAATCCATATGCCTTGAAGCATGTGGTTTGCCTCCTTAGGCATGTGGAACAGATGTTTGAATTGAGAATGATTTCGAAACCATTCCAATTCGTCATTAAGACCATGCTCAATGTACTCCACCGTCGATTTCAGCTTACACCTACTTTCGACCTTGCAAAACTTGGTGTACTCGCTTAGACCAAAAAACATCTTCTCCGGCGGCTGTGGTTGGCTCTCATCATCATCTTCATCAGCATCACTATCGTAGTCCTGCAAAAAAAAACACTTATTATTATCAGTTATCCACAGTTGAACTCAGATGTTCCAGTTAGCCAGAGTTGTCCCTACATCACTGTTGAACTAATATGCTCCAGTTAGCCAGAGTTGTCCCTATATCACAGTTTCGATGTTCCAGTTAGCCAGAGTTGTCCCTACATCACAGTTTCAAACCTAAGATGTTCCAGTTAGCCAGAGTTGTCCCTACATCACAGTTTCAAACCTAAGATGTTCCAGTTAGCCAGAGTTTTCCTTAAATCACAGTTTCAAACCTAAGATGTTCCAGTTAGTCAGAGTTGTCCCTACATCACAGTTTCAAACCTAAGATGTTCCAGTTAGCCAGAGTTCTCCCTACATCTCAGTTTCAAACCTAAGATGTTCCAGTTAGCTAGAGTTGTCCCTACATCACAATTTCAAACCTAAGATGTTCCAGTTACCTCTTTTTCCTCTTCTTCTCCACCATTTTCTTCCTCCACAACATTGTCTTCCCCTGCGATAGCAATGTTTTCTTCAACGTTTTCAGCAACGTTTTCTTCCTCCTCAGCAACTGTTTCTTCCCTTTCATCCCCCTTTTCTTTCTCTACTCTCCCTCCATCCACATTTTCTTCAACTGATTGCTCTTTACTCACTTCTTCTCCTTCATTAACCGTCACTTTCAGATCGGTTTCATGACAATCCATTGCTTCTCCTTCTATAATTGCTTCTAGGTAATTCCTAAAACAACCAAAACTAGATATAAGTTAGACAACACATCCACATACCAATTGTGAAGAATCCAAACTAATTCGAGAACAATTTCATATCAAAACCGAAAGGAGAGAAGTTAGGAATCGAGAATGGCGCTCATCGAAAACTAAGGCATCAGAACTAGCATTTGATTCCGTTACCTATTGACAAGTCTGACAGGAAGAATGAAGGATATGAAGAATCGCGTGGGAGAAGTGAGAGGGATTTCTCGGCTTTGCTCTTGTCGAGGGAATCGACGAAATCGGATCGACGAAATCGAAGACCAGAACGGCGAGTTCCAACGGCGAGGGAACCGGAGTTGAGAATTGGGAGTTCTCGGCTTCGTTCTTGTCGGATTTCGTTGTCGGAATGAATCGATCATAACTTCCCTCAGGGGAGAGCGATGGTCTCGCGGAGCATGGGGAAGTGGGAGGGATTTTTTTGTTTTTTGTTTTTTTTTCAAATTTTAATCAACTAAATTAGGGTTTGGGTCGGATTGTTGGGTATGGGTGGGTTTTGAGTCGGATCCAACTGGTTGGGTTGTAATTCTTGATTTTTCTTTTGGGTTTTTCGGTTTTTCATTCAATTTTGATTTAAAAATATATGTTTATTAAAAAATACAAAAAGTGGATATGAGAATAAGTTTTTAGAAATGGTGGCATTCCAGTCATTGTTCCCACAGAATTCTAGAGCAAAATTTTCGAACCCAACCGAATCGAAATCATAAAATAGCTAGGTTGCATGGAAACTCCATCCGAGAGTTTCAGAATCAGAATCCGAATCATAATCGGAATAAGAATCTCATGAAAACTCTCGGAGACTCGTTTCTATGGCGTTTCCACACAAAAAAACGTTTTAAAAGTACGTTGGAAACTTACGCTTCCGTTTTAAAAGTTTAATTTAGTAAATAAATAATAATTATGAGATTATATTCTATATTTTCTAATTAAAAAATAAACCTAAAATTAATTTTGTGAGTTTTCATTTGTGCATACTAATCTCTGTCGTTTATTAATATAAAGGAAAAGTCTTGCTTACAAAGATTGTTTGAATCATATATGAGATGTTGGAAATGATTAATTTAAATAATCAAATGAGATAAATCCAAAGAGATTTGAATCTGATGATCTTTCTCTCCATAACATAGAGTTTAAGACAATTTATTTACTTGAGTTGATCTAAATATTTGATTTTGAACCATATAATATTTATTTTTAGTTGAGTTAACGTTTCCAACACGTGTCCGGTTCTTAATTTTTTTTTTTTAAAATCGTTTCCGCATTTTTAAACGTTTCGCTTCTACGTACCCGTTTCTGATTCCATGCAACCTAGTAAAATAGTTGAACATAACAAAAGTTTCTATATCAAATTATTCGGACTAAATCCCAATCATAAGAAACCAAATGAAATTAATTACAATTCATTTAAATTTTATATAAAAAAAGTTTTATAAATATATAGAAAATACATTTAAAATTAATTATATAATTAATTATATATTGAAATGTCAACGAAAGAGATTTTTTTTTTTTTTAGAATTAATGTCAAATTTATAAATCAACCGGTTGATTTGTGGCACGATGAAAGGATC
Organism: Eutrema japonicum; assembly: GCA_030161315.1. Lineage (NCBI taxonomy): Eukaryota > Viridiplantae > Streptophyta > Magnoliopsida > Brassicales > Brassicaceae > Eutrema > Eutrema japonicum. Next base: position 34,516,466 of record BSQW01000012.1, read on the forward strand.
GGAGTGGTGAATGCCGTTTTGGTGTTTACGTCCATTTTTTCCGCCAAATGTGATAAAACCGATGATTGAAAACACATTTGAATGAGGACAAATTCAATAATGGTGTACTTTCTATCTCGAAATCTTTGGAGAATGTCTTCCCAATCTCGTGTAATGGATGATCGGAGAAGCCAAAGCCGGCTTAACTAGGTGAGCGAGCAGTGCGATCACCACGGGGCCATAATATTTGGGCCTAATTTTTTTGTTTTTATTTAAGTTTTTATTTAAGCATAGAGACAAACAAAACACAACTGTTAATGCTCACCTCTCATGAAGTTGGACTTACTTATAACATTTTTTTTTTATTGTTTTTTGGACTTATATACTGATATTAGTAAAACACTAAACATATTATTTTTCATGGCTAATACATAAACAAACGTGTATACATGTGCTTGTGTAAAAAAGTCAGGACTCTCATTAGTGAATGTTCGATAAATTAGTTGACTAAGATAAAATATCTCAACATCTGAAAAAAAGTTCACGTGATCCGATTTCAAAAAAGTCACAGGAACAATACATATCCTACAAAGCAATCAACCTTTACAACTTGTCTCTCTCTCTCTCTCTTTCTTTAACTCAAACATCTCTACCCAAAAGTTTCTAAAGAAAAAAGAGAATTCACCAATGAAGAGAATCCTTCCATCAAGTTCGATCTCAGTAGCTCTGCTTCTGATTTTGTTAGCTTTCTTTAGCAGCAAATTTCACATAGAGGGACACAGAGATTTGAGAGATTTGCAAATAAGCAAGGAGATATCTCTTGGAGGTAGCTTACGAAGAATCCCAAGAAGTCGATACAGTCCTATACAGAACAAGTAAGTGATGAAACACTACAATCAAATTTTCAATCTTTTACACAAACCCAAACCGTTTCTTAAGATGTAATTTGACATCAAGATTGTGTATTTTTTTGTTTTTACCAGGAGAGATCCAAGTAGGAAACAGAAGATCACGTCAAGAGAACCATAGATCTCTTTTTTTTTGTTCAACTTAGATTTTCTGAGTTTAATTTTGTTTGTTTGTTGTAGAATAGTATGCCTACACAATTATTTTGTTAATGATGCAATGTAGAGTTTGATACAGTTACTGCTCTTACTGGAAACTCTTACTATGCCACTGTTTAATTGAGTGAAGGCTCATTGTTTAATGTTTAGACCTCTAAGGAGTGTTTATTGGATTTTGTAGATTTTAAAACATCTTCATATATATTTCTATAAATTTACTTGATTTCAATATGGATTGTGTGCGTAATAGCAGTCGTGGAACAAAATCCTGAAAACTTCCCATGTTCAGGAAGATCATTGGATATTGAGATAATTCATTAGTTCTTCCTATATCAAAAACCCAATTGAATGGTTTCTTGACTCCTCTCATCATCAATGCTAGAACAAGAATTTGCATACCGATCAAATAAAGAATTCTTGAATACTTTATTGAACATCTCAGTATACAAACTTTCTGGCAGAGTAGTAACAAAAAATATAAAACTCCAAATCACAGCATAAAACCAATAGATAACTACATCTCATTTTCAGAATTGCTTGACCATAAACACACAGTTTAGACAAACATAAGCGACATTGATCATTGACTCGAAGATACATCATGTCTCCCTTACTATATTTAAGTATCGAAAATTGTTTGCGAAATCTGTAGATTGGTAGTTACATTTCTCACTTTTGTGTTTGCCTTGTGTTTTTCAATCTCACAAAAGTTGCAAGAAGGATTGAAGTCCAAGAAAGATGTTTTGTGTTGATTTGAGAATGATAAAGTGGATAGTCAGGTGTTGCTGTTACTTGATCCCAAACTATAAATTTAAGACATGAAACGAACTTGCAATCTTTGGAGAGAAACTATTGCAAGTTGGAGCGTTTGTTTGTCATAGCAGCCATGGGATAACTTCTGAGTAACTTATAGTAGAAATTGTGTAATTATGTTGGATTGTATAAATTTTAGTAGATATTTCACTAAAAACATCCCAAGAGAAAATCAAAAGGGTCACAAAGAGAAAGAATAGAGATAACTACGGTCTCCTCCATGTTTAGGAGCATGCAAAATCCAATCAAAATCAGGTTGTGGAATAGCTTAATTACCCTTACAATTAAACGCATCGATTTGCTCCTTCATTGTTTTCTCGTGCCAGTCTTGTAACAATTAAACGCATCGTTTCGAATCATCGTCTTCTTCTTTTTTCCGGGGAAAAAGCTTTAAAATACGCAAATTCTACATAATTTGGACGTTTAATGCACGAACTATTTTGACATTCAGAAAAATACACAGACTAACATTGGCACCCATTTTAATACTCCAAATTCTAAAATTCGTAACCTTAACACCCATTCCGTCAGTCTCGTTAATCCGTCAAACGGATGTTAGAAAACGCCGTTAGACTAAAAAAAAACGTGGGTTTTTCACATGTAAAAATATCATTTATGTCCTTGGCTTATTTTCTCCAAATACATTTGATTTATCCCCATATCGATTACTCTGCATCGAACGAAACAATGGCTCATATGCCACTTTTAGGAAAAAATGATCTAAGGTGCCATTAAATGATCTAATGCCACTCATTTTAGTGATATTCTCGTTTTCACCTTAATGAAATTTATTAATAAATTAATTTTTTTTTTTGGTCGAACAAATTTTAATAAAAAACAGAAATATACAGATATAGGACAACTGGTACAAATGGTACAACTATTTTGTGTTTGTGTTTTTCGAAATTTCTCGGCAATGTAGTTTCAATTTAGCCAAGAGAATTTCACAACTTGTACTATAAAAACCTTCTAAATGACCATTAAAACTCTAAAATCATGTGGACAACTAGAACATAATAATTTATATCACGGGACAACTACAAAAATCCTAAAATCGTGAAAGGACGACTATTAGGAAATTCGTACAACTGAACACGTAGGAACAACTATGTGCAACTAATTAATTAAAAAATAGTAATAAAATTAAATTAAATTAAACATATAAAGAAAGCATAACTTAAGAAATGCAAACACATCTTAAACTATAAGGGACACAATTTAAAATATGGATAATATGAATTTATTATTTTCCTTATTCATATTCTTGTTTCACATCAAACACATCTTATACTATAAGGAAAACATTGGTAATGTTAATATCTTATGATGGAAAAGAAACAAAATATATGTTTTTGCAAAACTTATACTATGAAAACTTTCTAAATGACCATTAAAACTCCAAAATCATGTGGACAACTAGAACATAATAATTTATATCACGAGACAACTACAAAAACCCTAAATTCGTGAAATGACAACTATCAGAAACTTCGTACAACTGGACACATAGGGATAACTATGTACAAAATTAACGGCACACGTGTTACTTTGACTTTCCATATGTCCCCTTTTGTCGGCACACGTGTCCCATTTTTATTATTTTTAATTGATTTCAATAGTAGTTTTAATTTATATCTCAATTGTCCCAGTTGTCAATTCTACTAAACACACAAATTAATTAAATACAATATTATTTAGTTGTCCCAACTGTCCGAAATTCTACCACACAGTATTATTTAGTTGTCCCACTTGTCCGAAATTACTACAAGTTGGTCAATTACTATATAAGGGATACAAGTGTTATGCATAGATCTACGATCCATGTTTCAATTTCAATAAATATATCAAGATTGGCATTAATTTATTTATTGTAAATAAGAAAAATAAATATGATGTATATAGAATTCATTAAAAAAGAAGTTAGTGTGTTATATATATAGAATTCATTGAAATCACACCGAAACGTTTCCAATTACTAAGATTTTAGAACATGAACACTAAAGACAATGCAAAATTCATCTTTTTGTATTTAAACACTACAAACAATTTCACAGATTTTAGAACATGAACACACATAGTTTATAAATTGTGTTACAGACAATTTCACAAATTGTATGGTTTAAATTTTATCTCAGTTGAACTTAATAAACCCAGTTGTACCGAAAACGCAGCAGAGATGTTTCCAATATCAGAGAAACCTTCAACCGAGTAAACATTGTTTTACGCCATGTCTGAGCAAATGAGCAGAGTAGAGAAGCAAAATTGGTTAATTTTAAAGAACGAACATAAATGAAGAACTAAAAATTTGGATTTGATTTTACATTGCCAATAGTTCTGACGAGAGACTTGTTCCTGAGATGTGATTTTCCAGAAGCAATTTTCCGGAGAAACAGAGATCGCCGTTTACTCGCCGGAGCAAGCAAGAGCCGTTTCCTCTCCACAAAGCCAATATTGTTGCTTTCGACGTCAACAGCGCCGTTCTCTCGAGCTGATTTCCTCCGGAGCTTCGTTGACTTTGACTCGTCGACGATGTCAGGATCGGCGAACTTCCGGAGCAACTCGTCGGAGGATTTTCGGTTCACGTGCTGGATTTGGGTCGAATTAGCTTCAGTGAAAACAACAAGATCCATCGAGAGAGAGAGAGAGAAGAAGAGAAGTCAAGAGAACCACATAGCATAGGGACATTCGAGGGCTCTGGTTCTCTGATGGATTTTCTTCTCGGATACCACTCTGCTGAGGTTTTAATCTCAAATCTCCTCATTATAACTGTAATGAGTAAGTTACAAAAAAACCAGACCAAAATCATGATATTTACAGTTTTACCAGGTGGGACCCGCCGACTACACCTGACCGGATAGCACGCACGCGGGTATGACCCGATTACACCCGATTCGGTTTTTTTTTTCAAAATTCATTAATTGAATCGAGTCAATCAATTTCCCTCATTAATTACCAAAACCGCAGAACTCGAGAAAACTGAGGAATTCTCCCCAAATCCCTTCCCCTCCCCGCATTCCTCTCCTTCACTCAGACAATGGTGGAAACACGACGGCCCAATAGAATAAACCCTAATAGCGGCGCAAAGGAGGCGAAAGTGATGGAGAATCCGAAGAAGGACGAAAATCCGAAGAAGGTTTATGCGAAGAAGAAGAAGAAAAAGATGAAGATCGGCCCAAAAGCAGTAGAGGATTCGCATGCGGCGGAGACGGTGGTTCCGACGGCGGTGGAAGGTTCATCTTCGGTTCCGGAGACGGTGGTCAAAGCTTCTACTTCGAAAGTGAAGGTTTATGCGAAGAAGAAGAAGAATCCCGGTGAAGAAAAGAGGGCGGCGAAGATGAAGATCGGCCCAAAAGAAGTAGAGGATTCGCATGCGGCGGAGACGGTGGTTCCGACTGTGGTCGAAGCTTCTACTTCGGTGGTTCCTCCGGTGGTCGAAGCTTCTACTCCGGTGGTTCCTTCGGTTCCTCCGGTGGTGAATGATTCATCTTCGCTTCCTCTGGTGGCCGTTACGAGTGGTGGGTGTACGAATCAGGATGAAGAAGAAGAGAATGAGTCTGAAGAAGAAGAAGAAGAAGAGAGCGGTGAGGAAGACGAAGAAGAAGGAGAGGCAGCAGCCAAGGGCAAGGAGATAGCCAATGACTCGAGTGGAGAATCAACTGAAGCAACCGAATCCGAATATGAATCGGAGAGTGAGGTAAGAAGCAATAGGGAAAACTAGTAGAAATAGGAAATAATGTGTAGGAAAAACTAGTAATACTTGGAGCAATATGACAACTAGGGAATACTTGGTAACTCTACTTGGTATATTCGTGATACTTGTGATAAATAGGATAACAGGGGAATACTTAGTAAAACTATATTAGTATAATTTTGGAAAACTTGGTAAAAATGTAGCTGTAGAACTTGGTAAAACTATAGTAGTAACTCTAGGAAAACTTGGTAAAACTGTATGGCATAATTCTTGTATAACTGAGTGAAGTTGATTGTTATTTTGCAGATTGAGTAGAGGTTCATGGCACTAAAACCAAAGAGTTTGTACCTCCCTACTAGCAGCTATCAGCATCCTGTGAAGGTAGGGACACGGTGCTATCTCAAAGACGTGTTCAAAACGCTTGACGGTCTGAACCCGCCCCTGACCAATAGAGAGAGGGAATGGTTTGTCTCGCATCCTCAGTTCAAACACCTGTTCCACATGCCTAAGGACCATAACCACAAGGTTCAGGGCACGTGGATGCTTGTGTTGCGAACAGCCGAGATCCTGAAGACGAAGGAAGTTTGGTTCGTTGTAAATGGAGTTCTTGTGCGTTATGGCCTCAGGGAACACGCGTTGATCTCGGGTTTGAGCTGCCGAAACTATCCTCTTCGATATAAGGAAATGGGTAATATGGATTTCATCACGCGTCATTTTGGTATGGGAACGGTGAGGCAGGAAGATGTGAAAGCAAAGCTTGAAGAAATGAGAGCTGGTAATGACAGATTGAAGATGGCTGTGTTGTTCTTCCTTTCGAGTATAGTTTGTGCATTAACAAAGACCGGAGATGGTGCACCCGACGTTTTGGAAGTGTTTAAAAGGGCTGTGGATGATCTTGAATATTGTAGGGCATTTCCTTGGGGGAGATTTTCTTACGACTTCATGGTGAAGGAGATCATGCACACGGTGGAACATTTTCAAGCCAAAGGGGGGGGGGGGGGGGGGTAAAGGCAGGGACACTGTGGCCCATTCCTGGATTCTGTATTCCTTTGGAGGTAAGTACAATGATTATGAGAATGTTGATGTTTCTTTAATTCAAAGTAAGTCTTACAACTCATAATTGTTTTGTAGCTACTAGCGTTTGAGGCGATTCCTCAATTGGGAAAGTGATTTAGGGAGAGTGTCCCAGAAGCAGACTTGATGTGTCCGAGGATGTGCAAGTCGAAGTTCAAGAAAGGAGATATGAAAGGCTTTCCGATTGAGACAATCAATGAAGAACTTGTTACTACTCAGGTAAGTTGTACCTTGCATCTAAACATTTATTTAAGTTGGAAACATTTATTTGAGTTGGAAACATTTATTTGATTCTTTCACAGCAGGACATTGACAACCTCGTTTTAATCAGTCTGAGAGAGGAAAAGAATCTATTGGCTGAAATCTTAGAGGAAGACGACGATCGTGATGAAGATGATCTCGTGGTTGATAGTTGGACCAAGCGCCTGGCCAAAGGTTACACTATCTTCTTTGAAGACCTGTTTGATCAAGACGTTGTTGCGCGTGCCAAACATGATAAGGAGATGGAACGAGTAAAGGCTCCACCGGTGCAAACACCTCCAACCGAATTGGCCGAGATCTTGAATAGCATAAAAGAGATTCAGGAGAAGGTGAATGGATTTGATGCAAGATTGGCTGTGGTGGAAGCATCTATGGAAGAGTAGAAAGCGAGGAATGGATAGATGTTGGTTGTTTCTCTCCCTTTTGGTTGTTTGTTGAACTTATTTCTCGGTTATTTGTTGGACATAGAACTTGGTGTTGGTTTAAACTTTTGTGGTGGTTTGTAGATAGATCTATGTTGATATTCGTAAAACTATGTGGTGGTTTGTAGATCTTATGTTTATATTCGTAAAACTTGGTAATACTTGGTAAAACTATGTTGGTAATACTTCGTAAAACTATATTGGTAATACTTCGTAATACTTGATAAAACTATGTTGGTAATACTTGGTAAAACAAGATTCTCATAAACAAAGCCATTGATAAGATTAGTTTAGCAAACATAATATGTCTTATACAAAATAGAAAGGAAGTTTTGGGATTACATAATATGTCTTATACAAAATAGAAAGGAAGTTTTGGGATTACATAATATGTCTTATACAAAATAGAAAGGAAGTTTTGGGATTACATACTCACAAACAACTACTTAAATCTCTTTTTGCATTTCTTCAATATTCTTTTGCATTTCTTCAATCTTCTCGCTCTGCTCTTCAACCTTTCGAATTAGCTTAGAAATCTCTTGCTCGACACCAAAAACCCACGGCTGGCGAAAGTGGAGTCCATCATCCTAGCAATGAACATTCAAATAGTTTTACCTAATTTTACTAGTTATCCGTCGAAGAACATTCAAATAGTTTTACCTAGTTTAACTAGTATTCCCCAGAAAAAACTTAGAAATGAAATTTTACCTTAAATTCGTTGCAGGTGAAGTACCTACTGCCCGGTAAAGTGTCGAAATCATTCCGAAACTTTGGCTGTGTGGAGACATCTTGCTTGATTTGTCCACCACAGGGGCATTTGGTTGGAATCCCATATTGGGCGTCGGCGATGAAGCCAACCATGTCGAAATGCTCCTTCATCCGCTTCATCTCATTACTGCGCCTCCTCTCCTCCTCGTATGGTTCAACGCAGAAGTTGTCCGTGTGGTGATAGCTACTTTCCTCCATTTCGATTTCAGATTCTCGTGAAGGAAGGAAGAGAAAAGGAGAGAGAGAGAATAGAGAGAGAGAGAGTTGCGATTTGCTTTTTGGAGACAAAAGAAACATTGGTCAAAGTTGAAACCTTGGCAAAAACATTGAAAATTTGGATTTTTTAATTTGAAATTTTCGAAATTTCAAATTTTAAATTTTCCTCTAAATATTTGGTCATAGTTGTCCAGAGTATACTAGTATTATGAGTTTGAGTCAAAGATGGTCATAGTTGTACTTTTACTGGTTTTATGTTTATCTAGTATTACTTGCCCTTAAGATATGTTTTATTAGTTTTACAGAATAGATAAGTGCTTAGACGTATAGTTCTGATTGTTTTATGCAGTCATTTGCGTCAAATAAGTATTTAGGTTAGTAGGTCTTCCTAAACTAGCTATCACTATGTAAATGCTTTTAAAACTACAAGGACAATGTTGTGTAACTGTTTCCACAACAACTCATAAAAAGATGGAAATTTAATATTTTCTCTTTTTAATGTTACTCTCTTGATGTTATAACATTTTATTCGACACCAAATATCATTACAAATATTATTCAAATTATTCGACGTACTATTGGCAAAAGTTTGAAGTAGTTATAACAAAGTTTGAAGTAGTTATATTTTGCCTCCGCAGTACGTTGCACCGTGTTTTAACATTTGTTAGCAACCTCTACAACCCAAACAAGCCGGTTGAATAATTACGTGCACCCTGTAGATAAAATATAGTGATACCGAGTTATATCTAGTTGTTTCTAATAGAACATAATCAATTTTGAGGATATAAGTAGTTTTACATAATGAAATACCAGTTGTACTGAGTTGTTTTACACAACAAATGCTAACAAAGATCACAAGTTCTTATCTCCAAATAAAATCCAGGGTAGTGTTCTTCGACGCCTTTTATTCGGTGTCCTTCGACGACGCCTTTCTCCTGCTGATGGAAACCTCGTCACTCTCCTCCTACCCTTTTTTATCTTGCGATCCGGAGGTAGGATTTGCTTCTCTTTGATGTAATCGGGGACAATCCATGCAGACATATCCGAGACAACATAAATGGACATGTGATAAGCCAATGCCCACAACTCCGTCCAATAATATTTCGAACACAACTCATGGACTTCTATTTGGGTATCACGACAACTAACTCCACCACCATTTTTTCTGAATGAGATGTATGCTGCTAGTGCGTGGAGACAAGTATACTTCTGAATATCGAAGAACCTACAAGAGCAACTCTTCCTTTCCAAGTTCACAAAATAAACCTTAGTATCAATATCAACGACTTCGTATTCGATCTCGTAACTGTTTACCTCCTTCACGGTTAATTTCTTAGCAGTAGCCCAGTTATCATGAAAGAAGTTCTCAACCAAAGGAACCAGTTTGTTATCAACATGTCCTGACATGGCCTCTTTCCTATGCTCGTTAAACCAATCAGAAAACTTTGCAATGATAGTATCCAGCATGGATATTAAGGAATACTTCCTCGCGTTGTTAAAAGTGTTGTTCAGAGATTCCGCAGAATTGCTCGTGTCTAGGTTGTATCGGACACCGGGAAAAAAACATCTTGACCATTTTTCCTTCACGGTGCTTTCCTCCACATACTTCGCCGCGGAAGGAAATCTCCTCTTAAACATGTTGTAACGACTGTAGAACTCAGCCTCTGTGTGAGTGATAGTAGGGTATTTACTAGTCAATTACTCAAATCCCACTCATGTCATTGTAGTATTTGAGATATCGAACCAAAGAGGTTAAGATTGAAGCACTAGGAATACATGAATCTTCTTAAGCTAGAGCAAATGTTTTTGGGTTTTTATGTTTTGAAACTAAAGAAAACAAATGCAAGAGAGAAAACAAAGATAGAAATGTGGATCATGAACTAGGCTATCAATGAGATGGATAACAATCAAACAATGAATCATTTGGAAGCATACTATCCTAGAACATGGAATTCACAATTATGACTAATCCACCGTCGTGGCACTAATCACTTTGTTAATCACCAAATCAAGAACAAACCATCGTTTATGATAAGATGATTAACAAGCATTAATCTCCAATCCCACTTAGTTCACTAATCACCCTAGACATCAACTCTCATTGGCTAGGCATGAAAAGCTCACAAAAGGTTTGGTTCAAGCATTTCATCGAACACCTATCGGGCGTGAAATGCTTAAGCTCTAGCTTTGATCTCTCAATCGAAAACTAGCTTTAAGATTAACCTAAGTGAAGGATCTAAAAAGATGCAACCTAAATCATCATCATCTAATCATCAAGACAATTAACAAATGAAGCCTAAACATTCAATGCACATTTATTCTTATGACATGGAACACTTTCAAGTATATTGGTTCACTTCCATGACACTAATCATTGTACGAATCATCTAAAGTCAGCATCCACCGATCACTTAGATAATCCATAACTTACCACAAGTCCATTTAAGTCAACAATTCATCCTAAAGTCAGCATCCACCGATCACTTATAATGAAAAGCATGCTTAGAAGTTTTTTAGACATTTCATCGAACACCTTGTGTGCATGAAATGTCTAAGTTCTCAATTCAATCCTATCATTAAGATCCTTCCTAACATGAGAACAAATGTTTATCTAGTCCTAAGCATCAACAATCAACCATCAAACCATCCAAATCAAGCAAAATCCAAAATCCAACAAAAATGGGTCTAAAGCCTAAACATGAAGAACAAAGAATAACACAAGGGAAAAAGAGACATAAAGATAAAGAACAAGGATTAAATAAGCATAATATAAAGATAGGTTGAAGAATCTTTCACTAGAGTGGCATGAATGATGAAGATCCATCCAAAATCATCTTAGGAAGAGTTTGGGATAAAACCCAACTCTAGAGAAAATAAAGCTTAACATGAAAATTAGGTTTTTAGGGGTTTTATAGAGAAAAAGGGCGGACCGGATTGACCCGGAACAAACCGGGTACCGACCCGGTCGAAATGGATCAAATCTGATCTTGTGTAGAACCTTCGCTAAAACCGTGATATCTCCTGGGATACATGTCCGAATGGCCTCAAACTACCTCATATGGACAGCTAATACACATGGCTACAACTTTTGTGAAGGCCACCGAGGCTAAATCCGATTGGAGACCATTCGTACAGCCAGGTATTTCAAGTATGTCGGACATACTCTCAGTAAAGTGGCCATATCTAACGAACCACGTATCTGAATGACCCGAACTCACCTCCTGTAGTCAGCTAACGCACTTGGATACAACTTTCATGAAGACTTCAGATTAAACTGGGAACGGGAAGGTCTTTATTTGGCCTGATCTTTGAGTCACTTCGACTGCATCGCCCGGTGGGAAGGAACTGGGTCGATGTAAACACCCTGAAGCTGAGCATCGATTTGTTGGTCGATGTGAAGGGGAGCTGGGTCGATGCTAAGGCCCTGATGTTGCATCCAGTATCAACATCGACCTGTGGGAAGAGCTGGGTCGATGCTAAGGAGTTTTTAGGGAGACAAGAGAAAGCTCCTCGGCTAGGCAGAGATGTCTTCAGTAAATCCGCGATAACTCCTATGGCCTGAATCCAAATGTCCAAATGGCCTGAATCCAAATTTCCAAATGGCATGAATCCAACTCCTGTAGACAGATGACTCACTCCTCTACAAATCCTATGAAGACCGTTGAGGCTGATTCATAACGGAGGGCCTTCGTCCAGCTACATCTTTCCGGCGTCTTGGATGGGCTTTGCATTCCTCTTATGCTCCATAACTCCAAACATCATCAATTGCCTCCAAGACACCTAGAAACACTCCAAATGTATGCAAAACTCACTAAGACCTAATGCAAACACCTATTACTCTAAATGAGACCTAAATGCTATAAAAGATATGCGAGACACATGCATGAGACACAAAACAATAACAAAAATGCATGCTAAAAAGAAGGTAAAATATGGGAATATCAGTGAGCCCAACCGCACTCCTGGAATCTGAAAGCCACTAAGGATTTGTTTGCATTAGAAGCATTACCTTTCACGTTTTGGGCCAAATGCCATAAACAATACCCATGCCGAGATTGTGGGAACACATTTGCTATTGCGTTGATGAGGCTTGGATTTCTATCACTCACAAATACCAATTCAGAGGAGTCCCCTAGGTTGCCTAAAACGCTTTTCAACATCTCGAAAAACCATGTCCAACTCGCATTGTTCTCACCGTCGAGTACACCGAACGCTATGGGATAAATGTGATGATTAGGATCTTGAGCAACGGCGAAAACTAGTACTCCACCATATCCGTTCTTCAAGAAAGTTGCATCCACAATTACCACTTTCCTCATGCATGCAAACCCTTCAATGCTAGCTCCCAAAACTACGAATAGATACTTGAATTTTTCTGCCTCATCCAGTTCCACACTAGTTATCGTTCCAGGATTGACCTCCTCTAACACGTACAAATAACTATACAACATCTTGTACCCATCTTCCGGACTACCACTCATATCAAAAACCGCTTGATTTTTTCCTCTCAATGCCGTCGAGTATGATATTTCTACACCATATTCTTGCCTAACTAGTTCCCTGATGACATTAGGCCTTGGAGTTTCGAGTTTCCCGGGATATTTTTCACTCAGATAAGATGAAACTAGCTGTGATGAGCCTCTCCTCTTATCAACGTTTGCACTCTGATCAGCCCGATTGCATGTGTGCATCTTCGTATACGTTCTAATCGAGAACATATCCGTGTTATCAATCCTTGCTGCTCGTAGACCCCAACTACATCTTTGTATAGAACATTTAACCACCCACCGCGTTCTATCAGAATGTTTTATAACATAATCAAAAGAGTTAAGAAATGGCAATTTCTGGACCAACTCTATAACCGCCTTCTTATCTCGGAATTCTTGACGCACACTCACACCAAAACCGTCTTCCCATGAAGCTACAAACTGACTACCTTCAACAACGGGTGCTTCCTCATAATATTCATCACGCATACCCGATGTATCCATACTGTTATCCTCCAATACATCATCATCATCCTCTCTCACCTCCTCGTCTTCATTTGCTTGTCTGTTGTCTACGTACAACGTCAATGCATTAGGTCATATTTCATCATCACTTCGATGGTCATAGTTCATACCATACGAGATTTTCCCCGCTATCGATTGTTGCGAGGGCAACTCCGGTCTAGTCATGACCTCCACATTCAAAACAGGTCTACGGTTCTCTTTATCAACGGTCATTACATAACCAACAATATCTTCATCATCAGAAATACTCAAATGCTCTTCAAATCCAACCACCATAGGAAAGTAACTCAATTCCAATCTAACCTTACTTTCATCTAACGCATGCTTCTTGTATAGCCTACTTTCTACCTTCTCCAAAGTTATCTCCTCTTTCAACACTACACTATAAATGCGCCCCTAACATTTATAATAGATGCAGACGCTGTTGCTCATTCTATCATGCGAAAACAACACCAAACAACTCAATATATACTTATAGTTGTACCCAGTTTTACGCTAGTTGTTCACAATATTACGCAGTTGTCCTCAGTTATACGCAGTTGTCCTCAGTTATACCACCATTTTAATTAATAAATGATTATTCACAATGATACCTAGTTGTCCCTAGTTCTCCCCTCGCATGAACACAAATTTATTCGATTTCGGGTTCCAATCTGCATACAATCCACAACGACTCTACCTCTAAAATGCATTTCTACTCAATTTAAAGTCACAATCGACACAGAATCATTGGCTAAACACCAATGTGCAAATTCATCGATTGAATCTACCAATCAAAAACCCAATGGAGCTCAATGGAGATCGACGGAGAAGCACAAACCTTGCTGGAGATCGACGGACTCGCGATGGAGGCAATGACTGCTAGCCGGAGACGCGACGGCGCCGACGTCGGAGCTGGATGGATTCCCAGCGAGATGTCGAGTTTTCTGTTTTTTTTTTCTTTTGCCCAATAGAAACCGGTGGAAAATTGGCTGGGTTTGGGTATTTGGCTGGGTTTGGATAGGGCAAATTTGTTATTTCACACACTCATTAAAAGAGAGAGTGGTATTGAGATTAAGTTAGTATAGTGATGGGTTTTTTTTTCTCATAGTGGTATAGGAGGTGAAACCCCTTCTCTGATTCCACCACCAATCTCGCCTCGTTGAGTCCATCTCTCAAATTCGTAGAGGCTCGTTGAAGAAGGGAAGAAGAAGAAGATATTCCAAAAATAATAATAATAATAATAATAATAATCGATGAAGCGGAGGAGAAGTGGAGCATGAGTTGGATGATTATCCATGGGTCATTGGGTTTGGGTGGGTAAAATTGTGGTTGGGTTGTAATATTTTAGATATATGGGGATAGAAAAGGTATTTCCCCAGTTTTCAAATTTTAAAAAAAAAATCAAAACTAAAATAATTATTAGAAGGTGGCATATGGGATCAATTTTTCTCAATTTGTGGTATCTCAGCCTGGGGCTCGCGTCGAGCACGTTCTTAAATCCCCAATCAAATCTCAATCCCTCAAATCGATTCTCTATCTCATTTTCGAGTACCTTGATACTGGTCGTACTTTCTTAATGAATGATGTTTTGTTGCCTTTTGAATTCGTCGCTCTCTCCCTCTATGCGCTGTGATTCTGTCTTTATCTTTGTTTCCATTTTTAAACTTGTACAGCCGAGATGGTCAGGAGGCAAGCTCTTTTCCCTGGTGATTTTGAGTTTCAACAATTGCTTCATATCTTCAGGTAATAGCTAACAATTGAAAACAATAGACCTTATAATACTGTTTTGTTGAATTCAATCAATTTAGCGTTGCAAAATACGCTCTAAAAATCCTCTTCCTTGTCCTTCCGCTTTTTCTTTAAGTTGAAATGCTTTGTTAAATCTCTTTCTCTCTTTCATCTGATTGAGAGCTTATGTTTGAATAAAATGCAGAAAATGCTCAAGTACAATCTAGCCGAAAGAATTGCAGCAAAAACAGCACTTGACCACCCATATTTTGACAGCCTTGACAAATCTCCGTTCTGAAGCGAAAACACAAGTTAATTGCTGAATCCGTTGTCATCTTCTTGGTGAATTTGATTTCTTTTGGTTTCCGATCTGATACATTAGTTACTCATGTTTGGATTAGAGATTTGTAGTCTTGCAGAAGAAACTGCTAAAGTTTGTTTTCTCAAGTGAATGTAAAACACATTGGTGTGGTAGCAATGAGATGATTCCTAAAGATTGCTTGTTTTTGTGTAAACATACAAACTTGATGCTCAACTTTATGAAGATGTTAGCTTGAAGGGTATTCAATAGAATTTCTTTCAATTGAAATAAAGGGTATTCAATAGAATTTTGTCAAACCCAAGGTGTATGATATTTTATGGCATTTATGCAATTGCTTTATGCAAACTAGATTCTGTGTGTTTTGATTCTAATTTGTCAACAAAACTTTGTCGAAAACATTATAAGAAGACACCAACCATTAAACAAAACACTAACCATTACAAGAAGATATCAACCAAACACAAACATTTGTATCTTAAAACACACCATTACAATAGAAGAAGAATTCCTTTTAAGGATCACAAACCAAATTAACAAAAAACGCATGATCACCATCAGCGAACCAGAGATCTTCGCTTCTCTTCTCGAGACATGTTACAGCTTAAGAGCCATTGACCATGGCGTTAGAGTTCACCGTCTTATGCATGTGTACCTCTTGCTGTGATAGGATATCACAATTATCATTTACTGCATTTTCAATAATGTAATTTCGGTTTGTATTTGGTTTGCATTTGGTTTACTCTCAATAACAAGTCACGTGAGACTGTGTTGATTTTCTGCTTTATGCTTTATGCTTTCTGCTTTATGTACTGGTATTTGGCATTTTGCAAAACAATAATCAGAATAATATTTTCTTAATCTCATCGCTCTCTTTCTTACGCCATTGTTATTGGCATTGAGTCCTTGTTCTTAGAGGTGGTCCTTCTCTTCTGTACTATCTCCTAGACTTTGATTCGTCCATCTTAAGGCTCACGGAGAGTCTCTAGAAGGATATTACCTTGTCAACGTTATTATACAGAGTATACTCCGTTTCACATGAAACATCTGTTTCATTGGTATCAGAGCTGTTGCTTTCAATTTCCGGGACGATTACCATGGTAGAAACATGGCAGCAAGAAAAACAAGCGTTAGAACGAGTGGAAGAGCTACTTCTCATGCAGGAGAAACACAACGAAGATCAACAAATCCGAGCAGAGTCTCTCGAAGCAAGGTTCAGCAAACTCGAAACAATGATCCTTGGCTATTTCTCATAAGAGAAACACGCCTCTAAACAACACATGGATCCAAACCAGTCATCAAGCTCATCACCCCCAGGTGGAGTCCTGTACCAGGGGACGTTCCAGTTACCAGATCCGCCGGATCTGAGCAGGGTTGAGCAGAATACGGCCCAAAAAACTCATCACCTCCAGTTGGAGTCTCTCAGGAGATGTTCCAGTCACCAGATCTGATGGGTCTGAGTGGGGTTGAACGAGGTTTGTCCGGAAGAGCAACGACGAAAGAAGGGCCGTCTCTACTACCAAACAGGCTCGCGACGCGATTATCCAAGGTGGGATTTCCGAGCTTTGATAGGTCTGATATGCGAAGCTGGGTATTTCGTTGTGAGAAATTCTTCGATTTGTACATCACACCGTCAGATCTGAAAGTGAGGTTATATGCGCTGTATCTATCCGGGAAAGCCCTCCAATGGCACCATAACTTCATGGCGGAGAGATATGGGTTTATTCCTTCCTGGACTGATTGCGTGATGGCCATCTCCTCAAGATTTAGTGAGATCTTTGACGATCAATTAGCTGAACTGGTGAGTCTAAGACAAGGTCACGATACTGTTGAAACTTACTTGGAGAAATTCGAAAATACGAGAACAGGCATTGCCATACCTGCAAGTCACGCTCTCAGCATTTTCCTATCTAACATGATCCCTCATTTGGCTTACCACACCAGACAATTTGACATCAAGACAGTGGCTGCAGCAGCTCGAATCGCTAAGCTCCACGAGTCTTCACTTCTCCACACACCTGTGAAACAAAGCAGAGCCCCCTTCAATCCTTTCCAAAAAACAGAACAACCAATTTCAACATCGCAACACACAATCAACACCGCTGCTCCCAACCCCAGATTCCAGCAAACAAGTGTCTTTCAAATCCCATTTCCCCCCACGACAGAACATGGAAAAGGGGCCGAACAAAATTCTCTTATGAGGAAATGCAGGACAGGAGATCCAAGGGATTGTGTATGTTCTGTGAGGAGCCCTACTCCCCGGACCATCACCTGAAGCATCGACGCTCACATATTTACTTCTTGGAAGGTGAAGAAGATGGCTCCTCTGATGATGATGAGCTGGTTGAGTTCAACACTACCAAGCCAGTCCCGAATTCAGATACACTAGAGGACGATGGTGACAAAGTTTTGACTATCTCCGTTAATGCTTTGAACGGATCAACAGGATACAACTGTATGCGCGTTATCGGTCAATACGGGAAGCGGAAGCTCTACATTCTGATCGACACGGGCAGTACGCACAATTTCTTGGATTTGACTATCGCTAAAGAGATTGGTTGCCAACTGAATGCTGTCAAACCAATGCCCGTCTCAGGCGCTTTAGGAAGTCAGCTGATGTCCTCATTTAAGTGCATCAATTTTTCTTGGAGGGTACAAGGCTACGGTTTCAGCTTTGAAATACGGACAATTCCCCTAGATTGCTGCGACTTGGTGCTTGGAGTCCAATGGCTTCATACTTTAGGACCTATAGTATGGAATTTTCTGAACCTACAGATGGAATTCACATTCGGTGGGTTGAAGCATGTATTACGTGGAGTGACAAAATCAAGTTGTAAGGTGATTAAAGGAAGCAGCCTCAACAAATTGCTACTTCAAGAACCTCAGATCGCTTTGCTACAGATAAGAGAAGTTGACAGTGGTGATACATCGTCTCCTCTAGACCCGAAAGCACTTCTGTATCATATCGTAGTCAGTGGAACCGAGAGATCTGAAGATCTCGAACTCCAATCACTACTGGGCTCCTTCGCTGATTTATTTGCAGAACCAACAGAGCTCCCACCATTTCGGAAGGGATTTGATTATAAGATCTCTCTAGAAGCAGGATCAAATCCGATAAGTCAAAGACCATACCGTTACTCATCTTTACAAAAAGATGTCATCGACAAGATGGTTAAGGAGATCTTGCAGCAAGGAATAATCCAATATAGCTCAAGTCCTTATGCTTCTCCTATTGTGCTCGTGAAGAAGAAGGATGGATCTTAGAGGTTATGTGTGGATTATCGGGGGCTAAACAAGCAAACAATCAAAGATATGTATCCCATCACGCTGTTGGAGGATCTCTTTGATGGCTCGATATACTTCTCCAAACTGGATCTACGAGCTGGTTTCCATCAACTGCGTATGTCCCCTCAAGATGTGTTTAAAACCGCTTTCAAAACGCATGCTGGTCACAACGAATACCTTGTGATGCCCTTTGGCCTCACCAATGCCCCTTGTACCTTCCAAGGGCTCATGAACCACGTATTTCAAGATATTTCTAGGAAGTTCCTCTTGGTTTTCTTCGATGATATTTTGGTGTACAGCCCAACTTGGGGTCTCCACCTACAATACCTTGCTACGGTTTTTGGGGTCCTTAGACAACAACAACTCTACCTGAAACCTTCTAAATGCACGTTTGGAGCTACAGTTGTTGAGTATCTCGATCACTTTATTTCGGCTCAAGGGGTTAGCACTGATCCAAGAAAGATCGAAGCCATCGAGAAATGGCCAGCTTCTACATCGCAGAAACAGCTACTCAGTTTTCTGGGATTAGTCAACTACTACCGCAGATTCATCCGAGGCTATAGTATCATCGCCAGGCCCCTCACATCTCTGTTAAAAAAAGACGGTTTCTCGTGGAATCCTGAATCTCAATCTGCTTTCGATGCACTGAAGACAGCGCTCATTTCTTCTCCAACTCTAGCTCTACCAGACTTCGAGAAACCATTTATTGTTGAAACTGATGCGTCAAACACCCGGATTGGAGCAGTTCTTATGCATGATCATCACCCCATCTGTTACATCAGTCGTGCCTTGTGTCCTCGACATCATTTTCTCTCAGTTTACGTGAAAGAGCTTCTTGCCGTAGTACACGCAGTTCATACGTTGAACGTCTACTTGGAACACCGGCCTTTCATCATCAAAACTGACCAGAAGAGTATCAACTATATGCTGGATCAGAAGGTGACTACCCCATTTCAACACATGTGGCTTTCCAAACTCATGGGCTACAATTTCGAAATCCAGTATAAGAAAGGGAAGGAGAACGTTTCTGCAGATGCTCTCTCTCGTATGTCCGGATCACAATTGCTACACCTAACACTCTCTACCGTGGACCAGACATTGTTTCAATCCATCTAACTCCTTTGGCAGTCCGATCCTCTACTACATAAACTTATCTCTGAGCTGCAGCAGAACAAAGCTTCTCACCCAGCATTCTCTTTCGTTAACAATGAGCTACGCCGCAAAGGGAAATTAGTTATTGGTAATGATGCTGTCTTCAAACTTCAGATATTTCAGTGGTTACACGATTCAGCTGTAGGGGGACATTCAGGCCGAGACGTAACACTCCAACGCATCAAATCTCTGTTTTATTGGCCAAAAATGAATGTCGAGGTACAACATTACATATGGAATTGTTCTACCTGCCAGTGCAACAAATATGATTTAGCCGCAAAACCATGCCTACTTGAACCTCTCCCAATCCCTGCTGGTGTGTGGGAATCTATCAGCTTAGATTTCATTGAGGGCTTACCCCCTTCATCCAACAAACACTGCATCTTAGTGGTCATCGATCGATTGAGTAAAAATGCACACTTCATTGCCCTCTCTCATCCTTATACATCTCTGGATGTGGCTCAAGCTTATATGGACAATGTCTTCAAGTTACACGGGATGCCTAAAGATATTGTTAGCGATCGTGATCCTACGTTTCTCAGCGAGGTGTAGAAAGAGTTGTTTCGGGTTCATGGAGTCGATCTCAAGTTCTCTACCTCCTATCACCCACAAAACCGACGGCCAAACGGAGGTAACAAACAAAAATCTCAAAACGTACATCCGTTTCATGACATCCGATGCTCCTCATACTTGGAGCAAATGGCTCCCTCTTGCGGAATGGTGGTACAACACCACATTTTACTCAGCGATACAGAGCACTCCTTTTGAAGTTATCTATGGCCAACCACCCCCTACTCACCTCCCATATCTACCAGGCGAGAGCTCCTCCGATACAGTTGATAAGTCTCTGCGTTCCCGGGAAGAAATTATCTCCATGCTCAAATTTCATCTGCTCAGTGCTCAGAATCGCATGAAGCAACATGCGGACTCTCACCGCTCTGTCCGTGAATTCGCAGTCGGGAATTTTGTATATCTCAAGCTTCAACCTTACCGCCAACACTCTCTCAGGAACCGAAAGATCCCTCACAAGATCTCTCCCCGCTTCTATGGCCTCTTTCGTATATCCGATCGTGTGGGTCCGGTAGCTTATAAACTGGAACTTCCTGCTACAGCTGCTATTCACAAAGTCTTCCACGTTAGTAAGCTCAAGCTATGTCCAAATCCCCCTTATACAGCTTCTACGTTACCACAATACTTAGTCGACGCTGCATCTGAAAAAGAACCTAAAGCCATCCTTGAAACAAAGATGATCAGTCGTCAGAACCAAGCCGTCACCAAAGTTCTTGTCAAATGGAAAGGTTTTCCGGTGGATAAAGCTACTTGGGAGTTCTACAAGGATTTCATCTCCAAGTTCCCACACTTCCAACCTTGAGGACAAGGTTGCTCTTGAACAGGGAAGTATTGTGATAGGATATCACAATTATCATTTACTGCATTTTCAATAATGCAATTTCGGTTTGTATTTGGTTTGCACTTGGTTTACTCTCAACAACAAGTAACGTGAGACTGTGTTGATTTCCTTCTTTCTGCTTTCTGCTTTATGTACTGGTATTTGTCATTTTGCAAAACAATAATCAGAAGAATATTTTCTTAATCTCATCTATCTCTTTCTTACGCCATTGTTATTGGCATTGAGTCCTTGTTCTTAGAGGTGGTCCTTCTCTTATGTACTATCTCCTAGACTCTATTTCGTCCATCTTAAGGCTCACGGAGAATCTCTAGAAGGATATTACCTTGTTAACGTTATTATACAGAGCATACTCTGTTTCACAGGAAACATCTGTTTCACTTGCGCAATAACCTGGGGATTTCATCGAAGTTTGTTAGGCTCTACGCGTCTTGCAGCTACGCGGAGGTTGCGCACGAGGTGTTCGATCGAATGTCTAAGAGAAAATCATCGGCTTTTGCTTGGAACTCTTTTATCTCGGACTACGAGGGATCGGGCCAGTACGAAGACGCCATGGCTCTCTACTTTCAGACGGAGGAAGAAGGCGTAAAACCATACCGCTTGACTTTCCCACGCGTCCTTAAGGCTTGTGGAGGAATTGATCCCGGATTTTCTGTGTCGAGAGAGAGTGAGAGAGAACGAGAGAAAAGATGAAAATTGAATTAAGGTTTTTTTTATTTGGGCATAAATCGATTTGGGAAACAAGCTAAGGGTAACAGTGTCTTTTCAACAGTGATTTATCCACGTTTTTTTGAGTTTAAACGGAGTTTTCTAACACCGGTTCGACGGATTAACGGGGCTGGCGGAATCGGTGTTATACCTACAAATTTTGAAAGTTGGTGTATTAAAATGGGTGTGATAGTTAGTTTGTGTATTTTTCTGGGATCCAAAAAAGTTGTGTATTTTTCTTCTAAATTATGTATAGTTCGTGTATTTTGCGAGTTTTTTCCCTTTTTCCGACTAACAGTTTTATTGATTTTGGTAATCATAATCCTTGTTTACAAGTAATTGTAAGAACCATGGACATGAATGATACAACGACCAAGGGGACAAATTAAAATTGGTTTCTTCGCTAAACTATCAGCACAAGCATGACAGATCGGCCTCATAACGTGAATTTGACAAGCTCAAACATGATACTCCATCGTTCAATAGCTTGAATATAATATTGAAGTTTCATATTTGTGATGTTTCCATTGATGATGCGGTTAATGTTTAAATTATCTCCTTCGAATTCCATCGATCGGTATCCAAAGGACCAAGCTGCTTGCATCGCCCATATCAAAGCTGAGCATTCAGACTCTTCTGGTGTATTTCGTCCTTACAATTTGCCCATTCCACATTCAAGAAAGCTTCCATTACTATTACGAATAATCCATCCCATACCGGAATCATGATCACCTTCATAGTGAGAGGCATCATAGTTACATTTAACCCAACATGTAGCTAGACATTTCCATAAAGATCCTATGTTTGAACAGCTTTGCGTCGTGCCATTGAGAGTTGTTGTTAAAGACACGCTATGCAGACATTCCTTAACGGGTATGTTCGTTTGTTAGCCGCAGGCAGCTGCGGCCTGCGGCCAGAGCTGTTGTTGTTCGTTTGGCAGTCGTGCGGTTGGTCGCTGCGACTGATCGCAACGCAACACTGAATATTTTCAGCGTCCAGAAATTTTGAACGCAGATTACAGCGTCCAGCCGCAGCTGCAGGAGTCTGCATCTGGTAAACGAACACTGTTTGACCGCAGCCGCAGCCTCCTGCGGCAAGCAAACGAACATACCTAACATCTTCAGAGGCTCTTTTAAGTGTTTATACCACTGTGACATTGCTCTGGTTAAATAGTAGATCCACCCGGCTTTTCCATATTCTCCACATCACCCAA
Organism: Eutrema japonicum; assembly: GCA_030161315.1. Lineage (NCBI taxonomy): Eukaryota > Viridiplantae > Streptophyta > Magnoliopsida > Brassicales > Brassicaceae > Eutrema > Eutrema japonicum. The sequence goes on from BSQW01000012.1 coordinate 34,539,561, forward strand.
AATGGTAGATATCGATTGAGATAAGAGATATCATGGTTCTTATGTCGAGAAAAGAGGTACCGCAATTTATCTTCAATTGTAATGCTTGGGCTGCACAAGATATGGATAGGAAGACCGGTTAATCTCCATACTTCTTCCGCATAATGGCATGAAAACAGAGTATGATCACTAGTTTCCAGATAATTACAGCACCGGCCACAGAATCGTTCCACGTTAATTCGTCGATGTCGAAGATTAGCAGTGACATCAAGAGCCCGTAAGCCAATCCGCCAAAGAAAATGATTGAGTTTTGAAGCCAAATATATTTTGCAATATCAGGGTGTTCTGCGAGAGGAGTTTTTGGAGAATTCCCATGATCTAAATTAGCTAAAACCATACGGTATCCAGTTTTAACCGTATAGATACCATCGTTTGTATGACCCCATATCGCACTATCGTTGACTTGTTATGTCGGTAAGAAGAATTTGCGAACAAGGTGATGATATGTCTCTTCAATCATTTCCTCTAATTTTTGGTCATCCCATTGTAAGGATATGGGATCAATTAGGCATTGAACCGGTGTTTGTGGATCAATAGTTGGACGAAACATGGAGCACGTGGTGGAATAGTGGGCAGCCAAGGATAATTACCTATTTGGGACATACCGTTGCCAATACTGAATTGTATACCATATTTCAATAATTCACAGCCAAACAGTAATGATTGTCAACCATAGGATGGTTGTGTACCTCTTGTTGCGTTCAGTATGGTTTCATCCCTAAAGTAACGTCCCTTTAGCACACGGTATAAGACACTCGTTGGTCGTCTAAGTAGTTTCCATACTTGATTTGCTAGCAAGGCTTGATGAAACTTATGCAAATCTCTAAATCCTAAGCTACCATCTCTCTTTGATGTAGTCATTTTTTTCCTTGAAACCCATGACATTTTTTGTTTTTCATGTGTTGAGCCCCACCACAATCTTGCAACCAAGCTATCGATTTCAGTACATAGGTTTATAAGCAGTTGGAAACAATTCATGGAATAAACCGGCATGGCGAAAGCGACAACTTTAATTAATGTTTCTTTACCCGCCGGCGAAAGAAATCTTGTTTGCCAACCATTGACCTTCTTAACTACATTATCTTTGATGTATTGGAACATATCATTCTTCTTTCGTCCAAATTATTCTGGAAGTCCTAAGTATTTGTGGCCGCCTCCAATATTTGGGATTTTTAGAATCCGTTAAATACTTTCCCGAGTATTCTGAAAAACTTGATCCCCAAAGGTTATTGCTGATTATCAAGGTTGATTAGCTGTCCCAAGGCTTTCCGGTATTCTTCAAAAAAATTGAATAGGTTCCTACTATTCTTATGATCAGCTTTAACGAAAAAAGAGAGCCGTCATCAAATAATAAATGAGATATCGGAGGTCCACCATTATTAAGTCTGATCGCATGGATTCTCCCCGAGCGTGTTGCTCTTGTCATTAGGGAGCTTAGTATGCCATCACACAAAATAAACAAATATAGTGATAACATGTCTCCTTGCCGTAAACCTCTCGCGAAATCACCATACGGACTACCATTTATCGGTACCAAGAAAGAAAATTTTCGAACACACTCCATAATCCATTTTATCCATGTTTCATCAAAACCTTTCTTTCGTAGTACTTCTTCCAAAAATCTCCATTCAATACAGTTGTACGCTTTGCTAATGTTAGTTTTGACAGCCATATATGAGTTAGCACATCGCCTCCTTACCCGTAGAGAATGTAATGCTTTATGTGCTATTAAAACGCTGTATGTAATGAATCGACCTGGTATGAAGGCTGCTTGGTGTTCCGAGACCACATCGGAGAGAAATGATTTTAATCTTGCTACTAAGATTTTTGAAATGATTTTGTACATTACGTTGCACAAAGCAATAGGTCGGAAGTCTTTCATTGTCTTTGGATTCTAGATCTTTGGAATTAAACAAAAGTTTGTATGATTGAGTTCTGGTTGCATTTGACCTGTCTCAAAAAATCTGCAAACGTCTATGACAATCGATGGGCCAACAATATCCCAATAGTGTTGGTAGAAAGAGGCTGTGAAACCATCCGGGCCTGGTGTCCTTGTTGCTCCAATTGAAAACAGAGCACTTCTCATTTCATCACTGGAGATTTCTTTTGTAAGGTGTGAATTCATCTCAGATGATACAACTGGTTCTATGTTCCTTCATACGTTTGTTAACTCTGTATCTCCTGAGGTAGTAAACAGATCTGATGAATACCGATGTGTTTCATGTGCAATTGCTTTATTGCCGTATATAATATTGTTACTTTTTGTTTGGGAATGAAAAACTCAACGAAATTATACAAGTTCCATCGATGTTGAATTTCTTTTGGAGTTGAAGATTTTAATTAATTGTTTTAGGACTGTATATATAGGTTCTTGTATCTAATCTATTAAAGCAGAGTGTTATTTTGTGTCCAAACAGAAAAATATCAATATAAATCTATTCATATCCGGAATAATTTTTAAACTTTAGATTTTTGTGGATAACTATCATTGTTTCTAAACAGAATAATTTTGTTCAATTGAAAATTTATTTAATTGAACAATTAAAATAAAGTGCTATTTTGTGTCCAAACCGGAAAAAATGAAAATAAATATATTTTTATCCTGGATAACTTTTAAACTTTAGATTTTTGTGGATAACTATTCCCTGTTTCCAAAGAGTTGAATTTTGTTCAATTAAAAATTTATTTAATTAATCTGATTCAATTAAAGATTAATTTATTTAATTAATTAATCTCATTATATATATATATTAATTTTAATTCGTAATTATAAAAATTCAGACTATGTCAGAAATTAAATTATAAATAAAATCGATTATTTCAAAATATGTAAATTAAATTTTCAAAACTAATTAAAATTTTATTATTATTTTGTTACGAAAATAATATTAGTTATTTTGAATTTATTAATTTAGATTATACCAAATATTTTAATAATCAAGTTTTTTTAATGTTACAGATTCAAAATTAATAATTTTCATTGAAAGATAATATTAAATTTTTAATTTAATGTAGATTTTCTAAGATTTTATCAACATTTACAAACAAAATATTCATAATTAATAACAAAATATTTTTACTGTTAATATTCGTTTATATTAATAAAGATTTATTAAAAAAATATTATCACTTTATATTATGAAACAGAGGGAGTATGTTATTGTATTTTTTTTATCATAATCAATTAGCCTTAAATTTTAAATATTTGAAATTATTAAATATTTATATTATACGGTAATATGAACATGCGGGTTAGAATTATGTTTTTATAATCGCAGTCATTCTCGGATTAATATGAACGGACGGGTTAGAATTATGTTTTTATAATCACGGTCATATTTAATACTAGAAAACAATTAAATATATAAAAACAAAATATATCTAAACACAAAAATAAATCTTTGTCATTTATTGAAAAAATTATATCTATAACACAAATTATATTTAAATACAAAAAAAAAATTATATTACAAAATTTGGTAAACAAAAAAACAAAAATTAGCGTGCGGACGCACGGGATAAAATCTAGTACGAATTACAGTGGAAACTGATGGTGGAATATACGATTTTCGATTGACAAAATTGATGGTGAAATATTTTTTTGTCAATACTTGCATCAAATGATCAAAGTCATCAAGAATAAATTATATACTTGTTATTTGGAAATAAATTGTCCCATAAGTTGTATTTATCGTATGTGAGTAAAATCCTATAATTTATTACTAGGTAGGTAGCCCGCGCCTTGCGCGGGCCGAGGGGTCGAAAAAAACGTAAGAAAAAACTTTATGTTATAAACCAAAGAAAATTAGAACAACTACTTGAGACATACATGATCAAAATAAATCTAATTCAAAAAAGTAAACACTATACAAAATTAAAAACTCAAAAAGCAATACTAAATAAGTGTATGAAACCCACAAACCATTTGAACTAAGACAAACGCGAGCTCTTCGTCTTCACATAATCGTTCTTCGTCATTTTTTCCCTCTTATTTATCATTTGTTTTTTTCTTCATCGTCTTTTCTTTATTCTTCGTCATCGTCTTCCACCTTTATCTCTCCTTCTTCTCTCACGTCTTCTTCGTATTTTTTCTTTTTCTTATTCCGTTTTTTCTCTGTCACTCGTGTTTTCCACATCTTTTCCTTCTTCTTTCTCATTGTCTTCGATTTCTACTTCTTCTTCCTCTTATACATCTTTCGATTATCTTATTCCTCACTCTCTTTTTTCATCTTCATCATCGTCTTCGACTTCAACTTCTTGTTCATCTTCTGTTCTTTCTTCATCTTTTTCTTCTTCTTCCGGGTTATATTATTCTCTTTCTTCTACTTCTTTTTCTCCTTATTCATCATCTTCGTCGTCTTCAACTTCTATTTCTTCTCCCTCTTATGATTTGTCTTCTTTTTCTTCCTCTTCTGCTTTGTTCTATTCTTCGTCATATTCTTTATCTTTTGGTTTTGTTCTTCTTCGTATTTTCCTTATTCTTTTTCCGGTTATTATTCGTCTTCTGCTTCATTCTCCAATTTTAAATCTTTTGTCAGTTCCTCATCTTTTTCTTATTTTTCTTCATCGTCTTTGACTTCTAATTCTTATTCTTCCTCTTATATATCTTTTGATTTTCTTATTTCTCACGATTTAGATATATGAATGTTGGCCAAGCTGGTGGTCTTGTTACCGCACCAACTAACTCATTCGATTCTGCAGCAAAGATGACTTTATAGCATTTCAAACTCTCTATGTTTTCCATGGCCCATTTCCAACTTTCCATATTAGCATCTATGCTATTCTTTATTCTAACAAAGGACTGTCTATCATGAAGAAGAACATCTCCTCTTGCGTTCTTCAGAACTCAAACTACCCCACCAGTACACTTCTTTTTGTCCCAAGAGGATTTTATGTTACATTTTACCCAAAATTGAGGCGGTTGTACCCATATTTTCCTCAGGATCTGACTAATTTCTTTATTTATCTGCTGTAGAATTTTCCTCTCAATGTGCATGAAACCATTGATTTGATTTTGAATCCTCTTTGATCTTTCCTATAGAATCCAACACAAGGAATCTCATTCCTTCAGATATGAATTTGTAAACCATGTCGACAATTGTATTGTTTTACTTACTTGTTTTCGTGGATTTTTTGGATCTTAGATCACTATTTAATGTGTTTGCTGGTCTGCAGGGCTCTTGCCGTCTTCGCTTCGTCTCTCTCCTTTGCCGATCTTTGCCGATCTCACAACCAGTAACACTACAAGTGAGGCTAAGAACTTTTATAGCAAAATTTGTGAGAGTAGGAGTTGAAGTTCCGTAATAAGATAAAAAACTAATGTTAGTTTTCTTGTAAATATATTTTATAAATAATTTAGATATCAAGTACTAAGATTTTTAGATAATAAAGTGTTATCTTGTGATTTTGATTTTCATTGTCTAATTGCCAATTGATGCCCAAAAAGATCTGTAGCATTTTTAAATGCACAAATTTTGAATGCTTCAAAACCAGACGCCGAAAGGCGAGCCTTTGTGACACCAAATACTGACCAATCATGAAACTTCACATACCGGATTTACGGCATGTGGTTCATGTAACACGAAATACTGACCAATCAGTCTACTCTTATCTCTAGCACTTGAAAAAAATCCAAAAGATGGTTTCTTTTGGAAACCCAATAACCATTGTCAATCTTGTGAAGAGCATCCGTGATGTAGTTACTAAATTCAGGGACGGGATCATTGTTTGGGAGGCGACAGCTATCCTTGTCCCAGAAGATTGACACTTCATATAGTGGATCATTCTCTGCCATAACTCTCGATAAATCCTAACAACAATACAACGGGAAGCATCTCCATCAATGAACTCCTCATTGGGGTTCTTAACAATTTTTTAATAGTATTTTTGTTATTAGTGAATAGTTAAGATCTTTTGTTTTTTTTTTACTTTTCCATTGATGAACCCTTTAGGGGTTTTAAAAAAAAAAAAAAAAATTCTGTCGCAAACGAAAATTCAAAAACAGAAAGGATATATGTTCTCGAGAAAAAAAAAAAATTAAGTCAACCCAATTCCGCCATGTCGCCTAAGATATATGTTCTTAGAGCTCTTGGCTAAGGGGCGCTCCTTACGCTCCTTACGTTTAATCAACATTTCGATTTATTTTTAATCAAAAAAATGCATATGAACCTGTGACAATTTTTCTTCTTCTTCTTCTTCTTCTTCTTCTTCTTTAAATTTCGGTTTATCTTCTCCCTCGTATTTTCCTTTACTTATTTTCATTGTCTTTGGCTTCTTCTTCTTCTTCTTCTTCTTATTCTTTAAATTTCGGTTTATCTTCTCCCTCGTATTTTCCTTTACTTATTTTCATTGTCTTTGGCTTCTTCTTCTTCTTCTTCTTCATCACCTTTGTCTTCTTCTACTCCTTTTTCCCTTTCTTCTTCTCCAAATCCTTAACTTTCTCCTCCTTCTTCTTCTTCAACGTCTTGGTCTCATCCACCTTCTTATTCTACTTATGGTTTTTCTTTTTCTTTGTCTTTGTCATCTTCCTCGTCTTTTCCGACTTTTTCTTCATCATCTTAGTCTTCGTCTTCGTGTTCTTTTTCTTTTTCATCATCTTTGGTTTCTATGAATTCCTATTTTTTCACTCTCTCACTCTTCCGGTTTTTCTTCGTCATTTTCTTCTCCCTCTTCTACATCATTTTCCTTCTTCGTCGTCTTCTTTCTCTTCTGTTTTTCTTCTTCATCGTCTTCGACTTCTTCTTCTTCCTTATTGTTTTTAACTTCTATGGCTTCTTCTTCCTCTTTTTTTTTCTTAAAACTTCTTTTTCTTCTTCCGGTTTTTCTTCGTCCTCTTCTTGTTTCGGCTTTTCTTCGCCCTCTTCTTCATCATCTTCATATTCTCCGACTTCTTGTTTCTTCGTCTCAACTTCGTCTTCTTCCTCGCCATATTCAACTTTGAATCAAAATCTTCCATTTTCGGTTTCCATTACTCTCTCTCTCTCTCTCTATCTCTCTAGATTCCTAACTTAGATCTTCCTTGGTTCTTCCTCAATTATATCAAGCATGTTCTTCTTCCTCTTCTTCTCCACCATGAAAGATAAATTCCATAATAGATGGGTTTAGTCTTCTCTCCTTCTACTTCTCCTTCTCTCTTCTGATCTCTTAATTTACCTTCAAACATCTTCCCCATCTATTCCTTCTCCTTCTTCATAACAATCACACATTTTTTCGACGCCAAAACATCTTCATTGTTTCAACCATTGTTTTCTTGTAGCTTCTATAATTTTCCTCAAGCATTTCAAACAGGGTTTGGAACATGTTCAGTTTTGTCGAATTCAATATCTCTAAAATTTATTTGTTCATACATAGATATGGTTCGTGTGTCGTTGCCATTTTCTCCTCGAGCAGTACTTGTTTCTCTAAACACTCTGTAATTTCAAGTACTCTACTTATTAACACAAGATTTAAGGGTTAATATTAAAAACTCAAACAAATAAAATAGATCTATTTCGAAGTCGTGATTGAAGATGTGCTAAAACGCATAATAGCGAGTCTATCAATTATGGATGATTAAGAAGCTTACATTAGAATTAAAAAAGAATAAAACTACCTCTCCCTCTGTCTTTGTCTCTATCTCTCTCTCTCTATATATCTCTCACTCTCTATATCTCTCTCTCTCTCTCTCTCTCTCTCTCTCTCTCTCTCTCTCTATTAGATCTCATTTGTTTCTTTCTCGAGAATCTCTAATATGTTCTTTTTTTTCACCTTCATGAAAGATAAATTCCACAATAGATATGTTTAGTCTTGTCTCCTTCAACTTCTCATCTCCTCTTTTGTTCTCTTAGTTTACCTTCAAGCATCTTGGCCATCTCTTCCTTCGCCTTCTTCATATCAATCACACATTTTTTCGCCGTCAAAACAACTTCTTCATTTCAACCACTATTTCCTTGTATCTTCCGTGCACGAAACCACTTATTTAAATTGTATATCTAAATTTGAAAACAAAATTACAGCAAAAATAGAATTATCATATCAACTATATTATAGTATCATATATAAATAAAATGTTATCATATATGTGTTACCTCCGATTAATAATATTTATAAAAAACAAAATCCTAAAATATGGTTTTTCCTCCTCTTTTCCTTATTCTTCTTCAAAATCTTACTATTATTCGTTCTCCTTTTCATCGTCTTCTCAGACTTGTTTTAATTTCATCGTCTCCATCTTCACCATCTTCTCCGACTTTTTTTTCTTTTTTCTTTTTTCTTTCTTTCATTTTTTCTTCCTCTTCTTCTTTCTTATCATTTTTCATCATCTTCGCCTTCTCGACATCCTATTATTCAGGTTTTTCATCGTCTTTTACTTCTTCTGCTTTATCTTCTTCATTTTCTTTATCTTTCGGTTTTTCTTCTTCTTCATAATTTTCTTATTTTTTTCATCGTCTTGGGCTTCTTCTTTTTCATAATCTTCGCCTTCTTCGACTTCCTCTTCTTTTTTTCTGGTTTTATACGTCGATCTTCTTCTTGTTTTTCGATCGACTTCTCCTAATTCATTGCATTTGTCTTCTTTGTCTTCTATGGTTCCTTATTCTTCTGGTTTTTCTTAGCTTCCTTCCGCATCTTCACCTTCTCAGACTTTGTCATCTTCATCTTCCGGTCTCCTTCCTCATATTTAACGTCTAGGTCCTCGTATTTTCCGAATTCTTCTTCATCAACTTCTTTTTCTTCTTCCCATAATCCTTTTTACATATTCCTCGCCTTTTCCTTCGTCTTCTTCATCGTCTTCGACTTCTACTTCTTCTTCTTTATCGTCTTGTCTTCTTCGACTTCTTCTTCTTGTTTTTCTTTCGGTTTTTCATCGTCTTCTTTCTTCTTTCTATTATTCTTACTTATCTCGTCTTCGCCTTTGTCCTCCTTCTTTTTCTTTAAATTAATCACATATTTCTTCATCGTAAAAACATCTACATCGTTTCATCGTAGCTATGTACTGGTTTTCTTCTGCGACTTCTTCTTCTGATTATTTTTTTTCTTCTCCAAATTCGTCATTTCATTCTTCTTTGTTCACCGTCTTCGTCTTATCCAACTGTTTTTCTTTTCATCGTTTTCTTTATTGTCTTTGTCTTTTTTCTGCTCCCTCTTATTTATCTTTTAGTTTTTCATATTCTTCGTATTTTCATTTGTATCCTTCATTGCTTTCAACTCCTACTTCTTCTTCTTTATCGTCTTCGTCTTCTTTGACTTCTTAATTTTTTTTCATTCAGTTTTTCTTCGTTTTCTTCTTCTGATTCTCTTTGTTTTATTCTTTTGATTTGTCTTCTTCCTCATCTTCTTTGTTTTCTTCTATCGTCTTTGTATTCTCTAGCTTCTTATTCTGCCACATCTTCTACTTCCTCTTCCTTTTCTTTGTCTTTCGGTTTTTCTTCTTCCTCGTATCTTCCTTCTTTTATTTATTTTTTGGAAGTTGTCAGACATATATTTTCTCATTTTTTATGGGCTTGACTATCTTTACACAAACGATCAGTTTCAAAGAATCTTGCGAAGTATAAGCACATAGATAACGTGGACACATATTATCTGACCGTTTTAAGATGAACCCTCCTCTTGAAACGAAGGGGAAATATAGTTTAAAATTTTAAGTAAAGTCACAATGTCTAATTGAAACACAATACACAATCATGTTAGGATACAATTTTCTTCATTACAACTGTTTGTAGTAAGTATAGGCCACAACCGTCGAAGCAGCAACGCATACAACATCAAGAGCGGCATATATATGTATCTTATCACTCCCAGCTCTCTAACAACGTTGGTATTCTGCAGACCTTAAGTGTCACTATTTATTCTAAAAAGTCTTTTTCGTAATTTATCTTCATGATGTAAGCTTTTTAATGTTGTTCTCACTTTCAAATTGATTATCTTATGAGGTATCCAGAGATAATATCTTATTAAATTGTGAGTTGGGACCGACAGCATAAGATCGTCACTTGACTTATTCTCAAAGATTCTATATGGTTTTTCTTCTCCAAATTCATCATCCTCTTCCCCTTCTTATTCTTCGACATCTTCGTCATGTTCTAATTTTTCTTATTTTGTTTATTATTATTTTTTTCTTTGGTTTTCTTCATTCTTCATTCTTCTTCTTCATCGAATTCGTCCTCCTCTTCTCCCTCTTATTCAATTTTCGGATTTTATTCTTCCTCGTTCTTTCCTTCTTCTTTTTCATCATCTTCGGCTTCTGCTTCTTATGTCTTCTTCCTCCTATGATTAGTCTTTCGATTTTTTTATTCCTCATCTTTTCTTTCCTCTTCTTCATCGTCTTTGACTTCTATTTCTTCTTCCTCTTCTGCTTTGTTCTACTCTTCCGGTTTTTGTCTACTTCGTATTTTCTTTATTCTTTTTTCGGTTTTTATTCGTTTTCTTCTTCATTCTCCCATTTTAACGCCTTTGTCTTCTATTTCTTCAGCAAATTCCTTATCTTCTTCTCCTTCTTATCCTTCAACGTCTTCCTATTGTCCTACTTATTCTTATTCTTATCCTTCTTCTGATTTTTTTTTCTTTTCTTAGTCTTTTGCTTCTTTCTCTTCTTCATCGAATTCTTCTTTTTCTTCTTCCTCTTATTCATCTTTCGGATTTTCTTCTTCCTCATCTTTTCTTTCTTTTTCGTCTTTGACTTCTACTTCTTCTCCTTCCTCTTATATATCTTCCGATTTTCTTATTCCTCACTCATTTATTTCATCTTCATTATCGTCTGACTTCTTCTTCTTCCTCTTATGTTGTGTTTTTTTTTCCTTCTCTTCTTTATCTTTTGGTTTGTCTCTTCCTCATATTTTCCTACTTATTTTTCATCATCTTATATTCTCTCAGTTCTTCTTTTTCAGTTTTTATTAGCCTTCTTCATCCTCTGCTTCTTACTTCTCCTTGGTCTTCTTTGTCTTATCTAAACTCTTCTTCTTTTGGTTTTTCTTCGTCTCTTTCTCATCTTCACCTTCTTCTACTTCGTCTTCTTCATCTTTCGGTTTTCTTCTTCTTTTACTTCGTTTTCTTCATCTTCCGTTTTTTTCTTCTTTTTCTTCCGGTTTTATTCTTCTTTTTCTTCCGGTTTTCTTCTTCAACTCCAATTTCCTCATCTTGATATCCTTATTCTTCTTCACTATTTTGTGTTGCCCGTCTTTTCAAAATTTGTATTCTTCCAATTTTTCTTTCGCTCGTCTTCATCTTCTTATTAGATTATATAATAAATATTAATTTTCAGAGCGTAGGTAAACAACCTCACGATATACATCATTTACTTTGATCACAACATATACATTGTCACCAACCTCTCCTCTGTATCGACTTTACTGGTTGTACCGATCGGACAAAAAACCAGTAGGTCAGCCTCGCAATTCGTACAACAACAGAGATGCCTAGACGGCAGAAACAGAACTCTCGTTTTTCCATTAGACCCACAATTCCAGCAACAACAAATCATCTTCTTATTTCACCGTTAATATGTATTCGGCTAGCTATTATAAGTTCCTGGTTCGAAAACTTCAACATTATCCATCAAACGTTCAATCAATTCTGATTTAATCTTTATTTGGTTACACAAACTCCTAGATCTACAAAAGATTAAAGGTACTAAAACACGATCATAAGGACAGAGAAATAAATTTTTTTTTTTGGGTCGAAGATAGAGGAATATTAAAAATTTATAAGATTTCATTAACCCAAGTAAATGATATTAAAATTGTTAGACACCCAAAACTTAAACGTAATAACACAAGTCTAGCTATATAAATCAACTCGAACTCGGCCGCCAATACCATGTCGATTGAATCCACAAACGCCCATATTGATATTCAAATTTATATCACAATCCAACACCATATTCTCAAAAGTGATATGCTGATAAACTATACAAACTAAAATAAATTTATAGTTTATATCACAATCCAACACCAAGTTCTCAAAAGTGATATGTTGATAAACGATACAAACTAAAATAAATTTAAAACACTATACGTATGAAGTCTATAAAGGTTAGAATCTAATTTGGATACCAAACCTTCAATAAAGAACACGATATCAAAAGAAGAACATCGAAAGCAAATTAGATGTACACGAAATGGTCTGGTCTGATAAGTAACACAAAAAAGCAACTTAAATAGATGTAAATGATCTCAAACTGATCAAAAGCTAAACGTTTTTATTAAAGAATATAAAATTAAAAATAGGACATCACCATGTTCTTTGTCTTCTGCCTTCGTTCATTTTTCTGGTTTCGGTGAATCAAGAATGTGGAAGACTGAAACCACCATTTGCAAAAAAATTGTTGGTAGAGCCCAATATTTTCTCCATCCACTATAGCTTCGTACTCTCCATGTTTCTCAAGCTAATTCTGTCAAATAGTTGTGCAACATTCAGCAAAGACTGCCATTTGAATACTCAAAAAAAAAATGTTTGTATATTTTCAATAAAAATCCCGTTTCAAGCATCAAATTTAGGAGAATTCCACCATGGACAATAAGAGATACCTACATTACGTCAAATGAAATTGAAAAACACAGAAGCTAAATAAGAGCATTTTCTTCTCGCTTTATTCCTATTATATTTTTCAATTACTGCATGTAATATAGCTATAACTCATACATTTTCAAAACTCGAAAAATGTTTTCTGACTGATGACAATTTGTGCTAAAAGCAATTAAGATTCAAGAGAATGGATTGAACTCTCTTTTGTAGTAAAAACTCCAAGACACTATACTTTTCTCTGAATTCTTTATAAAGTAAACTAAACAAAACATAAATTTGCATTCTCCAAAATATTAATCTCAAGGAAATTTTTATGTCCCAGACTTATTAGAAGCAAACTAAGAGAATCCAGAAACCATCAATTATTTCTCTAACCTGAAATTCGTTGAAGTCCATCCCTTTCCTGCATGAGTTCATCTTTGACTTCCTCTCCATAGCCTAAGACACCAAGAATCTACAAACTTCTGTGTTTCTACCACATTGGTATCTACGCAAACCAAAGTTTGGCTCACTGTAGCTCAAACATCTGGTGGAGTTAACATTACCTTTCATTACAATCCATTTGCCTTTCCCAACCCACCATGCATCAAAATGGCTTCTCTAAGCATCCCAACATCGGAACCAATCCCATTATCACTAACCTCACCAGCTTTCTCTCCATAGAACCATCCCTCGATAATTGTCAAAGTTTCTTCACAAAGGCAGCCAACATATTCCCTTAATTTATGTAAATATCTATAAACCATGTTATCTCGGCCCATGGCAACACTTACTTTCAACAAAGTCGAGAACTCAGCCTCCATTCAGATTTTTTTTTATCATAAATTAAGAACGCCAATATTCCTACAAACAGTCTACCATACCTTTAAAGTGCATAGAAGAGTCAGCCAAACTGGCCACAGTACAATATGAAATACAAATATATGCACATAACTCAAATTACAGAAGCACTAAAACAAGAGAGGAAAAAGTGGTAGAATCATATGTCTAAGTAAACACCTCTCTAGTACAAAGACATCATGTAAAATTTCGTTAGTGACCACATCAACCATATGATGAGAGTCAACGGATAGAGATGAATTAAATTCTACCAGGAGAGAAAAGTCGAAACCGTACCTCTCATGATCATCTTCGAGGCGTAAGGAAGTTGACATCCTGCAACAAATACTTCATAGCTACCATTATCACTAAAGCTTTCATATTGAAAGCTTAGATAAACAGGCACATGAACCGCAATAAAAATTTGAGTGACTTCTGAGGAATAAACAACACATAAAGGAGATTAAAATTAGAATTTGTTCATTCTAGTTTTACAACTGAAATCTTTTCACAAAAGGTCATAAGCATTGTTTAGCGTTATATTTAAGATTTTAGAAATTCAAGTCTCAGCTTCTAAAGATAAGGAAAACACTACTAATACCTCACCATCGCGTTCCATTGAGCCTTGGACCTGCGGTGGATAAAAAATAAAATGTCAATCGTAGAACAAATGTAACATGTAGTCCTCTTACGGATTCAGCAAAAGAATGCAACAAAAATTGTAAGACCAGCTGGCAGAATATAGAAATTCTGGTAAACCAATTTTTTTAAGCTACTTCAATATTATCCAGAGGAGAAAAGTCAATAAAGTACAATGGTTGGAGAAAGAAAAGACGTTTTAACAATCCACAAAATACAGAGATTTGGTAACTACATCACTCACAGTGATCCAAGACACCAACAAAACTTTAGAAACTATAATAGGACTAAAGACCAAAATCGATTTCCTAGAAAACTCCTAAATCGATTTCCTAAAAAACTCCTAAACTTTATGGATTCATCGCTGCATATTGATTTCCTAGAAAACTCCTAAATCGATTTCCTCATTTGTCTCAACAACACGCACTCACCTTCTAGGACTTACTGAAGTATGCGGCTAATATATTTTATAGTAAAAACAAAAAAAGATCACAAAGTAGCAGCTATGACAAGGAAACACGAGAAAATCACCACATCAATGTCAACGTCGCTGTGAATTCCATATATAAAGGCCTGGCTTAAGTCGTTTGCTATGGCTACACTAACCATCACTACTGCATCTCATGTAACATTTATTAACCCGTAAGGAACTTCACAAAAGCAAGTTCTTAAGATTCCCAGAAACTCTCGACGAAATCGGATAACTCAAACTTCGAAGCCGATCAAACCAGAATCTCACAGAGATGAAGAATGAGAAGAAGAAGGACGAATTTCCCAAAAGCTGTTTCTCAATTTCTACGGATTCTTCAACCAGTGACTTAAGAGATGATCGATGGTTACATGAATCCCTGCAATATAGCTAGCATCTCTGTCCGATTCCATATCTTCGAATATCCAATCAAACCAAACTGTATTCGATCAGGTTTTTCAAGTGCCAAAGCCATGCTTTAAAACATCAAACTCAAGCAATTCAAATTCGATCCAGCGAAATCGAGATCAAAACCGCGAAAGGGTTTCAAAACAAAAACACGATAAAGAAGCCAAAACTCATCCATCTAAAATATCCATCGAAGCCATGACCACACCGTTATTAGAATCAATAGTTTCACCTGATTTCAAAGCTCCAAAGCCAAAAAAATATTAATATTCAACCGAGAGATCTCTGCGAGTTCATAAGCTGCTAGGGTTCCACCTAATAGTCTAATATCCACCGAATTGTTTTTCCCACGAAACCCTAACAAAATAAACGGCGGTCATATATATATTAAGAATACAAACTCTAGGGTTTGCGAGTAAATAGTTAAAACGAAAGCTAACCCAAAAGAATCAAAAGCAAACAAAATAAAAGCCCAAAATTTGATAATCGGTACGGCAAATTACGAAATCTAAAAAACTTATTTTGAACCGATAAAGGGTATAAACCGAGCTTTTACTATATATGATAAGCACAAATAATAGATATGATTTTTGTACATTTATTTAATATACGATAATATATGTACGATTTTATTTTTAGTATATATTTCTCAATCGGTTATTTTAATATATGTGGGACTATATAAACCGGAAACAGAATCGAGAATATATGTTAGATTATATAAACCGGAAACAGAATCGAGAATTTAATTAAACTTAAACTAAACCAAATAAAAGGGTATTTAAGACTTTTTGAGAAGGGACAAGAGAATAATTAGCCATGCTGAGAATGAATGAGAGAGCTCTATCCCTAAATCTCACTTTGCTTATATTATATATGATTTCCTGCATGAGTTCATCTTTGACTTCCTCTCCATAGCCTAAGACACCAAGAATCTACAAACTTCTGTGTTTCTACCACATTGGTATCTACGCAAACCAAAGTTTGGCTCACTGTAGCTCAAACATCTGGTGGAGTTAACATTACCTTTCATTACAATCCATTTGCCTTTCCCAACCCACCATGCATCAAAATGGCTTCTCTAAGCATCCCAACATCGGAACCAATCCCATTATCACTAACCTCACCAGCTTTCTCTCCATAGAACCATCCCTCGATAATTGTCAAAGTTTCTTCACAAAGGCAGCCAACATATTCCCTTAATTTATGTAAATATCTATAAACCATGTTATCTCGGCCCATGGCAACACTTACTTTCAACAAAGTCGAGAACTCAGCCTCCATTCAGATTTTTTTTTATCATAAATTAAGAACGCCAATATTCCTACAAACAGTCTACCATACCTTTAAAGTGCATAGAAGAGTCAGCCAAACTGGCCACAGTACAATATGAAATACAAATATATGCACATAACTCAAATTACAGAAGCACTAAAACAAGAGAGGAAAAAGTGGTAGAATCATATGTCTAAGTAAACACCTCTCTAGTACAAAGACATCATGTAAAATTTCGTTAGTGACCACATCAACCATATGATGAGAGTCAACGGATAGAGATGAATTAAATTCTACCAGGAGAGAAAAGTCGAAACCGTACCTCTCATGATCATCTTCGAGGCGTAAGGAAGTTGACATCCTGCAACAAATACTTCATAGCTACCATTATCACTAAAGCTTTCATATTGAAAGCTTAGATAAACAGGCACATGAACCGCAATAAAAATTTGAGTGACTTCTGAGGAATAAACAACACATAAAGGAGATTAAAATTAGAATTTGTTCATTCTAGTTTTACAACTGAAATCTTTTCACAAAAGGTCATAAGCATTGTTTAGCGTTATATTTAAGATTTTAGAAATTCAAGTCTCAGCTTCTAAAGATAAGGAAAACACTACTAATACCTCACCATCGCGTTCCATTGAGCCTTGGACCTGCGGTGGATAAAAAATAAAATGTCAATCGTAGAACAAATGTAACATGTAGTCCTCTTACGGATTCAGCAAAAGAATGCAACAAAAATTGTAAGACCAGCTGGCAGAATATAGAAATTCTGGTAAACCAATTTTTTTAAGCTACTTCAATATTATCCAGAGGAGAAAAGTCAATAAAGTACAATGGTTGGAGAAAGAAAAGACGTTTTAACAATCCACAAAATACAGAGATTTGGTAACTACATCACTCACAGTGATCCAAGACACCAACAAAACTTTAGAAACTATAATAGGACTAAAGACCAAAATCGATTTCCTAGAAAACTCCTAAATCGATTTCCTAAAAAACTCCTAAACTTTATGGATTCATCGCTGCATATTGATTTCCTAGAAAACTCCTAAATCGATTTCCTCATTTGTCTCAACAACACGCACTCACCTTCTAGGACTTACTGAAGTATGCGGCTAATATATTTTATAGTAAAAACAAAAAAAGATCACAAAGTAGCAGCTATGACAAGGAAACACGAGAAAATCACCACATCAATGTCAACGTCGCTGTGAATTCCATATATAAAGGCCTGGCTTAAGTCGTTTGCTATGGCTACACTAACCATCACTACTGCATCTCATGTAACATTTATTAACCCGTAAGGAACTTCACAAAAGCAAGTTCTTAAGATTCCCAGAAACTCTCGACGAAATCGGATAACTCAAACTTCGAAGCCGATCAAACCAGAATCTCACAGAGATGAAGAATGAGAAGAAGAAGGACGAATTTCCCAAAAGCTGTTTCTCAATTTCTACGGATTCTTCAACCAGTGACTTAAGAGATGATCGATGGTTACATGAATCCCTGCAATATAGCTAGCATCTCTGTCCGATTCCATATCTTCGAATATCCAATCAAACCAAACTGTATTCGATCAGGTTTTTCAAGTGCCAAAGCCATGCTTTAAAACATCAAACTCAAGCAATTCAAATTCGATCCAGCGAAATCGAGATCAAAACCGCGAAAGGGTTTCAAAACAAAAACACGATAAAGAAGCCAAAACTCATCCATCTAAAATATCCATCGAAGCCATGACCACACCGTTATTAGAATCAATAGTTTCACCTGATTTCAAAGCTCCAAAGCCAAAAAAATATTAATATTCAACCGAGAGATCTCTGCGAGTTCATAAGCTGCTAGGGTTCCACCTAATAGTCTAATATCCACCGAATTGTTTTTCCCACGAAACCCTAACAAAATAAACGGCGGTCATATATATATTAAGAATACAAACTCTAGGGTTTGCGAGTAAATCGTTAAAACGAAAGCTAACCCAAAAGAATCAAAAGCAAACAAAATAAAAGCCCAAAATTTGATAATCGGTACGGCAAATTACGAAATCTAAAAAACTTATTTTGAACCGATAAAGGGTATAAACCGAGCTTTTACTATATATGATAAGCACAAATAATAGATATGATTTTTGTACATTTATTTAATATACGATAATATATGTACGATTTTATTTTTAGTATATATTTCTCAATCGGTTATTTTAATATATGTGGGACTATATAAACCGGAAACAGAATCGAGAATATATGTTAGATTATATAAACCGGAAACAGAATCGAGAATTTAATTAAACTTAAACTAAACCAAATAAAAGGGTATTTAAGACTTTTTGAGAAGGGACAAGAGAATAATTAGCCATGCTGAGAATGAATGAGAGAGCTCTATCCCTAAATCTCACTTTGCTTATATTATATATGATTCTATTGAGGAATTAAATTATTAGGAAATAAATTGTCCTATAAGTTTTGTATTTATCGTAAGTTGGTCCTCGTGAGGAATTACATTATTACGAGTAATAAAAATGTAAGGATATTGCGTAATTTATTATTCTCTTAAATACATCTACGTTTAATTAGCTTTATGGTTTTATACATTTTTTTACGCAATAATAAATTACTCATACAGATCCTTACACCCTAAATTTAGTATCGAATCTGTAAAATACAAAAATTAATATCATTTTGTCAGTTATAATCACATAACCACAATTTTGCCCACATTAGTAAATTAAGAAGAAGAACCAAAAAACATGAAAAATTTAAAAGGATTATTAATAAATACCAAAAAAAACAAGTCAAAAGGTCAAATTAGACATTTTCTGATTTTTCATTAAAAACTAAAAGAAAAAAAGCGTCAGAGCCGTTACCGAGCAGCATGATTCTCAATCTCCACGGCCTCAGCGTCACCGTCACCGTCACCGTCGCCGATCTCCGCCGCAGCAGCAACCAACAGATCCAACGGTGCACATTCCATCTTATGCCTCGCTCTCCAATCCAACGCCTGACATCCTCTAGAGCAATAATTCACTTTCCCACAAACGGAACATCGCCGGAACTCATGCGACCGAGTCTCCGGCCTCCCGCATCCGCCGTGAGAACACATCCTCAACCCTTCCGCTAAAACAACCCGACCCGAATCAAACCAATCTTTCAAAAACTGGTTCACTGGATGAATCTCCTGAACCGGTACTCCTCCGCCGCCGCCGCCGCCGCAAGCGAGATCGGTTAGTGTTTCGTTTCCGGATTTGAGAGAGAGGTAAGAGCGTAGAGAGCACGCGAGCTCTCTCGCGTTGGCCTGAATCAAAACCCCACGACCTTCGGAGACGTCGCGAGGAACGCCGTAACCGTCTTGGAGGCAGTGACCGAGCTCCCGGAGCGCATCGACGTGGCCGAGATAAGCGGAGCGCGCGCATAGAGCGACGCCCGCGCGTAGGTTCTTATCGGATTTCGTACCGCCGCTTCCGTTAAATTGAATCACCGACAGCGAGTGCAGTGCCGGCGCGTGAGACTTAATCGCGGCTCTTGCCATCAGAGACGCGCCGCTCACTGGGTTTTGAAGACAGTAAAATCGGATCTGTGCAAAAAAAAAAAACTTTAGAGAGATAAAATGGAAAGCAAAGAGATAGATGAAGGTTGAAGAAGACGGACCATTCCGAGAGCATAGCAAGCTTCGATGTTTCCGGCATTAACGCAGAGTTTGAGGAATTTGTGAGCGGATTCGGACCATTTCGCTGCCGTGACGGCTAGGGTTTGAGTTCCGGATCTGGATAAAACCAGAGGATGCAAGCCCAATCGATTTAATCTCTTGTATCTGAAACGAGAAACAGACCACCGTCAAAATAATTAGTCGAAATCGACGAGATGCATCGGCGGCGGATGAGAGAAGGCGGCTTACGTGAAGAGAACGTTGAGGAAATCGGCGGGAGAAGAAGCGGAGGAACTCAGTTTTCGGAGGATAGAGATGACGAGATCGTCGGGTAAGTCTTCGAAGAGGTTGACCGTGAGATTCTCTAACCTGGGTTTCTTATAGAGATGCGCCGTCATCGGAAATGCTAAAACTCGTCGGAGGAAGAAGGATTTGATTTTTTTTGGTTTATGTTGAAAACTGAGACTAGAGAGAAAAGTGCGAGAGGAGGAAGAAGAAGAAGATGTGTGTTGCTTTTATAGACAACCCAGAAACACACTTTGTTTGTTTGTTTTTTTTTTTTTTTTTTTTCCTGCTCTAAGGCCTCGTGAATATAATAAGTAGTAATTAACAAAAATAGCATATTTTTAAAAACAAATTTCAAATTTAGCATTATTAATTAAAAATAATAATAAATTTTTTGATAATAATAACATAAATTTAATATTAAAATAATCTAAATATTTTTTTTAAATGGGAAAAAACTAAACCTTAAATTAAAAATAGTGAACTCAAACATAATATTTTATTTTATTTTAAATTTATTTTGATTAATAAGTATAAATTTTGAATTTTTATAAACTTTTATAAATTTAAGTTTTATAAATCTTTATAAATTTGGTATTTTTGAAAATGGACATCAATAAAATGGACTTTAAAAAGTAGTATCATAAAAGTGGTATTTTGAATTTTCTCCTTAGAATAACAGGGGCATAAAGAAAGAATTAGCTAAATTAACAACCAAAATTACAATTTTTGTTAAGTAAAAAACAATTATGTAAAATTAATCGGGGGCACGTGCCCCCTCTATTGGTCATAGATCCGTCCATGTGCATGATATATCTATTTTGTAATTAGAATCATCGAGAGATATAGTAAATCAGATTTTGACACATATATTTTTTTACTCTTTTTTAGAGGATTGTAAAATTAAATTATAAATTCGCGTATGTGGATCTTAATCTAGTTGTATATTAAAACTGTTTAATTTACTTGTTATCCTATAAGACGTTTGTAAAAATTAAAAAAAAATGTAGTTTCCAATTTACAGATAATTTTTCTATAATTATTAGATTTTAACTACTAAAAATATTTTAAAATTAGAGAAAATACAATAAAATCATATGACAATAAATAGTTAAAGATGAAATTCTGAATAAGTAAGATGAAAAGCGAAGCTTGAATTGGTCAATGTAGTTTTTTTTTTTTTTTTTGTAACTGAGTCAATGTAGTTTATTGAAGCTTAAATAACTAGAAAACAGATATGAATTACATGGTAACACATTAAACCATTTTTCTATATTGGAGATTCAACAATTTTAGCATGCAATCGTGGTTACAAGATTCTCACACACAATCTCGGTTTTGCAATTTTAACGCAAAATCACAATTCCAATATTCCGATACAAAACATGATTTCGTGATTACGAAACTCAGTTTTTTTTCATTCCTACTAACTAAATTCACAATTTTGCGGTTTCTATACCAAATATCTTTTCATGACACTAATGTAAAATTATAATTCTACAGCTCAAATGCAAAACCTCGATTGTGTAATCTAATTCGAAAACACAATTCCATTTTTTTACATTAATTTTTCATTGTTATTTTAACACAAATTTGTGATTATGCGATTTTGACGCAAAATATTGGTTTTATGATCCTAACGCACACTTGAGTAAAAAATATAATCTAATTTTCAAAAGTAAATACCAATAAAAATGAAAATATTTTGTTTTTCCAACAACATGCATTGTTCAAATAGACTACATGTACTGATGGAAATTAAAATTAAAATTATAATGTTGAAAAAAAAATGATTAATATTGCTCTTTGATAGAGGTTTCTAAATGCATTTTCAAAAATATTAAAAAACGAATTACATGCTAGCAATTTATAAACGCTTTGTAATGGTTTTATTATCATCCGCTTGTGTAAAGTGTAAACCACTTGTTAGATTCATCATACCACTATCAAATCGCAAAGCCATTCAAAAACCTAAACGAAGAGTAAGTGTGACCATCCTAATAAATGGTTTATTTAAAAGAGTGAATAAGCTAGATAACTAAGAAACCAAAAATAATTAGGTAGATAACAAAACTTTTTAAAAAAATCGAGTTACTATTTAGATGAGGGGGTGAGAAGTCTGTTTTATCCCTCTCTTTGTGCCACGTAAGTTTTCCCAATCTCTATTGTTTCTCTTTCTTCTTTTCTTTTTTTTCCTACAACAAAACTAAAAAAATAAATACACAAATTGATTTAATTTAAAAATAAAGATGAATTTGACAAAATTTCGAACACAAAAACTCTTTTTCTTACTCATGACTATTGATAGTACGATTTTTACTAATCAATTACTCAAATCCCATTCATGTCATTGTGGTATTTAAGATATCGAACCAAAGAGATGAGAGGCTAACACACTAGGAATACATGAAACTTCCTAAGCTAGAGCAATTGTTTTTGAATTTTTATGTTTTTAAACTAAAGAAAACAAATGCAAGAAGGAAAACAAAGATATAAGTGTTGGATCATAGAATGAACTATCAAATGAATGATTAACAAACAAATAATAATGACAAAGATTGCATTAAACGCTATCCTAGAACATGAGATTCACAATTATGACTACTAATCCACTCTCGTGGCATTAATCACTTTGTTAATCACCAAATCAAGAACAAACCATCGTTTGTGATAAGATGATTAACAAGCATTAATCTTCAATCCCAATTAGTTCACTAATCACCCTTGACATCAACTCTCGTTGGCAAGGATGTGAAAATCTCACAAAGGTTCGGTTCAAGCAATTCATTTAAACTCGGGTTAGGGGTGAAATGCCTAAGTTCAAGACTCGAATGGATAAATCTAATCTAGCACTAACACTGTTTACTCGAATTTCTCCCTAATGCATGGGATGAGACCATAAATCCTAGGGTGTAGCTCTAGATTGGTTTGTCACGCCAACTAGAACTACCTAATCTAGGTGCAGTGCTAAACTTTGGTTTATCTTATCAAATCTAGCATTAAGAACCAACCTAAGTGAATGACCTAATAAGAATCAACCTAAATCATCATCATCTAATCATCAAGACGATTAACTAATGATGGTAATACACACAATCAATGCTAATCCTTAGGTTAAGATCACTAATCTTGACTAATTCTCTTTCAAGCAACTAATCACTATGCTAATCACTCAATCCATTAGCAAACTCTCATTTGTGGATCAATGATTAGCAAGCATTAAGAATATAAACAAGATCAACCAAAATACACCCTAGACAACTAATCTCTTAGGCTATGAGCATAAATCCCTTGAATAGCTCATCAAGGCATTTCATCAAACACTTGGTGTGCATGAAATGCCTTATGATCTGGATCTACTTTCTCAAGCTAGATCTAGCATTAGGAACACTAAACAAGAAAGGAAAGCAAGGATTAAGAACATAAGCATCAAGAATCAATCACCAAATCATCAAAATCAAGCTAAATCTAAAATCCATCAAAAAGAGGTCTAAAGCCTAAACATGAAGAACAAGATAGAATACAAGGTAAAAAGAGACATAAAGATAAAGAACAAAGATTAAATAAACATAATATAAAGATAGGTTGAAGAATCCTTCACTAGAATGGCATGAATGATGAAGATCGATCCAAAATCATCATAAGAAGAGTTTGGGAGAAAACCCAACTCTAGGAAAAGAAAGCTTAGATCTAAAAAAATAGGGTTTTCAATATTTAAATGAGTTTGGGTCGGACCGGTTCAACCCGAAACAAACCGGGTTTTGACCCGGTCAAGTCTTTGATACGTCTTCAGTAAATCGGTCATACCTCCTGCATCTGACATCCGAATGATCTGAATCAAACTCCTGTAAACAGCTAACTCGTCCCTCTAGTGACGGATGGGCTTTGCATTCCTCTTATGCTCCTATACTCCAAACATCATCAATTGTCTCCAAGACACCTAAAAACACTTCAAATGCATGAAAAACTCATTAGGACCTAATGAAAACACCTAATACTCTAATAAAGACCAAAATGCTATACAAACTATGCAAGACACATGCATTAGACACAAAACACCAAATAATATGCATGCTAAAAGATGTAGAATATGGGATTATCAACTATCTAGTGATACCCATATACCCATTTTTCTGGTGATCAAGACAACGCCGAAATCGACCACCGTTGTTATTATTATAAAGGGTTACACGTTGTTTTGATTAAAAAAATTGTTATATTATGTAGAAACATTAGATTTACATCTAATTTTATATTTATCGCGATATAAAACATATTAGATTGATAACAATAAGTTTATACTAGGTAACATTTAAATGTATCTCCAACTTTATATTTAACAAGGTAACTAAATTATTGAATGTTAAATTTAAGATTAACGTACCTATGTGCATCAGATAAATAACATATTATATATTTTTGTAACACGCTAACATATTTATTGTATCATATAAGCATTTAGATGTATATCTAACTTTCTATTTAACGCACTAACGAAATTATTGAAGGTTAACTTTTATATTAACGTATTTATAGTCATGAGAAAAATACTTTTCTTAGTTTGTGTGTTATATGTGTTATTAATTTGTTTAATGCGCTAAAAATTAACATATCTCGTTCATAAAATATATTATGCTAAAACAAGAAGTTACAGTGTTAAAACAATATTTTTCTATAAATTATAATATTTATCATGTTATATTTATTTTTAACAAGTTAACGTAACAAATTGCTTTACTTTGCCAATTGAACTTCCAGCACAATTCAACCATCAGATGGCTTTGATTAATCTCTAAAACATCACATTACAAAGTTAAGGTTGCAAGTGCAACAGGGAACCATTGTATTTAAGACAACAAATCGTATAGTGAGCATATAGATTATTGCCACCACCACCTTAACTAATACAATCATAATTACAACGATCATATAGACAATTAAAATTCATTGTCACAAGTAGAACATTAACAAGAACCTAAAAGAATAACAATTTGAAATTAAGGCATGATCTGAATCCAATTCCAAATTCTAAGACTCACCAGTTATGCCTAGAAAGTGCATCTTGCCTGCAATTGAGAAGACAAAAATCAAGAAACCAAATCAACATAGGTGGCAATTACACAGCTTTTTAGCAGAAAAAAAGAAGCTAACCGGCCCAAAAAGGGAATACCACATAGCAAAATATAGATGACTAGTGTTTGATCTGCAATATGCGTAGACGTGAACATAATTTTTTTAAAAAAAAATTTGGTATAATATTATGGCATTTTTGCAAAAATACTTTATAATTTGAGGTCAAAGATAAAAAAAACCCCATTCATTTCCTCTTTTTAAGAATCCCATGAATTACCCTTTAAGAATCTGGGTATTCACGCAAATGCAATTACTTAGACTGCTGTTAGAGTCTAACGTTTTTTTCAAAAGACAAAAAAAAAATTTCAGATCTAACTTAATTACGGAAATGCCATTGCCATCAATTCTCAACCTCCACGACAACCACCATCGTCGACGAGTTAATGAAGTAACTAACCCGTTTTTCCGCCATTAAAGCTCAATAATAGAGCTCGTAAACACTTATCGCGACTTCTCTCTCCGATTTCTCCCATTTTTCCACTGATTTTCCGATTCAAACGTATCGAAATCGCAAATTATGGCATTAAAACGGCAAAACACGACTGGGCTTGCGGGATTTCGGTGATATTAGACGTTATGGGCGCTCGACGAGGGTGAAAACAAACTCTAAACGGACATAGGTACGAATTTTTGCATATCGTCGATTTTCAGATCTGAGTTGTATACTCAGACTGCTTTAGAAGTCTGATGAAACTCATATGGTCAACGAGAAGGTAGTTTTGCAATTGAATTTTAAATACTCATATTAAAATTGAAGTCTGGTAATTTCCTTTGAAAACAAAAAAATCAAGAAAAATCCTCTAATCGAGGCATATGGTAGTTTTGCAATTGATCGAAAGCTTGAAATTTTATTCAGACTTCATATCCAATATGACGGAAAAATGAGTGACTTTGACCGGAAGTTGACTGTTTTTTCAGACGGAATCAGAAGTCTGAAAAAAAACAGGATACTGGTAGTAATTGACCGAAATTTTTCAAAAGTTGACCAAAATGGGGGGAAAAGTATCAGACTTCTATGGCAGTCTGAATAGGAGGAAAATAATTTCAGACTTCTATGGCAGTCTGAAAATGATGAAATCCGTCAGATTGCTAAAGAAGTCTGATATCGAAGATTTTGGTCAACGCAAAAAATACACCAATTTTTGTCAGACTTCTATCGCAGTCTGACGAATTTCTTCAGACTGCGCTGGAAGTCTGGGAACGAAAGTCAAACTTCGGTCAATTGCAAAACTACCCCATAATATTTTGGTCAATTGCAAAAATACATTTTTCTTTTTTCTCAGACATCTAATGCAGTCTGACCAAAAAGTCAACGTTTGGGTCAATTGCAAAAATACCTTTTTTGTCAGACTGCGATAGAAGTCTGCTTTGATAACTTTTCGTCAGACGGCATCTGCAGTCTGCTTTGTAACATTATAATTGCAAAAATACCCTATTTTTCAGACTGCCATAGAGGTCTGATGTACTGTTTTGTCAGACTTCTTTGGCAGTCTGGATTGACAAATGTTTTAAAACCGTTTTTTGTATATTTGTGATGAATTTCGTTGATTTTAATTTTTTTATATGTGTGTTAGTTGTATATGTTCCTCCTGCGTTAGTTTTACATGCTTATGCTTGGTAATTATTTTTAAATAAATATTTTAATAATTCTGGCATTGTAGCTAATAGAATCAGACTTCGTGAAGAAGTCTGATATTTCCATTAAGATCGCTAATGTTATTTTTCCATGATTGTTTTTACAGATAATGGTGCATCTACCTGTTAATTTTGGTGAATGGGTTGTGAGAGACCAGATTTGGCATTTTGTGGTGGATACTCTCAAAGGAGGGCGGTTTATCACTTTGGGCTATCGTTATACATATTATGAACTTGTTGAAATGGTACAAGATGGTTATATGCTGGACAAGAAAACCCAGTTGGTGGAGTTATCATATCCATTAGAAACTTATGTGTTTTATCCTTATAGTGATGAAAACTTGTGTTTTATCCTTATAGACTTGATACTTGACGAGAACTCGAAATGTTGGTAACGTTGTAAGGTAATAGATAACAGAAGTCTGTTATAGATGTTATCTTAAGAAATTGTTTTTAAGTTCTGCTTTGAATTGTTTCTATGTTCTGTTAATAATTGTTTACAAGCTGATTTGGGAACTATGTCAAACGGCATATTCAATTTGCATTACATGATCAATAAAACAAGACAAGAAATAGTAGATTTGGTATTACAAAAATTCTAACCATTTGCCCTTAAATCAAAACAAATTGTATAACAAAGAAAATAAGTTTTTAGTACACACCAACACATCCCATTGGGACTAAACACTACTTCAGTCTATACCAGCACTTTCTATTTCCTTTTGTTGTCTCCACAAGCTCTTGGTGACTCAATCATCCTCTCCATTCGTAGAGTCTATCAGACCATGAAGTTAGTTATAGGCCTATAGTTTATCTTATAAATAGCATACTCCATGAAGTATGAAACAGAAGGCGCAGGCTAGAGCCTGTAGTAGAAACAAAACATAGTATCACAAAACCAGTATCGATAATTTTCATTATGTAAAAATGGTGATGAACATATAACTGAGAACTAGATGGAATACGAGAATATGGATGCAAAGAGACTTTTCTGATTTAGGACCAAATAACCTCAAGTAAACGTTGACGAGTGTCCCATCTTTTCTTCCGGTCAGTAATCCGGTTGCAGTATCAAACCTGGATATTCCAAAAGACAAGATGAGTGATGCGTCTGTTCTTTAATCAATCTACAAAAGGTAAGGACACAAAGATGGTTACCTCGGGAGACGATTTCACAATGCCAGCAAGCTGAGGAGTTAAATATAGTATGTTAGATAGTTGAAACATGAGTTCACAAGATTATAAGCAAGCCAGAGAAGAGTGTAATAAGATATGAACCTGAGGAAGCGACAATAAAAAGTTCAGAACTTGAGGAAGAAAGAAGATGAGGAGGGTTTCACTGCAAAAGCAAAATTTCAGAAAAGAAAGATGGCATTGGAATCAGTTGCAGGGTCTTGCACTAACTGGATACATGATGCAAATGATGAATCTGAGCATAAAGTATAAGATACTAAAAGGAAAAGATGTACTACGATATGGGTAGGCTTGGAATCATCATGTGTTCTATATCAACAAAAAGGCTTCAAAAACCAAGATTTAGCAAACAATAAACATCAAAAACTAAGATTTGGTCACTGAGAAATGCAAAGAAAGAACTAGAAGAGTACAATGGCTCGCCAGATGGTGAGAGAAGAGCATCTGGCGGCGGAAACACATAAAATCCGGCGGCGGCAAGCAGATCTTCAAAGAAAAAAAATATTTTTAGTGTTTTCTTCAGCATCGAGAAGAGGAAGAGAGGAGTAACGACCGCTTACTGTTTCACGCCAGCAACACGTGAAATCCAGCGGCGAGGAGAGGCAACCGGCGGCGACAAGCAGATCTGCAAAAAAAAAAAGATCTTGAGAGAGTTTTCGTCGGCGGCGAAAAGAGGACGACACAGGAAGAGGGAAGAAGAGTTATAGTTTTGAGCCGACGACCAACGAGAAATTCAGCAGCGACGAGGAAATCGGCGGCGAGGAGGATATCACCACGAGAGAAACGGCTAGGTTTTTTTTTCCAACAATGTATTTTCGTGAGTGAAATACCTTTTATATGTGGGATATATTTTCTGGGTATGTTAAAACTTAAAACTAGTTGGTTCAATTTTTGGTTTACAACTCGGTCAAATTTCAGACTTCTAACAGAGTCTAATTAGATGAAAGTATACTTTCAGACTTCTAATCGAGTCTAATGCAGAACAAGTCTAGTATCAGACTTCGTATCGAGTCTAATTCACTTTCAGACTTCTAATATAGTATTTTTCAAGTTTTTTTGGGACTGAATACAACCAAGCATCAAAATACATACCAGACCTATAACTTTTGTTTGACAAAAGATTCAGATTAGGAAATACCGTTTAGATCTAGACGGGAAAAGTAAAAAATCCATATGTTTGTTTATATACCAAACGAGAAAAATAAACCGAAAAAAATAATTAAATCTAGTTGTTTGTTTAGATCTAAGCAAAAAACATAGAAAAATGGACTTCTATCTTGTAGATC
Source organism: Eutrema japonicum (assembly GCA_030161315.1). Lineage (NCBI taxonomy): Eukaryota > Viridiplantae > Streptophyta > Magnoliopsida > Brassicales > Brassicaceae > Eutrema > Eutrema japonicum. Next base: position 34,568,889 of record BSQW01000012.1, read on the forward strand.
TAAAACAGAATTAATTAAAAACCCATCTGTTTGTTTAGATCTAGGCAAAGAACATGAAAAAAGAAGGCAAAAAACTTGTTTCTAGGAAGCTTAACTCAGTTGCAAAGAAAATAGAGTTGTTATGAAAAGATGAAGAGAGATAGATGGAGGGACTGGTAAGGAGACACGAAAAAGGAGAGGTAATTACCAGACTGAAGAAGCTGACGACGGCGGTGGCGACGAGGGTTTCCGGAGAGATGTTTGAGAGAGTTTAGAGAGAGAGATTCTTCCCGTTTTAGAGAGAGAGAGAGTCGATAATGACTTTTACATATTAGGGTTGGTAACTTTAGTTTATATATGGGGGGGGGGTAAAATCACAAGTAGGGTAACTTATTTCAGGTTAATTCACAGGTTTTCATCAAGAAGTCTGATAAACATGGACATGATCAGACTGAAATGGCAGTCTGATAAACCATATACTTGATAATTACTACTTAAATACCATCATATTATATAGAAAACTTATAACAAACATCAAACTCATTTAACTTAGTCACAAACTAACCAGTATATGTAAAAAAAACATTATGAATTAAAAATTTAGAAACTCTCAATCTAATCCTATAGATAAGAACAGGATATTACTTCATATGTCGAACATAGACAAAACTCATGTTTTCTTTGTTATTTGCACAATGCAATATATAACTCGATATTCACACTCTTTTATAGTTAATTACACTCCAAGGGCAAACTTTTAACCCTAATCCAACAAATATTGAACCCGTAAACCGTAAACTCTTACCTACATGGTGTTTAGATCCAAATTTATCTCATACTCACTCATTTTGACTAACTTTTATGTAATTTAAATTTATATACATCTACAATGATTATGTTTGATTTATGTATCAAACATTTGTATGAAAATTTTTATAATTATTTTTTTTAATTTAAATTTTCATATTAAATACACTTCAGACTTCTCTAAGAAGTCTGATAAACCGCAAACTTGTGTTTAGATCCAAATTCATCTCCAATGATTCAATTTGATTCAATTTTATGTACTTTTAATTTATATACATTAATAATGAGTATGTGTAATTTATGTAGTCAAAATTTCTAAAAACTAAATTTTTAATATTTTTAAAATTTAAATTTTTAAATTAAATACGTTTCAGACTTCTCTGAGAAGTCTGAGAAACCCCGATTCTCTAAGACTTCTCCGAGAAGTCTGAGTAATCTTAAATCTAATATTTAGCACTTATGAGTGACAATATTAAAACAAAACTTCTAGGAAGCATCAAATTCGTGAAATATATGCACATTACAACACATATGTGCAAATTTAAAATTTAAAATATAAATTTGGTAAACCATGAATCTAACCCCAAAGTTATATATGTAAATATTTCCATTACAAAGCATGTTTTTAGGTTTACAAGCTACTTTGCCTTACATGTTTTTAATTTGATTCAATTTTACGAAATTTAATTTTAATACTTCGCAATCGTCTATATTTAATTTATGTGTAAGAAATTTTTAACAAAATTTTTTTTACAATTTTTAAATTTAAATTTACTAATTAAATATGTATCAGACTTCTCGAAGAAGTATGATATTTTTTGAGGTATATGCATAATTAACTAACCTTGTTTAATTTGATTCAATTTTATGAAATATTAATTTATATACATCAAAATCGTCTATATTGTAGAAAAACGTTTTTAAAAAATATATTTTTTAAATTTTTAAATTTAAATTTACTATTTTAATCTGTATCAGACTTCTCGAATACGTCTGAGAGAAGTCTGGTAAGAGAAATCAATCAGACCTCTATTAGAGTCTAATTGTCAGACCTCTATAGAAGTCTGACATGTCGCGAATGTTAAAATGGTAATAGCGGTTTCGTGTTTTTTGTTTTGTCATAAGGGGGTAACTGTAATTTTCCACCCCCGAAAGTGTACCGCCGCATTTGATTGAAACCACGGTGTATTTTTGTCAAAAAAACAAAATTTTGGTGTAAAAACATCAATTTGCCCTAATATTATTTTAGTTTTATTAGTATGATTGTTAATGGATTTTTAAGTTTAAGAAATATGAATTGTTTATTCTTAAGTTTTTTTTTCCTTAATTTTATGTTTATTTATGTATTTGTTTAGTTGGTGATCCACTATTTGATTTTTTTTCTTTGATTGACTATTTATTCAATTAGTTGGTTTTAAAAAGTTAAGTTTTTGTTATTTTAAAGTTTAGGAAATTGTATATTTTTTAACCCAACTGAATACTATTAAAATAAATACTTCAAAATTAGGTTAGTTTTGTATCCTCCGAAAGTTACTTCGAATACTATTAAAAGGAAAGTTAGTTTTGTGAATTTATATATATAGATAACCCCTGCGCTCCAAACATCAACCTCTGGTCCGTAATCTCTTAATTTAATCCAATTCAGTTATCTAGAGACAAGCTTCCACAAGCAGATTAGGAGGCTAAACATCGTAACTGGTATGAAACAGATATCCTAAAATTAGAACCATCTAATGAGTTATGAACAAGTGGATTCAGAAAATTATATTTACCAGGTTTGATGAAGACGTTTGGGTGTTCGGGTAAAGTGGACATAATCGCGACCTCAAAACTTTTAGATTTAGGCCAAATTGTTAAGCAAACAAACCGATTTTATTCACTCAACAAGGAAAGTACAATATCGAAACTCCAATAAGACTCTCCAAGAAGATCGATTCTTCGAATCTCAAGAACAAACTCTCGAGAATCGCCCAAATTACAGAGAGAAGCTCTCTAACAACCCAATGATCAAACTAAACAATCGATACTCCAACCAAAAAGGTAAAGCGACTCTTTATTCTTCTTTCTTCTAACAACTCGTTCTTCTCTTTGCAGTCCACGTCAACTTAGTTTATTTCATGTCAGCAGTCAAATGGTCTTCTCTTGCCAGCTCACCACTCCTCTTCTTACGAACATAATCTCTTCTTATCAATACTCCCCATTTTCGAAAAACAGCTTGTCTTCAAGATGTGGATATAAAGCGGTGCTGTAACCTACACTATCTCAGCAATGTCTTTGCACATCCAGTTGCATAAACCGTGACAAACTTGATGCCATGGTTTGTTTTTCCAGCAATGCCACACAGAAACATGGGCTCTATTTGTCACAAGTTCCGAGTACAACAAGAGAAGAGTCAATGCCAAGTTGCACAATCCCTCTTGTACACATGGCCTATGTTTAAACTTGAACAACCAGAACCCAAGTGTAGAATACGCTTCTTTCTTTTGATGTTGTTGTGCATTTTGTCTCCCAAACAGCCTATGTCCTTTTCTTTGAAGAAAATGAAAAAAGATGGGTTTCCTTCCCCTTCCACCATTTTCTCTCCCGTACATAGATTGTCTCCAAAATCTATATTGAATATTCTTCTTTGCATGGTCAAATGAGATTGTGAGCTTACTTTTCTTTGTTTCTGCCTTGCTTTTGAACTTATAACTCCAAGATTTGGGACATTTCTGTTTCTTCAACATATGTATCATTGTCGTTTTCAAATGAGCCAATATATCACACACTTGGTAGTCAACAAAGTTCATATCCCCAGCACCAAAAATCTGAAACTTTGCGGCAACGTTCTTGTGCAAGAACAAGCTTGAATGCACTCGGTCATAAGCATACTGGTGAGACATAACATCAAACAGTTGGTGTGCATCATCAAGTTTCGGGATACCAGTTCAATTATGAGACATCTCAACATTTTCTTCAATGTCAATCACGCCAACGGACATCGATGGAATCAGATTTCTCTTCTCCGATGAAATTAGATCATCAAAGCCACATGTCGTCATCACCAGTGAAATGATATATCATGGTTTTTACCCGTTTTAGGCCATGATATAAGTCCTTTTTATAGAGTCTTTCTAGTATTTTGGAGTCTTTTAGAGCCTTTTCATGTTTTATGTACGTTTGGAGCATTATTGGAGATATTAAAGCATTTTGGAGCATTTTGGAGCCAAGCAGAGATCATGTAGCTGAGACACCGATTTGATACATGAGTATCGATCGATACACTTATGGTATTGATCGATACCCGTCGAAGAAACATAAGGATCGCGACTTTTATGAAGAATTGAGAAACTGCAAATTGCCCCAGAAGACTTTATTATTTACAAGAAGCCCCAGAACGTGACTTAGGTTATTTATTAGGTTTTTCAGCCACTTTGATGGCTATGCTTTATTTTACTTTGGTTTTGTGAGAGAGCTTTTGGAGGGAGACAAGTCTGAAACTCTGTTCGTCCGAGAGAAGATTTCGAACCCTTGGTTTACTCTCTTCTTTATTATTTATTTAAGGATTTATTTAGTCATGTTTATTGTTCCAATCTCCATGTCTGAGTAGATCTCATGTTAGGTTTAGGGTTCTCATAAGGGATTTCTTTGAATGCTATGTTGAATTGTTGATTAGGGTTCATAATCTGAATTAGTTCTTCGCCTCAGGTTGTTCTCAAAACTAATTTTAGATTGATCACCTGGAACTTAGATCTTAGGTTAATCGATTAGGCACGAGAGTGCAATTGAGAAACTTGATAGAACTTAGGGTGAGCAAAATAACTATTCGTAAAGAGATTTGGTTTAGTTGTTTTGTGAACAAATCAAACTTGAACTAAAAGTTGGTTTAGACTTTAGGATCCGCAAAGAGATTTGGAATTCTAGGATTTAGACTTAGATAATTCTCGCAACGAGAGTTGGTTAATTATAATTCAGTGATTTGAGTTCAAGAACCGTGCGTAACCTGAACCCTGATTTGTTAGTTTATCTGCATTCATTGATTTTCAGAGAAATACCCTGAACCTATCTTTCTCCCAATTGAATCACAACTTGTTTAATTTACGTATTTGCTTTCAATTCCATTGATCACTTAGCTTAATTTTCATCTATACAATCTATTGTGTGATTTCTTGAGTCTCTGTGGATTCGACCCCTAAGTATTACAATCGATAAAGCTTTAGTACTTATAGGGTATTAATTTGAGCTTATCATGAAACACAATCACCATGTTTCTCATGAAGCCCTTCCACAGTTAACGTTTCTGTTGTACCAATTCTGTCTCATGAACAACATTCTTCTTTGAATTGGATTCCTTTCTCAAATTCACTTCTAACAGGGAACAAATCTTAACCGTACCGAATCGAGCCGTTAATCTTCTCTTAAACTCACTCCAATCTGTAAAATTATCTCTGACTAATTCATCGTTGTACCAATGTAGAGCAACACCTTTGAGACTCATAGAAATCAAATCCAACCTCTCTTCATCTGAATATTGACCAAATATGAAAAATCTCTCTGCCATTGTAATCCAACCGTACGGACGAACTCCTTCGAAAATCGGAAACTCAATCTTCTTCGATAAACCATTTCGATTCTCTAACACACTACGGATTCCACGATAACCTAGTGGATTTTCTCGAGCAAGATCAGAATCAGAGTTTCGTACCTGATTAGCTTCAATCGTTTCATTCTCCAAAGATTCTTTTCCACAACTCGTTTTCTTCGATTCTGGTTCACCAAATCAATTTTGTATCCTGGATCAACTCTTCCGTCTTCTGGATCTTCACCGCATCTCTTTGTGCTTTGTCTTGGCGACATCGCTCAAGGAACCGTCTATTGCTCTCTCGCAACCGAAGCTTCTCCGGATCGTCATCTTCCCCAAACTTGAACAAAAACGCATTCTTCAATGATTCCTAGTTTCAAAAAGAAAACGACCACTGTCTCGCGTTGAGCCAAGATTCAGCTTCTCCCTCGATGAAACCGTGAGCCAAACCCAATTTCTGCAAATATGAAGTCTCAATCTGTACAAATTTCTTCTCCATCCAATCGATCCATGGCCTCAATTCAACACCGGGGAACACAAGAATCTCCACCGTGCCTTGTAATTTCGACGCGATCTGTTCCAAAACCTCCATTACCGCCGTCGCGAAGCTCGATCTGCTCACCGCACCAATTTTTTAAGCAAACAAACCGATTTTATTCACTCAACAAGGAAAGTACAATATCGAAACTCCAAGGAGACTCTCCAAGAAGATCGATCCTTCGAATCTCTAGAACAAGCTCTCGAGAATCGCCCAAATTGCAGAGAGAAGCTCTCTAACAACCCAATGATCAATCTAAACAATCGATACTCCAACTAAAAAGGTAAAGAGACTCTTTATTCTTCTTTTTCTAACAACTCGTTCTTCTCTTTGCAGTCCACGTCAGCTTAGATTACTCCATGTTAGCAGTCAAATGGTCTTCTCTTGCCAGCTCACCACTTGATAACACCGGTTTTTGACCATTTTTATGGATCACTTTAATATCTTTTTCAGGTGTTTTAACTCCGTTTTCAATGGTTTTAAAGTGATTTCCATGTTTTAGTGTTTTGAAAGACATTTCAGGTAACTTGGGATAAAAGAGTGCATTTCGGAACAAAAGTACGTTTTTGGATAAACTCGGACCGTCAGAAGTCTTGCAATCAAAGAACACCTCCTCTCCATCTGATCAACACCAAATTTAGACACAACAAAGTAAATACAACCAGATTTCAAATGAAATTAGATTGGAGACGATCCAATGGTTGGATCTTTAAATACATCTGAAGCACTGAAGGACGATGAAGCTGCCTCAAAGAGAAGACCACCGCGGCAGGAGAACCCCGACCCGCGGCCAAGAAGCATTTTGCCGCACCTGAAGGAGCTCGACCCGCGGCCAAACACCTGTTCGCCGTGCACCCGCGGCCAAGCCCTGCTGCGACCAAAACATTTCGTTTCTTCACCCAAGGCCAATTCTGTCTATTCACATCAAACCCTAAACGAAGTGAAGATTATATATTCTCGTTTTTAGGTCTTTTATGATAGACACACATCATTAGACAATTTTTATTTCACGCTTTGAGGCAAAAGCAATACTCTTGCAACTTTGTTCTTCGATTTGGAGCGAGGATTCTTGACTCGAGTTCTTCGATAGAGAAGCTTTCTTCATCCCTTTTCTTTTCAATATATTGATTATGTTTATCTCAGCTATGGCTGAATAGTTCTTTTGTTGGGTATAAGGTTTCGAAGGGGCTCTCATGGTTCTATTTCTTATTAAGTTTGTAGACTAGGATACCGATTAGGGTTCTTCGTTTTATCATTTCTCTTAATGCATGTTTGCTTGATTGATCTCCTTGCAACTGGACTTAGTATTTTTAGAACTACAAAAGTACATGATCATTATGCTTGACCTAGGGTAAACGAACAAAACCGTCACAAGATTTTGAAAGTATACTTGTGGAGGGATTGTGAGCGTTAACGACTTTTGAGTATAATCACTAACTTTTTGTGCGGGCGGAGACGAAAGCTACCGGTCGAGTATTAAATTTGTAGGTATGTAGAGTGTACGAAAGTAGACTACACATAGTGTCTGTATTCCAAGTTCAAGAATCCAAAGAAGACAAAAGGTCGCTTTAGAAATCCTAGCAAAATCTTAGGAAAAATCGGCCATGAACCCTAGAGAATACCAGTTGCCCAACGTTTCGATTAAATTGTTTACAACTTCATTTTAATTATTTTCTTATCTTACTTGCTGTTTTATTTCATCGCGTAATTTAGTTTATTTTTCTAGCTACAACCGTGACAAACAAACCCTCCAAAATTAGTTTACGTCTAGACACAACTTAGGAATCGTTAGAAATTAGACAACGTCACCCCGTGGATTCGATCCCTAAATACTACTACGCATGTTGTACTCTTGTAGCCTAGTAAAAGGGTAAACTCACACGTCGGTAACCATTCCGACCGTGTTAAATTTGGTCGCCGTTGCCACCGGGGATTGATTTGCTTGTTTAATTTCGTATTCCAATTTCTGCTCTAGACACTTTTGATTTTCAAGCTCTTTGTTGCTCTTTTGAAATTCTCCTTTATCTTTGTCGTTTTTCTAAGGTGCATGAACACTAGGAGAACTCCTAGAGAAACCGTACCACAACTAGACGATATCGATAGACACGAGAGATAACCCCGAAGGCTCAAAAGAGCTTTAAGGATGGCCGAGAACGACCATCCGAAAGATCAACTAAACCGTGATCAACTTGATCACGAGGATTATCGTGATGATTCAGATCACAAAGATGACCGAGAGGCTGTCCATGGTGCTAATGACCAGCCACAACTCGATCCTGAAGAAAACCACAACCAAAACCGAAATGCTGAAAATCCGAGGCGACAACTTCCCATCGATCGTGATGCACCAAGGAACGATACTCAAGCTAATGCACCAATTCCTCCCAATGGCGAGAACACCAACCGTCATGTCCTACCCGCTAATTCTCCAAGGAGACAAGCGCGTAACCGCATCATTGCTGATTTTGATGCATCATATCAACACTTCCCAAACCGAGCCGCAATTCAACTTCCTTTACCTCATAGGAACGATTTTGAGATCAAACTTCAAATCATTGTTTTGATAAAGCAAAACCAATTTCATGGAGTTACTACCGAGCATCCGATGGAGCATATCGAATTGTTCGAAGAGATTTATAACACGATGAGAACAAACCAAGTTTCCACCAATTATGTGAAGTATAAGCTTTTTCCTTTTTTCTGTAGCCGATAAAGCTCACCGTTGGTTGAAATCTTTGCCAGCAGGATCTATCACTAATTGGGAAGAGTGCAAAGCCGCCTTTGTAAACCATTTCTACACCAATTTTAGATCCAACTCGTTGAGAAAAAAAATTCAAAGTTTTCATCAACAATCGGTGGAGTCTTTCCATAAAGCGTGGGAACGTTTCAAGGAGTACGAGAGAGATTGCCCTCATCACGGTTTTTTTCGGTCCGAATATGCTCAACACTTTCTACCGAGGGTTATTACCGAAATATCAACATTCTCTCGACACGGCCAACAATGGAGACTTTTCGACAAAAACAATAAACCAAGGAAGAGCTCTCATCGAAAATTTTGCTATGGCTAATAGCAACAATTCTCCCTACTATGATAGATCGACTAGATTGAATGTATCAGAATCCAAGAAGATAGCCGAGCTAAACAACATGATGAATCAATTTCTCAAGAACCAAAACCGCCAAGTGCACGCTTGTGAAGCTACTATTGGAGGCGAAGATGATGCTTACTACGAACCCGACAACAACGGTTCATATTCTCAAGAAGAAGAAGAAGTTAACTATGTGGGAGCACAAAATTCTTATCCCAGCCATTTCAACAACATATTCAACAACAACTTCCGCAACGCCAACGTCAATAATCTTTCATACCGAAATCAGAACGTGGAGAACTCCCAAGACCAGCTCTATCCTCAAAAATTCAAGCCTTTTCAAAATCGGTTCCAAAACAGGAACTATGGAGGAAATGGGAACTTCCAACCACGACCACCTTTCAACGCTCAAGCCGCCTCTTACAACAACTCAAACACCCAGCAACAAGGTACATCTAACTTGATGCAATGTCAAAAAGAGTGAATCAAGGTCTTCAATATGGGTTTATTATGAGAATCTCATCCCCATAACTTCACAAAAACTCAAAGGATTCATATTCAAAGTCAAAGGCTAAATTGGTAGCAAGAAAACTATTATTTGATTTAGCAAATTTTCCTCTTTTTGTTTAAATATAAATAATTTCTTTTAATGTAATTTATTGTAAATATCACCTTGTAAGAGTTATAAAAATATATACAGATTTTTGGAAAATAGGAAGAAAGAGTGTTCTCTCTAAAGCTTAGACTTTGTTTTTGCTTGTCTATTTTAGTTTGTGGATTTCATCCTAAAATACAAGTATTTTGATCATTAGAGTATCGTGTGTGATTCCTTTACTCTCTTGTTCTTGTGAAATGATAACTTGTAAGATTCAAATTGTTATTTCATGTGTTGATTTATGTGATTCAATCAACAAAACCCCCATCTCCATCTCTACCAACGATCCATCCTCCATTTCAAGCCGAGAGCCCTTGAAATCATGTGTTCATAAGATTGTGGCATCACGATCTTATATCATTTTGGTATTAGAACTAAAAACTCCTATCCTCTAGTGTTTTTTTTGTTTCATCTTTTTATCGATTTTTTCTTTTTAAAAGGGTTTTATGTTTTTGTTCTTTGATTTCATAAAAATCGTTTTCCCGTGGTTTCAATCGGCTAAGTATCTCGCCGTTTGTATCCTCGTGTTTGCATTTAATTATTGTTCTTCATTGTTTTTGCTATTTGATTTCTCATAAACTCAAATACCAAATAAAATATTTGTTTCAGTTTAGTTAACTTTTCGTTTCATAAACTCAAAAGCCAAAAAACAAATTTGTTGAATTTAATCGTATTCATCTAAGTTAAAAAACAAAAAAGTTTCTCATTCGTTTCAAAATTTTCTTTTAAATAAATCCAAAAAAAAATAATACATAAAGCTTTTTATGTTTTGCGTTCAAATAAAAAAAGAAAATACTATGGAGGTGAAACGGTTTTGAGGACAAAACTATTTGAAGAGGTAGAGAATTATGCAATATCAAAAAGAATGAATCAAGGTCTTCAATATGGGTTTATTATGATAATCGCATTCCCATAACTTCACAACAAAATCAAAGGATTCATATTCAAAGTCAAAGGCTAAATTGGTGGCAAGAAAACTATTATTTGATTTAGCAAATTTTCCTCATTTTGTTTAAATATGAATAATTTCTTTTAATGTAATTTATTGTAAAGATCACATTGTAAGAGTTATAAGAAGCTCAATTGTTCTATTGTAAAAATATATACAGATTTTTGGAAAATAGAAAGAAAGAGTGTTCTCTCTAAAGCTTATGCTTTGTTTTTGCTTATCTGTTTTAGTTTGTGGATTTCATCCTAAAATACAAGTGTTTTGATCATTAGAGTATTGTGTGCGATTCATTTACTCTCTTGTTCGTGTGAAATAATAACTTGTGAGATTCAAGTTGTTATTTCATGTGTTGATTTGTGTGATTCAATCAACAAAACCCCCATCTCCATCTCTACCAACGATCCCTCCTCCATTTCAAGGCGTAGACTCTTGATCACATGTGTTCATAAGATTGTGGTATCCCGATCTTATGTCATAACTCTCAACTTGCTGCCCAAATAGCGAAGCTCGAGCAATCGATTCAACTTCTCACTCAAAGCAACGAGAATACGGCGAATGAATTCAACGTCAAAGTAGATTGTATGTACAATGACTTGAATGAGAAATTTGAATCTCTTTCGACCCATGTCAAGAAGTTGGATATGCAAGTCTCTCAAACCATGGACTCATCTAAGAGACCAAACGGAGCTTTGCCAGGAAGATAACCCGAAGAGATTTTGCAACGTGATTTCTACCGTGCCCAAGAAGGAAGTCAACAATGAACCGAAGCAAGGAGAAGCTTCAAAATTCACCCCACTCTATGGAAGAGCCAATACCGAATCCAACATGGTTCGAGAACCACCATTTGAGGAACCAAAACAAACACCGTTTCAAAGGCTAAGAAAAGCCGATGATCCGGGACGTTTTTCTTTCTCTTGCTCGATTTCCGGGATAAATTTTGTAGATTGCTATGCGATTCGGGAGCCAACGTCAGCATCATGTCAATGAAGTTTGCCGAGAAGCTTGGTATAAAAACTCTCACACCGTCTACCATGAGCGTTATTTTTGGAGATTCATCACAAAAGAAACCCGAAGGAGTGATTCATGACTTTCAACTACTCATTGAAAATAAGATTGTTCCCGCTGATTTTCAAGTACTCGAGATGGATCGAGAGGAAGATAGACCATTGATTTTTGGTAGACCGTTCTTAGCTACCGTTGGCGCCATCCTTGATCACGTCAAGCGTCATGTTTTCTTCTTGAACATGGATCGAAGAAAATTATATCCTATTGTACCAGATGGAATTCCAATCCCGAAGAACAAGCACAAGAAGAAAAAGTTAATCCTTCCTAAGGAAAAAGAGAAAAACGAGTCAACTAAGCCAATGACTCCAAAGGTAAGTCAACCTTTTGTTTCTAAACCATTTGCAAAAATCAGGATTACCATTCCACCCGACTTAAGAGACTCCAAAGAAGAACGAGTGGAAGCAATGATCGAGAAAATGAATCAAGCTATTCAAAACGCCGAGATTCCGAGAAAACACGGGAAGAAGGGGATACAAAACATAAGCGAACCACATTTCAAATTCGATGAAACCCAATAAACGTTTGTTCCCGGGACATCTTCTGCTCACGCTTAGATCCTACCAAAAGTCGAGCTAACGACTTTAACCGCGGCGAGAAGGCCATCGACCGCACCTTCGTGGGCCTGTCATGCGGCGGAAGAGTGATCGACCGCGAGAGGAAGGAGCTGACCCCCGGAGAAGAGGCACTTGGCCGCGGTCGCGTGGACTCGACCCGCGGCCAACTTGTTTCTGACCCGAACTACATCCCGACGTTTCCAAACCATTCACGACTCTGAACCATGCAATCCCGACATGTTTGCGACACAATATTGAACCATTCCAGTTTAATTCATATGTCCCGCTAAGATAAGTTCCCAAAAAGATTTTGAAAAACAGAAAATTTCTTTTTGTATAAAAACAACTTTTCAAAGGCAAAAAGAGTATTTCAATATTAAAAACTCTATTTCTTCTCTCTTTCAAGAGACTTGGAGATTTTGAACAAGAAAAACTTTTTCAATTTCAAAGCTTTTAGAAAAAAATTTTGGTCCATTATAACTCTTTTTAAAAAGAGATTCCAATTCCACATCTATCTCATCTTTTCAAACAAGGTATGGACCTAAATCCCTACTTTTTCATATGAGTTAAACCTTAAGGTTTTTCTTAATTTAACTAGATATATGTCTATGATAGCTAGAAATTGTTAGAGAACTTAATATTTAACTTCTAGTATGTCTAGATTTCAATTTTAGCACTTAATTATTATGAATTTGAGATTTTTAGAATTTAAAAAAGTTGAGCTTAACTAAAAGCGAAATTGGAGAGTAATTTTGATTAATTTGGACAAGTCTTGTTATATTGATAATTAGTAAACGGTAATCTACTGAAATTGCATGAAGTTTGAGCTTACAACCTATTTCTAGAATTTTTTTATGCAAGTGCGTCACAAACCCAAAATTTATGATTATCACATCGATTTGTTTAAATTTATGTTCAATATTGTTCGTTTGTAGATTAAATGTATCCCTTGATACTCGATTTAGTATCCTCGCGCATTGAAACCCTTCGATTACAACCATATTCATATTTTTACCGAGTTGTTTCTCTATTTTTTAGGAACAATGGACCACGCGAGATCGTGCACATTTTGCTCTAAGAAGAGCGGTTACATCGGAGAGTCTTCCCGGAGACAATCTCTAGGCGACCCGAGGAGAGCCAAGGTGGCTCGGATGCAACAAGCGTAGAAGACGACACAAATATCGGTGAGTTCTTTGCAAGTCGAAGACGATTGACTCGAGCTCGTTTACATATCCTTCCACGCTACCCGACACCTTCTCCTCCAGGTGAACCAACGCCACATCCGGAATCAAGACCAAGGGTACGATATGTCGGATAACCTATGGACCCGAATAACGATTACCACGAGAAGCTCAAGAGGATACATATCAAATCAACACCTAGCATAGATTACTCGATTCTCGATGCACTCGGGATTAGAGAAGACGTGATTTGGTATCTCGACGCACTTCAACTTTGACCTTTCATGGAGCTCAACCTTCCTACATATGAAGATCTCACCAAAAAATTCTTAGCAATCGTCACCATGAGCTACAAGAGATTCTCTAATATGAGAGAAAATGACGGTATACTTACTTTTACCGTACGTGGATATTCTTATGCTCTAACTATCCCGGAAATTTGTGAAGCTTTGAAGCTTCAATATCTCAATGAGATTCACCCCGAGGAGGATCTCGATAAAGATCTATGGAGCATAATGGGACAAGGCAACTACGACAACGGAAGATCTAAAGCTTCCCTACTCACGCATCCCACTGTCTGCTTCGTGTACAAGCTCTTAGCGCACACCATGTTCTCAAGAGCGAACGTGGGAAGTGTCCGCAAAGGCGAGCTCGTTACTCTTCAAATTCCATTCACCACCAACCTGCGCTATGCTTGCTTCGCTTGTATCATCGCGAATAACTTGGTGAAGGTGAAACACAAACAGCTCACCGCGAAGCCCGAAGACAATACTACCAATTTTGGAAGCATCATCACGACAATTCTACAAGCCATTTACTTTGATTTCTCGGCTGAGACTCCACTTCAAGAAACTTGGTTCGATCTCATAAAATCTTCACGAGACCGCACTATCTCTCGCGTTTCACTGGATCCCGACATATTTGGCTTCAAATATTGCACTAACGTCGGTGAGTGCTACTTTTTTTTTATTACCTTCTAACTTTGTCCCTAGACTCCGAGAAGGAGCAGCACCTAGATGGATACCGAAGACGATGGACTGTGTACCTACTGCCCCGCGTCTTCCATACACTATTGGCCATGGCGAACAAAGACGCAGCTGCAGAGCGTACTCGACTACGTGTATAAATACAGGCCCATGCACCATCTGATCCCGCGAGCTCATCACACGCACACGGACCAGAATACGCAGCCATGGAGAAGAAGATAGCACGACAAGAGAAACAATAAAAAAGTCTCATACGCTTTCTCGAAGAGCACCACCTGTTTGATGGCTACATGCCCGACTCAGAGACAGATGGCTCAGGCAACGCCTAGCCATGCACTTCATCACTACGGTTCAATCGATCTTTTTCTCTTTTCATCTTTTTATTTTTTATTTTATTTTTGAACTCTTTTATTTATTTTACTATTTTATTTTGACGTCTTTTCCATCTTTTCATCAACTTTTTCACACTGGGGACAGTGTGATTTAAGTCTGGGGGAGGATGTTTATCCGTTACTAATCTGTTTTCTTTTCTTTGAATCTTTTTATCTTATTTTTCGCTTTATTTAAATTTTTTCATGTACTATTTTTCGATTTTTATTAAATATTTTTCAGGAACATTGAAACAAAATCTATGATGCTTCTACGCTATCTCCACGTGCCAGCTCTTTTGTGGTTTGGTACTAGACTACGCGGTAGCTAGAGTGCTTGCAATGCAACATCCCTAGAGGATTTCGATCCATAGAGATTCTTTCTGACAGGATATATTAGCTCACTTTATTTGAACTTAATCCATTTTTTTTATCAAAGGTTTTATGTGAGACAACGAAACATACATCTAGGACATCTTTTTCTTTTTGCCACTATTTGTTATTCTAGATGGCCAGTTCATCTTTAGCTGGTACCACACCCCAAACCTTAGCCATTATTTTTGAACCTCACTCTTGCCTCTCTTGTTGTCTTATGTGCAGATATGTGCAAAAACACTGAAGAGGGAGGAACGACACAGTTTTCAGTCACTCGAGAAGACGGAAGACTAGATGGATTCGGTTATGGAGGTATCAACAAAACAAGCTTAAAAGTTTCCTTGGAAATCTTTTATCACTAGTAATTTTCGTCCTCCCTAAGACTCATCTTCAAAGGCGTTTCCCCTTTCGAGTTAAAAAAAAAAAAACCGGAAAGGAAAGGAAACAAAAGCCTAAGAGTCTTAGGAGAGTCCATATTTTTAATACCAAGGCAACCATGTTTAGTTTATAAGGAGTGAGAAGCGTTTCCCAAAAAAAATCTAAGTCCGGGGGAAAAACATAAAAATTCTGTCAAAGGGAGAAATGTCCTGAAGAAGAAAGAATTCATAACTACACTTGTGCGAGTAGAAAGTGACTGGAAAATGTGGATACCAATAGATCCATCATCTCTTGTTGTTTTGCATAATATCTAGCATCCTCCGGCGAAAATACGATAATCCGAAACACTTTTAACCTCACCTTTAAATGCCCTTAATGCCTAGCCTCGATTGTCTTGGTTAGTATTTTTGATAATAATCACTCAACCTTTAAATGAATGTAAAGAGCTATTTGACTGAAAGTTAGGTTTCGAATGGTTAGATTTTCGCATGACGGATACTGTGGACTAGCGTTACAGTACTTTAGTGAAAATTTTCTAGACTAAGTCCTATTGATGCATTACGTTGGTTATAGTTTATAAGGACGGTCACTGAGATTTTTGTTAGTTCCTATATTTTCGAAAACCTCTTTCCGAGTTTAGATTTCTGTTTTGTTTGAGGACAAACAAAGGTCTAAGTCTGGGAGAGTTGATAACACCGGTTTTTGACTATTTGTATGGATCACTTTAATATCTTTTGCAGGTGTTTTAACTCCATTTACAATAATTTTCAAGTGATTTCCATGTTTTAGTGTTTTGAAAGACATTTCAGGTAACTTGGGATAAAAGAATGCATTGGAACAAAAGTACGTTTTTCGATAAACTTGGACCATCAGAAGTCTTGCAATCAAAGAAGACCTTCTGATCAACACCAAATTTGGACACAACAAAGTATATACAACCAACTTTCAAATGCAATTAGATTGAAGACGATCCAATGGTTGGATCCTTAAATACACCCGAAACACTGAAGGCAGATGAAGTTGCCTCGAAGAGAAGACCACCGCGGCAGGTGAACCCCGACCGGCGACCAAGAAGCATTTCGCCGCGCCTGGAGGAGCTTGACCCGTGGCCAAACACCTGTTCACCGCGTCCAGAAGCCACGCACCCGCAGACAAGCCCTGCTGCGACCAAAACATCTCGTTTCTTCACCCAAGGCCAATTCCGTCTTTTTACATCAAATCCTAAACGAAGTGAAGATTATATATTCTCATTTTTAGGTCTTTTACGACAGACACACATCATTAGACCATTTTTCTTTCACGATTTGAAGCATAAGCAATACTCTTGCAACTTTGTTCTTCGGTTTGGAGCGAGGATTCTCGACTCGAGTTCTTCGATAGAGAAGCCTTATTCATCCCTTTTCTTTATTGTTTTCTTTTCAATATATTGATTATGTTTACCTCAGGTAGGGTTGAGTAGTTCTTTTGTTGGGTATAAAGTTTCAAAAGGGCTCTCATGGTTCGATTTCTTATTAAGTTTTTAGACTAGGATACCGATTAGGGTTCTTCGTTTTATCCTTTCTCTTAATGCATGTTTGCTTGATTGATCTCCTTGCAACTGAACTTAGATATTTTTAGAACTATGAAAGTATTGGATCCATATGCCTGACCTAGGGTAAACGAGCAAAACCGTCACAAGATTTCGAAAGTACACTTGTGGAGGGGTTGTGAGCGTTAACGACTTTTGAGTATAATCACTAAATTTTTGCACGGGCGGAGACGAAAGCTACCGGTCGAGTATTAAAGTTGTAGGTGTGTAGGGTGTATAAAAGTAGACTACACATAGTGTCCGTGTTCTAAGTTCAAGAATCCAAAGACGACAAAAGCTCGCTTTAGAAATCCTAGCAAAGTCTTAGTAAAAATCGGCCATGAACCCTAGAGAATACATGTTGCCCAACGTTTCGTTTAAATTTTTTACAACCTCGTTTTAAATAGTTTTTTTTAATACTTGCTGTTTTATTTCATCGCTTAATTTAATTTATTTTTCTAGCAACAATCGTGACAAACAAAAACCCCAAAATTAGTTTACGTCTAGACACGACTTATGAATCGTTAGAAATTAGACAACGTCACCCCGTGGATTCGATCCCTAAATACTACTACGCGTAATGTACTTTTGCAGCCTAGTAAAAGGATAAATCCACATGTCTGTAACTATTACGACCGTGTCACCACTCCTCTTCTTACGAACATAAGCTCTTCTTATCACAAACACCATCCAAAACTCCAATAATCACACCAATAGAGGCTTGGCCTACCACTGTACCCAGCAGCGACACCGAATTCGGAATTGAGACCAAAAAATTCGGGAGTACGAGTAGTTTGAATTGTGTAGACATGATCCTTGAAGACATCGAGGATTGAGTCGGAGCGGAGGAGGGATTCGGCTTCGTTACCCGAAAATATACCCGAAAACCCGAAAATATACCTGAAACTTCAAAAAAAACTAAGGAAAATATACCGAAATACCAAAAATATATCCGTAAACCCGAAATTATATCCGAAAACCCGAAAATTTACCCGAAAATCCAAAAATATATATATATATATATATATACTCATAATACCGAAAATATACTCAAAATATATTTTTGAGTATATAATTATAATTCGGGTACCCGAAATATTTTTGGTTCGGTTCTGGGTATTATCCGATACCCACGTATATCAATAAGTAAGATCAAATGGATATTTTGACCATAACCGAAACCGAACTGATAATTTCGGGTCGGTTCTAGTATTTCAGTTCCGGTTTTTATGCTCATGCCTAGTTGAGAGAAATTGGAGTTGTGAATCGTACCACTCGTGATGAGTTGGGAACGAGTCGGGTTTATCCAGGTGCTTGACTCTAACAAAATAGTCACTAAATCTAACTCTAGTGTAGGTGAAATAGAGGTAAATTTGGATTTTAATATGAAGTAAATTATTTTTAAATTTATAGTTCTGTCCAAATTTCTCTATTTAAAAAGATAGAGTGTGTAATTGACTTTGGTCAAAATTTGACATACCAAGTTGGCTTTGGAAGGAATTATCAATAAGCAAAGCTGAAGTACGGAAAACTGAAAATCATGTGGCCGTCACAAACGAACACATTTGGTTGGCCATCGTTTAATTGTAAGCAAAGTTACTAAACACGTTTTCATTTGTTGTTTTTTTTCTTCTACAATTATCTAGTTTTGGAGTGAACTTGTAGAAAAGGGCATCTTAATCATTAAATATGGGTCTCGACCAAGAAAACAGCAAAAACCGTTTACTAAGGTTATCTCTTCAGATAAGAATATATGAAATCTAATATAATATTTATTATATACACTGTGAATGCATTAGTCAGAGTTAAGGGTGCAAATAGTCTAAATCGGTGGAATAGGACATAAACCTCAAGTTTATATGCTAAATATAGCATATTTTAAAAAGATCTTTGTTGTTTTTAGGTGATTTAAAATCTGATAAATGGAACCCTTATTAAACGAGTAAAGGAATACGACGGGTCGAAGGCCAGCAGTGATATAGAGTCATGGGCCAGACACGAATACGTTTTTGGGAGGGATACGAGGGTTGAAACTAGTCCTGGACATAAAAACCGGAATCAAAAATATTGAGGATCTACGAATATCGGTTTATACCGGTTTAGTGCGGTTTTGGTTATGATCAAAATATCTATTGGATCTTGTATTGAGGATCTACGAATATCGGTTCGGTTCTGGATATCACCCGGAAACCGAAATGACTAACTGAATACCCGAATATATATACACTTAACCATAGAGTACCTTTGATCTTTCATTTACCATAGACTCCATATTCCCTAGTATTGTCGATTCCACTCCCGGCACGCGAGACGCCTCCAAACTCTCTCTCTCTCTTCTCTTCTCGTAAATAATCTTAAAATAAAATATCCTCAATCCGAACTAGAAAACTTGGAATCCCAAACTCCCCCTCATCGTCGCGTGTCTTCGACGGCTGCACCATCCGCAACGTCGCGAAATCGATTGGAGGTATACTTCTTTTCTTTCATTTTGTTAAATTGGCTTAACACTTTCTGGTTCGGGTATTTTTGTTATTTCAGTTATGTTTTTTACATTTCGGATACTTTTTTTTTACATTTCGGGTACAATATAAGTATTTCGGGTACTTCATACCCGAACCATTTGAGAACCAAATTTTTTTGGGTTTTTTCGGTTCTTAATCTTCCATACTATATAGATCACAAACCTCCATACATGAAATATTCGGAACCAAACTGAACCGAATACCCGAATGCCCATACCCTAAAAACAGATATATTTACCTTAATACGTTTTTGTTTTGATTTTCTTCTTTTTCTATTCTCGCGAAATCTCAACAATCTTTGACTCTCAAATAGAAGGAGTACAAACGATTTTATTACACTTTAATTATTTTTGATAAAAATTTGTATACATTTGTTAGTTTTTTTTTCTTTTAATAACCAAAAAGTTTTGGATCTTTGGTCCATAGTCTCCTTGAACGAAAGACCAACCTTTAATAATACTTGTGGCAAACCTACAAGCGTTAATCATCTCCTTTCTAAGTGTAGTACCTAGTTCTTGAATTCGAGTTCGGTAACAGTTTTAGTACCCGCCTAACCAGTGAAGTCAACCGCACTTGGGTGATACATTTGTTAGTTACATTAGTATTTCTAAGTCCAGAACCAACATTTACTAATATCGATAAATAACAGGATTTTGATTTTGTGGTGTGTGTTTATTGGAACATCATCCTTATCTAGATGAAGCATGCATCCTCAATAAGAATACGCATAGTCCAAGGGGAAAAAGAGTTTTGCAAAACAAGTTACCAATCAGCTATGTAAGATACTTTTTTTCTTTGTAGGACCATTGATAAGCAACAAACTATTACAATATATTCGTTTTCTAATAATAATAATAATAACAAAAAAAAAGATATTTATTAAATTGATTGCCATGAAACTTAGATGGAAATGAGCAGGTTTATAGATTGCATGTGGATAAGATTTGAAGGATTAAGATTGAAGATTGGAGTTGGTGGAAGACTCATCCTTTTCACCACCACCAGAAAACCAGAAAAATCCAACACTAAAATAAAATAAAATGATTTCTTTTTAAGAATATAAATGAATAAAAAATGAATGTTTTTCTTTATTTCTTTGAGGGGTCGACGAGTTTGGTTGATAAATGAGTGTCGCATTTTGTTCCCACACTGTACCATTTGCATGCCATCATCATCTTTTGTTCAAACTCTTTTTATTTAATTTTTGTAAGTAGAATCAATTAATCATAAAAAAAGAGGTTTGCTTGCAAGAATTGCAATGAACATGATTTCATGTGGGATCAACTTTGGTTTAGTTCGCTGAGTATCAACGATACGCATTCTATTTACTGTTTATAAAATGGCAAAATGCTATATTTCTATTACAAGCAAATTTACTTGAGAAGTATCAGTATGTACATGGATCATGTAAAAGAATCTCAATTCCTAAACAATGATTGTTGTTTGCCGACAAGAAAAAAACAATGATCTACAATCACACGTCTCCAAACTCGATCTACATCCAGTGATTTTTTTTTTAATTATGCAGAATTCAATATAAACTCATCAAAATTATTTTCCCGACTAAATGTGTATATGGATATACATTTTCTTAAAAGGAATATGTTATCAAATTTGGAAAAGTTGAGATATACACAAACGGCTATATTTTTAAAAAATCCGATTACTTTCTGATCATTTACAAAATATTTTTTTTGACGGTGTAAATATGATCGGAAAGTGGTCGAAAGTTCTGATTATTTATTTTGATAAAAAAATTTCCAACGATTTTCTGATTACTCCTCCTCATAAAGTGAATGGAACAAGATCGAAAATATTTTTGACCACTTTTGTTGATCAGAAATATGATATTTGACAGGTTTTCTTGTTGTCTGATACTACAAGAATACAAGCGATTTCTGACGGTCGTTTCCGTCGGAATTCCGTCGGAAAACGCCCTTTCCGACAGATATTGTCCGTCGATTCTAGCTCGTCAAAAATTAATATCCGTCGGAAATCCGTCGGATTATTCCGACGGAATTAGGTCGTCGGAAAATGGTCGGACCATTCCGACGGATTACCGACGACTATTTTTTCGACGGATATTTCTACAGATGTAGGTCGGAACAAAACGTCGGAAACCCGTCGGAATACCGTCGGAAATATTTCCGACGGTATTCCGACGGATCCTATTTCCGACGGATATTAGATCGAAAATACACGTCGGAAATCCGTCGGATATATTTCCGACGGGATTCCGACGGATATTGAATTTTAAGTTTTTATGATTTTATTCAAATTTTATAATTATTAAATAAAATGAAATGAAATAAAAAAATTTATAAAAGAAATTCATTAATAAAAATTCATTATCATTAAAAAATACAATTCATTACAAAAACTAATTTAATGTTAAAAATAATATTAATTTCAAACTAATTCTTCCGGTTTTGCGAGTTTGTATTGGCGAGTGTCTTCGTCTTCGTCTCACTCGAGGACTCGCATAATCCCTTCCACACATCATCCTCGAGGTCCTTCGGCTTGGATTTTCCGTACCTCCACTTCTGTTTCCACTCGTGCATTTGCTTCGAGTACGAAATTGCGGCATACTTGTCGAAATGGCCAAAAACATCGTATGATTAGGGGCCCACGTGAACTCTTGCTACAATAAAAAAAAACATAATGTTAGTTTTCAAAAGAAAAAATAACAAAATGAATTAGGGAAAATAAAGATATATTTAAAAATGACTTACCACGAAAGTCCGGTGCCACAAGTGTTGGAAATTTTGAATTTCTCCGGATTTTTGAACTTCTCGGGAATTTTGAACTTCTCAGAATTGCTATTACCAACTCCAGAAACATGTTGAAGGAGATCTTCTTATTGAAAACTCGTGAAACCGTGTTTTCAATACAAAGATCTCCTTCAACATGCTTCTGGAGGTGGTAATAGCAACCCCGAGAATTTCAAATTTCCCGAGAAGTTCAAATATGTTTATAATTAGTAAAAATTCTAAAAACGTAAACCCTAAGTCTACGTCGAACGATGATTCAATTATATACTTATTTCACCACTTTCTTCTTCGTCATCGTCGCGTCTACCAAACCTTTGCGTATTAGATCCCACGGCAACTGCGTCCTAAAGCAGTTGCTGCTTTCGGACCGAGTTGCTATGAGATCCAATACGCATCGTCTGGTAGCCGCGAGGATTACGGAGAAGAGAGTAGTGAAATAGGTATATAATTGAATCATCGTTCGACGTACACTTACATTTACGTTTTTAGAATTTTTATTTTATAAAATTATAATTTTGATTTTATATTTTGATTAGTATTTATAATTTTTATAATTGTTATATAATTGTTAGATTAGTGATTTAGATTAATAATTTATTAGATTAGTATTTATAATTGTTTGATTAGTATTTATAATTTTGATTTCATATTTTCCAAAAATATTTTTATATAGTTTTTATATTCACACAAAAACGGTTTTTATTTTATAAATTCGAAAAACGATTTATAAAATTAGGAAAATTTAACACTAATCTAAATACTAATCTAAAATACTATTCTAAATCTAAAACTACTAAATATAAAATTATAATCTAAAATACTAATATAAAATTTAACACTAATCTAAATATTAATCTAAATATTAATCTAAATATTTAACACTAATCTAAATACTAATCTAAAATACTAAATACAACATAACAACAAAATTATAAATTACTAAATATAAAATTATAAATACTAATCTAACAAAATAACAATTTATAAAATACTTCTAAATACTAATCTAAAATTATTAATCTAAATCACTAAATCACTAAAATTACAACATAATTCACTAAAAAAATAAAATTAGTCACTTGCTTGGTGGAGACGACCGGGGGCGACGAGCGGCGGCGACAACCTGCGGCGACGACCGGCGGTGGTTACCTGTAAAAAAAAGGAAGATTGAAGTTAGAGATTGAGGAAGAGAAAGAGAAATAGGAAGAGGAAGAGAGAGAGAGACCGGCGGCGGGGCGAGAGCTTCCGGCGGAGAGAGAGAGAGAGAGAGAGAGAGAGAGAGAGAGAGAGAGAGAGAGAGAGAGAGACCGGCGGCGGCAGCGAGAGCTTTCGGCGGAGAGAGAGAGAGAGAGAGAGAGAGAGAGAGAGAGAGAGAGAAGAGAGAAGAAATGAAGAAGAAGAAGACGGGACGTCAGATAAATCAATCGATTTCCGACGGATAAATCCGTCAGAAATCCGCCGGAATCCAAAAAAAATTTCGTTTAGGCGGTCAAAAATTCCCGCGGTCTCGAAAAACACAAAGTCCGTCGGAAATCCGTCGGAAATACGGTATATTCCCTGCATGTGTTTCGATTGGCCAGTCAACATATACGTGTCCAAATGTCCAGATCCGTCGGAAATTTCCGACGGATTTAGGGTAAATTTAGGGTTTAGGGTTTGGGGATTGGTTTTAATAATCCTAAATGTACACGTTTCATTGAAAAAATAGTAAATTCATCAATTATACAGACTATCTATCACTTTATAACTTTTACAAGATCAAAACCTATACATTTCTTATAACATCTCTATACCTTATACTAAAACTTATACTAACACCTATATCAAATTTTATAAATCTACTATTTTTTTATCTTGTAATTATATTTAAAATTTGACAAGTTCAAGCTATTTTATATACATCACATAAGTATTTGTCTACAATTTCTACAAAAAAAACCTAACCCCTATACCCTAAACCACATTTTTTTGGAACGCCGTCGAAAATCCGTCGGAAATTTCCGATGGATTGTTGACCATAGGGTTTTATACACGTTTACAAAACCGAAATAAAAAATGCTAAGTATACTTCCGTCGGAAATTTCCGACGGATTTTCGACGGATTTTAAAACCTCGGCTAAAACTGGATTCGTATCGACATCTCCCCGGCTAAAACTTTATCCGTCGGAAATTCGTCGCAATTGGTCCGACGGGTACGATTTTCCGACGAACGTACAATCCGTCTGAAAACCGTCGAAAATCCGTCGGAAACTTCCGATGGAAATATAGCCGTCGGAAATGCCCATGTTTTCTTGTAGTAGATAAGTGTCATTTTACACGATATACATTCATCTAAACATAGTACAATGAAAATAGAAGCACAAAATATATATATCAGTAATTGTTTATAGACATAGACGAGTGTGCGTAATATAGAAAAATACGGTTGAAATTGATTTACATCACCTTTTGACGATATATAACATCATAACTTAAAGTGAAAATCATGTTAGTAGATGATCATCAATTCGATTCATATAAACATATAGACATTATGTAGAATAAGTAAAGGAATGAAGTGATATAATAATGTCAACAAGTCATGGAAGTAAAATAATGTTCATTATTGTGGTTAATATATATATCTATGATTTTTTTGCCAAAAAGCATATGTCCATTATGATATTGCATATACGTTTTTTTTTTTAAACGGTGAGAGTTTCGAGTCTTCGGCTTATAATTTTCTTCAGTATCCGGAGTTAACCTTTAAATATTACAATTTAAAAAATAACTGTCCATCCAAAGATTTTTTTTTTTTTTGGGTAAGAATCCATCCAAAGATTTGAACCCGAATAACCTTCTATCCCAAAGGAGATTTAAACCCAGAGCATAAAGAAACTGTTTTTTTTTTTGTCAACTAATTAACCACAATAATTTGTAAAGCGTGATTCTCGTATTCACAATTTCATTTATACACTCTTAAGGATACATGATTCCGCACACAATTTACTCCTGTCTCAGGATGACCACCAAGCGTCAATATGTGTGTGTCTATATATATATATATATATATATATATATATATATAAATATGTAAGCACTACGTTGATATAGACGAACATTACAAAATAATAATTAAAGTAGAAAAGGAATGTAATAATTTAAAATGGAGCGCAGCTCAACCAAAACGTGACGATCATAATAACATAACAATTTTATTATATTTTTGGACTTCGAATCATAACATAACAACTATGTCATGGCGATGCTGTGTATTTGTACGTCTGTCACAGACCAACATGTGTTATTTTAATTCCCAAGTTTTGAAAGTATATGTATTAATAGTTATTTTAATCATGACGCTATTCGGAGACATTCGCCATGTACACAAGCAAACTTAATTTCCATCATCAAATGCCGTTTTTTTAATAGTGAAAAATCCTTCAGGAGTTTGGTAGGTTAGCACTTAGCACCCACAATTGTCTAATCAAAATGTCTTATATATTTGAAATAGTCCTACACGTACATAGTTATTATTTTCGGACTTAATTCTACCATCTGTCGCTTTATTTAATCTTTTAAAAATTTCTATCACTTTTTTAAAATTTTTTGTCTGTTAAAATAACCATTTTGTTTTCATCTTTAATTGACTTGTGTACTGAATCCAAAAGGACGCGTCAACAATTGAAAAGTCAATGCATATACAATACAATAAATATTATATTTGTTAATATTTTCCAAAAATACTAAAAATTTTACAAATTTTTTTAAAAATCACAAATGGTACAAAGCTCTCTTATTTTCGCCTGTATTATTTTTCGTTTTCATGTTATAAGAATTAGAATATTATTATAACATGAAAATGTTATACAATTTAAACGCAAGTCTATAACCATTAGAAAACTCGGTAAGTAGACTATTCGACCACAATTACTCTATAAAATTAGTTAAGTAATAAAATTTGGATCACCTAGTTATCAAAAAGAGGAAAAAAACAATCATTGTGTTTTCTCTAGATGGTATAAACCATTTTAACCACAATGGCTAGAATTTTTTTTTCTTTCCGAGAAGGCTACAAAATGTTACCAATCAAACCTATACATGCATTCAATTAAATCGGTTAAGAATATTTTTTCGATAACTTTTATAAATTCTCAACTCAAAACTATTTGGTAGTGAATAAATTGCTTCATGTCTTTATACTATCTTAGGTTCTATATTAACTTTGATGTGGATTCTTGATACGTTTAGATCTATATTCCCTAATTTGGTCGAGTGGTAATGAGAGGTATGGGAATGTGCCACTTTACTCCTTCGGGTTCGATCCTCACTCGAAACAAAAATTACATCCGTGTGGAAAGTCTGGGTCTGGGTTTCGATCCAGACAGTTTACATGGTAGTTCGGTAACATGCGATCCGGCTATCTTTTGACTTTAGTCGAAAATCATTCCAAACTCGGAATAAGCAATGTGGTAGTCCTTCGGAGAGAAATTAATGCTGAACGGATGAGCTGATAAAATATATTAAAAAAAAAAAACTACCGCTTGTATGAGTTTATAAACCATTGGTTTAGTTCGTATTACAATAATTCGAATAAAAAAAGAAGTACACTAATTTGAATCACATATATTTATATATTTTCATAGGTAGATGGAGAATATAATGAGCAGGTCAAAATGATAGAACTTTCTTTTGATCATTTCCATTAAACACCGTTAAGAAATGCAAGAGGAGTCACATATGTACAATGCCTAATCGAGCACGAAATAACAGTGACTATGATCTTTTATTAAATACTACATTTGATGATATATGCCGATGCTTTATTGGTATAACTTTATTTATCACTAGTGTGTGATCCGCGCGTGATAATGTGTGATCTACGCTACGCGCGGACGTGAACACAATTTTGTTTTTAAAAAATTTGGTATAATATTATTTTAGTTTTATTAGTATGATTGTTAATGGAATTGTCTCTATTAGCTTAAGAAATGTGGATTGTTTATTCTTAAGTTTTTTTTTTCTTTCTTAATTTTATGTTTATTTATGTATTTGTTTAGTGAGTGATCCACAATTTGATTTTTTTTTTTGGTTGAATATTTATTCAATTAGTTGGTTTTTAAAAGTTAAGTTTTTGTCATTTTAAAGTTTAGAAAATTGTATATTTTTTAACCGAACTAAATACTAATAAAATAAACACTTCGAAATATGGTTAGTTTTGTATAGTTCAAAAGTTACTTCAAATACTAATAAAAGGAAAGTTAGTTTTGTGAATATAGAATTCTACGAACTTAAAAAAAAAAAATACTTCGAAATAAGTCACTGTATTTTTATCTATTTTTACCTAAAACCGGATACTAATAAAATGTTCAGAATTTACTATTATTCATCTTCGATGATCCAGTGTTGGTGACTACAAAATGAATCTAATTTTATTTGAAAAATGATTTAATTTCTATCCTAATTTACTATCAAAATCATCGTATATGTATAGGTTAATGAGAACATTTGAGATAATATTGGCCGATTTGAAAAAATATAAGAAATATGGGGTCGAGCGTCGATTCAAACATTTAGAGAGAGAGAGAGAGAGAGTTATTGTGAATAGGATTATCCTGTAAAAAAACATTACCCACTGCTCTAAAACCCTCGTCTCCTCCGATATCTTCCCCCATCGCCGGTGAGATTTCACTTTCAATTTCAATCACAAAGGGTATGATCCGCGCGGACGTGGTAAACAATTTTTTTAATCTAATGGTATTTTATTTTATTTGGTCTCGTAGTTAATTTAATTATCTCTATCAGCTTAAGATCTGTGTATTTATTTTTGTTTTTTTGTAATTTTGTAATTTATGATCATCTATGTGTTTATTTATTGGATGATACACATTTTCACCTCTTTTTTTCTTTGGTGATTAATTTTATGCAATTAGTTGAGTTTTTTAAAAGGATACATTTTAAAGTTGCATAATAAATTTTTTATTTCGTTTCATGTGAAGTTATTATTTTTGGAGTGTTTCATGTATGATTTTAACCCTATTTATGTGTGCAATATGTTTGTGATTCCTAAATCTATTTTTCTTTTATTTTTGTTGAAAAAGATTTCCATATATAACTGATTGTTTGAAGTCACAACATTTGTTTGATTTTATTTTGAAAAAATCTAATCTATAATTTATAAACATTAAATTCTATAGTTTTCTAAACTATATAAATAAACTGATAAAAGTAAATTATTAAATTGAAATTTCTTTAGATTAATTCAATATAATCTATCTTCTATTAAGTAAATGTCTTTTCAAATTCTAGGGAAAACTATTGTATTAATGGATGGTAATTATTATGAGAATTGAAATATATTTACATCACATGATATATATTTTGCATATACAAAGCTTTTATTTTCTTCTCCTGTTGTAGTTACATTTATTTTTATTTTTTTTGTTAAAAATAATATCACAAAACACAACGATCTTAAATTGTCAAACTTAATTTATATTTTCGTGTAAATACTTTTAACATGTCTCTTAATTTTTTTGGCTCTTATTCTCTTTTTCATAGTTATGTATAATTGCAATTATTATGTTAAGTATACCTTAATTTTATTTATTTGTCTCTTTATTAGATGTAAAACTTGCCAACTTATATTTTGCTTTATGAATTTAGTTACATATTTAACTTATTTGTTTAATTGTTAGGACTTGTTTGATATTTTAGTTTTTTTTAATAATATTTGCAATACAACTTAACCTAATTAAATATTTATAAAAGTTGAAATATATTATGATAACCAAATTTATTAAACCTGTTATTATTTCAAAGAACTATATTCAAATAGAATATGAATAATGCCTTTTCAAATTCTTTTCATAATGTTAAAACCAAAATTATAATTAATATATGTATATAGTATGTGTATTAAATTTTTAGGATGCTGAGGTGACATCATTAGAAGTGA
Source organism: Eutrema japonicum (assembly GCA_030161315.1). NCBI lineage: Eukaryota > Viridiplantae > Streptophyta > Magnoliopsida > Brassicales > Brassicaceae > Eutrema > Eutrema japonicum. The sequence goes on from BSQW01000012.1 coordinate 34,598,171, forward strand.
GAAAACCTTACTTTATATATATAGATTACAACATAGCGAATATCAAACTCCTTCCAATTAATCAGCAATCCTAAGCCAACCAGTTTACTACTGTTTTTTTTGTAATACTTATTATTATAAAAGTTGAGTCTATTAAATTAGAGCTTTTAATAGAAATTATTAGAAAATAAAAATGCACAAAGTTGATATTTTTGTTGCTAAAAACACAAAGTTTATCATTACTCAAAGATACAAGCTATTCGATATGGAGAGAGCGTAATTCTAAAATTTATCACATGGACTACAACTCTGTATTGCAACTGATTCGACTTATAGATAAGGTCATTTGAAACAAAATTTCATCATTAAATTATTCGTCCAACCCACGAATCCAATAGCTACCTCAGAAGTGGTTCTTTTCTGTTTTTGACGATTGAAGCTATGTTTTGCTGTGGAGTCTTCATTCTTTTCTGGATTCAATTTATATATATTTATATATATATATATTATTTTATTTTTTTTGAAAGAAGGGTTTATTTTCTTTGATTTAGTCTTTGATTCGAAACTTTATACATCTCGGAACAACAGTGTTGATGTTTCTAAACATATAAATGAATTTAACATTCAATCATTTGTACGACTCCGTCACACAGTTTTCTTAGAATTTTATTTTATTTTATGAGATAATTAGAGGTTTTTATGCCTAATTAATGTCATAATCCGGCTAAACAAAGTCCAAAAAAGAAAAAAGAAAAAAACGAAAAGAAGATGTTGGAGAAAATTGAGAAATTATAGGATGACATGATGAGATTCTAAAGAGAAATGGGCACATGCTTCATCATTGATTTCGGGAGTTTCACCAAAAGGAGTCAATAAAATTATTTAAGGGAGAATTGCTGCATGTTGAAGATTTACCAATAAGGAATTTTTTATAAGAAAAAACCAAAAGGGAAAAACAAATAAAAAGAAAAAGAAGAAGCATGTTTGGGAAAATGTTTGGCCTCCTTTAGGCAAACCGTTCATGTGTTTCGTTGTGAACTATTTTTTTTTGTACCAAAATATGTTTAGTTAGGGCTCCAAACACACGCAATGTATATGTTGAATCTATGAGCATACCTTATGCGAATAGCTCACGTACGATCTTTCCTGATTTCTTACGCATAATTTTTTTTTTTTTTTGGTTAAGTTTCACGCATAATATAAAACACTAAATTTATGATAAATACACTACTTTAAGAGTTTCCAAATAGAATTTTGATAGTTTTATGATTTGTCATAAATGAAATTTTGACAGTCAAAAATTTCCGACGGGTTTCTAACGGCTTCAAAATTTGTATATATTTTATAACGCCCCGACCACCCCTACCTGTGGGCCCTATGCCTTCTCTCGGCCCGTGGGCCCCACCCTTGTCCGACGGCCGGTGCGTTAGTCCGGGAGGCTTGTAATACTTGTTTACTGACCCTACAATCACCACGTGATCTTTCCCCGTGTTTTGTCCTCACTCACACGATACCGCGAATCACTTCCCGGTAGGTCACCCATCCTTAAATTGCTCCAGCTCAAGCACCCTTAACTCTGGAGTTCTCTCTGGACAAGTTCCCGAAAAGATAAGTGCACTTTGGTGACATAGGTAGCCAAATCAATTCTTATAAGCCTCTCCGCATATACAAAAAATCGGGATGTTACAATCACCCCCACTCATAGAGCGCAACGTCCTCGTTGCGCACCAGGATCGTCACCCTAGACGGTGTGGGCCCACCTGACTCCACACACGTGTTTGGGTTCGGCTCTGATACCACTTATAACGCCCCGACCGCCCCTACCTGTGGGCCCCATGCCCTCTCTCGGCCCGTGGGCCCCACCCTTGTCCGACGGCCGGTGCGTTAGTCCGGGAGGCTTGTAATACTTGTTTACTGACCCTGCAATCACCACGTGATCTTTCCCCGTGTTTTGTCCTCACTCACACGATACCGCGAATCACTTCCCGGTAGGTCACCCATCCTTAAATTGCTCCAGCTCAAGCACCCTTAACTCTGGAGTTCTCTCTGGACAAGTTCCCGAAAAGATAAGTGCACTTTGGTGACATAGGTAGCCAAATCAATTCTTATAAACCTCTCCGCATATACAAGAAATCGGGATGTTACATATTTTCTCACCAAAATGATAGACACACGAACTTGAGTTTCCAAATATCATATGTCAAACAGACATTAATAAGTGCTCCAAGCATAGCATATTTGTTTCATTGTTTGTATATCATGTTTGTTGATTAATACAAATAATATTCTAACGCATATTAAAATCAAAATGTGTGATTTAAGATACAATATTGTGGGATTAAGACTAAGACACATGTCTTTGGGGGAATGTTCCTAACAAATCAGTTATTACTCTGGAATAGTTTTTGCTTTACTCCTAACTACACGAAGTAAATTGATAAAATCATTAGTATTAAAATTTAGACGTGATAACTTAATGAATATGTTTCATAATCTTCACTCACTCCAGTACCACAATTGTATTCGCCAAAGGGCACCACATAGAGTTTAGCCTATTAGTTTCTTTTTCATTATTTGAAACAGAAACAAAAAACACTCAACCCAACCCCGAGCAGTCTATTTTTCTACAATAAAGATGATACAATAGTTACTTGCTTTACTTAAAGATATATAAAACGAGCATATAGTTTCCACTATGCGGCATAGTCTATGCCTAACGAAAGCAAGTAAAAAGAAAGAGTTTACACTACAAGAAATTTTCTACCAATATAAGTCCGTTGGAAATTTCTAACGGAGTTCCGATGAAATTTTGACGATTTCATGATTAGTCGGAAAGCGGTCGAAAACATTCTGACTGATTTCTGAGAGTTATATCTATCGAAAGTTTCCAACAGATTTCCGAGAGCATTTAAAAAAAAAATTCATTTTTTAATTGTCCATCAAAAATTTCCAACATATTCAAAATTTTGAACGCCAAAACAACGAATTGGCAGGTCGACGCAAAATATTTTTAAGAAAATAAATTTATTTCTAACCAAATTCTGACGGATGCAAAATTGTGTAAGGAAGAAAAAGCTATCATTATGTTGATCCTTACCATGTCTGGATCTGATAAGTATCTTCGTGTTGAGTCAAATTAAGCCACATGCTCCACTCCTTGTGGTGCTCTTTTGTCAGTGATGAAGACATCGATACAAGCTCAACTGGATCGAAGGAAGAAGTTGCTCACATAGCAACCATGGAACAAACACCAAGAACAAGATCAGGAACAAGACATGTGAGAGAGCAGTTTATCAAGTCTATGGAAAGCCTCATCACTAAAGAAATGCAAGAAGACGTGCAAAAACTACACAAGACTCATACAACATCATTCTTGCCGGTTTTTCAAGGCAATAAAGAATTTGCTATCTTCATCATTACAAAGCAAATTCAAGAGACCCAAAAAGTCACTAAATGGGTATATACTCCATTTGTGCTCTTTTTTCCTTGTCCAATTTTTGTCCCAATGGATTTTTTTTTGAAAGGTTTTTAATGAGACAAATGGTTGACATTATAATTGGTCCATTTAGTTGATTTTTCTCAAGCCCAAACAACATGAGAATCTCGACCAAGGAGAGTTCAAGAGTAATTCTTTTGAATTCAAACTATGTTTTAATGCTGTCTCTTTCTCTCTCCTTCATGCAGACTTGTTGCTTCTCTTTATCATCTCTTTGTATATCATTGTCGAAACTAAGTCTTTTCTTAAGTAATTTTGAGAGTTTTCTCTTGCTATTTTATGTGAAAGAAATAGTTGTCTTCTAAACTTTTTGTAAGCGATTCCCTTGAAGATTAGAGTGTATCATAGATCCTTTCACCGATATGTGTGGCGTCTCTCGATCCCCTCTCTATCCGTTTCCCCCACTTGAATCTGTTGAGAGTGACATTAGTCCAACAACAATTTCACCATCGATTCACTACACTTCATCATCACATCAATCGAACATATTGAGAGTGACCTTAGTCCAACAACAGTGTCTCCATAAATCTATCCCTTAGGCTCCAACTCGTTTGGTTCCTATATCAGTAAGACCCTTTAAGTTTCAGCCTTTCGACCATACTCCCCCTAGAACCCAAAAACTTTGATGATTTGATCGACATCCTAAAAGCAACATCTGCTAATCCCTGGTCAACATCGTTTATTGTTGAGACTAGGACGGTATATGACCGTCTTCGAGTCTCCAACTTTCGTTATTGAAAAACATTCTTGGAAAATGCTTTCGTAGTTGTTCGTCTTTCATAAATCCAAGAATTTCACCTCTGACTATGAAATACGAATGCTCTGATTTTCCATGTTAATCATTACTCCGATCCCGAAGGCCAATACAAATGGATCTAAATCCTATAATGTTATGAATATATTTAGAGTTTTACTGTTCAACTTCTGTAAAGGGTTTTGATCTCGAGATTTGATTTTGTTAACGGGTGAAGATTTTCATTTTTTCTTGCCTCTATTCAAATTAAACTCTTGACCCTAAGTTTATTTCGATTAAAGACATATATCTGATTTTGGTTTTATTCTTTGTTTCGTAACCCTTATAGATTTATAGGTTTATTCGTTGTTTTAGTCTGTGTTAAGTTTGGAGTGTAGGAACGCATATTCTACAATAGGGCAAACTGATAAATTTGTAAAGTAAAATACATAAATAAATCGATGATCATAATATTAAAATGATACTGATACAAGAATTTGGGGAAGAACGGATTTGCAGAGACGAGACACTCTTTCCTTAATTCTGAAAACGCCCCGTAGTGTGACGGTTGCATAGCGTTCCGAATCCCAGGATACAACTGCATTTTTCTTATGATTCGCATCACCCAAAATCATAAGCTTTCGAACCATTTTTTCTGTGTTGTACTCTCATGGAGAAAAATCATAAGACAAGAGAAGAAAAAGAAAGTGATGATTCATCTTACTTCATATGAGAGATTGTTCATATATATATAAAAATAAGAGAGGAGTCACAAGACTTTTGTGGTCTCCATTTTCTAGGAGTAATGCACAATTAATTGTCAAATTAATTTGTGGCAATAAAGGAGAAGAAGATGTTATAGAATTGACCACATCAATTCTCAAATAATGATGATAATTATTCATTATTACATTTTGACCAAGTATATAATTTATGTAGTGATCAATTACATAAATAATAATTTGATGCAAAAAATGGGTTATTGGGTCAATTTCCATCTACCCGAACCAACACTCATACCCGAGTCTGAGCTCGACTCGACTTGACTCGCTGCGCGCGCGTGCATATAGTTTAGTGTGAGTTTGCTCTTCTCCCCACAAAGTGGTCCTAAGGTTTTGAACCTTGTTGGGACTTCTCCAATATATATACAAGAGGATTTCACCTCAAGTTTCCAATGTGGGATATTTGCTAGTTTTTACACTTAGCCAAATTTTGAAGCATTTCAAGCTTTCCAAGTCATCCACTTTGGATCTCCATTTCTCATTCAAATCAACTCAGATTTTGACAAGTGAATACACTATGTTATAGTGCTCACGGCAGCGATTTCATCGTGCCAGAAATCCGGTTATTCCAACAGACGTCTCTGCTGGAAAATCCATCGGAAAAGTGGTCAACGCCACTTCATCAAAAACGAGTTCCAACATGGAGGTGTTGTTTTTGTTGGTACTGGTGGTAGGGTTTGAATCTTTCGATCGATTTCATGGAGGGGTCTTTGATGTTGATGCCCAAGAAGATCTATATATGTTGTTTGTTTGTTTATGATTTCGATTAGAGCTACGTTTTAACACAAGTCATTTTGTAGTGTTGAACGTTTACAATAACATAATTATCTTTGTTACTTTTTGTTGAGTTCAATGTTTACAGGAGTTAAACATCATTTTGTGCATATAGATTATAATTTTTTTTTAAGTTAGTATGGTGAATGAGACTACTTCCTCCTATAGCGTAAGCGTTGATGACCTTTAGGCGATGAGAGCGACGGCATGAATAGGGCTGGGCTTTTTAACCGGATCCGATACCCGACCCGAAGTAGAGGGTTCAGATCGGGTTTAGATCCTATTAAATACCCGAACCGGTCTTACCACTAAGTATTTCGGATATCGGGTCGGGTTCGGATAAAACCCGATATCCGAAGTTAGACCCAAAAAAACCTGAAATATCCAAAACCCGAACGGGTATCCGAACGCCTATGCCTAGGCATAATTATCATAATTGTCAAGTTCTACAACATCTTGGCTTCAGTACAAGTATTAAAGTCGTTTACTTTTAATGATGCCGATTTTATTTCGGAAGATAAATCCATAGATAAGGAAGGTTTTTTACCAATTCTATGATTGATGAAGGAATTGAAATTGAAGAGACACATATAATTCAGATGAATCTTATTATCCTTATTGCATGTGAGGTGACTGAGTCTAATGACTACTCACCTTCAAACATCGTGACACTGTCATTAACATTACATATCCGTCACGATTCAAGATTCTTTTGATTCATGGAATGTAATACCAAAGTCTGCTACTTAGGATGCAATTAATTCTTTGGGGAAGCTAGCTAACATATATGGGAGATACAAACATTGAAGAAGAGGCGAAGAAGATGTGTGTGATTTGCCAAGAATAATTTGTTATTGTTCAAACTCTTTTGAAATTACCTTGCAGTCATGTACTCGACGCCGATTGTCTTCTTACATAGCTTGAAACAAGACACAAGTGCCTTTGTTGCCGTTTTAAGCTACTTTCTTAGTTTAGTAGATAATTATATTTAAATATGTATTTTACTTGTTAGTTCAGTAGATAATTATGTTTGAATATTTTATAGTGGCAGATGTATTAAGAATTAGTTTTCAAGTGCTCAATTTTCAAATTTCAGTCGCTTATATTCGTGATGATATTGAATATCTCTGTTGTATATTGCTCTTTGTCTGAACAAGAAACTTCATCACTTGCAGATATTTGCACTATGGGCCAACAGCCCAAAGAAGGAAGTAGTATTGAGGTCTTTAACTATTCAACCAATGACGTTGGCACAATTCTTGCTATATTATATCGTTAATTGTTTTTAGAGATATTTGTATTCACTGTCCCTTAAGGAAAACATAATTTGTGTTCTAACAATTTCTAATATTTGAAAAAATATGTAACACTTTCTCTGTTGAAAATACGATTTTGCCTCTGCTTGTTATTCGCACAGTACTATACATATATATAACTAAAAATTCAACACATGTACAGCACATGCAATAACTCCTGTTTTTTTTGGGTAGTAGTGTCTGTGATGCTACTAATATATTCGGAAATCAAAATGGACTATAAGTCTATAATTTGTATATAAACTATTATGATATTTTCCAAATTTAAAACGCCTTCTAAATCCTGAAGTTTGTGCTCTCATTTTTATTGCATTATTGTGTTAACGAGGATGACTTTGAAAAACAATCAAACCCGATTTAACTGTATAACAAGTAACAACTTTCTAAACATTTGAGTGCAGAAGAGAGACAGACCAAGTGGAAGAGCCACTTGATCTATGAAGTACTCGGCCACAACTTTCTAAATTAGTTTTTGCTCTACATTCAAGACAAGCCCGATTTTTTTTCAGTTGTGTGAACAAAAAAAACAAAAAAGAAACCTTGAAACAAAATGGAATCCGATTACACAAAACATAGAAACTGACTCGTGCCTTCTCTTAAAACAAAACAAACCTCTAATCTTTCCTTTCTTCCATTTGTCATGCTTTCTGCAAACACACCAACAAAGGGGCTTAGAAGTGTGGTTCCCAAAGTACAAGTAAACAATAGTTTTCGCATAATGTAGTAGAAACAAATTCTTCCCTTGAAAGCCAAATGCTTAGCAAATCTCTTACATTATCAGATTCTAGAACTCGTATCATATGACTGCAACCAAACAACTACGGTTTCTATCTATTTACCAATCTCTCATTGAATTTGAAGTGCTTCAGACTCAGATCTTGAGTTTACATCACTAATATAAAAGAGTTTCCAAAGCGGTTTTCTTTTTCAACACCAAAAATCAAAAACCATGAATAGAAACAAAAAAAAACAAACGTTTGAAATCTCTGCTATGTATGGAAAAAATACATGAACCACAATATAGCAACTGAAGAAAATAGAAAGAATATGCAAGTGAGTGTGCTATCCAAAGGCCTAAACTTGGAAGCAAACAATAAAAACATCAGCAACACAATAGTCTTAGGCTAGTTTTTTCAGAACTTATGTCTGATCAAAGACTTTTATTCTAAGGTCTAATCATAGAAGAAGCATAATGAATCCTATGAAACACAAGAATTGATGCAATAATGAATCCTCACAACAATGAAACACAAGAATTGATACAACGATCCAATAAATGAAGAAAAATACCCTAAAATAGCACAAAATTTATTTATTTTGTTCCAAAACTAGCACCTAAATCTAAAATTCCAAAAATAACACAAATAATTATATAAAAATACTTGTTTACCCAAAATAAATTTAAAATAAAATTAAACTTGTTCACTATTCCCATTACAAAATGATTTTCGGTCAGTTTTAATATTAAATTTGTGCTATTATTGTCAAAATTTGTGCTATTATTATTATTTTCAAGTAATGATGCTAAATTTGGAACACAAATTTGAAAGTGTGCTATTTTGGTCAATTGCCCATAAACTAACTATTATGCATGATGAATATGAAACACAATAATTGATGGAACGTTCTAATCAACTAACTATTATATGATGAAGTCAATCAATTGGGCAAATTCATCATTCACATAAGGCAACTAGAATTCTTCAAATTCAACGCATATGAAACAAATCGAAAAAAATTGATGAAAAAAAAAAGGGAATTACCTAAGTAGCACCGACGATGATGTTGTTGATCGGAATAAAGATGAGCTTGACAAAGAACCCGACAAATCCCATTACCACAAACCCAATCGCGGTACGAACAGCCACTTTCGTGAATTCTACAACCAAAAAAACAACGCAAAATCAAAACCAACGCAAGATCTATCTTCCATCTGGATAATTGAAACCACAGATCCTCAAATAAATTTTTCCAAATCATGTATTGAACAACGGAGTAATATACCTTTGCGATCTGGCTTGTGACAACGCTTAACGAGGCGAATGCTATCCTTAGCGAAGTCTCTGAGAGGATCGACGACGGAATCGATGGCGTCCATGGCGATTTATCGTTGCTTTGCTTTCGATGATCTGAATCTCACAGTTTTGTGTTAATTTGGTTTCGTTCTTCTTAGAGACAAAAAATCGGAGGAAACGATGAAAGAACGTCACACAGTTTTTAAAGACCAATCACAGAGCGAGGTTTGATTACAGGTGGACTAAGTCACCACGTCGGCATAAACTCACATATAGTATTGGGCTCGTAATCATTTTAGGGCCCAAATCCATTACAAGTAATATATTTTGTGGAGAAGGATGAAACTTTGAGTCTCCGACGGATTATTGTCTCTAGGAATATAGGGTCTCTTCGTTTGCCTGACGTTAGCAGTTGCGGTTTGCGGCCAAATACTGCAATCAGACGTTGCAATTGTTATTCATTTTATAGCCGTATGGTTGGTCGCATGTTTGTTCGTTTGATAGTCGTGCGGCTGGACGCTACGACTCGTCGCATGTCTATTCGTTTGCCTGACGTTAGTGGTAGTTTTTTATATAATTCAAATTTAATTTTTATGAATTTTTTACATTTATATTTTTGATAAACAATATAGTTTAAATATAACATACATCCATGATAAAAAAAATTATTAGTTAACAATAATAGTAAATTTTTTAAAATTAAATATAATTAGAACATTATAATTTTGGTGATAAAAAAATCATAAACTAAATTAAAACAAAAATAATAAACTAAATCATTTAACTAAAATAAAATAAAGTAATACATTGGATCATAAACTGATCCTCTTTATAGGTACGACTTTGTGGAAGTTCATGATAACTTGCTGTTTAATCACTACGAGATCGAATTCGGGTTTAGACGGTTTAAAACATAAAAGCTTATTGATGTACTTTTTCTGAGTTTATCTCTCCATTTTCTGAGGATTGGACTAGGAGGTTCAGAGATTGTTTTGGTGAACAAAAGGATCACCTCAATATGTTTAAATATAGTATACAATAACCGCATCACTCAATATGACACCACCGATCTCCTTGCTACCAACTTCTTATACAACAATGGTTTTCAAGCAATGTTTTTGCCCGAATTGGACCCGCAGTCGGATCGGTAAACTCGGCGATCCGGTCACTAATTCGGTCTGAATCCAATGCTAAAATTTGCTAATAAAAAAATGGGAGAATTGTAAATTTAGAGCAAAAATGAGAACTATTGTCTCCTTCGTACTTATTGAAATATTATTGTCCTCTTAGTATTTATATTAAGGGTAATCTAGTTTTACTCCTTAAAATAATAATAATCAATATTTTAAAAAATAAAAATAAAAAGGGCATTGATAACAAAAAAAAACAGTTTGCGACTTAAAAAAAAAACAAAAATCTTTCTCGCAATCTCCGTCGCTTATAAAACATTTTAAAAAAGGAAAAAAAAAGATTACACGAAAAATAAGGAAAAAACGATTTAAAAAGGAAAAAAAACATTTTCTGAAGATTTTCAGTTGTGTTTTCCTAGATTTTCTCTCAGATTTTGTTAACCGTTTGGTAGAATATGTATTCTACATTCAGTAGAATCAAGGCAAAATTGTAGAACTTCTATTCTACAACAAAGTAGAATATAGAGAAAATGGTAGAATTTCTATTCTACAAAAAGTAGAATATAGAGAAAATGGCAGAATGCGAATTCTACAATTGGTAGAATAAATACAACATTGTAGATAACGGATTCTATATGGACAGTAGAATGCAAAACAAATAGTAGAATATATAGATTTTAGAGCAAATACTAGAAACTAAATTCTACAATTAGTAGAACATGAAAATAAATATTTTAAAAAAATTTCGTTTTTCCTAAGATAAATTACACAATATATATTACTTACCTTATATGAATATTCAGAATTTTTAAAGTAAATATAAATATTTATTTGACATTTTTTATATTTAATAAAAGATATTTTAGTTTAAAAGTGGCAAAACTTAAATAAGTACTAAGAGGACAATAACTCTCATTTTTTTGTTCTAAATTTACAATTATCCCTAAAAAAATTGATAAAGATCTAGCAACGATCGCATTAATCCACAGTCCGGTATTACTGGTTGAATTGACTGTGTTTTAAAATGTTGCTTAAACTTTATATTTTTTTATTTAGATATAATATTTTGAGTAAAATATGTTATTTGTGATATTTTAGATTTTGATTAAGATTTCATTGTCTCGCTTGAAATAGATGAGCAGAATGATGATGTCAATAACTAAGATTGGTTAATATGACCAATTATTAGTTTACTAGATTTTGCGTATTACTTTGATAAAAACTATATGCTATCGATTATATTTATTGAAATATTATTTTGTATATATTGATGATTTTAATAATATATAGAAAAAATTGTAACTTTAATCACATAAATTATATCTATTTTGTGAGGTTTCAACGGTGTTGTTTTGAATCTATGTATGTCCCGTCTCAAAAACGTATTATTTGATCGAACACTTATAAGTTAGTATACCAAAATCAACTAAAATTGTAACAAAATAATCAAATGATATTTAATAAACATAGTTTTGACACAAATATATAAAATTACACATCACTTCTCCAAACGAGTTCTCCATAAGACCTCAAAGACGAGCTCTCCAAACGGCAGTCATGCACATCGATGACCTCGCAGATAGGCACATCACCGACCTCGCAGTCATGCACATCGCCGACCTCGCACTCAGACACATCGCCTACCTTACAGTCATAGCTCGCCGACTTTGCAGTCAAGTACCTCGCCGACCTCGTAGTCACAGTTCGCCGACCATCCAGCTAGGCATCTCGCCAACCTCCCAGCTAGTCACAAGATCTCGTCCAAGTAAAATCCTCACACTACATAATATGAACTACAAATAGTTTGATCCCTGATCAAAGGGTAGGTAGGCATCTTTTCACAAGGCACAACTATAAAATCAATAAAATCCAAAGTGTAATCTTCTCAAACTAGCTTGTCAACCCAACAAAGCGATTTGTTCTTGTAATCGTGGAGCTTACGCTTCATTAAAACGAAATTCTCCTAAACCCAAACTGATTTTTGACTATCTACGAGATAGGTGAAATCCGTATTCAACATCTTCTCTTTGAATTCATCCCAAAGCAAGATTCTTGGATCTGCCTCTTAGTCCGTCCAATCGGTGCTTTCATTCCCCTCAGGTATGTGTCGATGAACTATCTACAGAAATTTATAAACCTCAATTGCTTCGGTTCTTCTCTTAATCCCCAGCTCGTAAGAACTTCACCTAATTTTGGTAGATCGGGAATCTGTAAGGAGGAACAAAGCCCTAGCAATACGGAGGATTTCACAGTGTGGTCGGTGAAGAATATGGACGGAGATAAGAAGAATCGTTCGGATTGTGCGAAACATTCAAGGGTTTCAGGTCCGTAATCTTCGTCCAAATGCACCCGCCAAGCGTTTGCTTTTATTCCTCACTGACAATTTCATCTTTTTATCAAGCTTAAAGTTCGTAGCTTTGGATTTCTTTTTTTTTTTGTCCCCTGGAGTTTGATTTAAGGCTATTTTTTCTTCTGATGTGGCTATGTAGAGATTGAGATGATGAAGGAGAGATTTTCAAAGCTGCTACTTGGAGAAGATATGTCAGGTTCTGGACAGCTTTAGCCATCTCAAACGCAATCACTAATCTTTGTGGTATGTGGTGTGGAATTAGTCTCATGGCTTGTTGGATTTAACTCTTTGAACAGATGTTGATGACTTTGTGTTTTGTTTAAATTGTTAAAAACAAAATAAAAAAGCTATCTTGTTCGGGCAACTATGGAGGTTAGAACCGTTGCCTACGGAGAAGAAAGAGATGTGGAGAAGAGAAATGGAATGGGTTCTCTGTGTGAGTGATCACATTGTAGAGATGACTCCAACTTGGCAAACATTTCCCGATGGAAGCAAACTTGAGGTACATATTACACATATCTCGTTGTAGAATTGATAATGTTAGCTTGCTTTTTGTGGTTTTCAGCTCTCGGTTTGGTTCCATTGTTGTAGATAATGACTTGCAGACCAAGATCAGATCTTTATGTTAACCTCCCAGCTCTCAGGAAACTAGATAACATGCTTCTCGTAAGAACCCGTGACCTCTTTCATTTCATCGAGTTTTTTTTTAAGGTATTTTGAGCAGCAAAGGTCTCATTTTTATTCTTCATATTCTTCGGTTCTCAGGAGATTTTAGATAGTTGACTAACTCTCTCCATTTTATTATAAAATACGGATACTTCGAACTATAAATTATTCACTTGTTCCATGTTCCATTGAACTTAAATAATACAAAGTTTTCCCATCTCGGTCTGCCTCCGCCGTTAAAAAGAAAAACAACTCTTTCGATAACCGCAAGATCTATTCTCAGACTTGAGTCTCCTCGTACAATCACTAATGATTTCAACTCTTTCTGTTTTTCTTTCTTCTGTAGTGGGCCCCAAGCTCCCCATGGAATGATCTATTAAAACCTAGTTGGAAGAAACAAACGCCGGAAATCGCAATAATGGGTATGTCTCTCCTCTCCCTCTATTATGTTCATTTGATTTTGGTTGTATATATGTGTTTGTGTGATAAGTGAAATAATGAACGATTAGGGGCGTACAAGTACGTGTCCGAGCTATGGAGGAAGAAGCAGTCGGATGTGATGAGGTTTGTGCAGAGGGTTAGGTGCTGGGAGTATCGCCAGCAGCCTTCCATTGTTCGTATTGTTCGTCCCACTCGTCCCGACAAAGCCCGTCGTCTCGGCTACAAGGCCAAGCAGGTCTTCTTCTTCTGACTGAACAGCTCTTTATCTACTGTGTTCTTGTCTAAGATTTATACATTTTTTCTAACCACTTAGTCTCTGTTTTCAGGGGTTTGTTGTCTACTGTGTTCGTGTGAGGCGTGGTGGTCGCAAGAGACCTGTTCCCAAGGGTATCGTGTATGGTAAACCTACTAACCAGGGAGTTACCCAACTCAAGTTCCAGCGCAGTAAGAGATCTCTTGCCGAGGAACGTGCTGGTCGCAAATTGGGTGGCCTTAGGGTCGTTAACTCCTACTGGCTCAATGAGGTTAGCACCACACCCTTTGTAATAAGTCTAGTTACTTGAATGATAGATATTGTGGATTTGACCAGATTACAAGAAACAGTATTTTAACAAATCTAGATTGTGTGTAGTAAGTATGTGATCATATTACAAGAAGCAAAATTTATATTCATCGTATGTATCTACATTCATTTTATGTGATATACTATTAATCGTCAGTAGTTAAGTCTTGAATCAAGCCCTTAGTTTTAAGGAGATACGTGTGCGTTTACATGATGGAATACTTGATGAAATTTATAATACTTCTGTGTTGTTTCCTTGCTGTATATACTAGAAATGTTAAATGTGAATTTTCTCAACTTCATCTTAGGAGAGTTTTTATAAATCAACACGTTTTGATTTGCTAGAATCCATTGCAATTTTTCATTCCTATACACATTGTGTTTTTAGTGGAAATTGTTACATGATTCTGGCTCAATGATGATAATGTGGAATTTGATCTTGACTCGTGTACATTCAGACATTAACATGTGTATAGAAATTCTGCTAATGTGTGGTTCCCATTGTAGTATCATGTCTGATAGATTTTTGTTTATTAATTGTGGTATTCTCTGTTTTAATTAGGATTCTACCTACAAGTATTATGAGATTATCCTTGTGGACCCTGCACACAATGCTGTCCGTAATGATCCCAGGATCAACTGGATCTGCAACCCAGTGCCAAGCACAGAGAACTCAGAGGACTCACCTCAGAAGGAAAGAAGAATCGTGGTCTTCGTGTAAAGGGGCACAACAACCACAAGAACCGACCTTCCCGCAGGGCTACCTGGAAGAAGAACAACAGCCTCTCTCTCCTTCGTTACCGGTGATCAGCTCTATGTATTGTTTTTCTCGAGTGGGTATGTGTTTTGTTTCAGATAGCTTAAATTACCGTTGGGATGCAAGACTTTTTACATTCAATAGTTTGTTTTTCAAAGTTTTGACTTTCTTAAAACTGTGAATCTGACCATAATGCTAAGTTTCTTAGGTTCATTTTGATGGTGGTTTTGTTTTTACTTAAACATTGCGCGTGGAGTTTTGTTCGTACCTTATCGGCATTTTGATGGTGGTTTTGTTATTACTTCTTTACATAATGGGCATTTTAGTTCAGGAGGAAGTTCCCCGACAGAACGTGTTGTTGATGGCAATCCCTCCATCTCCTTAAACGCATCCCTGAAAATTTGGTTAAATTGACACAAATCATTCAGACTGATTTTATATGAAAAAGCAGCATATGACAAAAGCTCCATTTTAATTTTAGCTTGTATACCAATAGGTAGTGATGTTAAAACGGCCCGAAGCCCGCGGGCCTAAACATGTCCGGTATAAAAATTGTAGCCCGTGACCCGTTTTTTCAAAATTTTAAACGGCATGATACTAATTTTTTTTTCAACTATTTTTATTTATATAAAATTCAAATTATATAAAATATAAAAATTACAATAAAATTACAATACAATAAAAGAACGAAAGTAAATATGATTGATTCTTTTCTTTGACAAATTTTGCTTGCAATTAGAGTAATTGGACCTTTCGGATGTGTTTTTCGGGCTCGGGCTAGCCCAAAAAGCCCGAAACTATTTGATTATGTATGTCTTATTAAATTTGGGTTCGCTTATCATATGATTTCAAAGCGTATGAAAAACGTACCATTATAGAAGTGTTAGTCACAACGTTATGGTGAGTTAGCTCGTATGGCATGTGATGTTCTAAGTATTCCGATAACTACAGTGGCATCAGAGTCTAAATTCAGTATTAGTGCGCATGTCTTGGAAAAATATAAAAATCGTCTTTTACCAAGAAACGTTGAAGCGCTGATTTGTACATGCATTTGGTTGGATATGTTTACATTTCGTGATCCAGGTACCATTATCATTCATCTATATTTATTTCATATTTTTAAAATCTTTATTTATAAACTTTCAATGACATTTCTATATGATTTATACCTCTAAAAGCTTAATATTATTATTTTTTATTTCTTTTATCTGTAGTTCTTGTTGGTGATGAGGATTTAGAAGACGATGAAGGAGATTCTAATCTAAACTCTACTACCTAGATTTGAAGTGTTTTGATTTTATGTTTTATTTGCTAATACAATTTATTTGAATTTTATTTGTTTTTTTTGTCAAACTTTTGCTTTTAAATTTAATTGGATTTGATATAATACATTTCAATTTAGATTTATTTTGATAAATATTTTGTTTTAATTATTTTTTATTTGAGAATTGTGAATTTTTGTGTTTGTAAAGAAAAGCCCGAAAAACTCTAGAGACATGTCCGGGTCGGGCCGTGCCAGCCCGATTGACAACCCCAATCCACTCTTTCCTTCCTTTTAATCACATTCGATCTGATGCGATTTTGATCTTTGGCTATTGTCCATCATTTTCCTTGTTGTATTACATTGACCCATTTCCAATGAAGAGCTAAAGATGTTCTTCGAACAAGAACCCAATTTACTGATTCTTTCGATAGAAAAAGATATTGGGATTGCCAATCTTCAACGACTGTACGAATGTCGCCATACAACAAGGAGGGTTTTGCTCCAATCCACCGTTTCCTCCATGGCGGTTTCCATAGTGTTTGTTTCCATAAAAATGCCATATCTAGCAAAATAAAATCTCGGAAAAAATTGTCATAGAATCATCAGATCCAAAAGATTCTTCCGTTGACGGCGTGCTCTCATTATTTTCCTAAATTCCAATGATGCATGGGCGAATACCCAAATTACATCTCCAAACCAAATGGTGGAGATGGATAGAATATGAGGAATACTCAAATCTAGCATACAAGGATCCCTTGTACCCAAATTCAAATTGATGTCATCGTGCAATGGAGGAAGCCCAAGCTGGAGATGTCTGTGTTGTGGTTAGTAGAAAGAATCTGGTCCACACCGCCATGTAAGGAAACCCCCGTCGAGTTGAAAAAATCATATTAGTAACCGGTAGAAAAATACCAAAAAATTACGATATGGACGCACTTCGATGAATAACACCACCATGAAGATGATGATTCTGATCATTAGAGAGAGATCAAATAACTGATCGAGTGTTATGTCTTGCCGATGGCATTGGGTATTGTCGTTCGTGATCATCGTGATGATTTGATCATCGTTATGTAGACGTTAGAAGGAGAAGGAGGACAGTGATCGAGATCTCCGATGTCAGCCGACGAAGATTATAGATAACTACACGATCTCCGACGCCGGCCGGCGAAGATTGCAAAAAAAAAACGAGATCGAAAAACGGTTGAAAAAATCGCCCTGAAAATCGCCTTTGAAAACCGTCAGTCTTTTTTTAAAATATATATAATCATTGGGAAAAATGCCTAAAATATTATGAACTCACAACTTTCAGCCAAAAAAAGCTCCAACTACGTGATGGACAAAATAAACCTTCAACTTTCGTTGACTAATCCGTTTAATCCCCAATTTTTATTGACCAAGCAATTTTAGACCCAACGTTAGTCAACTATAACTGTTGACTAACGGCAGGACTAAAAAGCTTGGAGAAAAATGCCTAAAAAACTCTGAACTCACAACTTTCAGCCAAAAAAACTCCAACTAGGCGATGGACAAAATAAACCTTCAACTTTCGTTGACTAATACGTTTAATCCCCAAAATTTATCATACTCATATTATCTTTCGCAAAATTTATAATTTTTTTGAAATTTATCCCCTGGACAGTACGACGTGTACGGTACATGGATAGACAGAGGGATGACTATATTCGGCATTTACATGCTAAAAGACAAAAAAGAAAAATAAGTGTTAACTTATTAAGTAAAGTTGAAATAAGTGACTTTATGTGCAATTATGTATTGTAACTATTTTAATCTAAAATTTTGTAAAACAAATTTCAACTTTTTATTTAGCCAAAAAATCCCCAACTTTTATTGACCAAGCCATTTTAGTCCTGCCGTTAGTCAACTATAGTCCTATCGTTAGTTGATTAACGTTGGGTCTAAAATTACTTGGTCAATAAAAGTTGGGGATTAAATAGATTACTCAACGAAAAATGAAAGTTTATTTTGTCCATCGCGTAGTTGGAGCTTTTTTTAGCTGAAAGTTGTTAGTTCAGGGTTTTTAGGCATTTTTTCCTATAATCATTTGAAGAGTTGCATGATACTAGTTTTTTCAAAATTTTCACAAAGTTGTTTTCTTTTTTCTTTAAGAGATTATGTTTTCAACAAAATATGTAAAAACACGTAACATGTATTTGATTTTAAGTTTAGAACATAAATATTATTACAATAGCACCAGAAAAAGAAGAAAAACAAAATATAAACGGACTAGCTTAAATGGGTGAGCCTTTAACGGGTACAAACATAAGCGGGTTTAAACGAACGTGTCTTAAACGGGCAGAGCCTAAACGGACCCATGCCGCCCATATTAACAACACTAATTACAACTCATGTTTATCAACCTCAACATTCTGAGATATCCAATTTAGTACTAAGAGGATATCCAATGGTTTCCCTCATTTTTTTCTCTTTAAAATTAGATTGAGTTTTTCTCCAATCAGGGGCGGAGGCAGTAAGGTGAGAGTGGGGTCAACTGACCCCATTCATTTTTTTTAAATTGAGTTATATGTTTTGAAGGAAAATTTTATTGACCCAAACTTAGAATAAATTTTGACCCCAATACAAAATTATTTTAGATACATAATACAAAAAAAAATCAAATACATGAAATAAAAGAGCCCAAATACTAGAGATTTGGATTTTAGCTAAATTTTTATCCATGTGGCTAAACTAAAGTAAAAAAATATAGCCACCTAATATTAGTTATGTTTTTACGAAAGACACAAATGATATATATTGAATTCTTAGTGTGTTTAATTTTTTATTAAAATTGTTTTGCCTCAGGTAAATAAAAATTCTAACTCTGCCGGTGTCTCCAATGGTTCTCTTCATTTTTCCCCTCAAAAAGAATATTCTAAGTATATTTTATTCTTACTTTATTGTTAATTTCTTATAACACATTTTAATTTTTAAGTTTACAAATTATACCCAATTATTTTTAAAAAAATAAGATAATAAAAAATATATATATTAAGACGTTTATTATATAAAAAATATTACATAACATGACATAGACAAATTATTTTTGGTTATGTCATTGTATTTTTGTTTTATATATATTAATATTGCATTTTTAGTGTTTTTACCTCTAAAGCTAACTAATATTTATTTATAATTATATTTTTAAACATAATATTGTATTTCAATATTAAATAAAAAGTTTTAAAACTTTGTTTAGATATAAACTAGATACATGTAAATTTAAGATCATTTTGCAAATAAACAAAGGTAAATAAAATGAGTAGATGAATAGTATTTCTTCAAATTTGATGCGATGTTTTTTCATAAACTTATTTTTCACCTTAAAATGAGGAACCATTGGGGAGGAATTTCCCTCATTTTTTTATTATGTTTTCCCACAAAATAAAGGACCATTGGAGATGATGTATAGAGTACAACTTATGAGCATAATTCGTAAAACAAAGAGTTTCCTTTGCTACTCGATCCGTCACCCCAATATTTTCCCTCGGATTGAAAATAACCTTGTGATCCTCTATTGACGAGAGCATACCTTTGATGTCTTGGAGTATAGGTCGCAAGACATGCCACATATCTACATTCTCCAACGCATCAACCAACTCTTTGGAATCCACTTCAAAAATTACCTTGCTATAGCCGATTCTTGAGATGTTTAGGATAGCCGATTCTTGAGATGTTTAGGACAACCCACCTTAGGGTACTTCTCTCATGGAAAAAAAAACAAAACAAAAAAAAAAAAAGAAAAAAGTTATGCTTCAACGCCATTGATAAGTATGGTTTATTTACAATCCGAGCATAACTTTATTTTGTCATATCCTTTTGACTGATACAGCGACAGAAGAGAGTCTAGTTGATCAAATAGCCGGTCCTCAAATTTTGGAGGCTCAAGACTAATTTAAAGTTTTTGTTTTTTGGGGACCAAAAAAATTTAAAAAATATTTGCGTGCCAAAAATGGAAAAAAAAAAAAATTGGGGCCAAAAAAATGAAAAAAAAAATGGAACCAAAGACCAATGTTTCATCACGCATGGCCCATGACCGGCCCTGCTGAAGAGGCAGCTCAGACTGTTCTTCCAGAAGCGAATGCAGCAGTAGCGGTTGCTGAGGGAGAGAGCGGAAACGGTTTGGAAAGGCGGCGGGAGCAAAGAACGGTTGTTGTCAGGACGGCTGAGAAGCCGAATGATGATAGGCTGTTCACGTGGGCGACGGTTGGACTCACGATTGCGATTGTGGTTCTTTTGCTGAAGAAGTTCGTAAGGTCAAGTGGTCATGGCGCTGTGTTTATGGACGAGCCGTGAACGCTAAACTCTGATATTGGGAGATGGTCGAAGGAAGCCTCAGAAGTGTTCATATAGATTTGACTGTGAAATGGGGAATATAAGTAATTAATTTAACCATACTATATTAGGGTGTTTGATGATGTGTTGTAAGCTTTTTCTTTCCGAACATCCCTTCAAAATCATTTATTAGAATGCTTTGCTGCCAAAATCATATAGATTCTTTATTTTTTTTGACATTAAGTAACGAAGCCAGATAACTCGGCTGCAGTTTGGTCCACGTTATGTAACTTGGTAGACCATCCAATGCTTTCACTTCACCGTAAATACAAATAAAAATCGTTATAAAGTAATTTATAATGATTATCAGAAGATTCTAATCTATGCTATTGCTATCCCACTTTCGATTGTTTCACTACAAAAACAAAATTAAAAATAAGAATTTCAATATCGATTGACCAGAACAAAATGAAAGTTTGATGATTTGGGTTAAATTGATAACAACACAAGTTTTGGGGGAGAACAAGAGCAACCTTATTTTCTTCACGACCTCTGATTCGTTTATTTGGTTTCAGGAGCCCAAACCAAACGTTTCTTCTTTGGAACGATTGTATGAGGAAAAAAAAAAAAAAATCAAATTGGTTTTCTCTTTTTTAGTATGTTTGACCAAAACTTAATAAAGCCTATTGGATTATTAAGCTGTGCTAAATGTGAAAAAAATAGCCCAGTTAGCTAAGTAAATGAAAATTGCAAAGTCCTACATCGGAAAACAATGAGGAAAACCTCTCATATAAATAAGAGAAAACAGTAGTCTAAGTTCAAAAAACTTAGAAGGAATCAAGAGACTCCATGCGCGTCGCCGCCACCGCCGGACCGGACAGGTCCCGGGTCTCGGCTTAAACTCACAATAAATGGGTCAAAGATTTCCTCCGAGAATCTCGCCTACCTTTACTCCGCGCGAATTGAATGGTCAAAGATTTTTTCCGAGAATCTCGCCCACCATTACTCCGCGCGTCAAAGATCTCTTCCGAGAATCACGCCCAACGATCACTCCCTCCGCGCAAATCGCACCCTCATTTACTGTCGACTCTTGGCTATAAAAAGAGCATTCGACCTCCTCATTTCTGACACACAGAAAAAGAAAAGACACTTCTCACTGAGAACAAAAGCTCACAAAAGCATCCTTCAATCCCTTTCGTCTTTCTTCTTCTTCTTTAAGAGTAAGTCCGAGAGTATATCGTACAATATACAGTTCGTACATTCTACGATCGAGTGATGCGATCGTAGTCTCCAAATGGTTGTATCCTGAGATTCTTTATCTTATAAAACCGTCACACTGCGGGAGATATTTAGAATTAAGGAAATAAATCATCTCGCCTCCATTTCAACGTTCTTTTCTTTAATTGTTTAAGCGTTGTTCTTCGCATTGTTCTTCGTAATTTCTATTATCGAATTTATGCTTCTACACAATACCCATGGTGGGCGCCAATGAATTCATTCATGACACACATCAGAGACGAGCTCTCCAAACGAGCTCTCTAGACGAGCTCTCCAAACATGCTCTCCAGACAACCTCAGAGACGAGCTCTCCAGACGATCTCAGTGACGAGCTCTCCAGAAGATCTCATAGATGAGCTCTCCAAACGAGCTCTCTAGAAGACCGCAGAAGACGAGCTCTCTAAACGAGCTCTCCAAACGAGCTCTCCAGAAGACCTCGGAGACGAGCTCTCCAGAAGACCTCGGAGACGAGCTCTCCAAACGAGCTCTCTATAAGACCTCAGAGACAAGCTCTCCAAACGGCATTCATGCACATCGCCGACCTCGCAGCTAGACACATCGCCGACCTTGCAGTCAGGCACATCGCCGACCTCGCAGTCAGTCACATCGCCGACCTCGCAGTCAGTCACATCGCCGACCTCGCAATATGATGCGAGCGGGATTGAGTTCCCACAACTTCAGGTTTTAAATTTATAAGCCTAAAAGTCTACAAGTGCACATATGTGCGTTGTAGGACTTAAGGTATCGATCCACAGGGAGATGCTTTTCCGTGAGACCTTAAACAGAGAATTAGTAAGGAAGTCTAAAACGAGAATAAGTTTTTATACGGTTTTTGGTAACGAAATTATAAAGAACGAAAAACGGAAAATTGCATGTAAATTTAGAATGAAAATCGATGGCTTGAAAGTAAAAGGGGGAAAACGACTTGTAAACTATAATAAAACGATGTTGGGTCGATAGAGATATTTTAGGGTATGTTCGATTCAAACAGGGTCCCTAAGCTCTTAGTAACAACGATTCTAGTAACTCCACGAACTGAATAGAATAAATGGCGTAACCTACTTTCGTACATCTTACGCACCAAATAACTTATATTCTCGACCGGTAGCTTTCGTCTCCGGCCGCGCAGAAAGTCATGATGTTCGCGCTGGTTCTTAATAGCTCACGACACTCCGTAAGTATACTTTTGTATCTTACGACGCGACACACTCTTATAGATGAACTTTTTGGGAGATTAGATTCAGAACTTTTGATGGTTCTTATAACACCTAGGAATTAGCCTCTACTTCATGACACTAGATTCATACATTAACAACGATCTATAAGAAAGAGTTCTAGAATTCGGCTAGGGTTTTACCTTGTGAAATCCTTATCGAACATAGAATTCCCCTCGATAATCCCTTTAAACCCAACTACTAAACTACTCGAACATAATTGAAAGTAAAGATATAATTTAATAAAAACCAGGAGATTGATCAAGGGGCTTCTCGATTTTAAGAAGTAAGTCCGGAGAAAACCTCTTCACCAATCTCAAAGAGTATCGTACAAAAAGCTTAAGAAAATTAATGTAAAAGCAAGCACTAAAGTTACAAAAAATTAAGGACAAAACTAAGGACACAAAATTAGGTCTCTTAAAATACATATTTTTAAAACACATATTTATAGGTCTTCTCTCTTGTTTTCGTTGGTCTTTAGGGTTTTGAGTTAACAGGATTTGAACGGGCTTTGCAATTGGGCTTACGGGATGAAACAGGGGCTAGCCACGGGTCCATGAGCTATGACCGCGGTGAAACACACCTTGTCAGCGGGTGGAAGGCTCCTACCCGCGGTGAACTGCCTCTTGGCCACGGGTGGGAAGCTTCTGCCCGTGGTGAAATGAGACTTCTTGATCTACATGTATCGTTTGATTGAACCGTTGGATTGTTCTCAAATCAATTGGAATGGAAAGGTAGATGGTCCTTCTTGAATATCTCCAAAATTGGGCTGGATCAGACGGTAAGAAGAACCTATTTGGCCATTGAACTTCTGACGGTTTGACTATGAGCCAAAAATCTGGTTTTCCTTCAATTTGCAATGCTTTTGCTTAAGTAACCTGAAAAGAG
Source organism: Eutrema japonicum (assembly GCA_030161315.1). Classification (NCBI taxonomy): domain Eukaryota; kingdom Viridiplantae; phylum Streptophyta; class Magnoliopsida; order Brassicales; family Brassicaceae; genus Eutrema; species Eutrema japonicum. Next base: position 34,622,109 of record BSQW01000012.1, read on the forward strand.
TCTTGAAACAACAAATATGCGAAAATCATGATAAAAAACATATAAAAGCGAATGAAACACTTATTAAAGTGTTCTAAAATAAGCGGTAAACGGATAAAAATACGGTGTTATCAACTCCCTCAGACTTAGACTTTGTTTGTCCTCAAACAAAACAAAATCAAAGCTCCGAAAGATAAAAAAAAAATCATAGGGAACTCAAAATCTCGGAGACCGTCCTTCTAAACCATAACCATCGAATTACATCAATCACAGTCTAGCCTTGAAAATTCTCACCAGAAGTTTCCGTAACACTAATCCACGGTATCCGTCATACGAAACCTAAACTTTCAAAATCCAAAATTCCGGTCAACTAGCTCTCTAAATTCATTAAGTGAAAATGTGAAATTCGGATCAAACCAAGACAATCGAGGCTAGGTATTAAAGGCATTTTGGAGGTTAGACTAAAAGTGTTTCGTGTTAACGTAATTTCACCAGAGGGTGCGAGAAATTATGCAAAACAGCAAGAGAGAAATGACCTATTGAGAACCATAGCTTCCAGTTACTTCTTCTTGCGTAAAAATGTAGCATTTACTTCTTTCTCCAAAAACAGAAGTTTTCTGTCATTCCCCCAGACTTAGAATTTTCTGTGGGCTTGGAAAGACAGACTTCTCACAAATGAACCATGGATGCCTCATAAGAATTTTGGCCAACCTAGACTCTTTTTAGGCTCTCGTTTTCTTTCCCTTTCGATTATTTTGGTTTTTTTTTTTTGAAATGTGGAAATGCCTTTTATTGAGTCGTACGGGCATGAAAATTTACCATAATTTTGAGATTTCCAAGGCAGAAACAAGCTCTCGCCTTTGTTGATTTCACCTCCACCGATCGCGTATAGTCTTCGTCTTTAGTGACTGAAAATTGTGTCTTTCCTCCCTCTCCGACGTTTTTGAACACATCTGCACATAAGACACAAAGAGAGAATGCATGGGGTTTTAAAAATGTTTAAAGTTCGGGTGGGGTACCAACTAAAGATGAGCTGGCCATTAACTACAAGAAAACATGCATTTTACAACGGACATAATCGATGTAAAACATGCTTTGGGACGGATTAGCGACGATTGCCAATTTGAGGTAAATTGTTCGTCGTTACTCGAGAATCGTCGAAAAAACTGGGACGTATTAAAATCGTCGTAAAGCCGTCGTAAAAGCGATGTAAAGTTACATCGACATTATGACCAAAATTACTTCGTTGGTATATCGTTGGTATATGGTTGTAAGATTACATCGATTTTACATCGAATTATCAAATTTTTGTATCGGCAATCCATCGTCAAATCGTCATAACTTATCGATGTAATTTCGTTGGTAAAGCGATGTAAAAATAAATCGTCGTAATATGTAGATCGATGTAAAATCGATATAAAATCTAAGTCGATGTAAAATCGTCGTAATTAAGTATATGTATACATTTTATATATAATATATTTATTAAATTAATAAAATTATAATTATAAATTAAATAATTAAAAAATTTAATTATAAATTTAAATTTTATAAATAAATTCAAAATACAAAATACAAAATAAAATACAAAATACAAAATTTATAATTTTATAAAATTCAAAATACAAGCTACCGCCAGGTGATAGCTGTTGAGAGAGCTGAGTTTGACGCTCGGCGATCTTTGCCATTGTAGACATTCTCCGCTCGAACATCCACAAAAGAGCCATCTTTATTTTTGTGAGTTTCCTCAAAAACTCTGGTCATTGGAGGAAGTTCGCCTCCGTTTGCTTAACAAAACGACATTCCAAAAAATAGTTAAACGGTTAATGGTTAATTTTAATTAATAACAAAATCACAAAATATAAATTAACCGAAAAAATCATACAATTTGAAGGCGCCTTCCCGCAAAGGCTTTTGACCCGAAGTATGTGGCATAACCGCCGAAAGACCGTATGGACCGACAGTGTTCCGAGAAGCCGAACACTTAGCGGCCACTTTCTTTAAACTTCGCCCTCACCGTCTTGGTGATCGCAAAGTTTCAATGCCATTTTTGCTATCAAAATAAAACTCCAATAAAATTAGAAATGATTAAAAATAGTTATATAATTAGTTAAATAAAAATAATTAATTCTCAAAAAAAGAATTACCGCGAAACATTTAAACCACATATCGATAACGTCGTTCGTAACCGCATACCAATTGTGATGAGCCTCCTCGAAATAGGCGTTAATGGTTTCAGATACACTCTGCCCGACTTTGATATCTTCCTTAAATCTGAGAAATAAAACTATAATTATTAGTAAAAAAAATAATGTTAATTACAAAAAAAAATAATTTGAAGTTACGTACCAAAAAGTATTCGGCTGCCGGTTCGGATCTAACCGGGCTAAACCATCATGACCCGGTGAACGCAAAAAATCGTCGACCATGTATTCCGCATACATCAATGGGGGTCGAGGTGCTGGTGCTGGTGGAGGTGGTGGTTGCGGCGCTGGTGCGGACCCAGAATCCGGAACCGCGGTCGGTGTGGCAGAAGATGACAGGACCGCCAAATTATCACTCGGTCACGACTCGTGACTCATAAACTGGCGATAGTGAGATTTACGTGGCCCCATATCTAAAAAAATTATATAAAACTAATTAATAACAAGATCATAAACTGGCGAATATCAAAAATATAATCTAATAATTCCAATCCAATCTAATTAATTCTAGATCTAGTATTTTTGTATTGTTTTTGTAGGAGATACCTGTTAAAAAAGGTCGTCGGCCAGGGTTGGTTAAGATTGCGACCCAACGAGCATCTTCTTCGGCCGGTTTCTTGATGGATGAAGACATTATCTGGCAAAACGAAGAGCTCAAGGAGAAGGTCACGGCTTTGGATGACGGGCTCTCGACTCAGAAAACGAAGAGCGGGAAAATGGCGGATTACTTTAAATCGAAGTTCAATGATTTTCCGGATGATTTATTTTGATTTAGTTTTTTGTTGTTGTAATTTTCCAACAATTTCTAAAAATTTTAATAATATTTTATAAGATTTTTAAATATTAATTGATTTTTATTTTCGTTTTTTATAAATTATTTTCAAAATGAATAATTCTAATTAAAATAAATTAGTTTTTTTTAAATATCGATTTTTAAAAACCAGTTGGATAAAGTTTAGTCGGGGGATAAAGTTTAGCCGGGGAAACTTTATCCTTCAAAAATCCGTCGAGTATGTTGACTCTCGGAAATCTGTCGGAAATGTTGCCCTTGGAAATTTGTCGGAATTATACGGACAGACTGGTCCTCGGAAATACCCAGACGGACTGGTCCTCAGAAATACCCGGACGGACTAATCCTCCGAAATCCCTCGGAATGATCCCGGACGGAATGGTCCTAGTAATCCCTCAGAATTATCCCGGACGGAATGGTCCTCGGTAATCTCTCAGAATTATCCCGTACGGACTGGTCTCCGAAAATCCGTCGGTAATTTAGCCCTCGGAAATCCGTTGGAAAAATCCGAGGAACTTCTGACGGATTTTGATTTGCGAGGAGATAGATCCGACGACTCAAATCCGTCGGGAATGGCTTTTTCTGACGGGATACCGACGGATTTGGACGTCCGGAATGGGCAATTTTGTTGTAGTGTCATGTATGCGATGATTGGTACGAGATATGATCTAGCATATGCAGTTGGGCTTGTAAGAAGATACATGAGTAAGCCTGGATTGATGCACTGGTCTGCAGTCAAGTGGATACTGAGGTACTTAAAGGGAACACAAGATCTGAAGCTTGTTTTCAAGTAGCATGAAGAGTTTAAGATTGAAAGATTTTGTGATTCAGAATTTGCTTCTGATCTAAATAGAAGAAGATCTATCACATGGTATGTGTTTACTACTGGAGGGAATACTATCAGCTGGAAATCAGGGTTACAACATGTGGTAGTTTTATCTATGACTGAGGCAGAATATATGGCTCTGGTTGAAATAGTTAAAAAGAGCATTTGGCTAATAGGGTTGGCTGAGGAACTGGGATTTAAGCAAGATTCAGTGGAGGTTTGGTGTGACTCTTAAAGTGCGTTGTGCTTAGCCAAGAACAACGTTCATTATGAAAGGACTAAGCACATCAGTAGGAAATTGTATTTTATCAGAGATATTGTTGCACATCAGCAGGAAGTTGCATTTTATCAGAGATATTGTTGCACAAGGTGAAGTCAAGTTACTAAAAATTCCAACTTCAAAGAATCCTGCAAATATATTAACTAAAAGGGTTCCGGTGAACAAGTTTGAGGAAGCATTGAGCTTTCTCAGGATTGCTAAACACTATAAGGTGTTGGACCAAAACTTAATAGAGCCCATTGGCTTATTAAGTTGTGTTAAATGTGAAAAAAATAGCTCATGGCTAAGTAAATAAAAATTACAAATTCCCACATCGGAAAGCAATGAGAAAACCTCTAATATAAATAAGAGGAAACATGAGTCTAAGTTCAAAAAACTTAGAGGGAACCAAGGGACTCCACGCGCGCGCCGCCGCAGGACCGGGCTCGGGTCTCGGGTCTTGGTGAATGTGGTCCAAGGGCCACAAAAAGATGTTCTTTTTGGGCCGCGTTTTGGTTAACGTTTTTTTCCGCAAATCTCGCCCCATTAATTTGCGCGGTCAATCGGGAATCTCGCCCACCATTACTCTGTGAGATCCGATTGGTCAAAGAGCCATAAACGCAACATTTAATGCGTTGGCCTCCTCTCCAAGTCTTCTGAAACTATAAAAGGAGAGCCTCCCCTTCTCATTTCTAACACTCACTCACAACTCACTTCTCATAGAGAAGAAACACAATCCCTGTCATCTTTTGTTCTTAATAAGAGTAAGTCCGAGAGTATAGCGTAGAACAATAAGTTCGTATATTCTATGATCGGGTGATGCGATCATAGTCTCCAAGTGGTTGTATCCTGGGATTCATTATCTCACAAAACCGCCATACTGCGGGAGATATTTTGAATTAAAGAAAGAGATCATCTCGCCTCCGCTTCGTTGTTCTTGTTCTTAATCGTTTTTATGCGTTATTTCTTCGCATTATTATTCGTAATTTATGTATTCGATATTATGCTCATACAGTCTTAATCAAAATATCCGCTTCCTGCCTATAGCATGAATCAGATACAAAATTGCGAATTTTTTTTTCTTTCCACGATTTTGTAAAAAAAAAAAAAAAAACATTTTTTACAAAAATATCGTAAACACGGAACGTTTACTAGCGAATTCCATGTTATAAAAGAAAAAAGGATATTTATCTTTTTTTAAACGATTTCCGCAAAGGCCAATAGGCGAGTTTCGCGAAACGTTTTTCGAAGAGATCGACAAGATCTATAAACGATTTCCGTGAAGGCCTTTTAGGCGAGTTTCACGAAACATTTTTTCGAGAAAAAATAAATAAATAAAAGATCGACAAGATCTATAAACGATTTCCGCGAAGGCCTTTGGGCGAGTTTCGCGAAACGTTTTCAATAAGATAAAAACGATCTCAAACGATTTACGGGAATGTTTTATAACAACTTCTCTAAACGTTTAAAAGTGATTTTCAGAACGCTTTCTAGCGATATCCGCAAACGCTTATTTCGAGTTTTGAGAAAGAAAAAAAAAAAAACCTCAAAACTCAAAAGCAAATTCATGAGTCATGAGTCAATTTGCAACTAAGTGCAAATTCAATTGTTTTTGATTTTGTAACTTACAAAAATCATAACTCACTTTGAAATTGTCTTGATGAGAATAAATTCTCAAATCTTCATTTATTGCTCAACGTTGAATACGTTGGAGTGTTGGAAGATAATCAAGCAAACCTCAAAACTCAAAAGCGCTTCTAAGAACGCTGAATATATTGGGAAAATGATATATCCGGGTTGTGCTCGGGTTTTAGAATTAGGCAAATAAGATTAATCTTTTTTGGCCCAAAATTCATTTTGCTCATTGTTTGATCTAGTCAACAATGCATAATATCTCATTTAGTGTTTTGTAACAACACAAATAAAGTATGATTGATTTTGTAACATTTTAATCTTGATTTTATGAAGACAATTGATTCTATAGTTAAGCACATAATGACAAATTCAAACTTGAATTCTTTGTGTAACATACGAAGTCAATTTACGTCATTATGGGAGAATCAAAAACGTCTATATCCACTTTATGGCTCTTGTTGAGCATTTGGGATATAAAAGAGAAAGCTATCATCTCCTTCCTCGTACGATCAGATTTATTCTGTTCAGTTTCTGGAAAAAAAAAATTTCAGAAGTACAAGAAATCAATTATACAATTTAACCTTTTTTGGAGTTGATTTTCTTGCCAAAAATTAGAGAAAAATTAATTTACTTGATCTGATACTTGTTGATTTTTCAACAAAATTTTGGAAGTAATTAATTTATTTTTTGGTGATTTATTTGATTAAATTGTGGATTTTTCAAAACAATTATATTCTGAACAATTATTTTTGAGTCTACTCTTGAAATTTATTTAATTGCTGGTTTGAACTTCTATTATTAGTATACTTGTTCGGGTTTGCTTGTGTGCAAAACGAAACGAAAAGTATCACTAAAATGAGAACGTTTACAAGAACGTGTCTAATTGTGTCAAGTCTGGTGAGTCGATACCCCAAGTTGGGAGTGGTCTGCCACCTGAGACTTTGTCTTGCTTCAAAGAGCTAAATGCTTAAAAGAAGTTCAATGGCATATGACTTAAGAGGATATTTGGCATGAACGGTTAGGGCATGTGAATTATAAATCTATCCAAAGATTAATTAATTTGAATCTAATCCCGAAATGAAAAATAAGCAAAAATAAATGTGAGACATGCGTACAAGCAAAACTCACGAAAACTCCATCACCTCGTGTCGAACGAACAACCGAACCTCTAGGTCTAATACACACAGATTTGTGCAACTTAAAAATCGTTCAAACTAGAGGAGGTAAAAAGTATTTTGTAACCTTCATAGATGATTGCACAAAATACAGCTACGTATACTTACTACGTAGTAAAGATGAAGTCTTGGAAAAATTCAAAGACTATAAAATCGAAGTTGAAAATCAACTCGGAAAAACTATTCAAATAGTTAGAAGTGATAGAGGAGGTGAATATGATGGACCTTTCAATGCTTTCTGTCAAGAAAAAGGCATTATACATCAGACCACTGCTCCCTACTCACCATAATCTAACGGAGTTGCGGAACGAAAAAACCGAACTCTGAAAGAAATGATGAATGCAATGTTGCAGGAATCTGGGCTACCCCGGAATCTGTGGGGGGAAGCGCTTCTCGCCACAAACTATATCCTCAACAAAATACCGCACAAAGTAACTGGCAACACGCCATACGAACTCTGGAAAGGTAACGTACCTTCGTACAAATACCTGAAAGTGTGGGGGTGCCTAGCAAAAGTCGCAGTACCACCTCCTAAAAAGGTCTCAAGCGGACCTAAAACCGTTGATTGTATCTTCATTGGATATGCACACAACAATAGTGCCTACCGGTTTATGGTTCACAAATCAGACATACATGATATCCATGTAAATACAATAATGAAATCAAGGAACGCGTCTTTCTTTGAACACATCTTTTCGTGCAAGGATAAACAAAATCTAAAACGCACTCGGGAAGAGAAAAACACTACCTCTACAAATGAGGCTAGCACTTCTGGCATTTCAGTAAACGAAGCAGACGAAGAAAATGAACCTAGATGAAGCAAAAGAGCTCGTAAGGAAAAATCATTCGGTCCTGACTTCATAATGGTCTTTCTCACAGAGAACGAACCAAGAACATTTACTGATGCTATGACTACACCTGACGCACCTTTTTGGAAGGAAGCTGTCAATAGTGAGTTCGACTCCATTCAGCAAAATCATACATATGAAATAACTGATTTAACTGAAGGGTTTAAACTACTAGGGTGTAAATGGATCTTCAAAACAAAATTGAAGACTGATGGCTCAATTGATAAGTACAAGGCCAGACTTGTGGTGCAAGGATTCCGAGAAAAAGAAGGTCTGAATTTCTTTGACACCTATTCTCCAGTAACGAGAATAACTTCAATTCGAATGCTTATTGGCATTGCAAATCGGCTGAAAACCTAGCGGATCCATTTACTAAAGGTTTAGCACGTGATCAAGTTGAAAAATCATCAACGGGAATGGGTTTAAAGCCTATTACTTAAAGATAATGTTTGATGGAAACCCCACCTACGTGACTGGGGATCCCAAGATGTAAGGTTCAAAGGGCCAACTAAATCAAACAAAATCTAATACAAGCACTGAAAGACTTCCCGTCTCTACTCAGTACGCAGGATGATAAACAATGCTTACATACATCTAATTAATGTATGTATAAAAGGATACGCATAGCGTTTAATGATGAGACCATATCTCTGATATATTAGTGGATTATCACATATACTTCTTAAAACAAAGACTACTGGCAAATCACCTAGTGAGTGTGAAATGAGGCCGTTTCTAGGAGAATCTAAAAGGCTATATTCTCCAAGTTCACTCATGATCAACCAGGTAAAGTTCAAGGCCAAAATGAACGCAATAGAGAACTTAGTTCTACGAGAAAATGAAACTGAGTTATAGCTGTTGTCTCGGTCTACATAAAAATCCGGGTGGTTCAAGACATCATGTTCACCTCCTGGAGAAGTAAACCCGACATATATTAACAATGAAGTGGTTCAAGGCTGAAACACGCTACCACCTCACACACAGTGATTTTTCGCCTATACTCTCGAAAGTCTGTCTAGTCTAGTCAAGTCTAGTTTATCGAGTCAGTCTAGTCTGCATGCATTTAGAGTAATTTCTATTCATGTGGGGGATTGTTGGACCAAAACTTAATAGATCCCATTGGCTTATTAAGTTGTGTTAAATGTGAAAAGAAATAGCCCATGGCTAAGTAAATAAAAATTGCAAATTCTCACATTGGAAAGCAATGAGAAAAACCTCTAATATAAATAAGAGGAAACATGAGTCTAAGTTCAAAAAACTTAAAGGGAACCAAGGAACCAAGGGAATCTGAGCCGCTGGACCGGACCGGGCTCGGGTCTCGGGTCTCCGGTCTCGGGTCTCCGGTCTCGGGTCTCGGTGAATGTGGCCCAAGGGCCACAAAAAGATGTTCTTTTTGGACCGCGTTTTGGTTAACGTTTTTGGCCCAAAAACGAATCAATCTTGGCTCAGATTCGAAATTAAATGGGTCAAAGATTTTTTCGTAAATCTCGCCCCATTAATTCCCGCGGTCAATCGGGAATCTCGCCCACCATTACTCTGCGAGATCCGATTGGTCAAAGAGCCATAAACACAACATTTAATGCGTTGGCCTCCTCTCCAAGTCTTCTGAGACTATAAAAGGAGAGCCCCCCTTCTCATTTCTAACACTCACTCACAACTCACTTCTCACAGAGAAGAAACACAATCCCTCTCATCTTTTCTTCTTTTTAAGAGTAAGTCCGAGAGTATAGCGTAGAACAATAAATTCGTATATTCTATGATCGAGTGATGCGATCATAGTCTCCAAGTGGTTGTATAATGGGATTCATTATCTCACAAAACCGCCACACTGCTAGAGATATTTTGAATTAAGGAAAGAGATCATCTCGCGTCCGCTTCGTTGTTCTTGTTCTTAATCGTTTTTATGCGTTATTTTTTCGCATTATTATTCGTAATTTATGTATTCGATATTATGCTCATACAGAAGGTTAGTGTTGCCTAGAGCTAAACATGTTTACGTTGCTAAGGTAGTGATGAAGTTGCTTGTCTTCAAGGTGGAGTTTGTTAGGACTTGTGAAGAAAATCAGTTCTTATATCGGACTTAAATAAGACTGGTATTGTCAAATTGAGTTGCTTGGTTTAAGCATTCTCTTTGGTTTACGGTAGTAACTAAACCGGCCTTATCTTTGTAATTAGATATGCGTTTATAAGACTTGTGTGTTTTTCTCTCTCTTGTGAGGTGATTAGAGTTGTGCACAGAGAGAGACGAAGATCTTGTATTCTTGCAAAGAAGAAGATAGTGCATTATTGGTTTATCTAGGCCGAGACGTAGGATTCTCATTCCGAGATCCGAACTCGTTAAATCTCTGCGTCAATTATTTTCTTTTTGTTTTTGGTTTTCAATCGTGTTCTTGCGTGAAAGTGAGATCGAGAGTTCTAAACGATTTGATTGAAGATTGAGCTGAATCACAACAATCACATCTTCTTTTTCGACCATCCCAACTTCTCTTCTTCCTCTGGATATTACTTCGACCTTTCCCTAAACTGTTTTGACGGTTTGATCAAATCTAAAACCATTGTTTTCGATTTTTTCGGAATCCACATTCACATAAAAAAGAGTAAAAGAAACTGAAATCCCAACAAAAGCGGTTACAAAACCCTAAAAAACCCAAATCGATCGAACACTTTCATTTTCCGCCGCTGTTTTCTCCGCATTGCACAGTCTCATCCTCACCAGCACCACTCACCGCCGGCCAAGGGATCGGCCACGACTGCACAGGATACGGCGCGTACATTCCACTCCCATCAATCACCGGCGGATAATAATACGGAACTCCACCGTCGGGATGAGGCACGGCCACGAAACCAGGATCAGCGACGGCGATGGATTCGTCTCTGGGGACAACGTCGATAAGGAAATCGTAGGCGAAATTGCGAGCCACGGCGGCTGAGATATCAGATTTCTGGAGCGTACGGCGTTTGTTCTCCTCGGCATGGAGCCAAGAGCGCATCGTTAGATCGACGATGAACATCTCGCAGGCTTTGGCGAAGACGATGGGTGCCTCGGCGGAGATCATACGCACATCGCGATCCGATTTAATGATTTTCTTGATCCGAGCCAAAGGAAGCTGATGGGTTTTGAAATCCTCGACGGATTCCATCTGCTGAAGCCAGAAATTCTTTAGCGTCTGGTTCTGTTGCTGCAAAACTGGGTTAAACGACGCCGTCTGTGGCGGTTGCGAGTACATTGGCGGCTGAGGCGGCGGCGGCTGGTGGTTGCGCATGATGTCGTCGTTGTTCTCCATCTTTCTGTATGCTTTACGGTTTCTTTTTTTTGTTTGTGTTTTCAATTTCTAGGGATTCGGATTTTGGGACGTGAGATATTGATCGGAGAGGGTTTAGCTTATTTAAAGGGAATCTGAAGCGTAGATTGATACAGTGGACTTCGAAGCAGTCAATATTTTCTCCTTTAAAAGAAAAATCTTCTATTCGATGATGAGTGGATATATGTAATTTGGGAAAATCGTATAAAAAAACCTTCAAAATAATATTTATTGATATTTTAAACCTCCAGCAAATTAGATTTTAAATTGAAAATATTAACACAAAAAACCTTCAAATTAGATTTTAAGTACACTCTGTTAAATGTTTTAACGGAACTGATAATTTCTGTTACGTTGCTTTTTTTAATAAACAAAAATTATTTTTAATTATTATTTTAATATTTATTATAATTAAGAAATACAAAAGCTTTTGCTGCCATGGACAACGCTCGGAGACAGCAAGGTCATGGTCACAGAGCCGGCGTAAAAACAGGATGACCTTCGATTTGCGGCCAGAGAAACAGATCTGACTCGGAATCATCTCTCGATCTGGTCGAATCTGATGATTGATCTTAGATCTGACTTTTCCCCAACCAGATTTGAAGAGGGTCGGAAAAGCCGTCCCGACGAGTACGTCGGCGGCGGCTCCGGCGATTAAGTAGATGGTTCCGTCGGAAGAGACATCACCGACATCGGCAACAACTACGAAGGAAGAAAAATACGATCTCTTGTTTTTGGGAAGACGTGATTGCTCGGTGAAGATCCCCACGAAGAAGAAGATAATTTCGATTGTTTCAGAAAGTTGGTAGATGACACGAACGTCGTCTGCATTGACGGTGCGATCGCCATGATTTAAGGAGGTTTTAAGTGATTTTGATCTTCCCCAACCAGCTTTTACGAGAGTTTTGTTGAGTTGGAAGGAGGAAGAAGAAGATTTTTTTTTCTGTTTTTTATTTTTTTGTTTATTTTGGTTTTTTATATTTATTAATTATAAAATTAATTATAAAACAATTTTTTTCAAAAAAAAAAAACTTAAAGCCACGTCATCTCAACTTAAAGCCACGTCATCTCCTTTTAACGGAAAATGAATACTTCTGTTAAAACATTTAACAGAGTGAATTTAAAAATCTAATTTGAGGGTTTTTTTGTGTTAATATTTTTAGTTTGAAGGTTTATAGTGTGAGTGAAATTCTCTGAAGGTTTAAAGTGTCGGTAGTTATCACTTTGAAGATTTTTTATGTGATTTTCCCTATGTAATTGTATACATTTAATTATCTTTGTGTGGGTTAAAATCCCTATCCAATAAATTGAGTCCAATAAATATATAGTAAAAAGACTCGGTGAAGTCAAAGAATTCAAACGATGTCAAATGAGTAAATGAGGTAACGTGCCGAGCTGAAAGACCTATTGGAGTGAACATCTACATTCAAAGGAGATTAAATGCAGAACCGTTAGTCAACCCCGTTAAGACCAAATACTCGTTCAAACCGGTGAGTTAAGTCGTCTAAGCGTAATGGCCGGAGCCTCGGACTTAAAGACCATTTATGGTGAATCAGACGGAGTAAACAGATACGTTAAACACGATCTCGGAGTATAAAACAAGAACAAGTGCAATGAGCAAAGGACCGGAATCCAACTCTCTACATCACACTCAACTATAATTTAGCTCTAGACTCAAAGACCAATTTTGACCCCGGAGGCCGAGCGAAGGAATGGACAAGGCCACCATATTCCATAGAGGATAGATCCCACAACCAATCCTCCACCACCACCTTTTGATCCACTTAATTTGTATCAGCGAAATCCGGATCAAATACCCATCCTAACTCCCAATTCTGAACGGAGGAACGGACAAGGACAATTCGGTCCGCAAATAATGGGAAACCGCGATCAACTCACCGGGAATCCTAGATTGAATATAGGTCCAACAAGATTGGAATACATTCATTGGGTGCTGGCAAATAACCAGGAGGGATTACGGAATGTAATTTCACGAATCCATAATGCCACTAGCGCAGCCCCCGAGATCGATCGCCTGGTCGAAGAGACTAAGCGAACTCCGTTCTCAACCCGTATTTAGAATAAACCTACCAGAGACGTGGAAAAGCTAAAAATCATAGTTTATGAAGGAAAGACGGATCCTAAATCACACTTAATCGCATTTAGGATTACAGTCGGAAGAGCTCGTTTTAATGAGATCGAGAAAGATGATGGAATGTGTAAACTCTTTGTAGAGCATCTCAGCAGGACATGCCCTCGATTGGTTCTCTTGATTGGGAGAGCAAGAGAACGATCTATTGGTAGCTTCTCCCATATTTTAGTCTGTTTTTTTGAAACAAAATTCTGTATTTATTCAGAAGACAGCCTCAGGAGCAGAACTTTGGGCTTTGTCGCAGGGGCCCCGCAAGACTCTATAAGCATATCTCACAAAGTTTAAAGAAGTAATTACTAGGATGAATGTTTTCCTTAAAGATGAGGTTGTGGCACAAATCCACATTCATAGATGCCTTGGTGGTTAATACACCAGCCACAATCCAACACGCATTTCACCGAGGTTAAGGCTTTGCAACAGCCGAAGAAGAACGCTTTGCACTCGCAGAGCGCTACAAGAATTCGAAACCTCAATCCTCTGGAATCCCAACTACTCCTTGAAGTGAAAGGAGGGATCCTAGAGAAAGAAGTCAATCCGGCGGATTGCAAGCCTTTGCGGTTCAGAAAAAAGAAAAAAGAAGCGGTAATGATCGACCACCAAAGTCCGATGGCACATTAGACAAATATAAGGAAGCGTACTATGACTATGACCAACGGTATATACATTCAACTGTGAAATGTTACAGGTTGAAAGATATACTTGTTGACATGTATGCAGAAGAAAAGCTTGACGAAGTCGAGATCAATAATCCGGAATCTGTAAAATCAAAGGACGAGGATCCATATGATCTCAAACCACTTGAGCACGAGCACATTCCAAAAGAAGAAAAGGATAAACCTAATCATGGGAGGATCAAAACTCTTCGGAGATACGGCCAGATCAATCAAGAAGCATCAACGGCGAGCTGACACTGAAAATGCAAACGGTGGTGGGCTATTTCCCGATGCGGAAATATCCTTCCCCGAAAAGACTGCTTTGATAAGGACGCTCTCGAAGATAACATCATGACTGTAAGTCTTGATATTGGAGATAACTGTGAAGTCTCTCGAATCTTGATTGATACGTGGAGTACAACAGACATCATATTCTTGAAGACCCAAAAAAATGGGGATTGGGAAATAGGACCTCCGAGGTTCCGAGGTCGACGTTAACATGTTTCAACGAATATGTTGCGACCTCAAATGGAACCATCGAGCTGCCAGTCTCGGCAGCCGGAGTGATGAAGATGATCACTTTCGCTGTAGTGGATGGTCAAGTCCCATACAATGCTATTATGGGAATGCCATGGCTAGATTTACTGAAGGCAGTGCCCTAAATGTATCACCAATGTGTTAAGTTCCCGACTTCGGAAGGAGTCGGGGTCGTAAGAAGGTTGAAATCAGTTAACTCAAATAATTGATAAGATCTTAACTTTGTGGATTAATTTCGCATATAATAATCATCTAATGACTAAACGACAATGTCCTAAAGTGGCTAAGGAAGACAAATAAATTACGGAGTAGCTTGATCCCGAAATGGGTTTGTAGGCAACTTGCAAAGTCGAGTAAAGAGATTTCGAGATACAATTATTTTATAAAAAAGGAACTCGAAAATTAACTCTTTGTCCATAGGGGTAAAGAGATATCTCGAAGTGCAAACCCTTCAATTCACAAGGGGGCTCAAGGAGCGCTTCAATACTCAAAGGAATAAAAGACATATTCCTAAAAGCGGCGAGTTTAAACAAAGAATATGAAAGATTTCCAAAGTCGAATTCTGTACTCGGTTGGACGAAGAAAGGAATTCAAAAACAAAGTTCTTATTCATTTTTCATCAAAGAGGGCACCAACGCCATGTAAAAATCAAATCAAAATCAATATTACAATAAACAAATCTCTTTTTGCAGGCATAAAAACTTCAAGGACGAGGCACATAGAACGGAAGTCATCCTCTTTTGCTACCAGAGTGAAGGACAAACGTCTCTCCTCCACTAACTCTGGAGTAAAATGAATGAACACTCCTTTTTAAACTCTTCAAATCTCCCATCCCAAAAACTCATTTAAGGCCAATTTCCTCAATGAAGACAATGGGAGAATTGGATGAGAAGAATATCTCGAAAGACTCCTCTATCTGCTTCTTCTTCGGGAAGACAAAAACACCTAAGAGAATAGCATACACTATTCAGATCGGAGTCATTTTCTCCTTAGTCTTTTTCCCACATCCCACTAAAGGAGATCTTCTCCGCGAGTACTTCGAATGGCTCTCCGGAGTATTTAATGCGAAGAGAGACTCTCCACTTTCCCAAAAGTCATTTACTCTCCGGAGTCAAAACCACCAATACTGGGACACCCCACACGACTTGGTGAAAATCAAACAACATGAAAAAGGGGACCCAACCAACTTACGCGGTTTATTCCAACACACGGGTAAAATGTAGAAATCCAATAAAAAGTGATTATCCCCTCATATTACGGTAAAATGGAGCAGATGATCAAAGTCAGTTCGGAGCTCTCGCCTCATACTATGGTAAAAGGAAATAGAGTGATTCGACTCATGTTCCCACCTCATGCTACGACAAAAGGGAGCGAGATTTTTTCCACCTCATGCTAAGACAAAAGGGAGCATGATTTTTTTCTACCTCATGCTACGACAAAAGGAAGTGGAACAAACAACATTTTAAGTTCTCACCTCATGCTAAGGCAAAAAGGAGTAAAACGGATAAAAATAATTTCACATTCTCACCTCACGCTACGACAAAAGGGAAAAAGATATGTTTACAATCACACCTCGGAGTAGAAGTGGATATTTCAAAACAAAAGAAAAGATGTTCTTACAAAGATCCAAAAACCCAGATCTATAAAGACAATCCTTTGAAATCTAAAAAACAAAGGGGGAGATTACAAATCCTTCATCCACGATCCTTCCCCTTCAAAGCATCCTCGAGCGCGGAGATCCTTTTTTCAACTGCAGCAATTCTTTCTTCCAAAGCCTCCTCAGATGCTGCCAAAGGATCAACCGCTTGAAAAGACAAAGAAAACCATATGGGATTACGAATATGCTATCTTCTTCAAAATTAAAGATATTCCCTTTATCTTTATTGAGATCATGAGTAATACGAGGTGTCTTGGCAAGAGCCTCCTGGTTAATCTCCAGTGATTATTGAACTCTCACTGTCTCATCACTGTGTGATATGTATTGCATGGCCATTTGACGATCCTCTACGGACAGTTCTGCAAAGCGAAGAGGAAAACCAGAAGGAACCGAGGGACTCTCACCCAAGGTAGGTTGAATCTAGAGAGGATTTTCAACTGGTTTCTCCTTAGATCTTTCAACAGGGGTTTACTCGTCAGAGTGACCTTCTTTGCACGCAGAAAGAGGTAAACAGGTCTCTCGTGGGTGAGGCACTGACAATGAAAACATTGTTTTCTCAATTCTTAATACTCAAATTCAATAACTGCAGATCCACCAGTAGGAAGATTGTACTTTGGAGCAAATCGTCGGGTTTGCGATATCCAATCGCACTTGAACTCTAACAAAGGTATCCTTTTGTGAAGCCTTAGGATCGTAAGAAATCTGCAGTACCTCACCAATTTTTCCGGACAAGAAATCCACTATTTCAATCTTGTGGTAATTCATCAGAATTTTACTAATTCTTACACATACATCGACAGTGGTTAGGAAGTTCGCAGAAGGGTTAGGAATCCACCCGTCCAGCAGCATCGTCCAGTGATTGAAGGACACTGGGCGATCCTTGAGAACCTTAATCATGTCTTCTTCCCTTTGAAAGATGAACAGGAACTTGTCGCGAGCTAGTGTGATAACACCATATTTTTACCCGTTTTGCTATATATATTTTAACACACTTTAATAAGTGTTCTACTTGTTTTTCTATGCTTTTATTACGGACTTTGCATGTTTGCGGTTTTAAGACTCATTTCAGGTAACTCGGAGTAAAAGAGAGCATTTCGGAATAAACGTTTTTGGATAAACTCATACCGTCAGAAGTCTTGCCATCATAGGAGGCATTCTCACCGTCTGATCATCACCAAATTTGGACACAACAAAGTAGACACAACCAGATTTCAAATAAAATTGGATTGGGGACAATCCAATGGCTGGATCCTAAAATACATGCGAATCACTGAAGACCGATGAAGCTGCCTGAAGAAGCAGTACGCCGCTGGTCGAGGAGCCCGACCCGTGGCCAAGCACCATTCCGCCGCCCCTGAAGCCACTCCACCCGGGGACAGAGTCCACTTCGCCGTTTCTTCACCCGAGGCCAAATCCATCTTTTCCCGTCAAACCCTCAAACGACCCAAGGATGTTGAAGACCTATACATACTTGTTTTAGACAGCAATTTCATGGCAACCATTGCACAACCTTCTACACACTAGTTTTTGATTTCATTCTTGTACTCTTGCATCGAGATTTTCGGGATTGGTGAGGAGGTTTATCATGGAGGTTAGTTCTTGTTCGTGAGGTTTCTTCACAAATCTTATGCTTAATTTAATCATGTCTTTTTCCAGTATGTTCGAATAGTTTAGATTGTTGGGTTTAAAGGATTATCGAGGGGAATTCTATGTTCGATAAGGATTTCACTCGGTAAACCCTAGCCGATTTCTAGAGCTCTTCTTATGGAAAGTTGTTAACGCATGAATCTAGTGTCACGAACTAGAGGCTGATAGGGGGAGTTTAGAACCACATAAGTGTTGCATCTAATCACCAGCAAAGTTCATCCACAAGGTGTGCGCGTCGTAAGATTTCGAAAGTATACTTACGGAGTGTTGTGAACCTATGGACCCACTAGCATATCACAATCTTACCCGCGGCCAGAGACGGAAGCTACTGGTCGAGTGAATATATAGGTGGACGTAGGTTATACGGAAGTAGACTACGTCATTATTCTGCCATGTTCGTGGAGTTATAATCTAGAAACACCGGTTACTAATGAGTTAGGGGTCGTTTGATTGAATCGAGCATACCCCGAGATATTTCTCTCGACCCAGCAATGTTTTAGAATAAGTTACAACCGTCTTTAGTAGTGTAGCTTAGCAATAGAGTCTGTAGAAGTAGTTTAGTCATCGATTTCATTAGGTCTATTCTAGTAGTCGATTCTCTTAGGTATTAGGTTAGTCTTAGAATTTCGTAGGATATGTTTAGTTTCTTTTAGCATTAGTTTAGTAGTTGAAATCCTTTTAGCTTAGGTAGTGGTCGATTTTCTTAGATTAGATTAGTAGAAGTTTTCCGTTCTTCGTTCTTTACAATTCTAGTTACAAAAACCCTATAAAAATATATTCGTTCTAGGTTTATTTAATATACTGTGTCTAAGGTCTCATAGAACATCACCCTCTCCCTGTGGATCGATACATCAAGTACTACAACACATATCTGTGCATTTGCAGGCTTTAAGGTATATTAATTTAAGACCTGAAGTTTCGGAGACGAATCTGATACGCATCATAGTGCTATCCCTCGCACTCTGTCATACACTCTCTAGACACGGGGCATCGTCTCTATCAATTTATCCATAGCTTGGCAGCCCGGATTCAGAAGCCGACCCAAGAGACTCATAGCATTCTCCTCGAAGACACATAATTTTGGGTCATCCGGGAGATCAATCGGCTCATCATCTTGCAAAGGCATAGCTTGGATTGCTGCTTGTAGTTTCTCTGCCATAGAAATTGCTGCTTGAGGAAGACGAAGGGATTTCCGGCGAAAGAATACCGGTAGTTTCGGGAGTAAGTCAATCTTTAGCGATGAAAAATTTGCAGTTAATGATGTAATATTCATACACAATTTTTACCGAAATCATTGTAATTTTCGGTTTGGGGGATACGAGTTACAGCGAAAAGAAAAGAAGATATGAAGAAGGAGAAATTATCCAAAGAGGAAAAGGAAAGGGCTAATATTTTATAAATATTCACGTACCGTAGCACTTAATGCCGGAATCGCGTAATATAAAGATTCAAAAATCAAAAGAGACATATAAGGAAGGGCAAAGGCTTTGAACCAAAACGAAGGGCCTAAGCAAAAATATCACGGAATCAACTGTAATTATTTATCAATATAAGAGATTAGTTTAGTAAAAAAGTTTTTATGGTAAAATTATGTTTTCTATGCAAGTTATGTTTTTCCTATATTCACAGATGTCTGCGGTCAAAATTTTCTCATTGCTAAAATTATTTCCATATTCAAATTAGAGTAATAATAGTTAGGTAGGCGCTTTATTTCTCTCGCCCATTTACTGTCGCTGCATTTTCGTGTTTTAAGATTAAAAGTTTTTATGGTAAAATCAAATGGACCCTTTCTCACATAATTAAAAAATAAAAAAGGGTTCAATATTAGGTTTGAATTCTACTAAGCATCTACAAAGTACTATTAAGAAGAGTTCAAATATAAAATTTGTTTAAAGGAACATAGTCGGAAGTTCATAAGATGGTTATGTAATGTAATTCTACAAATAGGTATGAAACATTTAAACATATTCTTAACTAATTATTAATATGAAGTCCTAACGACCACGTGGGTTCAAAATTTTAAAACTAACATTTGTTTCCACACAATAATTTATAGAAAAAGGGGAAATTTCAAAAATACAACTTTTGTGATACTACTTTTCAAAAGTACATTTCATTGATGTCTATTTTTTCAAAAATAACAAATTTATAAAGGTTTATAAAATTCAAATTTATAAACGTTTATAAAAATTCAAATTTATAAGGGTTTATAAACCTTATAAAACCTTGTAAAACTCTATAAAACTCTATAAAACATGTTTTATAAACCCTTATAAACATGTTTTATAAACCCTTATAAATTTAAATTTTTATAAACAAATTTATGATGTTGCATTTTTGAAAATAAATATCATAGAATTGTACTTTTGAAAAGCGATATCATCAAAGTGGTACATTTTAAAATTTCTTTAAAAAAAAGTTCTCTTATTTGGTTTTACCATAAAAACTTATAATCTATTGAAACAGAGTGTTATTTTGTGTCCAAACAGGAAAATATCAATATAAATATATTCATATCATGGATAACTTTTAAACTTTAGATTTTTGTGGATAACTATCCTTGTTTCCAAACAGAATAATTTTGTTCAATTAAAAATTCATTTAATTAATCTGATTCAATTAAATAGTAGTTTAATTAATTAATTAATCTTATATATATATATTAATTTTAACTCGTAATTAAAAAAATTCAGATTATGTCAGAAATTAAATTAAATATTTAAAATTATAAATAAAATCGATTATTTCAAAATATGTAAATTGAATTTTCAAAAATAATTTAAATTTTTATTATTATTTTGTTACGAAATTATTATTAGTTATTTTGATTTTTTTTAATTTAGATTATGCCAAATATTTTAATAATCAAGTTTTTTTAATGTTACATATTCAAAATTAGTAATTTTCATTGAAAGATAATATTAAATTTTGAATTTAATGTAGATTTTCTAAAATTTTATCAACAGTTACAAACAAAATATTCATAATTAATAACAAAATATATTTACTTCTAAATTTAAATCTTATTAATACAATCAGATTTATAATTGAATATTTTTCAAACTGAAAAAGTAATATATTATTAATTAGATTTGCACAACCATAAATTTGATCAGGCATATGGACAACATTCAGTTACTAATACAAATTCAATATTTTTTTATTTACATATATTAAATGATTAATATTGTAAGAATCACACAATTTTTGGAATTGTTAATTTATAATTAAATTCGAGATTGTCCAGATTATGTTAATATTCGTTTATATTAATAAAGAGTTATTAAAAAATTATTACCATAAAATCTAAACCAGAAATGCTTATTCTATTCAAATTCAAAATTAAGAATTCTACCACAAGCAAAACTAAAACATATATTTTTTTTTGTCCAATCATGAAAATCTTTATATTAGGCTATTATCAAAAAGCACAAAACCAGTTGTTATTATATATTTACAAAAATAATAAACCAGATATTAATTTAGATTTAATTTAAATATTCAAATTTAAATAATATTCTCATAATGACAGAGATCATAAACGATACTCCCTCTATTTCATAATATAAGTTGCTTTGGCTAAAAACACAAATATTAAGAAATTCAATTTTCTTAAAAATTATATCATTTAATATATAAATAAAAAACAATTCAGCCAATCATAAAAAAGACTGCATAATATTATTGGTCACACAATATTCAATAAAGGTAAAAATTACATAAAAATATGAAAACAACTTATATTTTGAAACAAAACAAAACCTCTAAAAACACTTATATTATGAAACAGAGGAAGTATGTGATTGTATATTTTTTTATCATAATCAACCAGCCTTAACTTTTAAATATTTAAAATTAGTAAATATTTATATTATACGGTAATATGAACATGCAGGCTAGAATTATGTTTTTATAATCGCGGTCATTCTCGGATTAATATGAACGGACGGGTTATAATTATGTTTTTTATAATCACGGTCATATTTAATACTAGAAAAAATTAAATATACAAAAACAAAATATAACTAAACACAAAAATAAATCTTTGTCACTTATTGAAAAAATTATATCTATAACAAAAATTATATCTAAATACAAAAAAAAATTATATTACAAAATTTGGTAAACAAAAAAAATAAAAATTCACGTGTGGACGCACGGGGTAGAATCTAATTTGATCTTAAAACACGAAAATGCAACGGCAGTAAATGGCCGAAAGAAATAAAACGCCTATGTAAAAATTATTACTCTAATTTGAATATGGAAATAGTTTTACCAATGAGAGAATTTTGACTGGAGATATATGTGAATATAGGAAAAACATAACTTGCATAGAAAACATAATTTTACCATAAAAACTTTTTTGGGCTATCACCCACATCTAGATGTCCTTTGAACTAACAAAATTCAAAAACTAAAATCAAAATTCCACTAGAAAAGTTTGAAATATGATGTTGCAGTTAATCTAAAGACAAATTTTCTTAACCAGAGAAACATAAAAGGTTTATTCTCCAGGTAAAAGGAAACGAAAAGGCTAAATATGAGGCTTATGTGAGAATCCCTGCTAATTTGTTCTCAATCATAACCATGGCTGAGCTAGACTGATACTCCACCATCTTCATGGTTATTGCTAACACCGTCTCTTCCAATCCAACCTGTAAAACTTTGTACATTTTCATTCCAGTTTTACTCGTTCATTAAGTTTTAGATTACTCTTACCAAAACAAGTATACAATCAAAGTGATTTTAAATATATAAATGTAAAGGAGATATTACCTACTTTGTATTTGCTAAACTTATATCTGAAAGCGAAGGCTTGAATATTCGTTCTCTAAGTGTCTCCATAAAAGTGTTTGGTCATGTATTCAACAAGATGCCATTAGAGACATTCATTTCAGTTTAAAAATACAAACCAGACAATTTTTAAGCAAGAAGACAATCGAAAGTTGTTCGGGAAGATGCATAATCCTATATTTTTTAACATACCAACAATAAATACCCCCAGTTCTTTTCAAAACCTTCAACAGCTGCAGCGATGGCCTATATTTTTATTTTTGTAATTAATTAATTTAATAAATAAAATATTTTTTTTTTTGTTTTTTAAAAATTTGTTTTTTCCAAATAGTTGCAAATCAGTATCTAAATTGTGACTGATATTAGAGTCACATATTAGCCGCAAATGAGCGATTGTTTTGCGATCACTTTATTTAGCGACCAAATATTTGCGACTAATTTTTTTAGTCCCAAAATGGTCGCAATTGAGTCATTTGCGACCATTTGAGACTCTTTTGGGAATCGCAAAAACTGTGTTTTCTTGTAGTGCTCATATCTCTAATATATTACTTAATGTCTCTCCAAACTTCCAATGTGGGATATTATCACAGTAAACATTACCCTAGAACATGAAATTCATAAATATATGACTAGTCCACTCTCATGGCGCTAATCCATTTATTAATCATTAGCCTAAGCAATTCCTCAATAGTAGTCTAATGACAATAAACTACTTCACTAATTACCTAATTAGATCAACTCTAGTTGTATACAATTAGATAATCAATGAGCATTAAGAAATAATTTCTATTAATTAGTTCACTAAAAATTCCTAGCAAACAACTCTCATTGGATAGAAATGTAAAGTCCATATACAGTTGGTTCAAGCATTTCATCAAACATATTTAGTGCGTGAAATCCCTATGGATCTAGATTTGGATTAGCAAAGTCAAATCTAGCATTAAGAATCAATCAAATGAAGGATATAACAAGATGCAACCTAAACCATCATCATCATCTAACCATCAAATCATCCTAATCTAGCTTAACCCATGATCCAACTAAAAACTAGCTACTAAACATAAAGAAAGGCAAGAAAAAAGAGAAAATATAAATATAAAGGATAGAGGTGAAGAATCCTTCACTAGAGTGACATGAGATGATGAAGATCAATCAGAAACATCAAAAGAAGAGTTTGGATCAAAACTCAACTCTAGAAAGAAGAAAAGTTAAGGTTTACATGTGTTTAGACAAATATTTATAGGAGGAAACAAAAAATAGTCGGGTCAACCCTAAACATAAAAGTCAACCTTAAATTTGACACAAATGAAGCCTACATCGGTCACCTACATTGACCTATAGACCGGTATCATCAACCCCATAGAGCCTTCATGCTCGGATGCTTACTCCTTCGCGGCTGAGTGGATATGTGTCCACTAAATTGGCTACAACTCTTGCCATACTGCTCGGAATGCCTTGAAACCACTTACATTAGAAACTAACTAAATTTCTTATGCCGTGTAAAATTTCAGCTCAATTGTAAATCTAGAAGGTCTTCATCCGAGTCAATCTTTCGGACATGTAGTTTTGACTCTACACACCGGTCGGTTGTATCGGTCTACAGATAGATGTGGAGGGCTTCCTGAGAGTTTTCTCTTCCTTTCATCACAATCTTTGTCATATCGGCCTCCTATATCGGTCCATCAACCGATATAGGCCTCATCAGACTTGTTCTTCATCTTTTCTTGCTCATATTGTTTTATTTATCCTCCATGCCAAGACTCCATTCATCTCCAAACTCCAAAACATCTAAAAATGACCAAAAAAGCAATGCAAATGCAAGGAAACATGTTTAGGACTCTAAAATGCATGACAAGGAGAAAACTAGACTAAAATGAATGAATGATGATGAAATGGATCCAAAGATGGATGAAAACTAGTAGAAAAACTAAGTGAAAATGATGCAAAATCTACACATATCAACAACTCATATATTTTTAAAGACAATCATATCAAAGGATTTAAGTCTCTAGGCTTACATTCTCTTATACTAGCACCAGAACAACAAGTCTAACAAGTACATCAACACTTCTTATCCCTACTTTGGGGACTCCATATACATAGATCATTGGGGTATCTACTTTACTTTGATAGCATAAAAAGCAATGGAAATAACTAAAAATGGCACCAAACAAAAGACCAGATAATATCTTCAGTGTCTACGGTGATGTGCTTCAAGAAAAGTATTCCATAACTGAGAAACAACGAATGAAACAATATCGATCTATGCAAATAAAAATTGATAAGTTTTTGTGAAGTAGGTGAAGAGAAGAGCATCAATGGCTTAAGTCAGCACTCTTTTATTTCATCACACCTCTTCGGCTTTAAGCGATTAACAAACTCATCATTTTTACTGACTAAAGCCATTGATGCTCTTCTCTTCATCTGCTTCACAAGAACTTATCATTATTTATTTGCAAAGATCGATATTGTTTCATCAACTACTTGTTTTATTCGTTGTTTCTCAGTTATGAAATACTTTTCTTGAAGGAAATCACCGAAGAGACTGAAGATATTTATCCAAAATTTTTCAGGTGATTGATTACTTATATGATCTTTTGTTTGTTGCCATTTTTTAGTTATTTCAATTGTTTTTTCTGCTATCCTAGTAAAGTAATTATCCCAATGATCTCTGTAGATGGAGTCCCCAAAAAAGGAATAAAAACGGTCGATGTACTTGTCAGACTTGTTGTTCTGATGCTAGTAGAGGAGAAGGTAAGCCTAGAGACTGAAAACCTTATTATGATTATGTCTTTAAAAATATATGAGTTGTCATCTTCAGGAACTGATACACAATTTTGCTTCATTGAGTTGAGGTCTTGTATATGTGGTTTGCTATCAATGTGGACTATTGCTTGAAAGAGATATTTAAATAGATGGTTTGTTCTCTGGAAATTTCCTTAGAGATCCACCGTTTATCCTTTTCCCTCTACGCTCCGATGAGGTCAAAACTGAAGATTGAGCTAATCTGAAGCATGTTCCCCGTTTTGAGACATTCCAAAAGTTCTGTGAACAGTACCAAAGGATGGAAAAAAATAAGGCACTCCTCAAGCAAAAGCTCATCAAGTTGTTTCTTACGGGAGACAGTCATCTAAGGAGAAAAAATTTCAAACCTTCAGTATCTGTTGAACAATCTGAGAATTTATATCTCACCTTTTGAAGAATCTTTATAAGCTCTCATAATTTTTGAAAGAGGCCCCATGAAATAAAGTCCCAACGGTAATCCTCTTAACTACTTTCATAATGACTCAGCATATCTCATATACCGAGAAAGGAAAAGCGATTGCTTCATCTAGCTCTCAGACCAGAAAGCCCCGAGTCAAAGTTCCAGTTTCTGATAACTCCGATCTCCTCTAAAAACATGAGCTAAACCTTATTGGTCTGGTTACTAATCCAACACAACGAATGTGGTCAATACCTTTCTTTTATGAGCACTGGAAGACCTCTTCTCGCCTAGTTGGTTCTGACTTGGGCCAAGGTTTATTCTAGTTTCAGTTTGCCTCAACTCAAGATCTTCAACAGACCATATCATTTCGCCAAATGGATGATAATACTTCCCCTCTGAAATCTCCTTATGGGTCCGTGTTCAAGGGATTCCAGTCCACCTATGGACTTCATCAACAATCAGAAGCATTGGAAAAGAAATCGGACAATTCCTAAGCCTAGAAATTACAGCTGTGGCGGCAAGAGTAAGAGTCCACATTAATGAGATGCAACCTCTAACTACTTCAACCATTGTTGAGTTCCCCAATGGTGATGAAGTAGAAGCACTTTTGATTAACGAAAAGTTGGAAAAACACTGCTCAAATTGCTGGAAATTAGATCACGAAAAGAATGATTATCCAGATTTAAAGACATGTTCTAGCTCTCGAAATGCTATTCTTATCGTAAAAAGGGAAGAAAATCCCCAAGTACAACATTCGAGGCAACCATCCAACAGAGACATCACAAGCAATCACCGTGAACAAGCTAAAAGTTGAGACTTGAGACCTTCTCTTGACCAGCGCCACTCCTCCAAAGCAAGGGAAGCAATTACCAAACCTTGCCAAGTTTGGAGAGCTCGAAACCAGAAAAACCATGATCAAAGCTGGTACCGTAGAGAGCACCACCATAACAAACACATAGACTCTCACTACTCAGTTAGACATCGATCTCCCTCCCAGTTTAATGATCACATAGATCATCGTCTTCCATCTCACGCAAGTGTTTCCAATTTGAGAAGATCATCCCAGGAAATCCCAAGAAGATCATCTAGACATCCCCAAGATGTCAACCTTGAAGCATATGTCTTATACTGACAACACATTTCAGCGGGATCAAGGCCAGAAAAAGAGAGATTACTGCATATATAATCACTAGAGCAGCAATTTCCGAAGCTATGAGAGAACTTAGAGAAGTTATGGTGCAGTATGTAAGTTGCGATGATCCATCAGAAAGTGCAGCACGTAGAGAGAGACCATATCATTTCGCCAAATGGATGATAATACTTCCCCTCTGAAATCTCCTTATGGGTCCGTGTTCAAGGGATTCCAGTCCACCTATGGACTTCATCAACAATCAGAAGCATTGGAAAAGAAATCGGACAATTCCTAAGCCTAGAAATTACAGCTGTGGCGGCAAGAGTAAGAGTCCACATTAATGAGATGCAACCTCTAACTACTTCAACCATTGTTGAGTTCCCCAATGGTGATGAAGTAGAAGCACTTTTGATTAACGAAAAGTTGGAAAAACACTGCTCAAATTGCTGGAAATTAGATCACGAAAAGAATGATTATCCAGATTTAAAGACATGTTCTAGCTCTCGAAATGCTATTCTTATCGTAAAAAGGGAAGAAAATCCCCAAGTACAACATTCGAGGCAACCATCCAACAGAGACATCACAAGCAATCACCGTGAACAAGCTAAAAGTTGAGACTTGAGACCTTCTCTTGACCAGCGCCACTCCTCCAAAGCAAGGGAAGCAATTCACAAACCTTGCCAAGTTTGGAGAGCTCGAAACCAGAAAAACCATGATCAAAGCTGGTACCGTAGAGAGCACCACCATAACAAACACATAGACTCTCACTACTCAGTTAGACATCGATCTCCCTCCCAGTTTAATGATCACATAGATCATCGTCTTCCATCTCACGCAAGTGTTTCCAATTTGAGAAGATCATCCCAGGAAATCCCAAGAAGATCATCTAGACATCCCCAAGATGTCAACCTTGAAGCATCTGTCTTATACTGACAACACATTTCAGCGGGATCAAGGCCAGAAAAAGAGAGATTACTGCATATATAATCACTAGAGCAGCAATTTCCGAAGCTATGAGAGAACTTAGAGAAGTTATGGTGCAGTATGTAAGTTGCGATGATCCATCAGAAAGTGCAGCACGTAGAGAGAGACCATATCATTTCGCCAAATGGATGATAATACTTCCCCTCTGAAATCTCCTTATGGGTCCGTGTTCAAGGGATTCCAGTCCACCTATGGACTTCATCAACAATCAGAAGCATTGGAAAAGAAATCGGACAATTCCTAAGCCTAGAAATTACAGCTGTGGCGGCAAGAGTAAGAGTCCACATTAATGAGATGCAACCTCTAACTACTTCAACCATTGTTGAGTTCCCCAATGGTGATGAAGTAGAAGCACTTTTGATTAACGAAAAGTTGGAAAAACACTGCTCAAATTGCTGGAAATTAGATCACGAAAAGAATGATTATCCAGATTTAAAGACATGTTCTAGCTCTCGAAATGCTATTCTTATCGTAAAAAGGGAAGAAAATCCCCAAGTACAACATTCGAGGCAACCATCCAACAGAGACATCACAAGCAATCACCGTGAACAAGCTAAAAGTTGAGACTTGAGACCTTCTCTTGACCAGCGCCACTCCTCCAAAGCAAGGGAAGCAATTCACAAACCTTGCCAAGTTTGGAGAGCTCGAAACCAGAAAAACCATGATCAAAGCTGGTACCGTAGAGAGCACCACCATAACAAACACATAGACTCTCACTACTCAGTTAGACATCGATCTCCCTCCCAGTTTAATGATCACATAGATCATCGTCTTCCATCTCACGCAAGTGTTTCCAATTTGAGAAGATCATCCCAGGAAATCCCAAGAAGATCATCTAGACATCCCCAAGATGTCAACCTTGAAGCATATGTCTTATACTGACAACACATTTCAGCGGGATCAAGGCCAGAAAAAGAGAGATTACTGCATATATAATCACTAGAGCAGCAATTTCCGAAGCTATGAGAGAACTTAGAGAAGTTATGGTGCAGTATGTAAGTTGCGATGATCCATCAGAAAGTGCAGCACGTAGAGAGAGAGAGAGAGAGAGAGAGAGAGAGAGAGAGAGAGAGAGAGAGAGAGAGAGAGAGAGAGAGAGAGAGAGAGAGAGAGAGAGTCAAACAAGCATAAGAGAAAGGACATGTGGAAGAAACATCTCTAAATATGGCCAAAACTTATTTGGAAAAAAATAAATCTATGATAGTTCCATAATCTTCATCGCTCGTACCAAGAAGGTTGTCTGCTACTGAAAGACTTGGACCCATAAATGTTTCCAAACTGGATCACCACCTCAAGCCCAACCCCCCCCCCCCCCCCCCCCCCCCCCAAAGAATCGTGGGCGACCGCCTCTTGTAAAGAAGACTCAAACCAGACATGTTGTTTTGCAAGGAGCTAGTTCACGTAAGAGGAAGATCAAGCAGGCTACTTCATCTCCTCGAAGAAAAATAGTGCTAAAAACAATCCCTCGTAATGAGGAGAACCATACCAGAGCTACATAAACAAGAGGATCATATTAAACTTCCTCTAAAGGTGATGATCATGTTCAAAACAGAGGTGGAGCTCAGCCAAGGACTACTATTATTCCAGGCATAATCAAAAAGTCTGTCCGCATATGTGCCATGAAGAGCAATATCGGATAACGTGTTTATTACTCATGAAGATGAAACTCTCTCTGGGATAAGAGTTTCTTGAAATTGCTCGAGAGTAAATCATCTGGTTTTCGCTGACGATACAATGTTTTTTTGCAACGCAAACCATCAAAGAATCATGATGTTATCGACCATCCTGAATCGGTATTAAGAGGCTTCAGGATAATCAATTAACAAAGTGAAGTCATCTATTACTTTCTCTCGCAAAACACTGGCTGAAGCTCGAGAAAGGATGAAAGTAAATCTTCAAATCCCAAAAGAAGGTGGAGTTGGGAAATACTTTGGTCTCCTTGAGTACTTTAGAAGGAAAAAGAATCACCTCTTTACTTCGATTGTTGATAGAATTAGACATAAAGCTAGGAGTAGGACATCGAAGTTTATGTCTTCTACAGGAAAGCTAATTATATTAAAAAGGGCTATGTCTGAAACCCCCTTGTATTCCATGTCTTGTTTTCATCTACCAATCTTCTTGTGTAAGCGTATTCAGTCTGCATGCGTTAACAAGATTTTGGTGGAATGCATCAACTGAAAAGAAAAAGATGTCATGGATTGCATGGAGCAAGTTAACCAAGTCAAAGAAAGATGGTTGGCTTGGAATAAGAGATATTTGGTGTTTCAACATTGCTCTTCTTGCAAAACTAAGTTGGCGCCTCCTCATGAATCTTGATGGGCTGCTCTCTCGTATTCTTATTGGAAAATATTGTCGCAATGCTCCTTTCATGGACTGCTCACTGGCCTCTTCTTCACATGGGTGGAGAGGCATTTGTTTAGGAAAAGACCTTCTGAAAAATTATCTAGACTAGACTGTGAAAAACAAAAGCTCTATAAGTATCTGGAATGATTCATGGCTTGACTCAACTAAGAAGCTCTCTCTGATGGGTCCAGCCACATAAATCTCAATAAACCTCAAAGTTTTAGACCTTCTCCTCTCTGAGTCATATCAGTGGAATAAAGATTTAATCATATCAATCCTACTGGCATATGAGAAAGACATCTTAACCATTAAGTCGAGCATCTCTAAAACCCATGATAAAAGAATTTAACTAAGAAACTCCTATGGAGAATACTCTACAAAAACATGGTACTTCGTACCGGTGGAAAACATAGATGAAGGTATAATCATTGGTCACCAACCAATCTTTAATTGGATGAATGACATTTGGAAGCTTCACACATCCTCGAAGATTAAGCTCTTCATTTGGAAGTTGGCGCATGAGGCTATCCCTGTAGGATAAAGACTAGTTCAAACACATTAACATTGACCTTCGATGTCGAAGGTGTGGAAGCTCAAAATCTATCTCTCTCATTTGCTATTTCAGTGTGACTTTGCTCAACATGTATGGAAGTTGGCACCTTTCTCGCCAACATTGAACTATAGAGGAATGATAGATTTCACAACGGAATGGCACAGTCTGATCTTAATGTCGTGCTTGCCTCCTTCAGGAATTGTCAAAGGTCCGCTTGCTCCTTGGATTATGTGGTCTCTTTGGACCTATCGAAACAACCTCATGTTTAACGCACGAAACTTCACTGTTGATGAGACTTTTGTCAAAGCAATTAACACATCAAGAGAATGGTTAGATGGCCAAGAAAAGAAGACCACTCAAAGCAACGTACCAAGAACCAGACCTGAGTGTCTTTCAGATTGTTCATTGTGAAAAACTGACGCCTCTTGGCGGACATATGTTCAAGTTGTAGGCCTGGGATGGACTCTCTCCCATGACAACAACGTTTTCGGAAATCCTATGTGATCCTTTTTGTTATTTCTCCTCTAGTTACTGAAGGTTAGGCTGTGAAAGAAGCCTTATCCCACACTATCAATATTGGAGTTAAGAAGCTGAGAGTAAAATGAGTTTCCTCTCAAATCATCAAGGCCATTACTTCTAGTACATCCTTTTCGGACCTACTCGACATTTTGGCAGATCATGCATACTTTCTTTTGATGATATTGTTTACGATCAAATAAATAAAAATAGATGGTTTGTTCCATTAAATTTTAATCTTGATATAAGATCCAAAGATATTGTTCCATTAAAGTATATGTTTCTCTTGGGATCTCTTTCAAACTTAGATGTTCAGATATTAAAGTCTTAGATAAAGAATCCATCAAACTTTTTATTAGACATAACTACTCATGAATAAACAACTCATGCCAAATCTAGAAAATGCAATAATTGAATAGACGGTTCCGCATAAAAGTTCATTGCAAAATTAATCCAGTGTGTTACAAAATTAAAATCAGTATATAGTTTGCGTGGGAATGTTTGTTGCATAATTAAATCTAAATAGAGTTTATGCGTGAAAATGTGTTGAAAATATAAGAAGCTACAAAACTTATGAGACCATATTCGGGTTTCAAAAAGATCTTTGGCTAGATCCTTAAGATCATGATGCCCTCTAAAATGGGATCAAACAAACATCTGCAAGCACAAACAATTCTCAACATATATATGCCAAACTAAGGAAAAAAAATATAATCGAAAAAGATCTTCGAAACGAAAAATCCATTGAAATCCCAAAATTTGTATTTGAAAACAAACTCAATATTAAGCACATATCTGTTTTTCATCTGCCCCAAGTGATTTTAACCAGACATTAAGTACTCAAATGATGTCCCAACAAAATCGCTCCAACACATTTATCAAATCACAGAAACCCTGGGAGAAGATATAGAACGAGAAAAATCAAAATTAAAGTACCCAATAGCCAATTCACCTTCAACTTGTGAAGAACACAACAAAACTCTTGTGTCTTCACAACCAAACTCATAAAACTGTAGAACCTAAACCAGATAAAACCACACATGCAAATTAAGAGATACATATTTAAAAGACGAGAGAGAGAGAGAGAGACAAAAAATAAAAAAACAAAAAAACATACAGCAAATAATAAAAAGAGAAGACTATGCATATAGAAAATGATGATATACATACCTCAGCATAGAGAATCAGAACGAACAGCTTCAAGTTTTGTTTTCTCCCTTTCTTCTTCGTCTACAAACCAAATTACTAGAACCATGCCTTAAAATTTTATATTATCTTTTTGCATTAAGCGTTACTAAAGTAAAAGCTTCAAGATAAACTTTATAAAACCTCACTATACAATGATGAACATGTGTCAAGGATAGAACAAATGACTTTTATGGTAAAATTGTTTTATACGCCAGTAAATTTGTTTTCCTATTTTTACAAATGTATTAAGTCAAATTCTCATTGCCTTACATATTCAAAAATCTCAAATATAAATTTAATAATTCTTACGTAGGCATTTTGCTTTCTCTTCAATTTGTTTCATTAAATAATATTTTTTTTTGAACAAAGACATCTTCTTATCATAAAACGAAAAATCAGTCTTTTGTTTTTGGTTTCTCTTTTGGGGTTATTCTTAAATATGACCATTTTTAGTATCGTTGAATATTCTTGTTTTAAAAACGTGTTATAACATATTCTAGAGGTAATTTCGTCCATCCAAAATATGGGTCACTCTTCGCATGCAATAATTAAAAAAAAATTGTATTTTCCTCATTCTCTTATAATTTTTTTGGTATATGATTAATTAAATCATGTTATTTTCGTGAAAGTTGGTCAAAATAATATTATGTATTCAAACAGAATTGTTATGCAATAAAATAACGTAAAATTTGTTAAAATGAGGTATTATAAGGAAATATAACAAACCCATATCATGAATAAATGTGTATAGTTGTGTGCTTTTTTATAAAATAGCATGATATTAAGTAAAAAAAACATACATGCACAAAATCTTTCATAATTTTATGAGAAAATAGCAATCACCCACAAGATCATATACATTAAGAAAAGCTCAACCTCAAAATTATTTACCTAAAATTTTAATATTTTTAGTTAATGTAAAATGTAAAGTTAGTTAGTGCATATACCCTTTTAAAAAGTAGAACTTTACTTTAGAGAAGATAGAGAAAAAAATATAACAATATTAAATGAAGTAGATCAGTCACAGGTGGTGGTAGGAGATAGATCAAAACTTCTCTCTATTTAGTAAGTCTTTACATTTCAAAACAAATTAAGGATTAATATCTATAATCTCCAAATCTAATTGCAAATCCATTAAAAAATTGACATATATGGAGAAATGAGTTTCAAAATGATCCTGCCTCATTGTATCTCACCGAACCAATATGTTTTTTTAAAGGTAGAAACTTCTTGCCTCTATGTTTATCAAAGATTCTGAAACTACAGCTTGTCTCCCGGGTGTGCGTTTTTAAATTAGTATCAATCCGCCGAAGATGTTTAGTTAAGGTTGAACAAATGGTTCAATAACCTCTATTGAGAGTTTATGGTTCTGTAAACCACTTAAAAGAGATAAGATGAGTTAAGAAGAATCAGCTAATGCGTTGGTTAAAAGGCTAAGAGTATGATCAAACTATGTCGTCTTGAAAGGTATGTTTCTACTTCTTAACAAGTCAATGTTGGTTTTGTTGCAGTAACAAAAGTCCCTCAAGACTCAAATGCAATGTTTTGAAAAGGGTTACGTGTGATAGCAAGAACATTGATGATCTAGTTAAAGATAAAAAGGAGGAACCTAATTTAATGGTTATGAGTGTTCCAGTTCTTTATTTATGACAAGGATGGAATGCACTGATTTTCTCGAAGTAAAGCTTCGGTTCAATCATTGTCAAAATTGTAATAAGATGATGAACATGTAGTAAGAACTGTTCATGTTCTCGCATCATGTATCTTCTCATTTGCTTACAAGTCAAGAAGGTAAGAATGCTCTCGAAGGTTTTCTTGGAGTTTGGTCAAGCATCTATGTCAATGGAGCTTCTAAAAGTTTACACTGAAGAGGAGATGAAAAATCAGTAGAATATGGTCAATAACTAAAGGAGGAGCAGGTTGATGATGTTGTGGAAACTATGAACAATGTTGCAATATTTATTCAAAATTTATGTAGACGCTAATCGGAGCTTGGTTGGGCCTAGTACCTAGCGAATAAATTAGAGAGTTATCAGGGACTAGTTTTTTGTACATTGTTTAATTAAATTTAATGTTAATGTTACACATTTTATATCCGATATAAATTAATATGTAGGAAAATAGATATCAACTATAAAAATTATTTATAACAAAGAAAATTCAATTAAAATAATCTATGATAAAAAATTTGCAAAATTTATGATGAAACAAATATGGTTGTATGAATAGCATATGAACCTTCATATCATGGATAAAAAATAATATCTTAATAATGGAGTTAATAATTTAGTCAACATAAAAATAAAGTTAAGGAAAAAAGTTAAAATTAGCAACAAAAAAAAAAGAATTTTGAAACGGAAATATCCCACATCGAATGTTAGAAGAACGGATGATTGGAATAATCTGTAGTTGTGACTTTTGTCTACATAAACTCAAGTGGGATTTGTTCAACAACCTCCATTGAGCTTTTGGTTCTCTAAACTACTTAAAGAGAGTTAAGCATAATCTAAGAGTTATCGCTTTGTAGATTAGGTTTTCGATGATTCTTCTTAACTCATTAGCTCTCTTTAATATTAATCATATAGAATCGGTACTAAATCCAAAGTTCTTCGACTAAGCATAAGATACTTCGGCGGTATGAGAATGCTTCATGACAGTGAATAAACTTTTCTAAATCCTCCATCACCTTCTCAGCTAAAACGCCTAGAATAAGAAGAGACAAGGTGAAGCGTACCCTTAAAAGCCTGCCGGAGGGTAGTAACGGGAAATACTTAGGTTTATCCGAGAACTTAGGTCGAAGAAAGAGAAACGTTTTTGCAAGAATAGTGGATCGAATAAGGTAAAAAGCCCAGAACGGGTCCACACGGTTTCTCTCTAATGCGAGTAAAAATAATAATGCTAAAGGCGGTCCATGCCTAGCCATGTAATAATATGTTATGTATAACGATCTCTATGTCCACATGTAAAAAGATTCAATCGCTATTGATACGCTTTTGGTAGATAATAAACCATACCAGAGAAAGATGAGCTGATTAGTTTGGGATAAAGTCACAAACCCTAAATATTCATAAGGACTAGGCTTTCGAGATATTGAAACTTACAATAAAGTTTTTTAGCGAAACTCAGTTGGTGATTACTTTCTTGCCCTGAATCATGACAGAGGTTGTATTGCCAATGAGACCACTGATGAGACCCGCATTTCACTTCCTAATGAGAGAAGCTCTAATCCGGTTCTTAAACGTTACAATTTATAAAGCCTTAAACGAACCCCAAGTACACATTTACAACGAGGTAGTATTTAAGGATCGATCCCACAAGAAATAAATATTAAACACTCAAGATTCAAGACACAAACTAATATAGAGAAAATATTTTTGGGGTTTTGTTGGTTTTTTTTGGTGAAACACTTGATTTCATTACTTAAACTTTCGGATTACATCGAATGAAAGGAAATAAGTTAAACGAATCTCTTAGGCTAATACAACAATAAAAGTTGAAAGCAAGAAAGATTAAACCGAAGTAATCTAGATGATAGAATGACAACAAATCAAAAATTGGATGCGTCAATAGCACATTACAGGCAAGCCAGAAAGTTAGAAATTAGTCACTTTAACTTGTGACGTTGAACCTCTCATACCGTCGAATCTCATCGAAATGAGTTATGTTGCATCTTTTGGCCCCGTACATGCCGCTACACAACATGAAAAACCAGTTAGCAAGCTCGAAAGTTTCCTCGGTTTTAAGGCCGGGAAAAGAACACCTCTCATCGAGAGGAAAGTTGGTGGAAAAGTTCTCTCCGTTATGGAGGAATATGGTGGAAGTGATCTCTCCCATAGGGAGGAAATTGGTGAAATTGATTTCTCCCAAAGGGAAGAAGGTGGTGGCTTTATCTGCTTCAACGCTAAAAATTTCAAGACGATCCCAGTATCGAAACCGGATGTGTCATCATCAAGCGTGTGTCTTGCTAGGCTGAAGGCTGGACCAATAATGGTTAAATATAATGGGTTGGATACGATGAAAATCAAATTGGGCCAGGCCCACGTTGAAAAGTCATCGGAAATTTTACACATCTTCGAGGAGACAGAGGACAGTAAGAGAAGTCCGATCTCACGACCCAAAGAAGGTCTGAAAGCGGTGCGTCGTGAAGACAAGGCGGAGGGGAGGATTCAGAGGTTGGAGGGAAGATCTTCGAGACCCACCAGAGGGTTCAACGACATCGGGATGGACGGAGACATGTCTCGGGAAACTCACCCACAAGAAAAATATTTTAGAAAGCGCAGTGAGAGATTCCTAGATTGACGGAACAGAGGAATTAGAAGCAGATGAGTGAGTATGTCCGGCAATCCGATGGATCTGGCGGTTCCAGCGAATGACAGTGACCCATCGGCGCCGAGGAAATCTTCACATGACGGTGAGAATGAGAAGAGACTTGAACAGGATAGCACGGTATATCACCGGTTGAAATCGGAAGCACAATCTTCAAAGATAACGCATAAACCATCAAGAGGCAGAGCATGAGACGCCGAACTAAAGAAGTTCAGGAAAGCTTCTTGCCGGCGACAAGGTCCAAGCCGGCGGACGGTTGAAAAAAACGATTATTCGGGTTGTCTGGATGGACTCGAGAGAGTAGAGCTACTTCTTTCGGAAGGAGAGCTGGTCGGCGGAGGAGATTGATTCGAAACGCGAACTTACCTTGCGCGGCTGCCTCGGTCTTTGAGGAACGGTTAGGGCGAACTCCATCGGGTTTTTGTTGGTTTATAATATAAAAAGTGCAAAAAGTAAAACAAGAGATACACATTGGATCCTGAGTTTAACTATCATAAGAATGAACTAACAATAAAAAAATAAT
The DNA here is from genome assembly GCA_030161315.1 of Eutrema japonicum. Classification (NCBI taxonomy): domain Eukaryota; kingdom Viridiplantae; phylum Streptophyta; class Magnoliopsida; order Brassicales; family Brassicaceae; genus Eutrema; species Eutrema japonicum. The sequence goes on from BSQW01000012.1 coordinate 34,659,337, forward strand.
GTCAAAGGTTGACTTAAACACTATCATAGAACATGGAATTCACAAATATGACTAATTCACTTTCATGGCAGTAATTACTTCACTAATTATCTATATAAACTTAACTTTTGTTTGCAGTAGATAATCAATGAGCATTAGTAAATAATTCTAATTAGTTCACTAAACATCATAATCATCAATTCTCATTGGCTAGGTATGTAAGACTCATAAAGATTTGGTTTAAATTTTCATAAACACTTTTTGGGTATGAAATTATTTAGTTCTAAATTTTGAGTGATCAAGTTAAAACTAGAATTAAGCTCAACCAAATTAAAGGATCTAACAATAAGCATAAATCATCATCATCTAACCATCAAATCATCCTAATCTTACATAGCCCATGATCCAACTAAATACTAGCTCTGAAACATGATGAATAACAAAGAAAAAGACACAAACATAATGAAAATGGATAAATAAAATATAGAGGTTGAAGAATCCTTCACTATAGTGGCATGAAAATATGAATATCAATTGAAAAACTTCAAGAAAATATTCGGATCTAAATCCAACTATATATAGAAGAAAAAGGTTTTGACATGTCTAAAGTTTTCTTTATAGGAAAACAAAGCAGAGCGGCCCTAAACATCCTGATCAAATCTGTATTTTAACACAAAATGAAACCTGTGTCGGTCATATGTATCAGTCAAATGACCGACACCATCATAATTATAGAACTTTCATGCTCGGATGCTTCTTTCGTGGCAGAGTTGATATGTTTCCACTGAATCAAATCTAACTTAATTTACTCTTGAAATATAGCTCGGAATGACTTGACACTACTTTCATTGGAAAGCTAACTTAATTTACTATGTCGTGCCAAATTTTGAGCTCCATAGAACATCGGCAAAGCCTTTGATACGTGTTGGTGTAGCTCATGTCTTAAATTTATATATCATATTCTGCAAGTGCACAAACGTGCGTTGTAGGACTTAGGGGTCAATCCATAGAGAATCTACGCATGTCTTCAAAACTCAAAAGACAAAGATGTTTTTGGAAGAGTGTCACGATTTCTAAGTATGCAAAAGAAAGAAAAGTTAAACGATGTAAACTAATGATAACTAAGTGTTGTGTCTTCAGGGATATCGCATATGTTCAAATTGATTCAAACAAGATTACAAAGCTCTGAATCTTTTCTAGCTCAAAGTTCCCTAAACTCGAACACGAAATTGTGGTTAACCTATTTTCGCAGAGCTAAATACCTATTATCTAACAACTTAACTACTCAGCTTTCGTTGGTAGCTACGCAATAGATTCAAGTTCATTAGCGTTCATAAAGCCCTATAAGTATGCTTTCGTATCTTATAGTGTAATTGTTCTCCTAAGCTAGTTCCGATCAATAAATTCAGCACGTCGGTGGTTTTATCAATCCTAAGAACAAAAACTAGTTCGCGACGCTAACCAGGCAATAAGAACAAGCCTAAAAGAAAGAACTTCTATAAATCGAGCTATGCTCAATACTTGTTATCCTTATCAATCATGAAATTCTCTTTGATTAAAACCCAACTAATAAACTACTCAGACATGAATAAGCAAAGAAAAAACATGGTTGTTTAATGCATGATCATAAATCAGAACATATTCAAAAGGGTTCAAGAGAAATTCTTATCTCCCGAAACTAAGAACAAAAGTTGTGAAAAGAGGCACTAAGTTAGGTTTTTTCAAGGTCACGAAAATAAGAGACCTAAAATATATATATATATGTCTTGAGGTCTTCAAAAGTTGTATAGGGTTTTTCCTTATTGAAAACGTAAGTAGATTTGAAGTGGGCTTTCAAACGGGCATGGTCTGGGACGTTTTTGATCTGGCCGCATGGACAAGCCTCCTGGTAGTGGGAAAAGCCTCTATGGCCGCACTCACAACCCTTCAGGTCGCGGCCATGAGTGTTTTTTCTTGCTTCTGCTTATGCGTTTGATAGCTTGATGGGGCTTAGTATATTTAATGTAACTTGTGATTGAACCGTTGGATTGTCCTCAAATCAGGTGCATATGAAATATGGTTGATCCTTATATCTTGTTTCCAATATAGGGGTTGATCGGACAGTAACAAGGTCTTCATTGAAGGTCGAACTTCTGACGGTCTGCATCTGTCCAAAAATGGGTCTTTTGCTCTAATTTGCATTGCCTTTATCCTGATAACCTGAAAAAGTCTTGACACTACAAATATGCAAAAATCATAATAAAATTTTTGAAAACCGAGTAGAGCACTTATTAAAGTGCTCAAAAACCGAAGAAAAAATGGGTAAAAACACAGTTATATCAACCTTCTTACGAGTCGATATTTCAGACACATCCTCTTGACTTTGCATATAAGTTGAATGTATCGGTCCATAGACCGACACAGAGTCCTCCAGCTTGTTCTTCGTCTCTTTTTGCTAATGTCTTATTTCTCCTCCATGACAAAGCCTCCATACATCTCCAAGTTCTAAAGTCCCTAAAAAGACCAAAATAAGCAATGCAAATGCACATAAACACACATATGACTCCAAACTATATGACAAGAAGAAAAGAGACTCAAAATGCATGATTATGATACAAAATGATGCAAAGTGTGAAAGAAACAATGGGAAAACAATGATGAAATGATGCAAAAACCATGCACATCAAACCACCTCCCCTATGTGATCTAGAGATTCGAGTCTCGAGCCTACTAAGAGAAGACTCGACTTATTGGATTGGGATGCAATCCGAACTACTATTCCATAGTTCGAGAATGCGATACGAAAACTCATTCTAAGCTCCTTGCAACGTGAGGATAAACTGGTGTGGTTAGTTAGCAAGAATGGCTGATACACCACAAAATCTGACTACGCTTTAGCTCGATTAGATGCACAACAAGTCTCATTCTAATTTTAATTGGCACACAAACATATGGAATATACGCACTTCGAAAAAAGTAAAGAATTTCCTACGGAAAGTGGTTGTGGGTGCATTAATAGGAGGGGAACTACTCCAACAATGAGGTATTACAACATATGTGAGATTCCGACGTTGTGAAGGACCGAGGACCGGGTAGCATACTCCACCTCTTGCTTCACTGCCCTTTTGCACAAGATTGAGGCATGTTAGCTCCCCTAAAACATCACAAAACCCTGCTTTGGTTAAAACAATCTGGGACTTTTTTTGAAAAGCTAAAACATGGAATAATCTACCTCGTACATGTATCAATGCCTATCTTTATCACTGGATCTGTTGGTCCTTATGGACTGCAAGGAACCAATTGTTGTTTGCATATCAAACTTTCACATTAATAGAGGTCTTAATGATATTTGTTTTTATCTTTAACCGAATTTTGATATGTTTTTAATCGTTTTTTAATAAAGAAACTATTTACTTTGAGAAATTTATTGGGGTTTTTAGTTTTTTTTTGTAGTTTGTAGAATACTTACATGAAATCTAGACAATTTGGACGAAAATGATGAAACATTTTGAAGATCAAAAACAACTTTAGAGCTCCAAATTTTTTCTATTTTGCGACGAAACAAAGCAAGTCGAGGAGAAGAAGAATTGATCGACCAATTGCTACCTTCATCGATCGATCAGTTGTCCATCAAAATTTTCTCCCCAATATTTGAAGAGTTGATCGATCGATCACTACCCTCTTCGACCGATCACCAATGCCACAAAAATCTATGTCCAAGACTTGAAAAATTGATCGACCGATCCCCCCCCAGTGCCGTCCCTTACTTTGTCGTGGCCTAAAGCTTAAAAAATTATTTTGTCCCTAATTGTTGTTTAAGTTTATTCGTTCCACTTCTATAATTAATATTATATCATTTCAACTACTTCTTCTTTTTTCTTTCTATAATTCGTGCATCTATAAACTTTTGTATGTTTTGAAATTGTTTATGACATAATCTATATATGGTGACAATCAAGTTCAAAAATACCAATAACACTTTTGGTTTTCTAACAATGCACCCAAAACATTATTAAAAATTGGAAAGGAAAAAGAACGACATTTGCAAAATAAAAACCTTAATATGAATAAAGTCTTAGAAAAATATCGTTTCTATTATAATAATGATATGAGAGCTGAAAAAAAACAAAAGTTGGGTGAGGATCGAACACGTACTATCAACCGTAAGAATAAAGACCTTGAACCATTTGAAGAAACTGATTTTCAACTTGTGGACTCTAAATTTGAAATATATAATGTGGCCTAAATCACACGCTTCACATGCTTTATAGAAATTTATTGGGTTTTTAGTTTTTTTGTAGTTTTTAGAATATTTACATGAAATCTAGACAATTTGGACGAAAATGATGCAAAACAAGCATTTTGAAGATCAAAAAACTTTAGAGCGCTAAAAGTTTCGCATTAGATAGCATACTTCGCACTAATCGATCATGATCAAAATTGGACACAAGATACACGTGGATGTTACTTTCATTTCACAACAAATCCAACGTTTAGATCTCAAGATATGTTTATTCTACCGAAGAATTTTCTATTTTGGGACGAAACAAAGCAAGTCGAGGAGAAGAAGAATTAATCCACCAATTGCTACCTTCATCGATCGATCAGTTGTCCATCAAAATTTTATGCTCAATATTTGAAGAGTTGATCGATCAATCACTACCCTCTTCGACCGATCACCAATGCCACAAAACTCTCTGTCCAAGACTTGAAGAGTTGATCGACCAATCCCCCCAGTGCGATCCCTTACTTTGATGTGGCCTAAACCTTAAAAAATTGTTGTGTCCCTAATTGTTGTTTACAGTTTTTCGTTCCACTTCTATAACTAATATTATATCATTTCAACTACTTCTTCCTTTTTCTTTCTATAATTCGTGCAACTATACACTTTTGTATGTTTTGAAATTGTTTCTGACATAGTATTCTATATATGGTGACAATCAAGTTCAAAAATACCAATAAAAATTTTCTTTTTCTAACAATGCACCCAAATTTTTTTTTAAATTGGAAAGTAAAAAGAACGACATTTGCAAAATAAAAATGTTAATATGAATAAAGTCTTAGAAACAAATATCGTTTATATTATAATAATGATATGAGAGCTGAAAAAACAAAAGTTATGTGAGGATCGAACACGTACTATCAACCGTAAGAATAAAGACCTTGAACCATTTGAAGAAACTGATTTTTAACTTGTGGACTCTAAATTTGAAATATATAATGAGGCCTAAATCACATGCTTCACATTCTTTACAGAGATTTATTGGGGTTTTTAGTTTTTGTATTTTTTAAAATATTTACATGAAATCTAGACAATTTGGACGAAAATGATGCAAAACGAGCATTTTGAAGATTAAACAACTATAGAGCGCCAAAACTTTCGCATTAGATAGTATATTTCACACTAATAGATAATGATCAAAATTGGACACAAGATACACGTGGATGTTACTTTTCATTTCGCAACAAATCCAACGTTTAGATCTCAAGATATGTTTATTCTACCGAAAACCTTTCTATTTTACGACGAAACAAAGCAAGTCGAGGAGAAGAAGAATTGATCGACCATTTACTACCTTCATCGATCGATCAGCTGTCCATCAAAATTTTCTGCCCAATATTTGAAGAGTTGATCGATCGATCATTACCCTCTTCGATCAATCACCAATGCCACAAAACTCTCTATCCAAGACTTGAAGAGTTGATCGACCAATCCCCCCAGTGCCATCCCTTACTTTGACGTGGCCTAAACCTTAAAAAATTGGTGTGTCCATAATTATTGTTTACATTTTTTCGTTCCACTTATAATTAAAATTATATCATTTCAACTACTTCTTTCTTTTTCTTTCTATAATTCGTGCATCTATAAACTTTTGTATGTTTTGAAATTTTTTATGACATAGTTATCTATATATAGTGACAATCAAGTTCAAATATACCAATAAAATTTTTATTTTTCTAACAATGCACCCAAAAAATTATTAAAAAATTGAAAAAGAAAAAGAACGACATTTGTAAAATAAAAACATTAATATGATGTCTTAGAAAAAGTATCGTTTCTATTATAATAATGATATGAGAGTTTAAAAAAAAAATTGGGTGAGGATCGAACACGTACTATAAATAGTAAGAATAAAGATCTTGAACCATTAATACAAGAAACTGATTTTCAACTTGTGGACTCTAAATTTGAAATATACAAGGTGGCCTAAATAACATGCTTTAGAAAATTTATTGGGGTTTTTAGTTTTTTTTTGTAGTTTTAGAATATTTACATGAAATCTAGACAATTTGGACGAAAATGATGCAAAAAAGCATTTTGAAGATCAAAAAACTTTAGAGCGCTAAAAGTTTCTCATTAGATAGCATACTTCGCACTAATCGATCATGATCAAAATTGGACACAAGATACACGTGGATGTTACTTTCATTTCGCAACAAATCCAACGTTTAGATCTCAAGATATGTTTATTCTACCGAATAATTTTCTATTTTGCGACTAAACAAAGCAAGTCGAGGAGAAGAAGAATTGATCCACCAATTGCTACCTTCATCGATCGATCAGCTGTCCATCAAAAGTTTATGCCCAATATTTGAAGAGTTGATCAATCGATCACTACGTACCCTCTTCGACCGATCACCAATGCCACAAAACTCTATGTCCAAGACTTGAAGAGTTGATCGACCAATCCCCCCCCCCCCCCCCCCCATTGCCGTCCTTTACATTGACGTGGCCTAAAGCTTAAAAATTTATTGTGTCCCAAATTTTTGTTTAAATTTATTCGTTCCACTTATATAATTAATATTATATAATTTCAACTATTTCTTCCTTTTCTTTTCTATAATTCCTGCATCTATAAACTTTTGTATGCTTTGAAATTGTTTATGACATAGTATTCTATATATGGTGACAATCAAGTTCAAAAATACCAACAAAACTTTTTTTTTCTAACAATGCACCCAAAAATCATTAAAAATTGGAAAGGAAAAAGAAATATGAATAAAGTTTTATAAAAACAATTTCGTTTCTATTATAATAATGATATGAGAGCTGAAAAAAATAAAAGTTGGGTGAGGATCGAACACGTACTATCAACCATAAGAATAAAGACCTTGAACCATTAGAAGAAACTATTTTTTAACTTGTGGATTCTAAATTTGAAATATATAATGTGGCCTATATCGCATGCTTCACATGCTTTATAGAAATTTATTGGGGTTTTTAGTTTTTTTTTTTTTGTAGTTTTTGGAATATTTACATAAAATCTAGACAATTTGGACGAAAATGATGCAAACGAGCATTTTGAAGATCAAACAACTTTAGAGCGCCAAAACTTTCGCATCAGATAGCATACTTCACACTAATCGATCATGATCAAAATTGGACACAAGATACACTTAGGTGTTACTTTTTATTTCGCAACAAATCCAACGTTTAGATCTCAAGATATGTTTATTCTACCGAAGACTTTTATATTTTGTGACGAAACAAATCAAGTCGAGGAGAAGAACTTTAGAGCGCCAAAAAGTTTCGCATCAAATAGCATACTTCGCACTAATCGATCATGATCAAAATTGGACACAAAATACACGTGGATGTTACTTTTATTTCGCACCAAATCCAACGTTTATATCTCAAGATATGTTTATTCTACTGAAAATCTTTCTGTTTTGCGACGAAACAAAGCAAGTCAAGGAGAAGAATAATTGATCGGCCAATTGCTACCTTCCTCGATCGATCAGATGTCCATCAAATATTTATGCCCAATATTTGAAGAGTTGATCGATCGATCACTACCTATTTATAATAAAATTATTTTATTTTCATTGTTTTAGTTACTTTACGTATTTTGTAAAGGAGAAGAAGATCACCTCTCATCTTTGAGATTTAAGTAGTCTTTTCGAACCCTCTTTCCTATCTATTTATGATATAATTATGGTTTATATTGCTTTTCCTTTTATTTCATCTATCATGTGTGAATAGATCTTTTGTTGGGACTAAGGCACTACAAGATATATGCACATTATTAGCACAGAAAAAATGCTATAATATGTCATTGATAGCGTTTTCATAAACGCTAAGACATCCCAAGATATCGTAGGTTTCACCTCTACGATAGCGATTTTTTGGTATGTTATAATAGGTCGTGATACAATAGCAATATGCATATGCTGTATTTTGTCTAATCGAAGGAACTATTTTTTTTGTAATAAACAATGTTTCTCGCTATGATAGATACATCTAGAATAGCGATTCTGAACTGTCATAAATTTTATTATTATAGCGTTCTGAATTTCTGTAATAAACTATTTCTTAGCAAATTTTATGTGCCATGACATAATACAATAGCACTTTCGTGTTTGTTATAAAATGTGCTTTTCCGACAGGTAATAGCTCATTCGTATTTGCTATGATATCTGATTTCACCACAAATATGGCTTTGCAATTATTAAAAAAGACACCCTGTATCATTCAATTCATAACATAAGTGATATCCAATCCAACATACAAAACACAAGTCATAACATACTTTAGATTTCCAATCCAACATACTAGTCCAAAAGACAAGTCTGGATCCAAAATACATCAAAGAAGTGATATAAACGCAAAGGTAGCTAATCCTGACCAAGGTTTCTTCATCCCCTATAACAATCACCCATGTCTATATCAGTTTGCAATAATAGTAGCAGTTGTAAAACCAAAATAGCATGCACTAATCACAACACTTACCTGAGTTTGTTAAACTTATCAAACCATGCAAACTTTATTCTCTGGCCATGCAATATATGTTCCAAGTGCATCTTACATACACTCGATTGCAGAAGATGGCCTCCATACTGCTGCATCGGGTACATTCACTAGCTAACCAGAACTTTGACTGCATTATCCCCCAAACGAACAAAGTGGACATTTTGGTCTGGATTATTTGAAATACAGAGTCCTTCAACGACAACACGCTTCCCATTTGCAACATCCATCAACCTGCACATCTGATTTTCCTTCACCACCATTGTATTGGGATTGTTCTTACGCTGCCATTTCAAGAATATAAACCATTCATTACATTATGACTAATAACCAAAATAAACTTCAAAATAAGCATATGCAGACAATAAAATTACATGAGATTTTCGAATAGGGGCAACCGCAGCTGCTTGAATTTTCTTCTTAGGAGATTTTGGATCTTTTGAGGCATGAGACTTCTCAGTATGATATTTTGAATTTGTTTCGGCTGGAGACTTTGATATATCATGGTTTTTACCCCGTTTAAGTCATGATATAAGTCCGTTTTATAGAGTCTTTCTACTATTTCGTAGTGGTTTAGAGTCATTACAGGTTTTAGCACGTTTGGAGCATTATTGGAGATATTGTAGCTTTCTGGAGCATTTTGGATCGAAGCAGAGGTTCGTGTAACTGAGTACCCGATTTGAAGCATCAGTATCGATCGATACTGACTAGTATCGGTCGATACTGGTCGAAGCAGACACGAGCCGCGAGTTTAATGAAGTATTGAAGAATTGCAAAATGGCCCAGAAGACTTTACTATTTACAAGAAGCCCCAAAATGTGATTTAGATTATTTAATAGGAATTTACAGCCACATTGATGGCTATGCTTTATTGCTGAGCTTTGTTTTATTCTGGTTTATAAGAGAGCTTTTGAAGGGAGACAAGTCTGAAACTCTGTTCGTCAGAGAGAAAATTTCGAACCCTTTTGTTACTCTTTCTATTTTATTTGATGATTTATTCAAACATGTTTATTGCTTCAATTCTCATGTCTGAGTATATCTTCTGTTAGGTTTAGGGTTCTCATAAGGGTTTTCTCTGAATGCTAGGTTGATTAGTTATTATGATTCACCATCTAAATTAGTTCTTCACCTTAGGTTGTGTTCAAAGCTAATTCTAGGTTGACGAATATGGAACTTAGATCTTAGGATAATTGATTAGGTACGAGAGTGCGATTAATTACCTTATAGAACCTTAGGTGAGCAAAATAACTATTCGCAAAGAGATTTGGTTTAGTTGTTTTGTGAACAAATCAAAACCTGATCTAAAAGATGATTTAGACTTTAGGATTCGCAAAGAGATTTGAAATTCGTAGGATTTAGATTTAGATAGTTTTCGAAACGAGAGTTAGTTAGCTATACTTTAGTATTTGAGTTCAAGAACCGCGATAAATCTGAATCATTTTAGTTAGTTTACCCGCATTCATTGATTTCCTGAGAAAAACCCGGAACCTATCTTTCTCCAATTTAATTTACAACCGTTTTAATTTAAGTCTTGTTTTCAATATTATTGATTGCTTAGCTTAATTCTCATCTTCATAATCTATTGTGTGTCTCTGTGAGTCCTTGTGTTCGACCCCTACTTTACTGTAACTACTGCTTAGTACTTTTAGGGTATTAATTTGAGCATATCAAATTTGGCGCCGTTGCCGGGGACTCAATTCGCCATTAGATTTTTGTTTGAGAATTTCGACTAAGTTCGTCGGTATCGATCGATACTCACTAGTATCGGTCGATACTCGTCGTTCTCGTTTTGTTGATATCGATCGACACCACTTGGTATCGGTCGATACTCATCGTGTTACCAATTACTTACGTTCTTAAATTTATGTTTTCAGGTGTATGCGTAATCATAAAACCAGAGAAAACAAGAACACTCAGCTAGTTGAACTGTCATTGGAGCAGCTAGCACTTGTGAAACGCTCAAACAGAAAAGCAAAGAAACCAGCAGAGATGAACAACAATCAGGAATAGTTGGTTTGAGATGAGGCTGGTGCTTACAGAGACCAAGAGGGTCGTTTGTGTAATGCGCAGGGACAACGTCTGGATGGAGAGGGGAACATCATTCCCGCTGCTCCTGTTGCTGTTGGGATTGTCGCTGAGAACGCGAACGCTGGGAATGTTGTGGTTAATCGTGGCAGAACGATTGGTGAGTGCAACATACCTGATCAGTTTTATGCAATTTGATCAGCGATCCGTCCTCCACCTTATCAGAGGAATGACTTTGAGCTGAAACCTGCATACTACACTCTTATGGGACAACACCCTTTTCATGGTCTTTCCAATGAGCATCCCATGGATCATATTGAGAGGTTCGAGGACTTGGTCAATAGCATAAACAGCAATGGGGTGTCCTATGATTACCTTTTCTGCAATCTTTTCCCATACTCACTTGGTGGAGAAGCGACTTACTGGCTGAAGCAGTTGACTCCTGGATCGCTGACTACTTGGGATCAAACTAATACTGCTTTTCTAAACAATTTCTATGATGATGCACGATCTGAGGATCTGAGGAACAAGATCTCCTAGTTTTCTCAAGGACCTATTGAGGCGTTCAGGGCTGCTTGGACGAGATTCAGATCGTATCAGAGAGATTATCCACATCACGGGTACTCTGATGTTCAGTTGATGGGATTCTTTTTCAGAGGGCTCGATTGGAGGTATCAGATGACCTTGGATGCTGCGAGCAATGGAAACTTCAACACCAGGTATCCTGAAGATGCCTATGTGTTGATTGAGAACTTGGCGTCTAGTAATAGCACCAAGAATGCTAATTTTGAGCGCAAGAAGCTAGCTGGTAGCATGGATGGTACACAAATTGATGATGTTCAAGCCAAGTTGGATTCTATGCACAGTCTTCTGATGGGCAAGACACCAAAGGCTATTCACTTTGCTGAAGAAGTTGAGGTATTCAACGAGGATGAAGTAGAGGATGTTAACTACAATGGTGGTTCTGGTTTTCAAGGTCAGAGGAATCAATTCAACAACAACCGAAACTTCAAAAACAACCCTCAGCAAGGAGGTTCGAATCAGTTTGGTCAGAAACCATCTCAGAACAGTGGGTATACCAGGAACTATGGAAATTCATCTTATCAACTTGTACCTTCTAAGCTTCCGGATAGCAAGATCGAGGCTATGTTTGAGCAGCTTCTCCAGGGACAGCAGAAGTTTACAGTGGATTTCAATGGGAAGATTGATGTCCTATACAATGATCTGAGTGGAAGGATCGATACTATTAATATCCAGCAGAAGAAGCTGGAACTTCATATAGCTCAGACTTCAGAGGCTGTGAAAAGGCAAGAAGGTTTTCTTCTAGGGAAAGTAGAGAACCCAATGGCTCACATCAATGCAATCACCTTGAGAAGTGGAAAAGAGGTCACTCCGAGAGCAAAAATTGGCCAAACTATAGATATTCTCGTCGATCTACACGACGAGGATACCGAAATCGCCCCAGCATCGATCGACACTAGCCAGCATCGGTCGACACCTACCAGGATACTTTCACGGGATAAATCAAAACAGCGTTTATCGATCGATACCACTTTAGTATCGGTCGATACTGATCCCGTAGTCGAATCGACTCTTAAGGTTTCGAAAGAAATACCTGATGTAGCTGCAGAAAGAGCTTACACACCGAGGATACCTTATCCCAGAGCTGCTGGGAAGACTAAGAAGGAGGTAGAAGACTCTAGATGCAAGGCAATTATGGATAAGTTTATCGTTGAACTTCCTTTTATCGATGCCATCAAGACTTCTCCAGCATTTAGGAGATATGTCAAGCGGATGGTATCCAGCAACGTGAACCTTGAAGAGGGATGCTTGATGATTACTCATGAGTGCAGTGCAATCCTGACCAATAGAATCCCAAAGAAGCTGCCAGACCCAGGGAGTTTTGTGTTGGATTGTACGATATTCACAGACAGGTTTGAGCGTTCTCTTTGTGATCTTGGCTCAAGCGTCAACCACATGCCGTATTCAGTTGCCAAAAGGATGGGGATAACATACTTCACAACCACGAGGATATCCCTGATACTTGCTGATGGTTCAGTTAGACTTCCAGAGGGACTACTCGAAGACGTCCCGATTAAGATTGGGAATTAATTGATCCCAACTGATTTCATCATCCTAAATTATGATCCTGATCCTAAGGATCCTCTTATCCTAGGCAGACATTTCCTTGCAACAGCTGGTGCTTTGATTGATTGCAAGAATGGGAAGATCGCTCTCAACATTGGTGACTTGGTCATGACTTTCAACATGGATAAGATGATGAATAGACCAACCATCGATGGGCAGACTTTCTTTGTCGACACTTTCAGTGACATAGCTGAAGAGTACTTCCTGGAGATGCATCCTGAAGACCCACTAGAGAGAGCATTGGTCTGTTCAGCCACTTGAGAGGTACATTTGTGTGATGATACAACTGGATACCCGAGGATGCTCGATTTAGCATCGCCGGTATCGATCGATACCCCCTTGGTATCGGTCGATGCCCTGCGACTCGAGGGAGAGTTGGCCGAAAGTTCTGAGCAAGCTGCTAGGCTTGGAGATTGGAGTGCAGAGAACGCTCCTAAAGTGGAACTAAAGCCACTCCCACCAAACCTGAGGTATAGTTTTCTTGGTCCTAATTCTACATATCCAGTAATTGTCAATGTTTCTTTGAACAACACAGAGATTGCCTTACTGCTGAGCAAGCTGCGCAAGTATCGCAAAGCTCTTGGCTATTCTCTTGATGATATTTTGAATTTGTTTCGGCTGGAGACTTTGATATATCATGGTTTTTACCCCGTTTAAGCCATGATATAAGTCCGTTTTATAGAGTCTTTCTACTATTTCGTAGTGGTTTAGAGTCTTTACAGGTTTTAGCACGTTTGGAGCATTATTGGAGATATTGGAGCCTTCTGGAGCATTTTGGATCGAAGCAGAGGTTCGTTTAGCTGAGTACCCGATTTGAAGCATCAGTATCGATCGATACTGACTAGTATCGGTCGATACTCGTCGAAGCAGACACGAGCCGCGAGTTTAATGAAGTATTGAAGAATTGCAAAATGGCCCAGAAGACTTTACTATTTACAAGAAGTCCCAAAACGTGATTTAGGTTATTTAATAGGATTTTACAGCCACCTTGATGGCTATGATTTATTGCTGAGCTTTGTTTTATTCTGGTTTGTAAGAGAGCTTTTGAAGGGAGACAAGTCTGAAACTCTGTTCGTCCGAGAGAAGATTTCGAACCCTTTTGTTACTCTTTCTATTTTATTTGATGATTTATTCAAACATGTTTATTGTTTCAATTCCCATGTCTGAGTAGATCTCCTGTTAGGTTTAGGGTTCTCATAAGGGTTTTCTCTGAATGCTAGGTTTATTAGTTATTAGAATTCACCATCTGAATTAGTTCTTCACCTTAGGTTGTGTTCAAAGCTAATTCTAGGTTGACGAATCTGGAACTTAGATCTTAGGTAATTGATTAGGTACGAGAGTGCGATTAATTACCTGATAGAACCTCAGGTGAGCAAAATAACTATTCGCAAAGAGATTTGCTTTAGTTGTTTTGTGAACAAATCAAACCTGATCTAAAAGCTGATTTAGACTTTAGGATTCGCAAAGAGATTTGGAATTCCTAGGATTTAGATTTAGATAGTTTTCGCAACGAGAGTTGGTTAGCTATACTTTAGTGATTTGAGTTCAAGAACCGCGCTAAATTTGAATCATGTTAGTTAGTTTACCTGCATTCATTGATTTCCTGAGAAAAACTCTGAACCTATCTTTCTCCAATTGAATTTACAACCGTTTTAATTTAAGTCTTGTTTTCAATATTATTGATTGTTTAGCTTAATTCTCATCTTCATAATCTATTGTGTGTCTCTGTGAGTCTTTATGTTCGACCCTTACTTTACTGCAACTACTGCTTAATACTTTTAGGGTATTAATTTGAGCATATCAGACTTCTCAATAGGAGATGGAGTATCTTTTGCTGCAACTGTTGGACCTGTTCCTTGAGATATCTCAATTGGAGACTTTCGACCTGATGCTTGCTAAGTTGCTAGAGATTTCTGAACAGATGATTTGTGACCTGATGCAACTGTGGTGTTTTCTAACACAACCTTTCTGGCAGGCCATGATACAAATGACTTAAAACAGTCCTCTAGGTATGTGATATCCTTAGTAGGCCGCCATATAAAGGTTTGAGGTTGAAGTATTGCATCCACAAATACTTTAACTGCATTTAGTCCAAGAGTGATTCCATTAACCAATGCTTCTGCTTTATCTGTTTGCTAAAGTCCTTCAGCAACAATTACATCATCTGCACCCAAATCGAGTAGTTTGCATTTGTCCAAAGACTTTACCTGGAGATCAAGATCTTCTGGTTGTACCATTTGGTCTATAATGGTGTAGTGATTGGCAGACCATGCAATAATCTCTCCAACTGCTTCCTTAACTGGGTACATGTAAGTAGCAGGTCTCTAAACAAAGGCTTCTTTCTTGTCCTCACCCTATGCAATCTCACATAATTCTTCCTTATTAGTAAACTCTACATCTAAATATTCAGCAACTCTATACAATCCAAAAATCTCATCATTCCATTGATGGTTTACTTTGCTTTCACCTTCAGGCCCTTCCTTAACTTCCCCATGATGATACCAGTCCCTAGACATCTTGTAACCCTCATCCATTCCCCTGGTTACAAGATGCTCAACTACAACAGTAGTTGATTGCCGAAGAATATTTCGACAGTCAATGCAAGGACATATGATCAGATTGCAGTCTCCTAACGCAGCAGCCACAGACCGTACAAAATTTGAAGCCCCTTTTTCGTATGCAGGATCAACTCTTCAAGGGAAAAGTAAAGGGAAAAAAAAAACTTAAAGTCTTCAAACTCCCACGAGAAACCTAACTTATCTTGATTTAGTGTAATACTTGCAAAGGTGAACCCATGCCTTCTCCACCATTTTATGTACTAATTTAATTTATACCTTTGATAAAACAATTCAAACCCATAAGCAAAATTATCTACTTATAATTAACCAATTTAACCAAAAACTTTCATACTAAACTGTGAAACATTCACAACCACCATGAGGACACAATCACAATGAAACAGAGATATACAACAGAATATATATTAATCAGCACAAAAAATCAAGCTTCCATAGACGTCAAACAAAGAACATTTTGCATTGATCAAAACAACGTTCACATTAGCTTTAAGGAAATGGAAAGATGGTAAATACCTGTTTTCTGGTAAGAGCCAAGGAAAAGCTTCAAGTTTCTCACAATTGTACTCAGTAAGACACATTGCTTTGAACATATGCAATGCTTAGAACATATTCAGTGCTTAAACAAACTAACTTATTTTAAAAGCGATGCTTCTAAAGTATCAGATAACAAATGAAGAAAGAATAAAAAAACCAGAACAGATGTGAAAATAGATGAAGATAGATCCAAAAAACATAACAGAGAAAATAGATGAAGATAAACAAACCAGCAACGCCTAAATCAGATCCCACAAACCTAAATGTGAATTATTTTTTCAAAATCCGCAAAGAACAAAGGCATGAATAAAGAACCACTCTTTATGGATTCGAAACTGTTAAACCCTATAATCGAAAAACCCATTAAATGTCGTGTAGATCCAACACAGTTCAAAGGAAAGAAATGAGGTATGCATAAAAAGAAAGAGAGAAATCAAAGTAATAGACTTGCTGACCTTCGAGACGAGCTCAATCGCGACGGAGAAGGGGATAATTAGGGTCGGCGACGGTGTTAGTGGTCAGGGCGACCTTCAACGGCGGCGGAGGCGAGTTCAATTGGTGGGTGAAAGTACTCGGTATTTTGGGGAAAGAGGTAACACATCGTTTTCTGATTAAGGGGTTTTGGAGAAAGGGGGAAATTGTGAGAGTTTCCCGAAAAACTCGTGTATTTTTTCCAAGTGTTTGGCGGTATAAGTGATTTTAGTTTCTCTCCTAATGAAATTCATTCTTAGCATATTACAAAGCATTTTTGATCAATTTCTCTTCCTTGAACTGATCTTCCTCTGCATCTTGATCCAACTCTGTAACCAAATCAAATGAACATTGAACCATATCTTAGATTGTTAAACAAGAAACACAAGCGCAAAATGATGATGAGAAAAAGGAGAAACAAATCAAATACTAATAAAACATAGATATGCAGTAATCAACGAAACTTCTAATTGAAAATTAAATGCTAATATAAGCAGACTTGGAACATATCATCGGGAAACTTTTTTTTAATAAACTCATCATCTGAAAACTCAGCAAAATATTTACCTTGAGATTCTTCTTTCTCCTCTTCCTCATCAATAAACTCATCATCTGAAAATATGCAAAACCAAATGAATTCATCACTGAAAACATATCATCATAAATCAGAATGATTCTGCAAATAATGATTACCACTTACATATTTTTGGAAAGCCACGTAACCAATTTCTTGCACAAACCAAAGTTTGGACATTAGTAAGTAGGAGACAACTTATATACTTGTTAAGCATTCGACTACCTATACTAAATGAGGATTCCGAAGCTATCGTTGTTATAGGAATACTAAAAACATCACAAGCCATACTCGATAACTCTTTAAAACGACTCGAGTTATCTTTTCAATATGTTAAGACATTCAAACTTTTAAACGCAACCATATCCAACACTGGCTCATCCAAATAAATGTGCATAGAGAATTAGAACAACAGCTTCATATTTTTTTTTTCTCATTTCCTTCATCGTCTACCAACCAAATTACTAGACGAAAGATAAACAAGCCATTTATTTTTGTGTTGCCTTTTTGCATTAATTAAGCCTTATTAAAATAAAAACCTCAAGATAAACTTTATAGAAACTCACCATCCAATGATGAACATGTGTCAAGGATAGCACACATGACTTTTTTTTGACATCAAAAACTCCATATATTATTACGATGATTCGAGTAAGGTGGCCTCGGAGGCCATCCAGATCGGGATCAAAGAGTATACATGGGAAAAGACAATACATCGGGCTCAAGCGTCTTTTGCAAGGGAATCGGCACGGACATTGAAAACACGAGGAATAAAGAAAATATCAAAACAACATAAAGTAGAACGTAAATGATTGAACTCATTAATTTTTGAGACCATAGCAGGCCATTCTTTCTCTTCATTGATCACCTTAACCATTTGTAGGCAATCGGATTCAAAAGTCATCGCTAGTACTCCTAGCAGAAAGACGGTCTTCATGGCCAATAATAAGGTATTAAATTCGGCATGAAGGGGGATAAAAAAATTTCCTTCGCAAAGGCGCCAAAAGTTCTTTGTTCGTTCGCTAGCTCGATTAAACAACCACCCCCAAATAGGTCATCAACCGATGCCCATGAGACATCTATTTGATAACGAGGTCTTGGTCCGCTACTCTAAACACTTTGGGCCGAGCCCAGTGGGATGACGCTTTTTCACCTATTTGCGAGACCACTTGAGCAACTTTCTAATTTTTTGCTTCATATATGGATGGCGAGTTGAAGGGTATCAACAGGAGAGACATCCTTGTCGTTAAAGGCTTTATCATTCATGGCCTTCCAAATATACCAGATTATCCACGGGAAAGCTTCTAGATGTTTTTCCATTACATTTCCTTCCTTTGCACGCCAAAGGAGATAATCAAAATTCTTGTAGAGAAAATCACTCGGAAAAAGGCCCAGGCTGAATGGAATCCCTGAAAGTGCCCATGTCTATATAGTTGAGGGACACTCGAAGAGAAGGTGATTTATAGATTCCACCTCTGCTCCACATCTCGGACAGAACCGGTCCGTGCCGCAGTGCCGATCTACTAGGTTGTTACATAAGGGGACACACCTCGAAACTGACTGCCACATGAAATGTTGGATCTTCCTTGGTATATTCAAAGTCCAAACTTTTCTTTTTAGAGGTGTGATGTTGGGCTCGAGGATCTGTTGCGGGCCTTCGTCCTCCTTCAGCTGAATTGCGAGTGCATAACCTGATTTTACTGAATAGATGCCAGACTTTGTATGATTCCAGCAGAAAACATCCACCTTGTAGCTTCGGCTAGGCTTAATACTTCGTATTAACGGGATGTCTTCAGGGGCGATTAGGTTCTGTAAAGTCTCCAATCTCCATTCCTTGGTATTCTGATCGATCATGTGTCCAACATAAAGAAGCGCTCTCGGTAGATGCCATTATCTGAGGCTAGTCTAGAAGGAATTACTGGAATCCAATTGTCCTGCCATACTTTCGTATTAAAACCCGATCCTATCGTCTTGGAGGAGATTACGAGATTTCTTTAGACCGGCTTGGAGGAGATTACGAGAAGCCAATATGCTTCGCCACCCATAAGATGGGGAATTTGCTTTCCCCACTTCCATCGGGGTTGAGTATCAAAAATACCTCCCTTTTAGAACTCGGGCGAGGAGTGGTGATGGGAATTGGATAAGTCGCCATAATTTCTTCGCAAAGAGTGCGAGATTTAAGTTCTTTAGATCACGAAAGTCCAAGCCGCCTTTATCAATAGAGAGACATATTTTGTCCCATGCTATCCAATGTAGGCTCCGGTTATTTTGCTTGGCATTCCACCAGAATTTTGAGATAGCGCCTTTAAGTTTATTAATAATCTCATGGGGTAGAAGGAAACATGACATAACATAGGTCGGAAGAGCTTGAGCAACCGATTTAATAAGGACTTCCTTTCCTCCTTTTAATAGGAACTTTGCTGACCATGAATTAATACGGCTATTTAGAAGTTTGAATAAAGGCGAAAGCTTGTTTCTTTGAGCCACAGATCCTTTCGGGGAGACCCATATACATCTCCATACCTCCTTCCTTCGAAATACCTAGCGTCCTTTTAAGTTCAGTCTTAACCTCGGGGACCACTTTGCTTCTGAATAGGATGGACAATTTTGAGAGATTTAGCCAATGTCTCGAAGCTCGTCCATAGCAATGTATGATCTTCATCAACTCTGCACATTGCAGGACATCCTCTTTACAGAAGAAAAGGCTATCATCTGCAAACAAGAGATGGGAAACCTCTGTGCTAGCTTGCGCTATTTTTAGTCCCGTTATACGCTCTTCTGCTTCCGTTCCTCGAAGCTGGGCGATAAGGGCTTCAGTAAGGATGATAAATATGAAGGGTGAAAGAGGATCTCCTTGACAATGATCCTGAGATGCGCTTATATTTCCTTTCGGCTCTCCATTCAGGAGGACTTGGTATGAAACCGAAGACATGCACCATCGGATCCATGAAACCCACTTCGCATCGAAGCCCATCTTAAGCATTAGAGCTTCCAAGAAGCTCCATTCCACCCTATCATATGCCTTACTCATATCTGTTTTTATTGCCACAAAATTTGATTTGCAAATAGGGTTCATCCGTAAGGCATTGAAGATTTCATGGGCTACCAGTATATTATATGTAATCAAACGTCTAGCCATAAAGGCTGATTGAGTCTCCGAGATTAGCTTCGGGAGGAAACACTTTAGTCATTTACACAAAATTTTGGAAATGATCTTATTACTAACGTTACACAGGCTGATGGGTCTGAACTCCATCATCTCTCTCGGCCTCTTTGTTTTCGGGATTAAATAGATATTAGTTGGATTGAGACGATCGTCAAAACTTCACATGACAAAGAAGTTTTTTACCATCATGATGATGTCTTTCGCTGTCACTTCCCAGAACATCTGGTAAAATAAGCATGTCATCCCATCCGGGCGCTTTTTTGGGATTTATCTCAAAAAGGGCCTTTTTTATCTCCTCGTCCGTTGGAGGCCGGGTGAGGGAAGCATTAATCTCTGGAGAAACTTGCGCGGTAACATACCGAAGGGCTTCTTCAAAATCATTAGACTGTGACGACGTGAAAAGATCTGGAAATAATATGTGGCTACCTTCTCTGTACCATCTTCTTCTTCTGCCCAGGATCCATCGGGGTTTTTAATCTTTGTGATTCTGTTTTGCGCCCGTCGATGTTTAGTTGTCCCATGGAAAAATTTTGTGTTACGATCTCCTTCTTTTTTGTTTCCAAATATAATTCTTCTTCGCGGAAAGCAGCGCATTATTCTCATTTTAGATTTAGGATCTCTTAACTGGGGAAGGAGTTGTCTGTTTGGGCTTGTTCAAGTATACGTTTAATATCCTCGATTTTCTTGGATGCATTAGATGGATTCAATCTCTTCCATCTAGATATCGCTTTCCGACAATTTCCTATTTTTGAGTGGAAATCTCTTGGATTAGTATCGTATGGAAATCCCCAGCCCTCTGCAATATAGTATCGTTGTGTCCAGCTTTGCCCAACCAGCGTTTATCAAATTTAAAACCTTTATGAACTCTGCCCGGTTTTGATTGTCTCATGCTAAAACTGGTCGATCATCTGACCCCCATAACTTTAAGTACTCCACAAGATGATGCCATTCTTCATTACCTATAGCTCTATCTAGTCGATATTGGACTTTTCCAAATTTTCTGAAACTCAGCCAAAATAAGAAATTACCCTTATATGGGAGCACACATGACTTTTATGGTAAAATTACAATGTTTTATATGCTAGTAATGTTTTTTTCTATAATTCACATTGCTTCCTATATTCAAAATTATCATTGCTTCCTATATTCAAAAATCTCAATAGAAAATTAATAATTTTTACGTTGGCATTTTGTGTTTCTCTTCACTTTGTTTCATGAAAAAAAATGTATTTTTTACAAAGACATATTTTTATTTGTAAACGGCAAATCAGTGTGTTGTTTTCGATCTGTTCCTCTTTTAGAGTTATTCTTAAATGTGGAAGATATTATTATATATATATAAAGTTAACTTATTTCTCTTATGGTGAATACACATCATCATCTACATATATGCCACATCATTTTGATATTTAATTTTCAAAATTTAATTAGTTAAAACTTTGATATACATATCAACTATACATTTTATTAAATTATGTAAGGAATTTGAAAGATCATTTTCATATTTATATCATGAAAACTTATAAAAGTCAACAAAATTTATTAAAAAATAATAGATTTAAATTTTTTAGTTTTTCTAATATATTACACACTTTATAATTGTTATAAAGTTAAAGTTTTATATCGAAAAGATGTTTAGTGAATAGATATTATTTTATCTAAACTAATAGTAGACAATATATACAATATTAATGTAACATATATCATCCACATGTATGCCACATCATTTTGATATTTAATTTTCACAATTTAATTAGTTAAAACTTTGATATACATATTAACTACACATTTTATTAAATTATGCAAGAAATCTGAAAGGTCATTTTCATATTCATATCATAAAAACAAAACAAAAACAAAAAAATTTATTGAAAGAATAATAGATTTAAAATTTTAGGTTTACTAATATATTACACACTTTATTATAGTTACAAGGTTAAAGTTTTATATCGAAAAAATATTTAGTGAATGGATATTATTTGATCCAAACTAATAGTATACAATATATACAATATTAATTTAACATATCACAATTATATAGAGATTTAAAAAAAACAGAATATCTAATAAATAAAAAATAAACTCATTATCGTTTAATAATGCATATTATATTAACTTTGTTAAATAATTATATATAAGAAAATATATAAATTCTTTTTAAAATAAGTACATAATTTAAAATAATAAAAATGAAACGTTCAGTTATTTAGATATTTGGATAAAATGTTTTATTTGGTCTTTAAATATAGATAAGATATGAAAATTCTAAACAAACATGATTATTTGTAAATAATATAGAAGTGATTGACCGTAGATATTAAAGTGATTGACTATCACTTACATTTTGATTTTAATGGAGGTGGAAATAAGAGAAATAATTAGTTAAGTTTCAAATAAAATATTAGGCTTACAATCGACAAGCAATGGTTTGTTTTATTAAAAATGAATAAAAAAGTTCTCATAAATAAATTAAACTATTATAAAACTTAAAAAAGAAAAACTCGCGCATCGCAAACATACAAAAACAAAGATAGAAAACACAAAACTAAACTTCAATATTAAACTATTCAACTATAACAAACATACAATGAAGATTCTTCATCTAATATATTACACAAAATATAACTGATATAGAGCCAGAAAATAAACGAACCTATTATAAAAAAATAACCAAACATGTATTAAGAAAATAGAAATACACTATTTCTTATGTGCTTCAAAAAACCAAACTAATTTGAACTATGGCAAAAACTGAAATTAACACATGTTCAGATATCAATCGATAGAAACACACAAAAACTAAATTTTAATATTAAACTATAGCAAACACACAACGAAGATTCTTCATCTAAAAGATTACACAAAATATAATCGATATAGAGCAGAAAATAAACGAACATATTATATAAAAAATCAACAAACATGTATTAAGAAAATAAAAATACACTATTGATTTTTCCCACCACTTTAACAATAACGTCACAACAATAGTGTCACTTTGGAGGAAAACAAAAAACCAATTATGAGAATTAAGAATCATTGACTTCAACTTGGCTTCTGACTTAGATGGTGGATCCGACAATCAACAAACTATGTCAATTGATATGTGATTAGTTTCACAATCTTTAGCAAAAAATGTTAAAACTGACTGCAAGATGATCCTCTGATGATAGCGGGATTAACCACCGACTTCTCAAATACTTTTTTATTTGGGTTTTGGGACATCGCTGACTTCTCAGTTACTCCCGTCGAGATTTAGGGATAGATGATTCAACTTTGATCGATTGTTAAATCTATTATTGCTGTAATGCGCTTAGCCCTTAACAATAGCTTTATGTCTTCGATAAATTTCCATCTTTCTCTAGAGTTAAATATGTAAATTGATTTTAAAATAAATAGAAAAACACAAATAGACTTAAAAATCACAAACATATTTCTCAAAATAAATAAGATTAGAATCGTACATGAAACACTATATTCGATCTCCAATAATAATACATTCAGATGAAACACAAAATATTATACAACGAAAACTTTAAAATGTAAATATCTTCCCTTTAAAAATGTCCAACTAATTGCATAAAAATGACCACCAAAGAAAAAAAAAGTAAAAATATGTACAATCCAATAAAGAGACAAACACATAGATGATCATAAATTTAATAAATTAAATAATTAACAAAAAAGAAACAAGTACCACAATCTTAAGTGGACATAGACAATTATATTAACTATGAAACAAAAAAAACATTAACACAAAAAAAATATATATAGAAAATTATTTACCACGTCCGCGCGTAGCACACCCTAGTTTTCCATTAAAAAAAAAAGAATTACAACCTCTCCTAAGAAAGTGAAAGATAGTTTTCCATCTATACAAACCATTAAGTGGTCATTAGGATCAATAATTATTTCATAATGATCAACTAATGAGAAATTTTACATTTTTATTCCACAACAATTTTCAAAGTATAAGAGTATGTAATATGGCCATTTAAGCGCTCTAGACGATCTAGACAGCATTAGAGGCTTACTGAAAAAATGTTTACACGTATTAAACACTTTAGTAAATGTCGAAAAAATAATGTGTGTAAGGACATATAGGTCAAAATAAAATAAAAATGGCTATGTAAAATATCTAACTATTTTGGCTAATCACCTTTTAATACTACATTTAAACTCTAATAACACTTTGTAGATGCTTAGTAGAATTTAAACCTAATTGTAAATAATCTTACATATTTCTTCCAAAGACCAAACGATACAACCGCGGAAAATATATCAAATCGTATGTTGGAAGCGCCCATACTATTTAAGTTTGATGAGAAGGTGAAATGGTTTAGGATTTTGGTACCTTATGATAAGCTATGAGAAGTAGCCCACTAGAACACGGATTGCTCATGAGATTGTGATCATTGTTTGAGTTATATCAACAAGACTCGGAAGTACCAATATTCATATTTAATAAATATACTGCAAGGACAACACAGAAAACCGTAAATAGCAAAGGAGCGTAAATCATGGGAAATAGGTAAAACACTTACGAAGTGGACTATGGGTAAATGCGTGTTACACTAAAGCATGATAGATTCATTAGATTTCCATGTAATCTTGTCAAGAACTCAATAAAGCTATGCAAAAAATTATCTTAGGCAAAACCTAGAGGTCACAGGATTGAGTGACGCTTGGGACGGAACTAATACTACATGTTGTGGTTTCGGGCCTGAGAAGATTACGGATTTCTACCCAGAACCTCCTGGTAATCAAAAAAAAAAAAAAATAGCACTGATGTTATATCCAGCTTAGTTAACCCATACACACAAAATCTTCAATAACTAAAATTGCAATCTTGTAAAACGCTCTAGAGTCAGCTACCAAATCAATATGTGCAATAGATTTAAACCTATGATTTGCTTTAAATCCAGCTTTAGTTAACCCATACACACAATATCTTCTCATTTTTAACATTAGAGAAACAGAGAATCATAAATATTGCTAAATCTCAAAAATGAAAAGAATTCATACCAATTTTCAAAAGGAAAGCACATTACTATATCACGAATTGCAAGTGTTGTACTCTGTTTTTAGACTATTTTGCGAGATGCTCTGTTTTTGAACTTATACAACAATTTTTGGAGTTAAAAAAACAATTTTGCAAACAATCTGGTTAGGAAAGCAATGTGACAAAAAAAAAATACATTATATGTTGGAGCTATGCCAAAGTCTTTTAAAATATTATTAACTTAAATATACAAAAAGTTAATTATTTATTTACTTTTTTCTTAACCAGTACTTTTTTATTTTAAAAACTAAAACTTTACTTTAAAGAATATAGATAAGAAATGGGGTGATTTAGGTGTATATGGTCAGTTGACCAAAACATTAGGTAAGTATTATTAAGAATTTGTAAATTAGGTAAGTAGGAAAGAGAAAAAAATAATTAAACCCAAAATATTATTTTCTTTTTAAATAGGTACAGAAATGGTATTGGTCTGAAAATTCAATTTCTGATGGAAGAAGCCGGTGACACTGTTCATCAAAACTCGAGCATTGTTCATCACCAGAAAATATATTGTTAGCATCGTTAACATTGTCATGTTAACCCAATTATCATTGTTAGCATCGTTAACATATAGTTAGTATCGTCAAACATTGTCATATTAAATCAGTTATCATGTAAATTGTATTAAATTGTCATGTTAAACCAGTTATCATATCATAAATTATCGTGTCAATCCACTTATCATTTCACAAAAATATGTGAAAAATGAAAATATAAAAATTATCGTGATAACATGTGTTTATCATATCATAGAAACTATCTGTTATTGGTTATCTAACATTGATATCAGAACAAAGTTATAGTCGCCCGCCGGTATTATCGTCGGACCGCCGGTATTATCGATGCCCACCGGTGTTATCGTCGCCTGCCGGTATTATCGCCAGGCCTCCGGTGTTATCGTCGTCCGCCGGTGTTATCGTCTTCCGCCGATGTTATCATACCCCGCTGATGTTATCGTCGGACCGCTGGTGTTATCGTCGCCAGTCGGTGTTATCGTCGTCCGCCAAAAATAGTAACAGCAAAGAGAAAATGTAAGATTGAAATAATTTGGAAAAGGTAAAGGTGAGTTGGACTTTTTATGTTGAATAATAGTGGTTGAATAGTATCCAAAAATGTGAGTTAATTTTGATGTTATTAAATGATATATCTTGCAATTACCCTAAGATTCTTAATGCAACATTATTAGATGAGAGAGATCAGTACTATTAGGTTTATAATAAGTCTTTACATATCTCAAAAAACTTTAGGAATCTCGTATAATTTTTAAGTTCCAAGTCTCAATTTGTAAATCACATTAAAACTTTGACATTAACATATATGGAGATACGAGTTTCAAAATGATAAAAGATAAGATCAAGGTCTCATTCCAATCAATTTGATTGGAATGAGATCTTATTTTAAACTCTTGAACAATTCTGAAACAGAAAATGGGATCCAGAAATCTCAATGGAGATAACAAATCCAAATCAATGAAAACATAAGTGGTGGAAAGAGATATTTGAATACTTGGTTAACGATCCAAATATATTGTTCCTCTAAAGTATAAATGCAGATACTGGAGTTTTAGATAAGGAATCCATCAAACTTCTTTAAAAAAAATTTAACTACTATAGAAAAACTGAAAATAATGAATTGACGGTTTGCGCGCAAAAGTTCATTACAAAATTTATATCATAATAGAGTTTGCACGCGAAAAAAGCTTTTGAGAATCTTTCATTTGGCTAGATCCTAAGATGGAATCAACAAACATCAATAAACACACAGAGTTCTCAACTTAGATATGTCAAAACAAGGAAAATTGATATAATCGAAAGAAACAAAAAAATCAATTGAGAAGCAAAACCCTAAACACTGATGATTTGAAAACAAAAAAGCAAGCATGGCTGACCGCTTCTCTTCTGCGAAGTATACCACACATTAGTGATCTTAACCAAATACATGAAGCACATACAAAGAATCAAGAAACCGACCCTAATGCTTAGCTGCCTACTTTCCAAATCAAGAAATGAGCTAATAAGAATCAAAAGTTTGTACCCGATAGGATCAGTGCATATGGTAACAAACCGAGGCTGGTGCTGAGTGACCAAATCAAGAACCTAAGAGATCTGCTCAGAGCTACATTTCTCCATAAGCTTCTAAAAGACATGATGACCAAAAGGGTCAACCATCAGCTCACAAACGTGAAACACGACATCGTTGAAAACCATATCAATCGTCTCCTTCGAACCACCAGAGATCTTCTTCTGCAACTCATTACTCAAATGTCGTTCTTTAGCAAGCGAAACAATCAAGCCAGAGCCATTTTTCGAATCCCAAGGACGATGAGGACTCTAATCCAAGAAACGATTCCTTGAGAGATAAGGAACGTCTCGCGAGTTTCCGTTCAAGAAACCATTGTTAAGCATCACATTACTATTAGCATAAGATCCTCCATTAACATAATCGTTCTGAAACGATTATATCTGCAAGTAGAGATTCATCATCATCTGTTGCGAATCTATTTCACGGTGAAGATTATTTAACAATCGATCTCGCTTCTTTAAGCAAATAATCTTCTTTCAGTGATCTCCGTTCTCGATTCAACAACTGTTCCTCATCAGATGATTCTGAAACTAGTGAATCATCGTCATTTGATGATGAACAGTTGAAACGAGAACAGAAAGGCTACTGAAAGAAGATTCTTTGTTAAAAAAGCGAGATCGATTGTTAGAGAATCCTCACCATGAAATAGATTCGCAACAGTTGACGATGAATCACTACTTGAGACATAATCGTTCTGAAACGATTATGTTAATGAAGGATCTTATGCTAATAGTAATGTGATGATTTGAAAACAAGCATGATTCAGCATCAAGCAAGCATGGCTGACCGCTTCTCTTCTGCGAAGTATACCACACATCAATGATCTTTACCAAATACATGAAGCACATACAAAGAATCAAGAAACCGATCCTAATGCTTAGCTGCCTACTTTCCAAATCAATTAACGAAATAATAAGAATCAAAAGTTTGTACCCGCTAGGATTAGTGCATATGGTAACAAACCGAGGCTGGTGCTCAGTGACCAAATCAAGAACCTGAGAGATCTGCTCAGAGCTACACTTCTCCATAAGCTTCTGAAAGACATGATGACCAAAAGGGTCAACCATCAGCTCACAAACGTGAAACACGACATCGTTGAAAACCATATCAATGGTCTCCTTCGAACCACCAGAGATCTTCTTCTGCAACTCATTACTCGAATCTCGTGCTTTAGCAAGCGAAGCAATCGAGCCAAAGACATTGTTCGAATCACAAGGACGATGAGGACTCTAATCCAAGAAACGATTCCTTGAGAGATAAGGAACGTCTCGCGAGTTTCCCTTCAAGAAACAATTTTTAAGCATCACATTACTATTAGCATAAGATCCTCCATTAACATAATCGTTCTGAAACGATTATATCTGCAAGTAGAGATTCATCGTCATCTGTTGCGAATGTATTTCACGGTGAGTATTCTTTAACAATCGATCTCTCTTCTTTAAACAAAGAATCTTCTTTCAGTAGCCTCTCATGTAACACCCGACCCGCCACACAGGCTAAGTCAGCGTGTTGACCTTCTGGCCTGGCCCAAAATGAATTGTAACCGAAATTTCCGCCAACTCATTTGAATTTAAACGCTTCTTTTAACACACATGCAACACTGAAAAGGAAAGAAAAAGAGGGGTGAACAACAAGGTTACTCAGTGAGGGCGATCCTGACTGCCCACTCGATAACCCAATAATGGAATCACTCAATCATACAACAACACATGCATGCATCACAAATAGCATATCAATATTTACCAATCATAACATTAATGTTTAACTTTCATTCTTAAAATACTAGTTCTTTAATTTCTTCCATCACTTTTTACTGGTCACCGATCCGACCACGCGAGTTAGTCAGGTACATCCTTCTGACCACCGCGAGTTTAGCCGGGCACATCCATTTGACTAAACACCAACTACAAGTGAGTGCTCCCCATGCTTAGTCAGGCACATCCTTCTGACCACGCGACCTAGCCAGGTACATCCTTCTGACCACCGCGAGCTTAGCCGGGCACCTCCATCCGACTAAATGACCATAGGGAGTCTCCTTTCTTGCATGACCTACCGCAGCTTTTCCGCATTTCTGTGCCTTCAGCACACTATAATTTATTCACACTCATACAATTTATTTAATGCACATATCATGCATCATTTCCACATTTTACGATTTCAGCTCTAAACATCTTTATTAAACAACTAGCACAACATTCTCATTCAACAATACAACCACACATTGAACCATTCACAAATTAAGAGAATCACGTTATTAGAAAATCCAGGTATGTTCTAAAGTCCCACAGTTCACGTCCTCACATTTGCCTTTGTAGATGATGAAATAGGACACTGAATATTGTTCTGGTCAGGTTTCATTTTGATCATTTCCTTTCGGTGGTGACTCGCGGCGGCAGAACAACATGGTGACGACGGCGAGACACTCCGGCGAATCTCTAACGGAGGAGATGCAACAGCGATTGCTTGTGCCGCAAGCAACTGCTCAAATCCGCCTTAGATCACGATTACATAACTCGCCAGTGCTGCGGTGGGTCTCGGCATCACTGGCTGGTCCATGGTGGTGGCTCGGTGACGAAGAACAAAGGTCGGGGTGGTGGCTCGGATCGCACCTCCCCTTCACGTATGGAGTTGACATGAAGAAGACGAAGCGAAGAAGAAGAGATGACGCAAGGACATGTGAGTCTCTCTCTCCCTCCCCCTCTCTGATCGTACGGCTCACGGCGGTGGCGAGATGAGTCGACATCTCTCTCTCTCTCTCTCTCGATGAAGGAGGCGGCCCAACTTAAGGTTAAACAAAGAGGAGGATACATACGATGTATGTGTATGTCGTTAAAACCAAAGAAAAATATAAATGGGCTTATTGTCCACAATAATTTTAAATGGGCCTCACTAGTGGGTTCGGGATGTTACAATTTTCGCCGACTAGAAATGAATTCGTCTTCGAATTCTGTGGTGAGAATTCTCTAATAAGCTTTTCTTTAGCTATGTCCTTACATCATACTGTACCTTTGGAAATGCGCGGGTAACTTCTAATCTGACCGTTAAAATTTGAATCTCATTGTTCGAGACGTCAACTTGCTTCCCTCCAAATTTCAGCTCGACCGGGTGTCGTTTTAGTCTCCAGATGGCACCATGAAAATTTTGTGACAGCGGTGATACTATTCTATTTCCGAAACTAGTACAAGTATGATATTCCGTCCAAATTGCGGTTCAAATTTTGGGGTGGCTGATAACTCTGATCAAATGTCTGTTTGTGCCAGCTAACTCCTCATAGCGATATCTCTCCATTGATATCTAGATCACGTTCTTGTTCCTTCTGGTTCAACGGAAAATGGTCTCACAATTTCCTTACTCACAATTGTTTCCAGACTTAGCATAAAAGTTGGACCGTCTCTGCAATCTCTGGGATTTCTTGCGTCTAAAGCAACCACGGTAGCAGCTAGGGTTTAACTTCGATGAGCGTTTCGTCAGCTCTTGAGGTTTCTCGAAAACAACTTTAACTAGAACGAGTGGGTTTCCATCACAATTCCATATTTCTCGATCTGAAACGATTTTCACAGCTCTAACTTGAAACGATGAGATTTTCTTCTTCTCAATCCTCCTTGGAATGCCCGCGCTAGCCCTTGCTGTCACTTAAACTTTTTAGAATGTTGAAAACTGCTCGAACTCCTGACGGTACTAGTGGATTGATTTAACTTTTTGCTCCATTCCATGAAACTTCTCAATTCCGGGAACTTCAGCACCTCTCAGTTGTGAACTGGTAATTTCCTTCGGTGGGTTCTTTCTAGTATGCCTCTCTTACGCTATAGTGACCCTGGGTTAGACACTTGCGGCTACAACATCTCTCGCTCCCTGACATACACGGGCCTACAACCTGGTGGCCAATCTCGATTAGTCCAAACTAAGCGCTTCTCCGGTAAACGCAACGCATACCACCAATGATAACTTCTGCTCCGCTAGGAACAAACTCGACTCAAACCACTTATCTAAAAGACAAAAATCTCATTCAAATTTAGTTGGCGTTTTAAAATCCTTTCTAAATATTTTTTTGAGCTCGTAAAACCTTATCAAACAATTTTTAAAACTTTTGCAAATACTTCTTCAAGACTGTCTGCCGGGTCAAAACCGGTTTGACATAACCTGGGGCTCTGATACCAAATTGTAACATCCGACCCGCCACACAGGCTAAGTCAGCGTGTTGACCTTCTGGCCTGGCCCAAAACAATTTGTAACCGAAATTCCCGCCAACTCATTTGAATTTAAACGCTAGTCTTAACACACCTGCAACACTGAAAAGGAAATAAAAAGAGGGGATGAGCAACAAGGTTACTCAATGAGGACGATCCTGACTGCCCACCCGAACTCTAAAGCACAGCTCGGTAACCCAATAATGGAATCACTCGATCATAGAACAACACATGCATGCATCACAAATAACATATCAATATTTACCAATCATACCATTAATGTTTGACTTTCATTCTTAAGATACTAGTTCTTTAATTTCATCCATCACTTTTTATTGGTCGGGCACATCCATCCGACCACGCGAATTAGTCAGGTTCATCCTTCTTACCACCGCGAGTTTAGCCGGACATATCCATCCGACTAAACACCAACTACAAGTGAGTGCTCCCCATGCTTAGTCAGGCACATCCTTCTGACCACGCGAGCTAGCCAGGTACATCCTTCTGACCACCGCGAGCTTAGCCGGGCATCTCCATCCGACTAAACGACCATAGGGAGTCTCCTTTCTTGCAGGACCTACCGCGGCTTTCCCGCATTTCTATGCCTTCAGCACACTATAATTTATTCACACTCATACAATTTATTTAATACACATATCATGCATCATTTCCACATTTTACGATTTCAGCTCTAAACATCTTTATTAAACAACTAGCACAACAATCTCATTCAACAAGACAACCACACATTGAAACATTCACAAATTAAGAGAATCACGTTATTAGAAAATCCATGTATGTTCTAAAGTTCCACAGTTCACGTCCTCACCTTTGCCTTTGTAGAGGATGAAATAGGACACTGAATATGGTTCTGGTCAGGTTTTATTTTGATCATTTCCTCTCGGTGGTGACTCGCGGCGGCAGAACAATACGGTGATGACGGCGAGACACTCCGGCTAATCTCTTACGGAGGAGATGCAACAGCGATTGCTTGTGCCGCAAGCAACTACTCAAATCCGCCTTAGATCACGATTACATAACTCGCCAGTGCTGCGGTGGATCTCCGACGGTGTCGGCGGCATCCCTGGTCCATGGTCGTGGCTAGGCGACGAAGAACGAAGGTGGGG
The DNA here is from genome assembly GCA_030161315.1 of Eutrema japonicum. NCBI lineage: Eukaryota > Viridiplantae > Streptophyta > Magnoliopsida > Brassicales > Brassicaceae > Eutrema > Eutrema japonicum. The sequence continues at coordinate 34,691,999 of BSQW01000012.1, forward strand.
GTGGTGGCTCGGATCGCACCTCCCCTTCACGTATGGAGATGACAAGAAGAAGACGAAGGGAAGAAGAAGAGATGACGCAAGGACATGTGAGTCTCTCTCTCCCTCCCCCTCTCTGATCGTACGGCTCAGGGCGGTGGCGAGACGAGTCGACAACTCTTTCTCTCGATGAAGGAGGCGGCGCAACTTAAGGTTAAACAAAGAGGAGGATACATAGGATGTATGTATATGTCATTAAAACCAAAGAAAGATATAAATGGGCTTATTGTCCACAATAATTTTAAATGGGCATCGACTAGTGGATTCGGGATGTTACATCTCCGTTCTCGATGTAATAAAATATTTATTTATTATGGAGGGGTCAATATTAAAAAACTTATATAATAAATACTAATTATTTTGTAAATAAAGTTATATAATAAATAATATATGATTTATATTTTAATAAACTTTTATTTTTGAAAAATAAATATTTTAAGTATCACTATTAGTATTTTTAATAAATAAAATAGAATAGAGAATAATGTTTTTGTTGTTGTAAATCACGTAAACTATAGTTATTTTCGATAAAAATACATATAGTTGTACGAGTATTTAATTTTTTATGTAAATTAGGTTATTTTAAGTTTAAAACATCAACAAACTTAATAAGAGGAGAAAAACAAATAAAAATTAATATACAATAATCTGAAGAAAAATCGAATAGATTATGCGTAAATAATTAAACATATCACAAACAAAAAGACAACTGGATAAGAGAATTTTTTTTATCAAATGCGGTGCAAGGAGAAAGTTTGAACTTTGGTTATGATTGTCAAATTTACTTACTTTAAACCAAATTATTTTATCAAATACCAAATATATAAGTATAGAATTTTTTTTTTATGAAAAGCACATGGGTCAATATTAATAAAATTATATAATAAATATTTGTTATTTTTATAAATAAAGTTATATAATAAATAATAAATGATTTATTTTTAATAAACTTTTATTTTTGAAAAATAAATATTTTAAATATTACTATTAGTATTTTTAATAAATAAAATAGAATAGAGAATAATGTTTTTGCTGTTGTAAATCACGTAACTATAGTTATTTTCGATAAAAATACATATAGTTGTACGAGTATTTAACCTTTTATGTAAATTAGGTTATTTTAAGTTAAATTCATCAACAAATTTAATAGGAGGGGAAAAACAAATGAAAATTAATATACAATAATCTGAAGAAAAATCGAAGAGATTATGCGTAAACAATTAAATATATCAGAAACAAAAAGACAATTGGCTAAGAGAATTTTTTAATCATATGCGGTGCAAGGAGAAAGTTTGAAATTTGGTCAAGATTGTCAAATTTACTTACTTTAAACCAAATTATTTTATCAAATACCAAGTATGTAAGTATACAAATTTTTTTGCTATGAAAAGCACATGGGTCAATATTAATAAAATTATATAATAAATATTTATTATTTTTATACATAAAGTTATATAATAAATAATAAATGATTTGATTTTTTGATAAACTTTTATTTTTGGAAAATAAATATTTTAAGTATCACTGTTGGTATTTTTAATAAATAAAATAGAATAGAGAATAATGTTTTTGTTGTTGTGAATCACGTAAACTATAGTTATTTTCGATTAAAAACATATAGTTGTAAGAGTATTTAACGTTTTTGTATATTAGGTTATTTTAAGTTTAAAACAACAACAAATTTAACAGGAGGGGAAAAACAAATGAAAACTAATATACAATAATCTAAAGAAAAATTGAAGAGATTATTCGTAAACAATTAAACATATCAGTTATCTATAACAGTTATCCCCGAACCGACACCTAGAACCAGAGACATAAATATAAGCCAGAAGTCAGCTTGTCCCAGAGCCTGTAACAAGTTGAAATCTTCTCCTATTCCCGGTGCTCTTCTCTTTTCTGCCGGTATGTCACTCCTCTCAATCAAAGTTCTAACCTCATTCTGATCCACATTAGAGGTTCCTTCTTCGGGATTCATTGAGGTGGCATTATTACTCGAGATGAAAATTGATGTAAAAGGGACAAGAACTGGAGCAACCATGAAAATGACAAGGATTGCTCCAGAGGTTGTGATAATTGTTTGAGTTATATCAACAAGACTCTGAAGTACCAATATTCCTAATAAATATACTGCAAGGACAACACAGAAACCATAAATAGCCAAGAATCGTAAATCATCAGATCGCAAGTTCGTTCTGCAACTTTTTTCCACGGGTCTAACAATGAATAGTAGAGCAAGAACAACGAGTGGTGGTCCAACAGCAACCATGAGAATAACGGAAGAATCATGAGAGGGATTGAACATCAAATAAACCTGAGTCAAGATTGCTCCGCTCAGGCCAGAAAACCCTTTAAGGATTCCCACAACAGGGCCACGGCTCTCCGGGAAGTTATGAATGCATGACACAAGAGATGCTGTATTGTAGTAGGTTTCCCCATTTGTTCCCACGAAAATAGCGACAAACAACTGCATGAACAAAACTGTCACTTTCTAAAAAATTAAGAAACCAGAATCAGGAAAAATAAATAAATCAAGTGCTTGTTCAACAATACTTATTAAAGCAAAAATATTTATGTAAGAAACAAAATCTAAAACTTTCATAAGATGGAAACTTATCATCATTTAACTTTCTTTAATTTAAGATCATTTGTCCAATGGGAAAATCACTCAGGGTAACAGAAGTCGGTTGGCAAATGAAAGCATGATATATGTCTTAGATTCCATGTACTTTACCAAATCTCGTATTGAACACACTAAAACAATACCTAAAATACCAGGCACAGACCACTAAAACTCCAATCAGTTACATTCTTAGATTGTAATACTCTCCTGGGAAGGACTTGAACATCAAAATACAAAAGTTGTACTATGTGCATTACATCGAAACCTAGTCAAGAAAATCAAGCTGATTAGTTACTGATACTATGGGTAATGTTCTAAGCATCCTTACAAACTGGAGTTGTTACATGCATAACAACATTTAGACCATATTGTACTTGTCACAGTGAACTGCGTTCATGCTTCAATCTTTGCCAACCAAACATCTAGAAATTAACATATAACCGGCCAGCTAATTAACACATACACATGTATTAGATTCTACTTAGTCTATCGAATCATGAATGATACTTATATCCATCCTCCTCAAGAATTCGTCTATTGTTCACAAATTCCCTAAAATTGGGCAAAAGCTTATAGAAAAGGACTTGAATATTCTCTCTACTTCGTTACCACACTTGTGACAGTGAACTATATCTCCCTATATTATTAAATCTCTCCTAAACAAGCTCGTAAACTTGATTACCAGAAAAAGCTTGAGTAACTAATGGATAACATTTGTAATAAGCTCAGCTAGAAAACTAAGGAATGAAAGATTCCAATGGATTCTAGCAAATACCGATAGTACGTCTATCGGAAAAGAAAAAAACCTCAGAAATCAAAACGTTTTGATTTATAAAAACTCTCCTAAAATGAAGTTCAGAAAATTCACATTCAACATTTCTAGTATATGCATGCAGCAAGGAAACAACACATAATACACATGTATTAGATTTCAACCTAGATAATATAAATCATGCACATTAATAGTATATCACATAAAATGAATGTAGATACATACAATGCATATAAATTTTGTTAAAATTGCTTCTTGTAATCTGGTCAAATCCACAAAATCTATCCATTATATCATTGAATTAATCAGACACAGGAACAATATCTAGTCTCCTAAAATCTTCATATTAATCAAAATAAGGAAACAGAGTATCATAATATATACAATCCAAAAATATGTTTGTAAATGTGATTTGAAAAGTCATCTCACCATCCAGAGGGGCAAATTAGGCAATTGACCCGTGACGACGAGCCAGAGAACACCGTAGCCGACAAGGTTCTGAACGGCACCGACGAGCAGAACCACCCACGACGATGAGACCTCCGATAACGCACCGGAGACGAACCCGATTGCGTCACCGAGGTTTTTAGCGACGCCGAGAAGAGCAATCTGTTTCTGGTTGTAACCTAGGGCAGTCTTGATCGCCGGCGACATAGAGCCGCCGAATAGATAACCGACGCCGGCGATGGATTGGATCCACATGGCACACACGAAGACTAGCCATCGGTCGTTGAGTAGAGCCTCGAGTTTGTTTGGCCACAAAGTCATAATTCTATGGCTCGATATGTTTTGTTGTTTCTTTTTTCTTTTTCTCCGCTAAGGAATTAATCAATTTGCAATGATTTAAAAACCAGACCGGATGTCACGCTTTAACATGATCTGACCGGATTTATTATTTTTAAATAATAGACATATGTAAATATAAATGAATGTAAAAGATTAGATAACTTAGTTGATTCTAAGTTTGTAAAAGTTTCACAAATTCAAATAAAAATGGAGATATTTGCATAGTTTGTCACTTATTTTAGGTTTTGTAAAATTTTTAGTATTTTTTAAATACTAGTTAAATTTCTAATAATTTCGTCTGTCAAAAAACTATTTTACATCTCTCCTTATTTTATCGTATATCTTAAAGAATTGCCCACGTCACTGGCGTAGGCAGAAAAATTACTCATAGGTGTAAAAAATAATAATAATAATATATATTTTAAATGTATTAAAATTTATTAGAAAAATAGGAACATCATCAAAAATATATATTTTTAAGATGCACTATTTGTTTATTTATGTTTTAAAAAATATTTATTATGTTTCGTTTTTTACAACATTAAATGTATGTATTCAATAAAACAAACTAGTCATTTACTTAAAAATATATCACCGATATAGTTAAATTTTCATGATATTTATTGCAAATAAACACCTTTTAACACTTGTAGTCACAGTTGAACAAATCAAATATAGTTTCAAAAGTTGATAACCAAAAGATGAGATAGACGTGTTTTTTTTTTCATCATTATACTAGTAAGATCACCAAGAATCTTCTTAAATTAGCAAACATTTCATTTTTGTGAATTAACTTGATTCTAATCGACAATGTAATGGGAAAAAATCGATTTTAATTATATCTAACAAGAATATATATAATTAAATTTAACTCATTTTAATGAGCATGCTTTTAGTTTTTTTACTTTAGATTTATTTTTGATGAGTTTAATTGGACTAATTAATATTTTATAGTATTTTTTAAATTTTTATTAGATTGTATTTGAATTAAAATTTATAGGGTTCAGTTTTTTTTTTGGGTTGGGGTCAACTTAAAACATTTAATAAAACTTAACACTATTTATTAAAATTTCATGGGTGTCATGGTACAAAGGTACCTCCGCCACTGGCCCATGCCGTATTGTAGCATGGATAAATTCAAAAAATTGGAGGTATATAATATCCAAAGTGCTAAAAAAACTAAATAAATTTTAAAAGTACTAAAAACTAACTAAACTTAAAATAAGTGACCATCATGCAAAATTCCCATAAAAATGTCTAAATTTAGTAAAATTTTATGAATCTGAACATCATAATTCAATTAATGAAAAATATCGTGATAGAGGTGTTTAAGAATCAAATTTAAAATCATCTAAAACATCATCCCTTTTTTTTCCAGAGATAAAATCTTTTCCTCATCACTTATAAACCAAAATAATCTTGTTGGCGCGTGGTTGCTATGTTGCGGATCTGGGGACTCTTCTTCTTCATCTCTGAGCTGGATGGCAGAATAGAAAACGTTTATGTCGATGTTGGCGAAAGAGAGGCGTTGATTTGACCAATCCATGATTGCTCCGGTTATAGAGGTATGTCGTGTGCGATTCCTTTTGGTGTCGTATGAGATTAATTGGCTATGCTGATTGATACACATAGTTTTAATCCCTAGAATAATTCTGCAAGTGCATATCAAACGCAATAGTACTTAGGGGTCGAATCCACTAGAGATCAAAGAATCACACTACGAGTTTATGAGAATCGAGTTAAGCTAAGTTGAAAAATATGAGGTTTGTTTTAGGACTGTGAATAGTGACACAAATAACAATAAATAAACTTGAAAGCAAATAAAAACAATGTAAAATCAGTAAAGAAAGTACTAGGTATCGAAAAATTCGTAGAGTATCATGGATCGATTTAATCGGATAATTTAGACATGGAATTCAATAAATATGTTCTGAACTCGAATCACGAATGAATAATTAACATACTTCTGCAGCGCCAATTACTATGTTTAAACAACTTAATTCACTCAAATCCCGGTGGTAATTAAGTAGTTAAACATGCATAAATAGTTCAAGTTCAATATGTTCACAAAGTCTAATAACTCAATTTCCGTCGGTTATCAAGCTTTGCTCATCTAAATCAATTCAGATAATTTAACAACACTTTCGGTGAGTAAATATACAGTAAAACCTCTATAAATTAATAATGTTGGGACTTCAAAATTTTATTATCTTATAGAGGTATTAATTAATCGATAAATTAATAAATTATTAATTTATAGAGATAAAAAAGTTTAGTGCATAATCTTTTAAATTTTATTTTATTTGAATAGATTATACATATATCGTAATTGGATATCGTATCATGGGAAAGAGAGTAGTTTCCTTGATGAAGTTGAATGACATTATCTTTGCAATAGTTACTGGAAACTTTATAAATGGCCAAAATTTTGCAAACGATCCAGCTAAGGAAGAAGAAATTGTTAGTTTAGTACTTTTATCGACCACTCTGATAAAAATTGTAGCTACTATCCTTACTGAAGATGATGTTATGGAACCTTTGAAAGTGGTTACACGCAAAGAAGCAATTATGACCTCTAGAATTTCTTACAATGTTTGGATGCAGGTCGAGAGGACAACACCAGGGGTTATGGATGCAATAAAGAAGATTAGAGATGAGCTCCAACGAGATTCTAACTTTAAGAATAAACAAACAACAATAGATTCATATTTTACTAAATTGTCGTAGGTATGTATGCATAAGATTTACAATGATTAATTTATCATATTATTAGGACCATATATTTACATAGGGATTTCAAAAAAATTATTATCTTATTATCTTATCGAATTGTGTTAAATTTTACATTGTCCCGACTCGGGACCGGAGAAATTTATTAATTTATAGTGATTATTAATTTATAGAGTATTAATTTATAGAGGTTTTACTGTACCTATGAGCAGTAGCTAGATGGTCAATCAAGCAATAAGCATTAAACATAAATTTAGATGAAGAACTTTAAAGATAATCCCAATTCTAACAACCTAACGATCAATACATGAACTCATTTAATACCGACAACCTAGCGAGGAAACTACTCACACATGACCAGAGATGAAACACATAGAGATATAAAGCAATTCATAATCATAAACTTCAAATAAAAGCAAGGGGGTTTAGATATCTTCTCTATATCGAGATACAAAGGCGAGATCTTCTTCCAAGAAGCTCTTGAATCGAAAAACTATGAAAACCTTATAAATTTTGTGTGTAATATTTAGAGGGTGTGGTTGTGTTTATTGTGGTTGCTCCCTGCTTTGTGAGGCTAAAAACAAGTATAAATAGCCTAAAAGTCGACCTAGGATTTTATTAAACCGAAAAAGGGAGTTTTGGGTCGCGGGGGTCTTTTGGGCCGAGCTAAGGCCCAATTCAGATGCATCTTTAGTAAAATCGGTGTATCTTCCTGACCACTGCTCCAAATGACTTCAAACCAATTGCATATGAAAGATGACTCAAAATGCTATCTTTCCACAAAATTTCATCTCAATCCATCAACGGGAAGGCATCCAATGAAGGTGAAACTTCTGATGCATCGGTGCTGTCCAATTGGATAAAGCCTTTCTTGAGTTTTAGGTGATTGGCTGATCTTTTGGACTTGGAAACATGTCTTGGACGTGGTAAACTACTTCTTAGCTCCATTTTGCATCCTTTTTGATGATTTGACCTATATAGACTTTAAAACTATAAATACGAGAAAACTACCTCAAAAAGCACAAAACCGAATGAAAATGCTTAGATAAAATACTAAAATCCGTAATAAAAATAGTAAAATATAGAGTATATCACTGATCATCGTTCGAGTTTGGTGAACATGCTTGATGCCGAGGCGCTTGGCATTTGAATTGGAGATGACACTAAGGCAAGCTATGGAGTCGCATATGATGTTAGTGAAATCAACGCCTTGGGTGTTGCACGAGATGAGAAATTGTCCTTGTTCCCGAGTGTTGTAAAGTATCTCAATTGGTCTTCCGTGTCTTGCATAAGTGAAGAGATCCTCTATTTTTGATGTGGATTCGGTGTTATCGCGAAAGAAACACCCGAGTTTACATTCCGTGAATGCTTTGTCAAACGTGACTTCTTCGGGTAGACTGCGAACTACTTAAAAAATTCTTCGAGTTTCTCTGTGCCTATCTTATTCGGGTGCCAGAGCTGTGGTGCAGATATGGGAGGGGTAGGTGCGAAGGCTGAATAAGATTCGCAGTAGGAATCCGTGGTATCGCGGCATGTGAAGGAATCGATGTATGACATATTCGCTGTCTTCGGCAGGTTCTTCTATCGAGGTGAAGAGGGAGGTGTACCTTCGTTACGAACTCGAGATATGTAAAGTGCCGGCTCCTTGTTGTTTGTGGTCTTGGTCATATTGGCGGAGAGAGTGACGTTCTTGAGAAAGCGTGGTTGGATTGTTCCTTTTGCTGCATCATCGATCTTGTCCAGTTCATCGAATTGAAGGACGGATTTCTTCTTCCGCGTTTTCGAACCAGGATGGGCTAGGGATTTCTTCGAGTCTGTCCTCCGAGCTCGAAACGAATCTCTTACGCTTGGAGCATCTTATGATGTGGTGTCTTTTATCGACGATGGTCCCATCATATTTACGGAGGTGTGCTCTTGGTTGATCGTTGATTTGGCTTCGGGATGGAGCGTCTTTCATCTTTTCCTCATAGGAAATGAAATCTGAGGCTCGGTGCAGGGCGTCTTTGACTGTCAAGGGATTTTTGAGTATGATTTCTTTTTGGAAGTCTGATCCGTGCCACAACGCTGATTTTAGTGTATTAAGTGCAACTCGGGTCACTCACGCCTTCTTCCTTTGAAAGTGTCGTTTTGAAACCCCTCCATAAAGTGTCGTAGCGACTCCGTTGGGCTTTTCCTTAGGGTCCATAAATCAGCGTCGGAGGCTCCTGGTTCTGTGAACACAGAAAAATGCCTTATGAGTCTGACAGACAATTGTTGAAAATTGTGGATCGAGTTCCGATCGAGTTTTGAGAACCAGTCGAGTAAATCCATCTTCTCTTTTGCTAAATCCATCTTCTCTTGCAAAACCCTCGAGAATGGTTCAGCTCATTGCCATGCGGAAAGCCGTTATGTGGGCTTCGAGGGTCTATTATTCCGTCGTTGAATGGGATTTTGATCTTTCCCGGATGGCGGATGACTGCTTCAGGAGAGATCGCTTTGTGTTGGCTGAGGTGCATTCTCAGTTGATCGTTGGTATGGCTTCGGAATGTAGCATCCCTCAATATTTCCTTTTTAAAAATAAAATCTGAGGCTCGTTGCAGGGTGTCCCGGATCATCGGAGGGGCTCTCACTATGAGTTCTCTTTGGAAGTCCGATTTGTGGCACATTCCATTTTGTAGTGCGCTGATTACGACTTGATCGCTCATATCCCCTGCTTTCGAGACCGTTGCTTCAAATCGTTCTACGAAGTCCCGTAATGACTTTGTTGATCCTTGAGTAAGGATCCATAGGTCGGCATCAGAGGTTTCTTGCTTTATGAACACGATGAATTGCTTTAGGAATTGAGCAGACAGTTGTCGAAAGTTGTCGATCGAGTATCGCTCAAGGTTCGAGAACCAGTCGAGTGCGGCACCCTTTAAATGTTATGTGAATCGGTGGAAAAATCTGGTGTCTTCTTTACTTTCCTCGAGTCCGGCTCGGCACATCGCCATGCAAAAAATTTGGTTTATGGTCCTTAAGATCGGTCGATCCATCGTAGAGCAGGATTTTGACATTTTCTCGATCGGGAACGAACGCCTCGGTAATCCTTGTTATAAAGGGGGTTCTGCGAGTTTCTTCTGGCATTTGATCGGTCTCGGGCACTGTGCCGATTGCATGAGAACCCTTTGAATAGATGGTTCGTCTTTCGACATCGTTTCGAGTCGGGGATGCTTCGATCTTGCTTGTTCTAACTATCCAGGGTTGGTTCGTCTTCACCAAATCGTCGTGTTGGCTCTGATATGTCCCTAGGTCGTCGGTACGCTGCATCTGGTCCACCTAGAGAATATTTTCTTCCTCTTCCATTAGATCGTTGCCGAACCGACCTGAGTTACGGATATCCTCTTCCAGTCCATTGCGTTGTTACTGGTTTATTCTTCTCAGCTCGTCGACACGCTGCATTTGCTCCAGCCAGATAATTTTTTCTTCCTCTTCTGTCAAATTGTTGCCGAGCCGACTTGGACTGGAGATGTTTCCTGCTGCTGTCGTTCCATCCGGTGCTGAGGCGAGTTCACCGATTATTACGCAACCCGAGGCGTTGGTTCTTTCGGTTTGGATCGTTATGTCATTAGTAGTTTTGATCGTTGTCCTAGCTGAGTTCCTACGGCTTCGAAGGTTTGCTGCTCTATTCTAAGATACGACCGAAGCGAATCAGGTGAGAGCGGCCTAGTTGCCGCGGGTGTTGCCTCTCTAGACGAGTACGGTGGTGGGAGCCTTCCTTCATTGGCCGAGGTCGTCGTGGGTGTAGAGAAGTCGAGAACCGTCGCGTTGAGGCCGAGTCTCCTTGTGGGCATGTCCGGGCCGAGGTATTTGGTTTGCCAGTCTTTGGTCCGACCTTACGAGGTCAGCGTCTCGACTCTCTCTGATAGGGTTTTGTTCAGCTTGTCTTGCTCTTCTGCCTTCCTCAGCAGCGCGGTGAGCATATCTTTCAATTCGGCGAGAGGCGTCGAGGTTTTCTCTGTCGTCGCGATGGGGTTTCCGCCTCCATCGTTGTTGTTCTCGTCGTTGCCGACCCTTCGTTTGCCTCCGGCCATCTCTTCGAATCCCATTCCTGGTGTTTTTCGCTAGTAAGAATACTTCTTGTTCTCCACAGACGGCGCCAAATTGTGTGAGTCAAAATTCGCACAATCGATTTTTGTCAAAGACTTTTAAGAGAACATAAGTTTACTTGGGAAAAAATACAAGTACATATCCATAGATGGTTTTTTTTATTGCTGTTTGTAAGCGTTTGAGTACAAAAGTAATGTTGTTAAGAGTTTCTGCTAGGGTTTTTCGATCCTCCGATATAACGAATTATGACTTCTATTTATACAAGTTAGTATGTGAGAATCTCGGAGGAAAAAGGGAATATTTCCTTCTTGCTTCACGCGGCTACCGACTTAGGCTTCGATTAGGGTAGTTGATCATTTGGACCTTTAGTTCGGCCCACAAGAATTGGTGAATGGATTGTATCTCGGCACACTTGCAGCATGATGGTTTCGATATCTCCTTCTGGTTTGGGGTGAGCTGGCTTGTCTTGGTTTAGCCTCGGTTCGATCTTAGAATGTCGTTGTTTTAACTTCGGTTCGGCTTCGCTCCACCGGGGACAGTTTTACCGAGGCGAGGTGTTCGAGGCTGGTAGCAAGGAGTTATTATGCTTCGGTTCGGAACCTTTCCAATCTCATCGGCTTGGCATACTTGGCTGTACTAAACCGTTAATCTTATAAGCGGGTAAAAATCGACCCCAACATAATTGCATTCTTCTCTACAACTCTCTTGAAATTTTCTTTGGTCTCGAAATCTTTTCCTATATGGAATGGACTATATTCTCCAATTCAACTCGTCATCATCTGCATAATATCGAACTCCTTCTATCTCTTTCTCATTATCACTCTCCTCTGTCTCACCATCTTCATTATCAGACTCACCATTAGAATCTGAATGCATTTCACCAGAAGTCCTAAACCCCTCAATATTATAGATCATCCCTTCTCACAACATATATGTCTCGTATTGTTTTTCCATCCATACAACTATGCCACTCCTCAAAATCTTCATCCTTATTGAGCAACTTCTTATCACTATCTTCTATTCTAACCGAAAAATATGAAAATGTATCCATATTTTTCACTATATCCCTCTGATATGACTATGCCAACAAGAGACTTCTTCTTCATTTTCCAGCTTGCGTCTATATGATCTACATGAGTATCCCCACCTACATACAACCCAATAATTGTCCAATATCCACATCATGAATTCTTAGATTGTACTCCTTGAAATTACAGTTTTATCAACATTACGATATATATACCATTGATAATGTTAGAAGAGAGTGACTTTGCGAACAAACCAAGATCCTTGCTTTCTTCTCTCTCTCGAACCGTTTTGCCAAAGTAGATCTAGATCCTCTTTCTTCTCCGGCGCCGAGGGATCCCTTAGCGACGGCGTCGGACCTTGCTTGTCTCTTCTCGTTTGTAGGACTGGTCGCCGTGCCGGTTGTAGCTGCCGAGAGTGGTCTCGACGGATGGTTCTCGCCGACGGTGGCGCGGGCTTCAGTGGCATCATTGGATCCGCAGTGGAGGAGGGTCGCCTTCTTGCGAGGTTGGCGTTCTCTCCCCCGTCTACCTTGGTTTCTTCAGCCGCTCCTCCTCTCTTCTCGCAACCGGCGGTTTTCTTCTTCCCGGCGGCTTTATCGGCGTTCTTTTAAGGCCTCCTGCCAGCGGCGAGCACTTTAGCCATAGTCGGAGGTAAGGTGGAGGTGGTTGGCTCTCTCGACGGTGGTCCCTCTCAAGCTTCTTTCCCGAGGCGGAGGAGTGGTGGCAAGGCTGATCGGAGCTCCTCAGAACCGGCGGCGGAGTACTTGGATTTTGAGGACAAATCTGAGTTTCGGTTACGCTGTCGAGGGTGACTCTTGTCTCAGTGTGGCAAGCCTCGGAGTGGTGGGTCTCGTTTTCCGGCAGGTGTGGCTCCACTGACGGTGTCTCTCAGCGGTGGGTTGGGGCGTGTGGCTCGACGGTAGCTTTGTTTGGCTCATGTGGCGGTTAAGCTCCGGCGACGTCTTCCATCGGTGTGGCCTGAGTTCCTCGGCGGTGAGTGTTCCGGCAAAGATGCGGCGGCAACGCGTCTGTGCGAGAGGGCTCGGCTAGTGTTGGCTCCGGATTTAGTCTGGTGTAGATGGTGGACCGGATCCGGACGTGAGATGTCGAGGCATCGGTTTGTTGTTGCAGCTAGCTTCTAGCTGTGGGAGCTGGTTCCTGAGGAGTTTCTCTTTCTTAGGAATGGAGCTCGGAGGTGACTCTTCGATTGTCCGCTCGGACTCCCTTGTCGACGGTTGTAAGTTAGTCCGTTACAGAAGCCGGAGATCCCGTTAGTTCTTGGAGAAGCTGTAGGCATCTCACTATTGAGGTTTGAGGACGTGCCTCAGGATGATGCTCGTGGCAATAAGGATGAGAACTCTAGTTCTTCGGAGCTGTGGCAAGAATGGGATGGTCCGCGTTTTGGCGTGTGACTGCTACTTTCACGTCTGGGTTTGTTTCGGTTTTCGTTTGATCTTATCTCTCTAACCGTTTTCTTAACTTTTCTGTGTTGTTGTTGCATTTTTTGTCGTTGTCAGTAGTTGTTTTCGGTTAATCTGCTTTCTTAGTTTCCCTGTAACTTTTGTCAAAAATTTCAAAAACTAGTAATAAATCTTAACATTTAAACCACAAAAAAATAAAATAACCAGAGTCGATGTTTTACCCAAAACCCGTAAGCGCAAAACTCAGAAACCGCAGTAGAAATCATGAGATAAAACTGACAAAACCCTAGAAAATCGATTTCAAAAACTGTAACATTGTAATTTGAATCATGACATGGAAACTTACATAATAAGCATCCGAATAAGAAGATTTCGACCAGAATTATAGAGTTCTAGTACAATCCTCCCACCCTACCCCTAATTCGTTAAAAATCTTTCTCTGTCTATCGTCTTTTGATTTTTTTTTCTAGTTTCCAAAACGACGTCATTTTGTCTTAAATAAAATGGTGTCTTTTGTAGTCAGTTATAGGTTTAACAGCGTTTGACTTCATGGTTCGATTTGCATTAAATTGAAAACCTGGGTATTAATTATAACGTCATTATTTGTTTGTTTTTTCGTTAAAACAAAATTCCTAGGGTTTTGTTTTTTTTTTTGCATTTTGTCCATTGTCAAACTATATAAGATACTAATGTGTGATCCGCGTTACGCGCGGACGTAAACACAATTTTGTTTTAAAAATTTTTAGTATAATATTATTTTAGTTTTATTAGTATGATTGTTAATGGATTTGCCTCTATTAGCTTAAGAAACATGGATTGTTTATTCTTAAGTTTATTTTTCCTTTCTTAATTTTATGTTTATTTATGTATTTGTTTAGTGAGTGATCCACAATTTGAATTTTTTTTTTGGTTGACTATTTATTCAATTAGTTGGTTTTTAAAAGTTAAGTTTTTGTCATTTTAAAGTTTAGAGAATTGTATATTTTTTAACCCAACTGAATACTAATAAAATAAATACCTCAAAATAGGGTTAGTTTTGTATAGTCCGAAAGTTACTTCGAATACTAATAAAAGGAAAGTTAGTTTTGTGAATTTAGAATTCTCCGAACTTAAAAAAAAAAAAAAACTTCGAAATAAGTCACTGTGTTTTTATCTATTTTTACCTAAAACCGAATACTAATAAAATGTTCAGAATTTACTATTATTCATCTTCGATGATCCAGTGTTGGTGCCTACAAAATGAATCTAATTTTATTTAAAAACGATTTAATTTCTATCACTAATTTACTATCAAAATCAGCGTAGATGTATAGGTTAATGAGAAAATTTGAGATAATATGAGCCGATTTGAAAAAATATAAGAAATATAGGGTCGAGCGTCGATTCAAATATTTAGAGAGAGAGAGAGAGAGTTCTTGTGAATAGGATTATCCTGTAAAAAAAATTACCCACTGCTCTAAAACCCTCGTCTTCTCCGATATCTTTCCCCATCGCCGATGAGATTTCACTTTCAATTTCAATCAAAAAAGGTGTGATCTGCGCGGACGTGGTAAACAATTTTTTTAATCTAATGGTATTTTATTTTATTTGGTCTCGTAGTTAATTTAATTATCTATCTCAGCTTAAGATCTGTGTATTTGTTTTTGTTTTTTGTTTTTAATTTATGATCATCTATGTGTTTATTTATTGGATGGTACACATTTTTACCCTTTTTTTTTTCTTTGGTGATCAATTTTATGCAATTAGTTGAGTTTTTTAAAAGGAAGATATTTACATTTAAAAGGGAAGATATTTACATTTTAAAGTTGCATAATAATTTTTTTTAATTTTGTTTCATGTGAAGTTATTATTTTTGGAGTGTTTCATGTATGATTTTAACCCTATTTATGTGTGCAATATGTTTGTGATTCCTAAATCTATTTTTCCTTTATTTTTGTTGAAAACGATTTCCATATATAACTGATTGTTTGAAGTCACAACATTTGTTTGATTTTATTTAGAATAAATATAATCCATAATTTATAAACATTAAATTCTATAGTTTTTCTAAACTATATAAATAAACTGATAAAAGTAAATTATTAAATTGAAATTTCTTTAGATTAATTCAATATAATCTATCTTCTATTAAGTAAATGTCTTTTCAAATTTTAGGAAAATTTATTGTATTAATGGATGGTAATTACTATGAGAATTGAAATATATTTACATCATGATATATATTTTGCATATACAAAGCTTTTATTTTCTTCTCTTGTTGTAGTTACATTTTTTTTTTTGTTAAAAATAATATCACAAAACACAAAGATCTTAAATTTTCAAACTTAATTTATATTTTTGTGTAAATACTTTTAATATGTTTCTTAATTTTTTTTACTCATGCACCTCTGTATTTGGTATCAGAGCCGACAACCTATGTTTTGAGAGAATTATTATGTTAAGTATACCTAAATTTTATTTATTTGTCTCTTTATTAGATGTAAAACTTGCCAACTTATAATTTGCTTTATGAATTTAGTTACATATTTAACTTATTTGTTTAATTGTTAGGACTTGTTTGATATTTTAGTTTTTTATAATATTTACGATACAACTTAACCTAATTAAATATTTATAAAAGTTAAAATATATTATGATAACCAAATTTATTAAACCTGTTATTATTTCAAAGAACTATATTCATATAAGTTTATTATTTTCTGGTTTAATTTAGAATATGAATAATGCATTTTCAAATTATTTTCATAATATCACAAAACACAACGATCTTAAATTTTCAAACTTAATTTATATTTTTGTGTAAATAATTTTAATATGTTTTTTAATTTTTTGGCTCTTATTCTCTTTTTAATAGTTATGTATAATTGCAATTATTATGTTAAGTATACCTAAATTTTATTTATTTGTCTCTTTATTAGATGTAAAACTTGCCAACTTATATTTTGTTTTTTGAATTTAGTTACATATTTAACTTATTTGTTTAATTGTTAGGACTTTTTTGATATTTTAGTTTTTTTTTATAATATTTGCGATACAACTTAACCTAATTAAATATTTATAAAAGTTGAAATATATTATGATAACCAAATTTATTAAACCTATTATTATTTCAAATAAATATATTCATATAAGTTTATTATTTTTTGGTTTAATTTAGAATATGAATAATGTCTTTTCAATTTTTTTTCATAATGTTAAAACCAAATTTATAATTAATATATGTATTTAGTATGTGTATTCAATTTTTAGGATGCTGAGGTGGCAGCATGAGAAGAGAGAAAATGTCATTTTATATATTTAGATTTAAAATTACATAGGAATATTGTAGGGTGAGCATTCCGGTAAACGGTTTTGTTTTGGTTTGGCTTTTTCAGTTTTTGGTTTATCGGTTTTGTAAAAACTTAAACCATTTAAAAACTATATGTAATTCGGTTTTGTTTGTTTATGGATTATCGGTTATGTAATAATTGCACTACAAGAAAACAAGTTAGAACCGACGGCCAAATTCGTCAGAATCCCGTCGGAAATTGCCATTTCCGAGGGATTTTCGACGTATTTTGGCCGTCGGTTCTATTTTGTCAGAAAACAAATTTCCGACGGATTTCCGAGGGAGCAATTTACCGAAAGCTTTTCCGAGGCACAATCCATCGGGGATAATCCGACGGATTTCCGAGGACAAATTCGAGGCTAAAATCCGTCGGAAATCCCTCGGAAAATTCCTAGGGATTTCCGACGGATTAAATAATTTAAACGAAAATATAAATTTGATTTATTTAATTTGGAATATATTTTAAAATTAAAATATTAATTAAATTAAATAATTTTAAACGTAAATAGAAAATTAATTATATAATTAAATTACAAAGAACATAATTTTTAAAAAAATTTGAAAGTTGAAAAATTACAAACAAAAAAATTGAAATCAAAACGACCGATAATCATCGAACTTCGATGCGAACCACGCGTCCATCTTGTCGCTCTTCGTTTTCTGAGTCGAGAGCTCGTCCTCCAAAACCGTGACCTTCTAATGGAGCTCTTCGTTTTGAAGGATGAGTTCTGGATCCATTGAGAAACCGGCCGAAGAAGATGCACGTTGGGTCGCAAGCTTACCCAATCCCGGCCGACGACCTTTTTTAACCGGTACCTCCTACGAAAACAATAAAAAAAACATTAGAATTTGTTATTAACAAATAATTATCTAAATTGAAATAATAATCTATATTTTTTACTTGCCTCGAGGACTAGGTTGTTCATCTCGGCCCGAAAGATTTCGTTGGACCTGGTGTAGCCATCCTGCGATCTCTGGATGAGAATCTCTTCTTGCACCTTCGTCATCTTTTCGACCATCTCCCTGACGGCTACATCGTCAATTCTGCTCGTCTTCTTGTTGGTGTGCATCCTCACCATCACTTGCAGAAGATCGGGAGCTTCGCCGTATTCTTCCGTCTACAAAATAAATAAAACCGTTAAAGATAATCGTTTTCTTAATAAAAAAAAGAACTAAAAACCGCAAAAATACTTACCCTTTCGATTTTGGTTGTCAAGAAGCTCTTTGCCCCGTTGTTGTGGATAGCTTCTCCCTTCCTGCCTCGGCGATTCTTCCGGTTATGGGAGTTAGTCTGAGATAGAGCTATGGTCTTCTCCTTTTGACAATACGGGATGTATTCCGTATACACATCCTTGTTCAAGCCTTTTGGCATATATTTCCCCTTTTTCCAAGCTTTCTTCCACTCGTTCATGTGGCGCGAGAATTGCGTCCTAACCTCCTTATAAAATTCTGTCTCCCCCGTCTTTGTGATCGTATGGTTCCAATTAAACTCTTGCTACAAAAAAGAAATAGAAATATAGATGTTAACAAAATCTCAAAATATATTACAACAAATAAATAAAGATTTAAGTACTTATCGCAAACGTACGAAACCACATGCTTTGTTCGTCTGCCGGAACCTCCGAAAATTTCGGGTATGGTTTGTCGAGGATGCTGTGCAACATCTTGAGAACCGACTTGCTAATGCCATTCCTGGAGATTCCAAACCTATGAAAAAACAAATTAAATAACGGTTATCAAATCTAAAAAAAAATTAATTAAGAAAAACAAAATTATAACCAAGTAGATCTCGGAATCTGGAGTTCCGGATTGAGAACTTTGAGTAGTTCTCATCCCGGCTGTTGAACAAGCTCCTAGATCGTCATGATCCTCGGTTGAGCTACACTCTCGGTGTCCGGAACGGTACTCTGGCTAGGACATGCGTCAGTACCCCTCTAACGGTCTTGATCGAATCCACCGTAAGACCTACAAAAAATAAAAACGCGATCGATGAGAAAACATTAAACTAAACATAAATATTTTTCTAAAAAACAAAAATTTTGTTTCAAAAAATACTGAAATAAAAATTGTTTATTAAAAAAACAATTTCGCAAAACAATTTTAATAAATAAATATATAAAAAACGTTTTTAAAAATTATATTTATGAAAAAAGTTTTAAATTTTTTTTTTTTTTTTAATTTTTTTTTAAAAATATAAATATAAAAATCATTTAAAAAATATATATTTATTAAAAACTTTTTTTATAAATTATATGTATTAAAAACGTTTTTCACAAAATAAAAAATATAATAACAAAAACCTTTTTTATAAATTATATTTTATATAAACGTTATTTAATTAAATCTAATAATTCTAAAAAATTTAAAATACACTAATCTAAAATATGAACACATATTCAAACATAATTAAAAAAAAACCACAAATCCACAAAAACCAACCTAATCTAACAACTTATTCTAACAACCTAATCTAATGAACAATCTAACATCCTAATCTTATTCCACAAATTCCAAAAAAAATCATCCTAATCTAATCTAACAACATCCTAATTTAAAAATCTATAATTATACAAACTTACATAATTGTGGGTTTGAGAGAATGTCGGGGAGAGAGAGAAGTGTGGAAACAAGTAGAAAAGAAGAATAACAACAAGAAGAGAGATATGCAGTCGGCGGAGATTGAGAGAGAAGATCGATGGTCAGATATTTATAAAGATTTCTGACGGACTCCATCCCTCGGGAATCCGTCGGAAACCCATTTCAATTAACCGCTTTGATTTTTCTCTTTTTTGTTTGGCGGTTTAATTTCGTGGGTGAAATTTCAGGACCCGTCGAAAATCCGTCGGAAATTTCCGAGGGATTTCCGACTGTTTAGGGTTTATATTATGAAGTTTTCATTAATTTTAGTGTTTAATAACCATTAGTGTTATATACTACATAAGAAAACCTTAGAAAATAAGCAAAACAAGTTATTTGGGAGTTCGTAAAAATCGATCGATGAACGAGTTCAAGCATTCATAAAAACAAATAGAACATCTAAGGAAATTTACGGGGTTGCTACGGGTTTGAACTAAAAAGTTTAAAACGTATGATTTTTAAAAACATTTCACATAAACTAGTGTATATTTGTTACTTCTACATCTATGAATACCTAACAACTTCAAAATCTCGCAAATTTGAGGTTTTATTCCCTAAATCGTCGGAAATCCAAATCATCAACAATGAAAATCAATCGACACCAACCGTACCTTTACAGGGTATCGATCGATACTGGAGGGTATCGATCGACACCAACCGTATGTCGACACACTGATTTCAAATCAATGGTATCGAGTTGCTTAACCCAGGGAAAGTGATCCAAAGTGTTAAAGGTTAGCACTGTTAGGAACACTCAAAAACAGGTTAAAAGCAACATGGTAGATCAAACATAAATCTAAAGAAGTTCAAATGCAAAAACAAATACTGACATAAGTTCAACAGAAAAGAAAAATAAAAGAAAAAGAAAGAAAAATACAAACGTGAAGATAGAGAAGACTAATCCTGCGTCTCCTCAGAATCACCATCAAAAGCAGAAGCGGCAGCGGTGTGTGAAGGTCCAGGCTGGGACGATGGATCAGCATCTGTGTCAGTCGTGCAACGGCAGCGAACAGCAGCCCATATGCTCTTCATGCTAGCTATCATCAGCCTCTGAAATGCAGCTGGCTCCATCGGGACGTCCATGTCCTCAGGCCATTGTGGCTCAGGAATAGGTGGGCACGGTGCAGCTTACGTACGTCCTCACTGACGTGAAGTAGATGGGATGTCAGCAGCAGGTGGACGAACCTGTCGTCTAGTCGCAGCAATCGGAGTCAACAGCTCTGCAGGAGGTTCAAAACGAAGCTGAGCAGGATCCTCATATATGTCTGTCAGATCCCTGTTAGGTAGTGCACCAGAAAGCTCCCATCAGATCTACTAAGAATCCACTTCCTCCCAGGTTTCAACCACTTAAGGTTCCTCAGATTAGCCTCATCAATGTACCGACGCGTAGTCACGATCCTGCAGCTCGTAGTACTGATTCGGAGGTGCTGGAAGATAGGCGTCAGAAGACTACCGACTGACTGCTTCTTCGTGCTCTTCCCTGTAAATGGTTTGGTTTTCAGATAGACCAGATGATGCGCAAAAACAGCCCCAAGGTTAACATCCTCAAGCTCAGGCCAATCAAAATCCTGCTCAGGGATAATGTTCCTGACAGCCAGAAACAAAAGCAGAAGCTCATATACTCTCATCTTGTTAGGCTCCATCTTGCACAGGAGAGTAGTGCTCATGACCCGAACAAAACAACGCAGGACCGGATGTCGTATGTCCATCTGAGTGGACGTCTTAGACTCGTAGACACCGTTCCCAAATCATGCCCAAAATCCACGCATGTCAGGATGGCCAGCTGGAAGGGCAACCCTCCTGCGATCCCTCCGAAACCCATAGAGATCACAGAGATCAGGGAATGAAATCATGTACCTCACCCCGCGAGCCATGAATGAGAGGCTACCACCCTGTGCGTCTCGCAGAACCTCATCTGAATAGCTAATGCGAGCTGTTGCCATAAACTGACGAACCAAGTCTGGGTAGAGGTCATGCTGCTGTGTAGCCATGTGACCAAAACCAATCCGCCCAAGCAGATGAGCCAAATCTGTGTCGAGGTCCAGCTGATGCAAAGAGAGCCCATCCACAAACCTGGTGGGCTCGATGGTAACACACAACCACGCGTTATAGAACAGCGTGTCGAAATCGTCCCACTCCTCGGAAATGGGTCTGAAGGCGGTGTCATCACTCAAGGCATACGCCTTCTCCTGCCCATCCCAATGTCTTTCGCAGACTATCTTGGTACCCTCTCGTCTGGGCCAAGGGCTTCGTTGGTGTGCTGGAAAGGCAGAAGGAATACAAGAGGACCTAGGAGTAGAGTTCATAGGTGGAGGCGGTGGTGCAGACCGTGTGGCTGATGGTGGAGAAGCTCTGCTTAACGCACTACCCGGAAGCTCATCTTCCTCTGTCTCTCCATCAAATATAACTCCGTAGTTGTCACGACCCCGGACAGTGCTCACAAAACCGCGACGCCAATATTCGCCATCCCAATACTTAACCCTGTCATTCAGCTTGTACGTTGTCGGTAGCTGGCTAGAGCTCGACGTACGGAGAGTGCAGATGGAATGCTCGTTCACTAGCAGGCTGGTGGTAGGTTGATTGACTGGCACGACTCTGCAGCGGTTGTCGTCAAGACAAGCTTTAACCACTACCTCAA
The DNA here is from genome assembly GCA_030161315.1 of Eutrema japonicum. Classification (NCBI taxonomy): domain Eukaryota; kingdom Viridiplantae; phylum Streptophyta; class Magnoliopsida; order Brassicales; family Brassicaceae; genus Eutrema; species Eutrema japonicum. Next base: position 34,714,063 of record BSQW01000012.1, read on the forward strand.
CCCATTTCGATGAAATTCTTGCCTCGACTCGCTCATTCACCTTAAACGTCCTTGTCTCACTTGAAGTCCGTGCTCTCTTTTGTGCAGACATCTGCAATCAAAGATAAACAAACAATACCACATAAATCAAACACATCTCAGATCAACACAAGCAAATTCGCAAAATCAGGTATGAGGGTATCGATCGATGCCATAGGGTATCGATCGATACCCTGAAGCAATATCAGTTTGCATCGACATTCAAAATTCCAAATCAACAACAATGAAAATCAAGGCAATTTAAAGGTAAGGATCTGTCGAAACTACCCTAGGACAACTCAGCAAACGACATGCATCGATAAAAATAAGTTGTAAGGAGTGAAATTTCACAAACCCATAACCTAAAAATCGGATTGAACAAAAAATGAAATGTCGAGATCATACCTTTTTTAGATTGAGAAATAAGTGTTAGAAACGGATAGAGGGTGAAATTCTAATGAATCCATACACTTAAATCGCTCAATTCGGTGAAGATTTGAAAAAGTTGGGATTTGAGGGAGAGAGGGGCGGCGGTATCGAACGATGAGGGATTGTGAGGAAGAAGACAAAACCGTAGGGTTTTAAGAAAACTTACCTGGCCGTGGAGTATCGATCGATACCTCTGGGTATCGATCGACACTTGTCGTTTTTGGTCGACACTGGATGGTGTCGATTAAAACTTATGAAAATTATGCTCCTCTTTACGACACTCGGTATCGATCGACACTGACTGGTGTCGATCGATACTCCTCGTCAAATCTGTTTCACGCTTAACACAAGACACCAAACCAAAAATTAAAAACAAAATGAAAATAAAAACGTATGTACAGACTTACCAGTGGGTTGCCTCCCACTCAGCGCTTGTTTAACGTCACGAGCTTGACTGTACGGACGATCAGTCGGAAGGAAGTAGGGAACACACTCCCATGCAAGTCCCACAACTAAACACTTCCAAACTCAGAGTTTTGCGCAGCATACGCTCAATAACTTCTTGCCCTTTCTCTTTCAGCTCTGGAGTTAGTATGATTTTGGCTTTAGAGAATGGTTTCGAGCTCCCCTTGCACTTCACCTTGTACTCGATCGAATCTCCATCGCACTTCTGAGGGGCTAAAGTGACACATGTGGCACACTCGACTTTTCTGTTCTTCACCTCCGTCTTTGCCTTAGTCTTTTTGATGACTTTCCTGCACCAACAGTGATACAAGAGCTTTTATGACAGTTGGCACAGCATCAGGCTCTTCCAAAAGATCAACCATCAATGTTTCTCCTGCACCAACAGTGATACAAGAAATTCGTTTCGGAGTCCGTCTAGAAGGGATGGCTTCGTAGGAGACCTGTTTGTCAATGTATGAGAATGAAATCCTCCTACTGGGTGTGTACATAATTGCGCCAGCAGTAGCCATGAACGGTCTCCCAAGAATCAAAGGCGTGCTAGACCTTGCATGCATCTCCACAACCTGAAAATCAGTAGGAACCAGACAGTCTCCTACCTTAACCATCAAGTCAAGGATTGTACCGTACGGAACATATGTGGAAGAGTTCGCGAATGTGAGAGGCATCTGAGTAGGTCGTATGTCATCGATCTTAAGCTTCTCTGTAAGTGCCTTAGACATGACATTCACGCTAGACCCTGAATCAACCAGTGATTCCTTGATTTCGACTCCAGAGATGGAGTATGGAACTGAAAATTTCTCTGGGTCGTCCCTCTTAGTCAACCGCTTCAATGGAGGCGGTGTACTCCTTACTTTGGCGAAAAGTGCCTTAATCTCTTCCTCAGTTTCTCTGCAATCTCGAAAGTGGCTTAGCAGAGGGCGGCATTCTAGGGCTTCTTCAAAAGTGTGTGTGTGTGTGTGGAATTCTTCGTACCATCTTCTCAAAGCCACGCAGCTGCTTTGGGGAAATGAGGTCCATGAGGTGTCTGGGTAATCGGGGGTATGGAATTTTAGGCTTGTAGACACGTTCCTCAATTATCTCCGGTCCTTTCACGGTCTCTGGTTCAGATTGCGATGGGTGTCGATCGATACCAGGGGGGTGTCGATCGACACAAGGTTCATGTATCGGTTCTTCAGCAGTGGTGTCGATCGATACCGGGATGGTGTCGATCGATACTGACGAATCAGCTTCGAAATCACCTTCTGAAAGGTGTTCGAGATTTCCTGCACTGGAAAAGGTGATGGCATTGACATATTCGTTCTGTGCCTGAGGCGCCTTTTCTTTCACAGCTGCTGCAGTTTGAGCCACTTGCGTTTCCAGCATCTTCTGATGGGTATTGAGAGCATCGATCCTTCCTCTCAGATCCTTGTACACCTCATCTATCTTTCCGTTGAGATTCACTGTGAGCTGCTGCTGTCCTTGAACCAGCTGTTCAAACATAGCCTCGATCTTGCTATCTGGGAGCTTAGCAGGTACATGCTGATAAGATGAATTCCCATAGTTCCTGACATACCCACTGTTCTGAGATTGTTTCTGGCTAAACTGAATCGACTCTCCTTGTTGATAGTTGTTGTTGAAGTTTCGGTTGTTGTTGAATTGATTTCTCTGACCCTGAAAACCAGAACCACCAATGTAGTTAACATCCTCCACTTCATCCTCGTTGAATACCTCGACATCTTCAGCAAAGTGAACCGCTTCATGTGTCTTGCCCATCAGAAGACTATCCATAGAATCCAACTTAGCTTGAAAGTCAGCGATCTGTGAACCATCCACGTTACCAGCTAGCTTCTTCCGCTCAAAATCAGCATTCTTGGTGCTATTGCTAGACGCAAAGTTCTCAATCAGGACATAGGCTTCATCAGGATACCTGGTGTTGAAGTTTCCATTGCTTGAAGCATCCAAAGTCATTTGGTACCTCCAATCAAGTCCTCTAAAGAAAAACCTCATCAGCTGAACATCAGAGTATCCATGATGTGGACAGTCTCTCTGATACGATTTGAACCTCGTCCAAGCAGCCTTGAACGCCTCAGTAGGTCCTTGAGAAAATTGCGAGATCTTGTTCCTAAAATCCTCGGATCTTGCGTCATCATAGAAATTGGTCTGGAAAGCAGTCTTAGTTTCCTCCCAGTTAGTCAGTGATCCAGGAGGTAACTGCTTCAGCCAGTAGGTTGCTTCCCCACCAAGAGAGTATGGGAAAAGCTTGCAGAAGAGGTAGTCGTAAGACACTCCATTGCTCTTGATGCTAGTGACCAAGTCCTCGAACCTCTCAACATGATCCATATGATGCTCGTTGGAAAGACCATGAAAAGGGTGCTGTCCCACAAGAGTGTAGTACGCAGGTTTCAGCTCAAAGTCATTCCTTAGGAAAGCAGGAGGACGGATCGCGGAGCGATTTGCGTAAAACTGGTCAGGTCTGTTGCACTCACCAATCGTCATACCACGGTTAACCACAACGTTCTCAGCATTCACTGGATTCGCGTTCCCAGCGGCATTACCAGCGATAACAGGAGCAGGTGGAATGATGGTCCCCTCTCCATCCAAATGTTGTCCTCTCTCATTGCACAAACGACCCTCTCGGTCTCTGTAGGCACCAGCCTCATCTCGAACCAACTCTACTTGATTGTTGTTCATCTCTGCTGGTTTCTTTGCCTTTCTGTTTGTGCGTTCTACAAGTGCTAGTTGCTCCAATGACAGTTCAACTAGCTGAGTGTTCTTGTTCCTACTTGTCTTATGATATGGCATACACCTGAAAACAGAAGTCAAGAACGTAAGTAACTTGGTAACACGTTAAGTATCGACCGATACCAAGTGGTGTCGATCGATATCAACAAAAGAGGACGACGAGTATCGACCGATACTAGTGAGTATCGATCGATACCGACGAACTTAGTCGAAATTCACAAACGTAATCTAATGGCGAATTGAGTCTCCGGCAACGACGCCAAATTTGATATGCTCAAATTAATACCCTATTTAGATACTAAAGCAGTAGTTATAGTATAGCTAGGGGTCGAACACAAAGACTCACAGAAATCACACAATAGATCAAATAGATTCGAATTAAGCTAAACCAAAAGATGTAATTGAAAGCAATGCATAAATAAAACAAGTTGTAAGTTCGATTGGAGAAAGGTAGGCTCAGGGTATTTCTCAGGAATTCAATAAATGCAGATAAACTAACTAACAGGATTCAGATTTAGCGCGGTTCTTAAACTCAAATCACTAAAGTATAGCTAACCAACTCTCGTTGCGAAAACTATCTAAATCTAAATCCTAGGAATTCCAAATCTCTTTGCGAATCCTAAAGTCTAAATCAGCTTTTAGATCAGGTTTGATTTGTTCACAAAACAATTAAACCAAATCTCTTTGCGAATAGTTATTTTGCTCACCTAAGGTTCTATCAGGTAATTAATCGCACTCTCGTGCCTAATCAATTATCCTAAGATCTAAGTTCCAGATTCGTCAACCTAGAATTAGCTTTGAACACAACCTAAGGCGAAGAACTAATTTAGATGGTGAATCCTAATCAACTAATCAACCTAACATTCAGAGAAAACCCTTATGAGAACCCTGAATCTAAAGTGGATCTACTCAGACATGAAGAATGAAAACATGATTGAATATATCATCCAAGAAAACAATAGAAAACCGGAGTTCAGAGTTGTCTCTCCAAAAAACCAAAGTAGAATCAAGAGTAATGAAAAGCACACAGCCAAAGTGGCTGTAAAACCTAATTTAATAGTCTAAACACGAATTGGGGTCTTCTTGTAAATATTAAAGTCTTCTGGGCAAGTTCTGCAATTCTTCAAACTTCATTAAAGTCGCGACTTGTAATCTGCTTCGATGGGGGTCGATCGATACCAGGGGGTATCGATCGATGCTTGACGCTTTGATCGGGCACTTAGTCACCAGACTTAGTTTTGCTCCAGAATGCTCCATAAAACTCCAATATCTCCAATAATGCTCCAAATGTGCTAAAACCTGTAAAAGACTCTAAAAGACTCTATAATAGAATAAAGACTTGATAAAACGGACTTATATCATGGCTTAAACAGGGTAAAAACCATGATATAGCATTGTGCTCCGACGATATGGATGATCATGCGGTAGAAATCGTCGATGACAATCAAACCAAGAAGGCTTATGTTCGTTCTTCAATTGGAACGCATAAGTGTTATCTTGACAATACGGACACGCAAACCTTCCATGCGTCGACCATCCAGATAGCATACCGTATGCTGGGAAATCACTTATGGTCCACATAAGTACCGCACGCATCATAAAATTCTGTTGCATGGAAACATCGAACGCTTCAACACCATCTTTCCACAACATTTTCAACTCATAAATTAATGGCTGTAAGAAAATATCAAGCGATCTCTTAGGATGCTCTGAACCTGGGACGAGGATCGTGAGGAACAAAAACTCTCGTTTCATGCACATAGATGGCGGTAAATTGTACGGTGTGACGATTACTGGCCACAATGAATATTTCCTCCAATGCTTTCCAAAAAGATTGAATCCATCCGTAGATAACCCGAGGTATACGTTCCTTGGCTCACACGCAAAACTAGGATAAACCTCTAGAAAATGTTTCCATGCTTCTGCATCTGAAGGATGCGCTATCTCTCCAGCTGAGCTATGTTCTGCATACCATCTCATAGGCCATGCCGTGCGCTGGGATTGATATAACCTCTTCAACCTATCAACTAGGGGAAGATACCACATCCGTTTATGTGGAACATGTACTTTGCCTCCTGTATCCTGATAGCGAGGTTTGTGATAAAAACGACACTTCAACCGGTTTTCATCCTTTCTCCAGTAGATCATACAGTTGTCGATGAACACATCTATCATCTTATAAGGTAATCCAAGACCAGCTACAAGCTTCTGAATCTCGTAGTATGAAGCCGGTGAAATATTATCTTCAGGTAAGACATCTCTCACAAAATCAGCTATCGCATAAACACAATCTTCGGCCAAGTTGAAATCCATCTTTATAGTCATCAACCTGCTTGCAGTTGAAAGAGGCGATATATTCCATCTCTACATCCTCTGTATAATGGCTGCTTTGACGCATCTAGCATATCAAAAAACTTCCGCGCTTCTGAATTTGGTTCCTCTATCCTGTTACCATCCTCAACATGATGATACGATGCTATGTTTTCACAAAACGCATCATTCACCATCTGAGTGTAACCTGCGTTTACATCTACTTCCTGTGTTGGTTCCTCTAACCTAGTACCCGAAGTACTACCAAACCTATCTGATGTGCTATTGCACCATTGAATCGGTTTCTCCGTGGGTATACCAAATCTTGTAACCATGCATAAATCCATTCCTATATAAATGCTTCCTTACATCCCAAACTGAGACTAATCTATGATTCCGACATTTAGTACAAGGACAATACATTTTACCGTATTCCGATGTCATGCTATTGTTTGACGCAAAGTTCATGAACTCCTCCACACCTTGTGCGAAGTCATCTGTCAATTCCCCCGTCGCGGGATCACGCAGAGGTTTGTCCATCCACGATCGAAAATAAGACATATTGTGTAATTTTTTTTGTGTGAATGTTGTGAATGAGGGGAGGAATGTTTGTTTGTTCTCTGCAACTATACACAAGAATCTTCAAAATACCAAAGACAAACACATGAATTAAACATTGGAACAACCTAGGAACAAAGACATGTGAAAAAAAGGCAAGGAATGTTTACAAAGTTGTAACACAATTGTAATCCATCGGAAACATTCCAAACCGTTTACAAACAAACCAAGAAACGTATATACAAGGGGAAAAGTATTTACGAAGCGAGAATATATATATATTCCCTCGAAAATCGGTCGGAATTTTTTGAGGGATTTCCGACGGCCGTTCTGAGGGATTAGCTTTCCTCGAAAATCGGTCGGAATTTCCCGACGGATTACCAGCCGTCGGAAATACCTCGGAATATTCCGACCGATTTCCGGGGGAATAAGGTTCGTCGATATTCCCTCGGAAATCCGTCGGAATATTTCGAGGGATATCCGACGGCTGGTAATCCGTCGGAAAATTCTGACCGATTTCCGAGGTAAATTAATCCCTCAGAATGCCCTTGTTATGCCGTCGGTATTCCGGCGGAAATTTCTGACGGTTTCAAACCCGTCGGAAATGCCGTCGGAAATCCGGGTGTTTTCTTGTAGTGTTGAAACCATATAGAAGCCATATGTCATTCAATTTGGTTTAGGTTCGGTTTGCTTTTTGTTTTGTTTTTGGAGTGAATTTTAGTGATTCTAATTTTGATTCATAATATGTAAAAAAACATTTATGTGGTTAGTAAATGAATTCATGCATATATTTTTCAATTTCATTCTCTTGAATCTGTGAGATTAAAACAATTTATATGTTTGCTTTGGTTGGGGTTATAAATTTTATCATTATATTTTGGATCTCAAACATGTTTGTGTTATATTTTGGATTTCAAACAAAAAACAAAAGTTATCAAAGAACAAAACATCAAAATGATACCAAATAACAACTGCATATTAGGCTTTCGGTGCTTGTCTTCTCTTTTAGTTTTCTGAGAATGTCTCATAGTAACTTGGTCAAGAGAGATGGTTATGAGTTGTTATTCGAGTCTATGGAAAATACGGTTAGATTTGAGGATGTAGTGAAACATGGAACTAATAATGAAGGAATTTTCGAGAGTCTTGGTGATGATATGGAAACAGTGGAAGATACTATTGGCAGGGCTGATCTGATGATGGTAGAGGAAGTTGATACTGGCTTGTTGTTAATAGGAAGCCATGTTGAGTTAGAGGATAATTTGATCAAAGAGGAGGGAGAATTTGAAGAAGGTATAGAGGAAGAGATTACGGTGGACTCTAATAGTGCAGATGGCATAGGGCAAGTGGAGGAAGGGAATGAGGTAGGGAAGGTGTTTGATGAAGGTACGAGTAAATTTGGGGTAAGAAAGAAGCTTTTCAAATCAAATCCAACAGTTACAGGTGGAAAATCGAAAAAAAGATTGGTAAAAGGTATGATCTCTCCTTGGAAAAAGTACTGTCGAGGAACTCGGTTCGAATAGGGGATGGTTTATATCCGGTAGGTACTCAGGGCATTTTAAACCCAAGAGTTGGTTCGCATATCCCGAAACCTTGATTGATTTATGCGGATTCTTAGTTGGAATTGTCAGGGTCTTGGTAATCGTTGGATAATAAGTTATCTACGGGAGGTTTAGAAGAAACACAAACCAGAGTTTTTGTTTCTTTCGGAAACCAAGCAAGACTATTATTTTTTGCAGAAATTTCAATTTCATTTCGGCTATAATAAATTGTACACTGTTGAACCGTGCGGTGCGAGTGGTGGACTCGCTTTATTTTATGATAATTCTTTTAATGTTAATGTTTTATTTTCAAATAAACGAATAATTGATGTTGAAGCGGTTATTCAAGGGAAAAAAGTTTTTTTTATCTTTTATTTATGGTGACCCGGTACCGAAATTACGAGATCAAGTTTGGAAACGATTAACACGGACTAGTTTATCCCGTTTGGATCCGTGGTTTATAATTGGTGATTTAAATGAAATAACCGGTAATAATGAGAAGCAAGGAGGAAACTTACGACACGCATCAACCTTTGTGTCTTTTAATCTCATTATTCAAAATTGTGGTTTTTTGGAGTTCCCGTGCTTAGGAAACACCATGTCATGGAGGGGAAGACGGAATTCGAAGGTCGTTTGATGTCGATTAGATCGGGCTTTGGCTAACGAAGATTGGCATGACATTTTTTCATTCTCTTTTGTCGAATATTTGGCAATTATTGGGTCGGATCATAGGCCAATTGTTGCTACAATAGAGGATAAACTTCCCCGGAAATGAGACGGTTTAATGGATTCGATTTCAAAGGGATGGGAGATTAATCCAGGTGGAAACGATTCTTCTTTTGCAGACAAAATCAGTAGTTGTCGACGGGAAATATCCAAGTGGCGAAAAAATAACTTACCATACGGTAAAGAGAAAATAAATGAGTTACAAACAGGCATTAGAAGAGGTCCAAAATGTTGGTACTAGGACTCAGGAGGAATAGATAGATATTACAAGAAAATTACAAGAAGCATATCGAGATGAGGAGTTTTTCTGGCAGCAGAAAAGTCGCACTCAATGGTTAACGGTGGGGGACAAAAATTCAAAGTTCTACCATGCAAAAGTGAAGTAAAGAAGGGCGAGAAACCGGATAGTTGGTTTGTATAATGCCTTGGGAAGGTGGGTCTCATCCAAAAAGGAGGTTGAACAGGTGGCGGTAGGTTATTTTGAGTAATTATTTACCTCTACTTCTCCGATGGAATTTGAGGATGCATTGAGTGATATTTTGGCACTAGTCTCGGAACATAATAATGAGATGCTTACGGCAATGGCTACCGAAGAAGAGGAACACACGGCACTTTTTATGATGCACCCGTAAAAAGCTCCGGGACCGGACGACACTTTTCAACAATCTTGGCAAATAATAAAAACGGATATTATAGGACTGGTTAACGGCTTCCTTGAGACTGGAGTTTTTGATAAACGGCTGAATATGACTAATATTTACTTAATTTCGAAGACAGAAAGACCCAGCCGGATGACAGAACTACGGCCTATAAGCCTCTGTAATGTGGGATATAAAATCATTTCAAAGGTTTTATGCCAAAGGTTAATGCGATTGCTACCAAACCTAATCTCATAAACTCAATCAGCTTTTGTGTCAGGCCGATTAATTTTGGATAATATTTTGATTGCTCAAGAGATGTTCTATGGACTAAGAACCAATAAGTCTTGCAAAGGTAAATTTATGGCGATAAAAACAGACATGAGTAAAGCGTATGATCGGGTGGAATGGTTTTTTATCGAACATCTTTTGAGGAAGTTTGGTTTTGCAGAAAAATGGATTACATGGATGATGTGGTGTATTAAATCGGTACAATATAAGGTCCTCATAAATGGTCAACCAAAAGGACATGTAATTCCAAATAGAGGGCTTCGTCAAGGAGACCCTTTATCACCTTATATTTTCATACTTTGTACGGAGGTATTAATAGCAAACATGCAGAAAGCGAGAAGTTACTTAAAGGTTTAAAGGTGGCGAGAGCAAGCTCATCAGTCTCACATCTACTATTTGCTGATGACAGTCTATTTTTTTGCAAGGCTACCATAGATGAATGTCAGACGATCCTACACATACTTCAACAGTATGAGTCAGTGTATGGGCAAGAAATCAATTTTGCTAAATCTTCTTTGCAATTTGGACACTCGGTAAATGATACGGTACAAAATGAGGTCAAGCAATTGTTAGGAATCTCTACCATAGGAGGCATGGGATCTTATCTAGGCCTTCCGGAAAGTCTCGGAGGAGCAAAAAGTAAAATTTTTAATTTTGTCGCGTAGAGACAACATGACCGAGTAAACGGATGGACATCAAGGTTATTATCTAGGGGAGGTAAAGATGTTTTAATCAAATCAGTGGCATCCGCAATGCCAACCTACGTTATATCGTGTTTTAGGTTACCCAAATCTATAACTGCAAAATTAATTAGTGTGGCGCACGGTTTTGGTGGAGTTCAAATGGACAACAAAAATGAATTCATTGTTTAGCATGGAAAAAATTGTGTCAAAGCAAATCATACGGGCGAATCGGTTTTCGAACAATAGAGGAATTTAACACGGCGTTATTGGCAAAACAGTTATGGCGGTTAATAGATAAACCGGATTCTTTATTTGCGCGATTTTTAAGGGTCGATATTTTAGGAACACAGACCCATTGGACAATGTACGTAGCTATTCCCCGTCGTATGGATGGAGGAGCATTATATTCTTACCGACCAGATATTCTTGGATGGCACTATACAAAGTCGGGAAGATATACGGTTAAGTCGGGCTATCAAGTCGAACAACAAAATTCAGATAACGGAAGAAATATTTTCTATGGTCCAGATGTGACGAAATTACAGGCCCATACATGGAAGCTGCGTTGTTCACCAAAATTACGATATTTTCTTTGGCAAGCCATATCGGGATGTCTCTCGGTTTCAGCAAGGTTACGATCTAGAGGGATCAATTGTGATACACAATGTGTACGGTGTGGAGCGGCAGAGAAAATGATCAATCACGTCTTTTTTTAATGTCCTCCAGCTTTACAAACGTGGGCACTTTCTCAGATACCATCACCCCGAGTGCTTTTCCATTGTCATCGGTCTTTTCAAATTTTGGTTATCTCTTTTGGAGACTTCCAAAAGAAAATCAGAATGAAACCTTTCCTTGGATTGTGTGGTACATTTGGAAGACGCGGAATGATAAGGTTTTTTTAAATATAGATAGAGATCCACAAGAAACTTTGAAAATTGTGGAAGCCGAGGCAACAAGCTGGGACACGGCACAAAATAGCGATCAAGCAATAGTTTCCCAAACTATTGGCCCTTCTCCGGTGATTTCACATTACGACGGATGGTGGTGCTATATTGATGGCTCTTGGAAGGACACTGATAATTTTTCTGGATTAGGATGGCATTGCTTTCAGGAAGGCGTTTAAGAAACTATCGTAGGAGCAAGGAATTTACGAAGAAGCCTCTCTCCCCTCCACGCAGAATTAGAAGCACTTATTTGGGCCATGCATTTATGATTGCAAATCAGAAGACGACGATAGCTTTTGCAACAGACTGTTCCGAGCTGGTGAAGATGGTGTCTACACCCGAGAACGGCCGGCTTTCACATTACACCCGAGGAATGGCCGGCTTTCACATTACACTTGGAGGAATTCGTGAAGAGTAAGGAGGTGTTTAATGTTTTCTCTATCTCACTCATCCCACGCGCAAACAACACAAATGCGGACAAGTTAGCACGGAGTGCTCGTGTCTACCCATCAGATATTACTTATGTAAACTCGGTACCTCCGGTTTGGATATCTGAATTGTTTTATGTACTGATATATCATGGTTTTTATCCCATTTAGGCCATGATATAAGTCCATTTTATAGAGTCTTTCTACTATTTTGTAGTGTTTTAGAGTCTTTTACAGGTTTTAGCACGTTTGGAGCATAATTGGAGATATTTGAGCTTTCTGGAGCATTTTGGATCAAAGCAGAAGGTCGTGTAGCTGAGTACCCGATTTGAAGCATCAGTGTCGATCGATACTGCCTAGTATCGGTCGATACTCATCGAAGCAGACACGACCCGCGAGTTTAATGAAGAGTTGAAGAATTGCAAAATTGCCCAGAAGTCTTTATTATTTACAAGAAGCCCCAAAACGTAATTTAGGTTATTTAATAGGATTTTACAGCCACTTTCATGGTTATGCTTTATTTTATTCTGGTTTTGTGAGAGAACTTTTGGAGGGAGACAAGTCTGAAACTCTGTTCGTCCGAGAGAAGATTTCGAACCCTCTTGTTACTCTTTCTATTTTATTTGATGATTTATTCAAACATGTTTATTGCTTCAATTTCCATGTCTGAGTAGATCTCATGTTAGCTTTAGGGTTCTCATAAGGGTTTTCTCTGAATGCTAGGTTGATTAGTTATTAGGATTCACTATCTGAATTAGTTCTTAGCCATAGGTTATTTCCAAAGCTAATTCTGGATTGATCACCTAGAACTTAGATCTTAGGATACTTGATTAGGCACGAGAGTGCGATTAATTACCTGACAGAACCTAGGGTGAGCAAAATAACTATTCGCAAAGAGATTTGGTTTAGTTGTTTTGTGAACAAATCAAACTTGAACTAAAAGCTGGTTTAGACTTTAGGATTCGCAAAGAGATTTAGAATTCTAGGATTTAAACTTAGATAGTTTTCGCAACGAGAGTTGGTTAATTATACTTTAGTGATTTGAGTTTAAGAACCGCGCCAAATCTGAATCATGTTAGTTAGTTTATCTGCATTCATTGATTTTCTCAGAAATACCCTGAACCTATCTTTCTCCAACTGAATTTACAACCGTTTAAGTTTACGTTTAGTTTTCAATATCATTGATTGCCTAGCCTAATTCTCATCTTCATAATTTTTTTTGTGTCTCTGTGAGTCCTTGTGTTCGACCCCTACTTTACTGCGACTACTGCTTAGTACTTTTAAGGTATTAATTTGAGCATATCAAATTTGGCGCCGTTGCCGGGGACTCAATTCGCCATTAGATTTTAGTTTGAGAATTTCGACTAAATTTGTCGGTATCGGTCGATACTCGTCGTTCTCTTTTTGTGTATATCGATTGACACCACCCAGTGTCGGTCGATACTCAACGTGTTTTTTGTTACTTACGTGCTTTGCCTAGTGTGTTTTAGGTGTACGCCACTCGCGAAACCCGGAGGAACAAGAGCACTCAACTAGTTGATCTTTCCAATGAGCAGCTAGCAAATTTAGAACGTGCAAACAGGAAAGAAAAGAAGCCAGCAGAGATGAACAATACAATGATTTTGATTCAGGATGCTGCTGGAGTTTTGAAAGACCAAGAGGGTCAATTGTGCAATGAGAGAGGGCAGCGACTTGATAAAGCTTGAAATATCATTGTCCCTGCAATTGCTGTGAATGCAAGGAACGCTGTGATTAATCGCGGTAGGACGATTATTGAGTACAACAGGCCTTATCAGTTTTATGTAAATCGATCAGCGATTCGCCCTCCACCTTTTCAAAGGAATGACTTTGAGCTGAAACCTGCATACTTCACTCTTGTGGGTCAGCATCCTTTTCATGGTCTTTCCAATTAACATCTCATGTACCATATTGAGAGGTTTGAGGATTTGGTCACTAGCATCAAGAGCAATGGAGTGTCCTATGATTACCTCTTCTGAAAGCTATTCATATACTCTCTTGGTGGAGATGCAACTTACTGACTGAAGCAGTTACCTCCTGGATCACTAACTACTTGGGAAGAGACTAATACTGCTTTCTTGAACAACTTCTATGATGATGCACGATCCGAGGATCTCAGGAACAAAATTTCTCAGTTTTCTCAAGGACCGACTAAGGCACTCAAGGCTGCTTGGATTCGTTTCAGGTCATATCAGAGAGATTGTACACATCACGGTTTCACTCAGGTTCAGCTGCTGGGTACTTTCTACAGAGGAGTCGATTGGAGGTATCATATGTCTCTAGATGCTGCGAGCAATGGAAATTTCTACACGAGGTATCCTGACGATGCCTATGTGCTTATTAAGAACTTGATTTCTAGCAATAGTACCAAGAATGCAGACATAGAGCGTAAGAAGCAAGCTGGTAACTTGGATTGCAGTCACATTGTTGAGGTGAATGCTAAGTTAGATTCAATGCACAATTTGTTGATGGGCAAGCAGCATAAGGCTGCTCGTTTTTCTGAAAAAGATGGAGTGGAATTTATTAACCACATTGATGGAGTTAGATTTCAAGATCAAAAGTATCAATGCCCAGCCACACCACCCAGAACTTCTGAGAGTAAGATGGAATCCATGCTTGAACAGATCCTTCAGGGACAGCAGAAGATGACAGTGAATTTCAACGGGAGGTTGAATGCCATGTACACTGATCTGAATGGAAAAATCGAGACTCTCATTATTCATCAGAAGATTCTGGATACTCAGGTAGCCCATAATGCAGCAACTGTCAAGGGACTGATGGTACACCCAGGAGTGCAGAAGAGCTCAAATGCAGAGATTTTCGTCCCTCGTGCCAAGGTTGACGATGAGATTTCGGAAACCACCTCGGTGTCGACCGATAATCTCTTGTATCGATAGACACCCGTCCGACGTTCTGCCATGGACGATTCCAGAGCGAAAGCATCGATCGACACCACACCTGTGTCGGTCGACACCAGTTCCGTTGCTGAACCGACACCCGAGTTGAGTGCAGAAAGGGTTTACAAACCTAAGGAGCCATACCCCATGCCACCCAGACACCTCAGAGACCCCATTTCTCCAAAGCAGCTGCTTGGATTTGAGAAGATGATACGAAGGATTCCCCTCACACTGACTTTTGAAGAAGCTCTAGAGTACCGCCCTTTGCTGAGTCACTTCCGAGATTGCAGAGAAACTCTGGAAGAGATCGAAGTACTCTTTATCAAGGAAAGAAACACGTCACTACCACTTAGGCAGTTGACCAAGAGGGAAGACCCATGAATATTCTCCGTTCCATGATTTATCTCTGGCGCTGATTTCAAAGAGTCTCTCGTTGACTCAGGGACTAGCGTCAATGTCATGTCAAGGGCAATTGCAGAGAAATTGGGAGATGATATTCGATCTCCCAAGTCATCTATCACATTTGCGAACAGTTCCACCTCACTTCCATATGGTACAATCCCTGATTAGTTGGTTAAAGTAGGAGATTGCCTGGTTCATACTGATTTTCCGGTTGTGGAGATGAGTGCACAATCTCGTACGAAGTTGATTCTTGGAAGACCGTTCATGGCTACGGTTTGTGCCATTATGGACACACCCAGTAAGCACATCTCGTTCTCATACATTGACAAGGAGGTGTACTACAAGGCCATCCATAGAGGAACTCCTACACATACATATCTCTTGCATCACCGTTGTTACAGGAGAGACGTTGGTAGTTGATCTTTTGGAAGAGCCTCCTGAAGAGCTAACTGTCATCGACCTTCTCGATATTCCTTCTGTCATCACCAAGAAAGACGTCAAAACATCTAAGGCAAAGAAGAAGGTAAAGAGCAAATGAGCGAAGGGTGCTGCTTCTATGACTTTAATCCCTCAGAAATGTGATGGGGATTTGATTGAATACAAGGTGAAGTGCAAAGGAACTTCTAAACCATTCTCTACGGCTAGAGTTCTTCTTACTTCGGAGCTGAAAGAGAAAGAAAAGGAGTTTATGGAGAGCATGTTGAGCAGAACTCTGAAACTGGCAATGTCAAGTTGTGGAGCTTGTTTTGGAGTAAGTTCTCAATCTTATCCTGACTGATCTTCCGCCAAGTCAAGCTAATGACTTAAAACGAGCACTTGGTGGGAGGCAACCCACTGGTGAGTCTGTACATACGCTTTTTTACTTTCGTTTTTCTTTTTCGTTTTGTGTTTGTGTCAGGATAAACAAGGAGCAAACAAGAAATCGCCTGAGTGTCGATCGATACCCTGTTAGAATCGGTCGATACCCTACGCGAATGAGAACAGTTCATCATATCGGCTTAAGTCTGGTATCGCTCGATACCAGGCCGTGTGTCGGTCGATACTCGATGTTTCAGCACGGTAACTTCTTGTTTTTCACAGTCCTACTCTATTCTTTTGTTTTCTTTTACCAAACTTAGGCTTGATAACACTGGGGACAGTGTTATTCAAGTCTGGGGGAGGTAGTCGCTGACATTGTTTTTGTTTTTGAAAGAGTCAGTCGTTTTTAGTCCAAATTTTGTTTTATTGAGTCAAAATCTGTTTGAGACTGTGATATTTTTCTTGAATCTATTGATCTGACCTTGCTTCTAAGTGACCATTGTTACAGAATTAGTTCTAGATCGACTAATGAAAATATCCAAAGGCTGACCAGTTAACCAGAAGACACTTATGTTCCCATCAAAGTTCTTTAAAGCCTGAGCCAAAATTTTGCACTTCATAGAGGTGATTGATATCCATAGAGCTTGATTCCTCATTCATATCTGACAAAGGAACCCACGTGTTTAAAGTAATGGTATTTCTCTCCCTGTTACAAGTTAAAAAAATAAGATGCATTAAAATATGAGATGATTTTCTTCTGAGTAGAGGGTTAGGAAAATTTCCAGCGATCCCATTATTCTACTTCAGAGGAAATGATCACACAAAGGTGGAAGCGAGGTTAGGAAAATTTTCTGTGATACCATTATTCGTCTACACCTTTGATTACTTTTGAGGGAAGAACCGGGAATTCGGTGGCAAACACCATCAATACTCGCGTTTCAAACCTTAATTTGTATATGCAAGAAACATAATGAGAAATAAGTCTGGGGGAGAGAAATAATACCAGAAAGTGTGAAATTGAATTGTTCCTTGTCATGATATTGTATGGAAAAGAATCTAGAAGGTTCTTGGTATTAATCACAGCGATGAAACTGGCGAGGAAGGCTTGATTGAATGATGCTGTGAAATAATGTGTGTAGTCTGGGAAGCTGCGAATGTCTACGGAGAAGTACATGGTGGTTAGATCTGAAACTGGTTATGAGATATGTGGAGCACTAAGGAAAAGGGTCATTGCAACGTTTGAAGAACAGGTGAGTCTTCGCATTTTCAAACCTCTTTCTCTGGTTTAGTTTTCTGTTTTGCTTGAGGGCAAGCAAAGGCTAAGTCTGGGGGAGTTGATATATCATGGTTTTTACCCCGTTTAGGCCATGATATAAGTCCATTTTATAGAGTCTTTCTACTATTTTGTAGTGTTTTAGAGTTTTTTATAGGTTTTAGCACGTTTGGAGCATAATTGGAGATATTGGAGCTTTCTGGAGCATTTTGGATCAAAGCAGAAGGTCGTGTAGCTGAGTACCCGATTTGAAGCATCAGTGTCGATCGATACTGCCTAGTATCGGTCGATACTGCCTAGTATCGGTCGATACTGCCTAGTATCGGTCGATACTCATCGAAGCAGACACGACCCGCGAGTTTAATGAAGAGTTGAAGAATTGCAAAATTACCCAGAAGTCTTTATTATTTACAAGAAGCCCCAAAACGTGATTTAGGTTATTTAATACGATTTGACAGCCACTTTCATGGCTATGCTTTATTTTATTCTGGTTTTGTGAGAGAGCTTTTGAAGGGAGACAAGTCT